>CM053585.1:184651441-184718985 GCA_028646515.1 Pseudochirops corinnae | reverse complement strand
ATATATATGTATATGTTTTATGTGCATGTGTATATGAATACATGTATACATAGCTATACAATTTTACACATGGGGTCATGGATTTAGAGACCATCTAGTCCAACCTCTTCATTTTACAGATGAAGAAACCAAAGCTCTTAGGGGGTTAGGTGACTGGGTCAATGTCCCACAGCTTGTAAACATCAGAGACAGAAAGAGAAGGAAGGTTTTCTATTCTCCAAGTCTAGCGATCTGTTCCTTGACAGAGGAGTAGATGAGAAAGCTGCCTGCAAAGCCAACAAGACCAAGGTCAGTCCTGCCCCTGACGTATGCTAGCTGTATAATCTTAGGGAAGTCTTCCAACCTTTCAGCAGTTTAGCCAACTCTCTAAGACCAAAAGTTACAGAGAAGAAGCCAGCCTGTATTCATAAAGGGAGCTTTCTCCCAGGAGAGTTTCCTAGACCAGTGAAATCCCAGGCCTTGTGCCTACCCCTATATACATTACTATGATTATTGTGTATGTTGTCCTTCTCTGCATTCTTTCATACATGTCTCCTGTCTTCAATAAACATTTTCTTACCTACCATGTGCTAGGGAGGCACTGTGCTAAATGCTAGGGATACAAAAGAGGGAAAAGACAGTCCCTGCCTTCAAGGAGCGGACAATCGAATGGATCTTTCTTTGAATTTTTTATATTTGTTGTTTCATCATAGCACGATAATATTTCATTATATTCCTGTTACATAGTTTGTTCAGAATATCTCCATTTTTAATGACAATCTCTTTTAGCAAAGTTCCATTTTAATGGCTATGGAAGACAATCCTCTGAGAGAATGAGTGAATAGGGTACCACTTGGAAGCTATCCACTATCGTGCATAAGAGAGATTGGGCTTCAGGGGAAGCAGGGGAGGGAAATCCCTGCACAAACCCTTGTTGTTTTTGGTTACTCCAAAGTCACGCACCCTTACCTGGGAAAGCTGCCCAGGGTGGGATCTGCCATGGATGTGGTGGGACCTGCACTTGGTGGGGTCCACCATGGGTATGATGGGGCATGCATTTGAGAAGGAGCAGCAAATTCTGGGATCTTTGCTTTCCTAAGAATTACAACCTGAGCCTATAACCATCCCTTCAGATACTTTTTAGAGCATACAGCAGTGCATGTCCTTAGGTTGCCCCTTTAGAAGGAAGAAGAGGAGAGACTTTTCCCTCTACAGCCTGTCTTTTGAGGCCCTCTATAATCAATTCCCCTTCATACCTTATCTTCCATTATTGCTTTCTATGCACTCACAGTCTACCAAATCAGATAATTCACTGGTCCCCACTGTTCATATTTCCATCTCCTCAACTCCTAGTATATCTTCCTTCTCCCTGTCCTTGCCTATCAAAGTTCTACCTAATCTAAGGACCAAATGCCATGAAGCTTTCCATGGACTCAGCCATAAAGAACATTGAATTTAGAATCAGGTGAATTAGTTTTGAGCTCTGCTTTACACTTTTCCCAGCTGTGTGACCAAGTTATTTAACCTAAGCCTTATTTACTTCGTTTTACAGATGGGGAGACTGAGACTCAGACAAGTGAGGTAACTTGCCTAAGATCTCAGAGATACCAAAAGTAGACTCTAGATCTCCTGACTCTCAGTCCAGCAATTTTTCTATTATGTCATACAGATATCAAATGTCTTGTTCACAGTCACACAAATGGTAAATGATAGCGACAGACTTAGGAACTAAGTCTTCTCATTATCATCCCAGAGCTCTCTCTCCCCTATACACTCATTCCTAGAAGGGACAAGAGAAAAAAGAGCATAGGAGAGTCAGGCAAGCAGCTGAATTTCGAAGGTAAGAAGGGTAGAGGAGATGCTATAGCCAGACCTAGTTTAGAGTGCCAAAAGTTGGAATGCCAGAACCTTTGGCATTAGTGAACAAGACACACTGAAGGGAACTTCGATTACAAGCCAGAGGCTGCTGGCTCATTCTTTATCGTATGGTCCTTGTTGGATGTAGACAGCCCTAAGCTCCCTAGTTTAGATCATGGCCAGAAGAGGCCCTACAAGAGAGGTCTGGTCCTGATAAGGGTAGATAGATACAAACCTGGAGGTTTCTTGCCAGCCTTATTAGCCTGCACCGCACAGCAAAAAAACAAAGAAAAGATGCATTTGTTTTCTATCATCCTTGTCCATTTTCTGAGACCATTTTCAGACTCAAAGCTGTTCAAGAGTGCTTCAAAAGCTAGCCAAGAGCTTCAGGAATATTGTATTACCTTGTCTCATTCCCTTGCAGTTACTGATGGGACATGGGTCACTGAATAGTGTAATCTCCATTGTACAGTTGCTATTGATCTCATCCAGTAAATCAATATGTGCTAGGATCTCTCCAAAAGCATTTAAGGTACCCAGGATGGCCTCATACTCCACAGAGCTGAAAAGGCCTTCTGGTCATCAACAAGTAAGCTCAGGAGTGTCTCAGCATTCTCTCTGAGGCCTGGCTGTCCATTCAGGAAACAACCCCATCTTATCCCCCCATCCCCTATGGTTCCTTACACTTAGCGCTTCAGAAGTAGCCCTGGATTCTGCCACTTGGTTGCAATTGTGGCCTTTGACAAGTCTTAGAATTAGCATCTCAAGCACTGGCAGGACAGTAGACATTGTCCAATTCAATCTCAACCTGAAGCAATAATTCTCCTTGCCCCTTCCCTCCCAAATGGTCCTCCAGCCCCTACTTAAATACCTTCACTATATTAAGGAACTCACTGCCGGAGAAAAGTGGGTCATTCTCCACTTATTAGTTGTCGGTCTATACAGAGAACTGAAAACTACCTCTTTACAACTTCTGCCCACTGACCCAAGTCAACTGGCATTTATTAAGCACTTAATGTATGCCAGGCACTGTGCTAAGTGCTGGGAATACAAAGAAAGGCACCATCAACAAAAACCCAATCTGGGCACACCGCCTGATGTGCATGTAAACAAGATATTAACAGGATAAATTGGACTCAATTCAAATAAATTGCATCTACTCAAAGTTCTCTCCTTTCCGCCTTCTCTCTACCTCCTCTCTCTTCCTCCCTCCCTCTCCTCCCCTTTTTCTTCTTCTCCCCCCACCCCAATCTCTTCATTCCTCTCTCTTCTCTCTCTGAATCTGTGTCCTCATCTGTAAAATGGGCACGATAATATATATGCTACCTTTCTCATAAGACTGTTCTGAAGATCAAATGGCATCGTGTATGAGAAGTAGGCAATGCAATTAAAAGAACACAGATTAAAAAGAACAAAGTAAAACGCACAGCAGAAAACGAAAGGATACTTACTTACAAGGAAGCAAAGAAAAGATGGACAACTCTGAACATGAAGAGTAGTATTTATTGTATAGGCTTTCTTGAAAAGGAAATTCATTCCTCTTTTTTTAACCCTCTCTTGAGTTCTACTGTGCACATGACAATACTTTTTCTTTTCTTTCTTATTTTGTGTTTTTTTATAATATATTTCTTTTTCTTATGGATCATATTTAAGTTTTTGTATTTAAGTTAAAAATAAATTAATTTTTTAAAAAAGAAAACAGATTTCCTAGAGGACTTGGGTTCACATCCACCATCCCCAAGCTCGACCACTTATTACCTTTGTGACCTTGGACAAGTCCCTTCACTTCTGTGAGCCTCAGACTCCTTGACTATAAAATTAGGGAGTTAAGATGAGATAACCTCTAAGGTACCTTCTAGCTCTACATACTTATAGATGTGTCATATACTGTACAGATATTATTTATACTCTATCTTTCCAAAGGATTTCAAGCAGCTTACAAGTAATCCATCATGTAAAATGAGATAAGACATCTAAAAGAAGCAGAGAACACTTTAGATAAGTGAATCATTACAACTGGTCACGTAACGTAGCTCCAAGTATTCTGGTACCCAAGGCAGGAAAAGCACAATTACTCAGAAGGCAACAAGCAATTTTGAAGCACTTATTATGTACTAGACACTGGTTAGGTGCTAGGGATACAAAGAAATGAACAGACATTCCTGCCCTCAAGGGACTCAGGGTACCTGCACCTTCTAGAATCTGATTTGCCAGAAACCAGCTCTTTCATTCATTCATTCACTTATTCATTCATTCGCTCATTCACTCATTCATTCATTCACTCACTCAACAACTATCTCCACACAGAGCCCTATTCTTGGCATTGGAAGAAAACCAACAAGCAATACAGATGATTTGGTGAGTGTCAGCATTATTTCTCATAGGAAACAGACATGAACATATAGGCTTACTTCTGTAGCTTATATGGTGTCTCCCAAATTTATAAAAGCACTTTGTACACATGCCTCATAAAAGCACCCATTAATGCCAAAACTTTTCAGGATAATCAGGGAAAAGATAGGAAGGAATAAGGGACTTTCTATCTATCTTGCCATTTAGGACAAAACTAGTTATTGTCATTATCCAGAAAAAGATGGTTAAGAATGAGAAGGTAGACTCAGAAAGAAACAATTAAAATCATAAGAGTCTTCTCTAGAACTATGAAAGAATAATAAACAGAGAGTTGAAAACCTGTATTCTAATACCAACTCTGCCACATAGTAATGGCCAAGTAACTTTAATGACTAAGTTTTCCATCTGTGAAATGAGGCGGTTGGAGCTTAAAGATGACCTCTACGGCAAGGGCGTGCTGGAGACAGCTCTAACCAGACTGTTGAAAGCCAATCATAAAATTTCATTGTAAGCGTTTACTCTCCATGAGAATCAGCAAATGCTACAAATTGGGGCTTGATTTATTGTTTTGTTGATTGTCCAGACTTGAGAAAGTGATGGAGAAAATGGAAATAATGCAGATGAAACTTAAAAGTCAATTTTATTTATTTTTACTTTTACCAGCAGATCCCTGTTCTAAGGCCTTTTCTAGCACCAACATTCTACAATTTAAGGTGCCTTCCCATTTTGATGTTGTCTATTGTGCATTCTAGCTCTGACTTTCTTTGTTCTAAGGTCTAACATTCTATAGCCTAAGATCCCAGGCAAACTCTAAATATTCTGTGTTATTAGAATTTTGTGAGATCAGGGACCATGTTATTGACTCTTGATTTAATTTTTCTTACTCAGCTCTAGTTATTGCTTAATAGCAAGCAAAGACCATTGTTATGAGGATGAAAAGCACCGCCCTGCTAACCACAAGGAGTGGCAGATTGCTTGTCTTGCTCCATACTAAATCATCGCTAATCAAATTACTGTATTCACTTTACATGAGGTCCACATGACTGAGAGGGGAACCATGTCAGTTTCTTTGTAAATCTTGAACATCTGGAAACTCTTTGATTTCTTGCAAGTCAAAGCCCAGAGTCAATTTAAGGTTTAAGCAAAAAATACAGGGACACCTTTATTGACTATTCAGATGAGTTGGGGGAAGGGAAGAGGTTGCTGGAAAGTGATGCAATCTGTATTATTAGGATCCTGATTTAAGTTGTGGCCCAGAATAGTAAGATCTTCCTCCTAGCATTACAGATGTGATCTCTAAAAGCCTTAAATAGTTCTCGGAGTGTGAGTAGAAACTGAATATTATTTCAGTTTTTGTTGGGGTGGGGATTAACACATGGCTAGGTGGTAAAAAAACTTCCCAGAGAGGGAAAGTGATTTCCCCCAAACCACACAGCTAGTGAATGCCATAACTGAAGCGATATGGCAAGCGATTAGAAATGTGGGATAAGGGAGAATGAGGAGTTAAGAATGATCTAGAACAGAAGTTCTCAACCTGTGGGTTATGTTCAATTTGTAACAATGAAAATACATCCTGCATATCAGATAGATTCATAACAGTAGCAAAATCACAGTTATGAAGTAGCCACAAAAATAATTTTATGGTTGGGGGTCACCACAGGGTGAGGAACTGTATTAAAGGGTCACGGTGTTAGGAAGGTTGAGAACCACTGATCTAGAAGATTATGAACTTGAATGGAGATGAACACAGTATAGACTCGAAAGAAAAAAGGAATTTCAGGAGAAGGAATGCTGAATTTCAGTGTCCAGTAGACACTCTGTTGCTGATATCTAATAGGTGAATGATGGTGTGAGAATGGTGCTCAGAAGAGATTTTAGCCTAGATCTGGAAGTCATCTGGATGGAGGTACTAATTAAATCCATGGGAGCTGACAAGGTCACCAAGAAAGTGTAGGAAGAGACAAGATGAGGACCCAAGGAGGTCAAAGGACAAAGCCTCAGGGTATGATCATAGATGTGGATCTGACACCCCACCGTATCTCTTGTATCCCTGCTCTTCTTTCCTGTTTCATTTTTGTCTTCAGGTCCTTCACACCTAGCAATACCTGCGATAGAGTAGGCGCTTAATAAATGCTTGTTTCCTAATTGAAAGGATAGAGCCCTTAGTACTTTCCACTTTTCCACATTCCTTGCAGTTTTACCAGTCATTTCCACACCATGATATTTGCACACCAGCCATCATTCTCACCTCCTTCCCACCAGAACCTTCAACACTGGACTGTCAATGAGCATTCACCATGTACTGCCTAGAATCAAGCCTCCGTGCCACACTGCAAACACCCTCCCCCTTTCCCCTTTATGTGTTGACTTCCTGTTAGACAATAAGCTTCATGGGAGGACTGTCTTGTTTGCTCACTTTTTAGATCCCCAGAACTTCACACAGTGCCTGACATTAAGTGCTTAATGGTGCTTTATCTGTTTATCTAGGGTGTATGGGGAATTCAGAGAGGACCAGCACCTCTAATGGGAGGATTTGCTGAGCCATTTTCAGGGTTGCTCATCCACCTTTGGTGTCCCCCTGTCACCCAACTCCCACCTGTGGCTCCAAGAAGCTATAGCATGAGCAGCAGCAGCATTCTAATACAACTTTCTTGGTAGGCAGGCTAACCTAAGTTGAGCGTAACCAATGGGCATCAAGCCCACATCAAGTTAAGGGGGTGTCTACTTCAGCATGTGAAAACTTCTCCCAGTAGAATGAGTGGATGAGAACAATTTGTTTCAACATCCATGAAGGAGACTAAAACAGACACTGTGGAGCACTTAGAGCCTGGTCAGACATCAAAGATGCCAAGGTTATCCATTGCATCCCGGGCCATCGCCAGTCCTCTTGGCTTTTATCCACCCACTGGTCTTCAATGACTCTGGGTCTCACTTAAATCCAATTGAAGCTTGTGTCAAGACATCACCCCATGATGTCATTAGTCCTCTTCAAAAAGGAATCATTTGGTGAGAGTCAAAGACAAGAAGGCCACAGTGTTAATAATAGCTCACATTTTTTCTAACCTCTTTAAGGTTTACAGAGATTTGTCATCACAATGGTCACGTGAAGTAGCTAGGATAAGTGCTGTTGTTTACAGAAGAAACTGAGCCGGAGGGAAGCTTATGTGAATTGCCCAAGATCATATTGCTCATCATTGTCAGAAGTGGGATTCGAACCTGGACCTCCTAAGCCCAGGGCTCTTTCCATTATAACAGATTACCTCTCAAAAGTACTTGCCTATATAGAAAGGAGACTTGCTTATTAACACCAGCAAATATCTGCTAGCTGCGTATGCACGAACACACACACACACACGCCTTTTTGAGGTTTCCTCCTGCTCCCATACTTTTAAACCTATTTTTTCTCACTGGTGTTGGATGAGGGATCTGTCAGGAGCCTGAAAGTTCTGTCTCAGTACCTCCCAGCCTTGTTTCTTTTGCTGGAGATCCTCAGTGCAATTGTTCAATTCCTTCACCTTTTTGGAAGGACATGCGCTGTCTGACTACAACACATTATTAGTATTAACTTGTTAACATGAGACGTTGAACAAGCTGTTTACTAAAGGGATATTTTTCATCTCAGCTTTTGAGTAAGGTCAGAGAATGTTTTAATAACCTCATTTGCATAACAGGACTGTGGGCAGACAGTCTATACATCCATGCCTGAAAGCCACAAGGTGCACACCTGAAAGCAGAGGTTAGCAACCTCTTCTAGGGCTTTGGGAAGGGTCTGAGTGCAGGAGAAACATTTCTCTCTTTTGTTCTAACTTCCAGGGTGCCGCCCCAGCTGCCCACGTCCCTCTTCATCAACCAGATCATTCATTGGCTGCAGCCTCGGACGATGCTGTCAGTTTCATGCTGATTGAAGGCGCCAACGCACTGATTCTGATACGGTAATTAATTTCCATTTCAGCCGGAATAGATGATGTGCCTGAGGAGAAAGATGATTCATTGTGTGTTTTGTCATGTTTCAGATCTAGTGAGATGCTGTATTCTTTAGACTCGTGGGGCCAGACACGCATAGCTCTCCACTACTGAACAGGTGTGAACTTGAAATGTTGCGTGGCAATCACATTTTTGTACACTGAATTTGATTTTCTAAATGTACACTTTGAACGTTGAATTTTGGCTTGATTTAACCATACCTTCACCTTTCCCTCGTGCCTTCTTCAGTGGAAGCAGTGTGGCTTCCTGGCTAGGGCCCCCAACCTTGGACATGTCCTGGCTGTGTGACTGTGGGCAAGTCACTTACCCTCTCACTTATCCATAGGTTGCAGAGAGTGTCATTTTGAATTGGTGGAAGGAATTCCTCATGTCAGTGAAGTCCCAGGTCTAGTAATTATTTCTATTCCCTTTCCTCTTCAAAGTATTCCAAAATCATAGATCTGAAAGCTAGAAAGGGTCTTAGAGATTCAGTTCTTTCTAATAAGATGCCACATTTCTGAACCTCAGTTTCCTTACATGAATTATATTTGAACTATCTCACAGGGTTGTTTTGAGGAAAGTATGGTGTATACCTTAAAGTACTATAGAAATACACCCTGGTTAGACTATCCTCTAATCTGGACACCCCCATTTTATAGATGATAAAACTGAGACCCAGAAAACAGAAGTGACTTGTCCCTGGGATCTTGCAAGTAATAAGCAACACGTCCAAAATTTGAACTCTGGTCTGGTGTCTCCAGATCTAGGCCCTGACCACCACCCCTCAAGGTCTTCCCTTGTGATAATTTGCCAAACAGCCACTTTGTTCCAACTGTACATTCCCTGCTCCTTCCCCTATCAGCAGTTAAAATTCTGCAGGCAAACGCATTTCATTGTACTATCCTATTAGGAAATAGTTTAAGTAATATTTCAAATGAATTTTTAACCTAGCCTTCCAAGATTTCTTATTTCTCTAATATTCTGTGTTCTGACAATCTCTGATTCTGGGATTTTAATCATAGTTAATACATATAATGTTTTAAGATTTATAATGTGATTCACATAAAATCTTGATCTTTACAACTCTGTAAAACAGATGTGATCTTTTTTTTTTTTTTTTGGTCCCAACTTGTGATTTTATCAGGGTAGGGAATTTCCATTGTGGAAACTCCCTTCAGTGATTCCAGACCACTAGTTGTCAGTAACCGAAACAGTCTTAGAGAGTTACCTGTCACACAGCCAATATATTAGTGAGGGGTGGGGCGGGTTAAAACCTAGGTCTTCCTGTCAAGATGGCTCTATATCCAATATGCCATACTGTCTCTCAGATGCTATTATTATTCCCATTTTACAGATGAGAAAGCAGAGGCACCAAAAAGCTAAGTGCCTTGCCCCTGGTTGCACGGTGGAAGCTTGAATGCAAGTTCAGTCCTACCACGTCAATGTCTCATTCCCTCGGAGCATTTACTAAAAGCTAATTGACAAAAATGATAATGATTTTTAAACATCAGACCCAGGCAAAAGGGTAGGGGCTGTTACTGTGAACCACTACATTAGATAAAGTCTTCTTGTTGTCCCCGGGTAGGCTGTGTCCACTAAGAAGCTCCTGTCTTCCTTTGGGGGAGCAGTTTGAAATGCTGAGTAACCATGAGCACCTTGGAGCCAAACAAGGTCAATGGCAAATAGCTTTCCTGTTCTCTTAAACACACCCTATTGAGCTTTATCCAAATAAACCAAGAAAATGCAGTAGCTCTCCGTCATAACATGGCTCATTTTACACAGATATGGAGAGACTACAAGTTGAATCATGTCTCCTGGAAGATGGTGACTCCATACAGAAACAGCCTGATATTACACTTTTAGCACATAAAAAAGGGTGTTAGCTTTGTCTTCCTGCCACTAGCATCTGCCTAGAATGCCTTCCCCACTTGTGGAATCATGGGATGTTAGAGCTAGAAGAAACCTTAAAAATCATCTGTTCTATCTCTTCATTTTACAGATGAGGAGACTGAGTCTCAGAGAACAAAAATTCCTAGCCCCTTCCCACCTTTCTGGCCTTCTTATACTTGGCTCCCTGTCACACACTCTTGAATCTAGGGTCGAGTTGACCCACTTGCATTAGCCCTTTTCTAACTCTCTAGCTTTGTACCAGCTGTGCCCCACGCCTGTAATGCTCTGCGCCCTTCTCTCTGCCTCCTGGCTTCTTTCAAGACTCACCTCAGATCCCAGTATCTGCAGGAAGCCTTTCCTGGTCCTGCCAACTACCAGCACTGATCTTTTCCTATTATTTTCCATTTACTCTTGCATCAGTCTAGTTACTTATATGTTGCCTTACACTGACCTTGTTATTTCCATGTTATTTCTCTTATTAGAATATAAGCTCCTTGAGGACAAGGAGCTATCTTTGTTTTTCGGGCACCTAGTGAGTTAAAAATAGCTTAAAGACATTAATATATAATTATAATAATATATTAATATATAATACTTATTTATGTTTCACAATGTTTGGCAGAATAGCAGAACTAAGTCTAGAATTCATCTCCTGTCTGTCTCTTCTATTAAACCAATGCAACACAAGTGTATTAAATGCCAGCTGCATTGAAAGCTCTGTGAAAGAGGCACTAGGAACAGAAAGATGAAAATGACCCAAGCCCGGCTCTCAAGATTTGTAATCTAGTAGGTGCATTACAAGCATTATCCCATGGTTTCTCTCTATGCCAACATGGGACTCTGTACACAGTAGGTATTTATAATTGATAAGCATATTAAGGGGTTATATCCTCTATCTTTATGAACGATGTGCGTGAAAGTGTTTTCACAGCATTTCTGGAATTGGATCCCATTTGTGTGAGACTAGCATAGCCTAAAGGAGAGTGACGAGCCTTGTCTCCTCCCTGAGGACTTTCTTACAATTTCCCTTCTTCATGTGTCTTCACAGGAGTTGTGCTTTTCTACTTGGAAATCTCAGTAGTCCTAATTGCTTTTCCTCTGATGGAACAGGGATGACACATTCCCATGCCTTCCTGAGAAGGTTCAATTCAGTAGATAAACATTTATTAAGAGCCAACTTTGTGCAAGCCCAGTACCCCAGGGCTGAGTGCCAGGGATTCAAAGATGAAAAACAACTCTGTGCCTTCCAAGAATTACATAGGTTGCCATTATGGGAAGTAAGTTCCCCATCTTTGGAAGTATTCAAGCTGAGACAGCACCTGTTGGTGCTACCATAAGGGGAATTAATGCCCATCAGGTCCCAGGGGTACTAGATACTCTTTGAGGTTCCTTCTAGCCCTGAGATTCTGTGAAGGAGTTTGGCTCCCTAATAGGGAATTGAGGATAGAACCTTTATCTTCCTATTACATTTCTTAAACTGTCAGAGCTTAGGCTATCGTCAGCACCATCCTGGGATGTTTGCAAAAAAGGCTGATTCTCATATGAAAGACTTTTCAGTTGGGGAGCTGGCACAGGATGGCAGAAAGGGAATGGGGAAAGCAAGGGACAGAGACTCAGTGTCCATTTCTTTGCCGTCTACCCTTGAACAAATTTCTTCCCTTCTCTGAACCTCACCTCTTGTATCTAATGCAAAGAGACTGATCTCAAAGCTTTCTTCTCACTCCAAGAGTGAGAGACTTCATGAATATAGAAGAAGGGGAATCTTGGACATTTTCATGTCAAGGAATTACGATAGAGAGAGGATCTAACGTAACCAAGGAGCCATTCAAAACAGATGACGCTGTTTTCTAGCAAGAGCCCTGAATGGGAAGCCAGGAGACCTGGCTTTGAGTCTCTGCTTCTTTTACTATACATGTCCTCTAGGGAAAGTCAGGTCCTCTCCCTAGGTCTCAGCCTCCCTAGCTGTAAAATTGTACCACCTCACTCCCCAGATAATTCTAAGAAAAGTGCTTTGTCATGGGTAAGATGCTATGTAAACCCAAGATGTTATGGTCTTGGAAAGATGGAATGAAGTACAAAACACTTTTTTTTTTTGGACTCAGTCTCTCAGTATCACCCATGAGAGGACTACAATGACCGTTCATAGGCCTGACAGGCCTGCTGATCAATAGACTTCCACCTGCTTTGTTTCCTACCCTTCTTACAGGCTGGTGGCCACCCCACTCTCAGGGTCCACTAGATGGATACCAGACTCAGTGTGGGTGCCCAGTCAGTTTTACCCTGACCCTGACTCAGAACTTCCAAACTCAAGAGATCCACTGGCCTCAGCCACTGTTCAGAGCAGAGCTCACAGAAATGTGCCGCTGTGCTGCACCATACCGGAAAAAACTTTTTGTTATTGAAGTCTTTTATTTGTGAATTATCTTCTTCCCTAAATATATCTGTCCTCCTCTCCTATTCAGCAATGCATCTATCGTAACAAAGAAGAACATAGAAAGAGAAGGGGGAAAAGTCATGCAGCAAAACTGATCTACAAATCACACACACACACACACACACACACACACACACACATCCTCTTTGGACCAAACAAGTTAGGTCACTACAATCACACAGCAGTCTGTTGTTATCATTACCTTCATCATATTATAGACAGACATACCAAGAAGATTCCACAGCAGCCCTCTTCAGGGATGGATGAGTTTCTCAGGACATTTTTCCTTCAATCTAACAGCAAGATATCTCAGTGGTGAGAGCACAGATTCTGGAGCTAGGAAGAACTGATTTCAGATCCAGCCTCACACACTTTCTAGCTTTGTGACCCTGGGCAAGTCACTTAACCTCTATTTACCTTAATCGAGTGGAGAAGGAAATGGCAAACCACTCCAGTATCTTTGCCAAGAAAACCCCATAAATAGTATCGGTATGTGATGGTATGCAGGGTCTCAAAGAGACACAACTGAAGGCCAACAACAGAATCTCTTCTGGTTTTTCTGTGCTTACTAGAGATGGCAAACAGCCGGTCACCATCTCTCACCTGCCCCATAAACTGAAATAGCCTTGAAGATTCTTATGATGTTATTTTCCAGCCCCGTCTTCTCCAAGCAAATGAATGCAAATCCTTTAACCTTGCCTCTTAGGTATTATTAGCCAACCCTTTAATCAGTCTTGTAGTTCTCTGCTGAGCTCAGGATGGCTAAAAAATTGAAAACATATTGAAATGCTTCGTGGTCCCCAGATATTAAAAATCAGCTTCACTTGTTTGCCCAAACCAATCTGAGTTCAGGGACATAGTGTGTATTTTCTTGAAATTGCTGTGGGTGTAACAAACCCCAGATGCCCTGAAAGATTTCCTGAGTAGCTCTGTGCAGTGGAAGTTCTTTCCTTTCTATGGCTGGGGTTAGAGAATCACCACTCATTTTAGAAGCCTGTGCATGCATTGTAAGAGGGGTTGCTCTCGGGGGCTGCTGTCTCTCTGAAGATGGAATTAGATCTGCAGGGTAGATTTGAATCCATCATAAATCAACAAGTCCAACAAGCATTTCCTAAGTGTTTTCTATGTGCCAGGAACTGTGCTAAGCATTGGGGATCCAGAGAAGGGCAAAAGACAGTCCCTTCCCACAAGGAGCTCACCCCGGGGGAGACAATGCACAATGGGGAAGACACCCCTTAACCTACATGCAAACAAGGTGTACACGTGATAAATTGGAGATAATCAACACAGGGATGATCAGATCAAGAAAAGCTTATTGTAAGAAGACAGGGTTGTTAGCTGAGATTTTAAAAAGGGGTGGAAGGTGGAGATGAGAAGGCTGGGCATGGGGGACAGCCAGTGAAAATGCACCAGGTGTCTTGTCCAAAGGAACAAAAAGGAGACGAGTGTTAATGAATCCAGAGTATGTGAAAGGGTGAGGTGTAAAAAAACTGGAAAGGCAGGAAGGGGCAAGGAGGGATTTTATCTTTGATCCTGGGGATACTAGGGAGCCAGTGAAGGTTATTGAATTGGATGGAGGGTGACATGGTCAGAGCTTAAGAAGATCATTTTGTTTGCTGAGTAGAAAATGAATTAGCGTGAGGAGAAGTGGGTAGTTCAGCCAGCAGGCTGTTACAGGGAGTCTGGATGTGAGGTGACAATGGTGATAACGTCAGAGGAAGGAAGGGGATGGCGGAGAAGAAAACTTACGAAGGTAGAGTCCAGAGGCCTTGGAAGAAGATTGGATATTGGGTGCAGGGGCAGGAGAGAGTGACAAGTCGCGTATGACATGTAGATTTCAGCCCGGGTGACTGGAAAGATGGCGCCCTGGACTGTTAGAGGGAAGTTGTTATTGTTCGGTCATTTCAGTCATGTCAGTCATGTCCCATTCTTTGTGACCCCATTTGGGGTTTTCTTGGCAAAGATGCTGGAGTGGTTTGCTATTTCCTTCTCCAGATGAGGAAACTGAGGCAAACAGGGGTAAGTGACTTGCCCAGGGTCACCCAGCTACTGTCTGAGGCTCAGGAAGACTAGTCTTTCTGACTTCAGAGCCAGCCCTCTATCTACTGCACCACCTAGCTGTCCCAATAGGGCAGTTAGGAAGAGGGAAAAGTATTGGCAAGGCATGATATAATAATGCTATGAAGGACCAACATGAGAAAACAGAAAAGGCACAGCCCTAAGAATCAGAAGACCTGGGTTCAAGTCCTGGTTCAAGTCTAGACAAGTCACTTGATTAAATTCAACACATCAGAGCTCTCTAGTAGCAAGGTCCAGCAAAGTAGCCTGAACACTCCAAGAGGGGATCAGTTATCTGGAGAAATGAGAGAAGGCCTCAGGGAAGAGCTAGTGCCTGAACTGAGCCTTAAAGGAAGGAAGAGAAAACATTCAGTGGACTGAGATGTGAGGGCATTTCTATCTAGACATGTGTGAGTAGAAGAAGATAAAACAAAATCTGGGGATGGTGAATGGTTCATTTTGCCTGAATCATAGCATGCCTGAAGGGGAATAGTGTGGTATAAGGTAGGAAGGGTAAGTTGGTACGGAGCTAAGCAGTTTTGCTATTAAATCTAGTCAGCAACTGGGGAGCCACTAAAGGCTTTTGAGCAGGGTAGTGATCTATTTAATGTCTCTGAGACTTAATTTTCTAAACTGTCAAGTAAGCTTGGTAATATTTACATTATTTTCTTTACGGGTTGGTTGTGAAGAAAGCCGTCTATCAAACATGTAGCATGTTCTAGAAATAGGCAGCATGGTGCAGCAGAAAGGGAACTAGACGTGGAGGCAGAGGCCTTGGGCTCAAATCCTAAGATTTACCTAAGTAAGTCACTTAACCCGTCTGGGCTTCGTCATCCTCATCTTTACAAAGGGTGGACTGGGCCAATTGACCTCTAGGTTTCCATCTGGCTCTAAATCTTACCTCTTATAAATGTGAATCATTGATATTTTATTATTATTATTATTATATCTGGCCCCAAAGCCACAGTTGTTCCTCAGCAACCCAATTACTGTGACTTCAGAACCCCCGAGGGAGGCGGGGAGGAAACCAAGAGAGGCGCCGACGGACACTCTGTATATGTGGTTTTTTAAGTAAGTTTATGATATGATTTGTGATCTGAGATCATTTGTTTTGATTTATACTTTTCAAACATGCCTCTCGAATCACTTTGTTTAAAAATACTGCAGAGGATGGGGATTCACATAAATTGTTCCCAATAAAATAGAGTGTTCCTTCAAAGACATGTCTTCCATCACTGGCAGGGACCTCGACCTAATGGTATGGAGTAGTGTGTGTGGGTGTATAAGCTGGCTGGTTATAAATATCCAGGCCTCTGAAGGGGATTTATGCTTCCGAAGATATTGGTTGGAACAACACCAACATTTCAACATTCAGAAAAATTATGAAATTAGCCCCTGTCCCCTGGAAGTGCATGAAGGTCAGAGGACTTACTTACTCCCACAACTCTGCTTTCAGTAAAAAAAGGTGGGTGACTACAGGTACAGAATGGTGCATGTCACTCAGCAGTTTTTCTTTGTTATCTTCGAGGTGCCCATTTGGTATAGTGGTAGAGGTAAGGGGTGGTTTTATCTGGAAATGAAGCAGAAACAAAAGGAATCAATGAAATGTATTTTCAACAAGTAAGACATTTCATGAGAAAAAATCTGTTATAGTTAAGATAACCCAGAAATTCTCTGAACAGGTAGGTACAACTCTGGTAGGATTAACTCTGCTAGAGGGTTACTGTCCAAGGATTTCATAAGTCTGAGACTCTGGAGGATTCATACTATTCATTGAATCGTAGGCTCATAAATTTAGACCTTAGAGATCCTGTATCCAAATCTTCCGTTTTGTAGATAGCAAAACTGAGGCCCAGAATAGGGAAGTGATTTGCCCAAGTATTCAAATCTGGTATTCAAACTTGAGTGCTCTGAAAGTAAATCCAATACTCCATTGTACCTCTCTGAACAGGGGTAGAAAACATAAAAGAAATATCTGGCTTATTAGAAAGAAGATAAATTTTAAAACTACAGATTTCCAAAGTATTTCTTGTTTTTAAAAAATATCCTATGAAAGGGAATGTCTGATATTTTTCTTATTCTGAGTCTATTCAAACAAACAAATGGATAAAAGAGGACTAGCTTTTTTTTTTTTTTGAGGTTTCTCTGCTTCCATTTAATAGTAGAGACATGTCATATCTTTCACTTTATTAGGTTTAAAATTCTCTTTAATGGGCCTTCTCCCCTCCAGATCATAATCCTGGAATTTCAGATGGGGTTTTCTCTCTGTTTACTCTCCAGATCAGATATATCTGATTGGGTGTGAGTCAAACCAGAGGTTTAAACAAAGCCTGTTCCTCTCTGAGGCTTCAGAGACAAAAGGAACTGATCCCAGGGTAGAGTTAGATTTAATTACCTCAATGGCAGCATTAGAATTCTGATGCCCCAGAGTCTTTGGCTCCTAGTTTCAATGTCATCTTGAATGGGCCTAATGCAGGCTGGGAACCCACAGTTGGTTTTTAACAAAACCCTGGCTCAGGGCTTAATGAAAATTTCAGTTTTCACCTCTATAGAGCTGAGAGGAATTTTGATCTGAGAATTTGGCATGCTAAGCAAAGTGAACGGAGAAGGAGATTCAGAAAGAAAGTTTGCTTTGTAAGTGACACCCAATGGAGGCGGGGGTGGGTTTGGTAGAGAGAGCCTTGGTCTTGGAGCCAAAAGTGTCTTGATTTAGATCCTGGCGCTGCAAGGTAACTGGCACCACCTGTGTGACCTTGGACAAGTTACCTCTCTTCTCATTCATCTGTGATCAGATTTGTAACTCCACATCTGAGCATAGAAACTTTAATCATTTTCCTTTTGTTTTATTTAAGAAATGTTTCCAATTTAAGATTTTAATTTTGGTTCTGTACTTTTGACAAGAAGTTTATGCAACAGACAACTGATAAGAAGAGGTAAGAATAGCCCTAAAGTATTCCAAGGTGCCAGAAAATTGGGTAATATTAGCCTGAGGGGAAAATAGGGTAGAATCTGGTGTGAGATAATTCAAATAATTAATATCAATGATAGACAATATGCAATTTCGCACCTTGGTTGCAGTCAACTCTACTTGGGTTAACAATGCATTGACTTCCAGAAAACTTTGAAAAACCCATTGACAGTAATTTGAGTAGAATAAGGCCGCAGTAGCTCCAAAGCCCTTGGGGAATTTTTAAGAGACATTTAAGGTTGTAAGCCCTGTCTAAGGGGTATCAAAAAGAGCACATTTGCCTCAGCTGGGTGAAACGTGGGGCTGCCACTAAATGATCATCTTTTCTTGTTACATCTGTCCAATACTGTCAGTCAGCACGTGGTTATTAAGCACCTACTATGCGCCAGGCATTGGCAATCTAAGTACAAAGAATAGAACAATCCCTCCTCATAGGAAGCTGATGTTCTCATGGGGGAAGACAATAAGTATGTACAAGAATGACTACAGCTTAAAAACAAAATTGACAAGTTATAAGATGTGGTTTTTTTGTACATAAAATCTTAGAATGTTACAGCTGGAAAAGACCTTAGGACAGAGTACACTAGAGCTAGGAGAGATCTTAGAACATAGATTGTCAGAACAGAAAGGGGTCTTAGAACAGAACAGAGAATGTTAAAACATCCGAGAAGAAAACAAGCAGTTTTAAAACACTTACTGTGAGCTACAGTCTTCTGAGAACTTTACAAGAATGATTTTATCTGAGCCTCCCAACAACCCTGGGAGATGGACACTCAGATCGTTCCTGTTTTACAGCTGAGGAAACTGAGGCAGACAGAAGGTAAGTTACTTGCCCAGAGTCACATAGCTCGTAAATATCTGCAGCCAGATTTGAACTTGAGTCTTCCTGACTCTTAATTTGTTGTTTCTACATGATATAGGGACAAAAACCCTAGACTTGGAATTGGTAGGCTTATAACCTGGCTCTTTTGCTTGATATTTATGTGGGGTTTGGGGGTGGGAGGCAAGTTGGTCCCCCTGAGCCTCAGTTTCCTCCTTTGTAAAAGGAGGGATTGAGGCCAGATAATGGCTTGGAATCCCCTGAAACCTTACAAAAGAACAAACTCAGACCTAAAGGCAGGAAATGATTCACTCAAGGCTCTCTAGCTGTGCAGCAGCAGCTGACCCGGGTCCAGATGGCCCTTGGATCGCAGTGGTCTTTCCATGATGCCATTCTATCTGTCTTTGAATGTACCTTTACAGTCTTCGGGGTTCTGATTTCTCACCCATCATAACTAGGATAGATGTGAGCTGCCTCTCCCACTCCCCATTCTAATTTGCCCGCATGCACACGCACACACACAGACAGACACAGACACACACAGACACACAGACACACAGACACACACACACACACACACACACCTCTGAGCATGTGCCTATAAAGGGGCATGACTTTTACTTTAGATTGATTGAAAAATCTACATCATGGAAAGAGCAAACATGTTTAGGGTTCCCCACCACCATCGCCTTTTTGTTCTTCACCTCACTGACCATTAACCTTTAAAAAGTTTCTTTATGATGCCGTTTGTAAATCTCCCTTCTCTGGAGGGGAGCCTGATGAAGCTCAGGAAGAGGCTGGCTGTGAGCTGCAGAGGATGTATGAAGCCATGAGATGGAGATGCCTCTCAGAAACATCCCATCTGCTGCCTGAAAGGGGGCAGGGAACCATGGGGCCAGGTCCTATGGCAGGCTTCTTTCAGTAATCTTGTAGACCCCCATCGAGTGCATAACAACTAAGCAGAAGGGCAGGGAGCCCTTCAGCACTTTGCCTTCTTGCCCTCTGGGTCCATGACCTTGGGCAGATTGCTTCCCTTCTTGGGGCCTCTGTTTCTCAGCTGTCAAGTGAGGGAATTGGATGAGGTGACCTCTGAGCTCCCTTCCAGGCTCTGGGCTGGGGAAGGGACGGGCCTTGAAAAGCTCTGTTAAATTCCTCCGTGGCAAAAATGAAATACTTCCTGAAGGATTAAACATTGAATTCAGTTCAATTCAAGTCTACATGTTCTCCTTAATGCAATTAGAACAGGTTGGTTACTAATAAAAGCTCACATTCCTCTCAACACCCTTGTGAGGGAGGTTCTATAGAAATTGTTATCTCTGGTTTACAAATGAGGAAACTGCCTCAGAAAATGTAAGACCTTTGCCTGGGAAACACATAGTATACAATGTCATGGGTGGGATTGGAAGCTACTTCCTTCCTCCCAAAGCTAGAGTTCTATCCACTGCGCAACATTGTCTCTCTAAAGGTAAAATGATTTGCCCACACTCACACAGCTAGTATTGGAGTGGAGATTTGAATCCAGGTCCTCTGACTTGATGTCCAATTCTCTTTCCTCTTACCATGATCCTCTAAGGCAGTGGTTCTCAACCTTCTAATGTCGCTACCCTTTAATACTTGTATGTGGGCGTATCTGCATGTGGGCAGACCCGCCTGGAGACAGATAGAGGAGCCGTGTCTCGGTTCCTAAGACCATCAGAAATATGTCTTTTCCAATGGTCTTAGGTGACCCCTGTGAAAGGATTGTTCAACCCTCAAAGGGGTCGCAACCCACAGGTTGAGAACCACTGCTCTAAGGGCTTTTTTAAAAAATATAGATTCCTGATTTCAGCCATATAGGGAATTCTTGGTATGCAAACTTCCTCCACCCATGAAGACTGGCAACTCTTACCTAATTTCTGGTCTTAAGAGTTACCTATGTCACTGAGAGTTTAAGTGCTATGCCCAAGATCACATGATTAAATGAGCTAAAGGTGGAATCTGAACTCAGGTCTTTCTGACTCCTGGGCCAGCACTCTACTAATTCTACTCTATTTCTCACCTCTCTTCTGTTTTAATCATTGATAATAAAATGTCGCTCTTAGCAGGCTTGCCTAGAAAAAAACAGAAAAACATAAGAAAATGTTATTGCCATAAAAACTTTCTTATAATTCCCACAGGCCTCAGTTTCCTCATCTGTAAAATGAGGGGGTTTGGATTAAGTAGGGCTTCTTCTAGCTAAGATATTCTAGGATCCTACAGAGTCTGTGGATGGTAGGCTTTTATGCATCATTGATATTTCCCCAGTTAGCTGCCTACTCTGAAATTCAATCACTATCCTAAATAATCCAAGCCTGACTGCTCATGTATGTGAAGGCCTTTGCTTAGGAATATATAACCTCAGTCAAAAACTTGGTAAAGCCCTGGACAACTCATTGATTACATCTCTGTTGGCTTGACTACTAAGTCTGTCTGTAGAGAAAATTTCCTTAAAATTAGGCAGTAGGAGACTCAGGCCCAGAAAGGCAAAGGGTATCTAGGAAATCTCCCTGCTAGAAAGGCTGCCCTGGGTTTCTTTTTCCATGGAACAGCCCCAGACAGACCTCCAAAGCCACTTGGATCTCCCTCTCTAGTTTTGAGAGATGCCCAATAATGGTCCTATTGTAGACCCTCCTCATATAGCAGCTCATTCAATGGAGCAGGCAAGGCTACCCTAATGAAATGTGAGATGCTGCTTTCTGGAGTGGTTTTTCCAAGGTCATCTCTTTGGTTGGTTACCATGTTTGAGGTTTGGCTGCAGGCCAGTCAGGCTCACACCTGTAACCCCACGGAGATCCTAGCTTCCTTAAATTCCCTTTCCCTCATAAAGCAGATAATCACAGAATATTAGAGCTGGAAGAGGCCTCAGATAGCAGCCAGCCCAACTTCTTTGCTAACTCTCTTTTCAGGCAGTCTCCTCGTCTGACAGTTAAAGAATTAATGCATAGAATGGGAATCACAGGCTCACTCTGCCCAGCCTCCCTCATGGAGATCTTGTACACACAGAGCTCAGAGCTGGAAGAGAGCTGAAATATCATCAGATACAAGCTAGTATTTTGCAGAGGAAGCCCAGTGAGGAAAAGTCATATTATGAATCTAAAGAGGCAACATGGTATACTAGAAAGGGTGTAGGGCTCAGTCAGGAGATGTCAGAATTCAAATCCTGCTTTACATACATGTTTAGGTAAGGTATTTAATATCTGAGACTCAGTTTCCTTATCTATATATATAAAATGAGGATAAGGATATCCATAGTTCCTACCTTACTGAGTTTTTTGAGGAACAAATGACTGACTCCAATATAAAATGGGATACATACATACGATGGATATCACACAGTGCAAGTAAGGGATCCCCAGGAGTGGTTGTGATGTTTGAATTCATATTGCATATTTCTATTGAATTGCAATCCATGACCATATTTTCCATATTTATAACTTCTAATAGTTTGAATTTTAATACCTATAGTCACCTCAGAATTTATTAGTCACACTAATCAGGACCTACCTGCACAAATGTTGTTGTTGTTTCAGTCATGTCTATCTCTTTGTGACCCCATATGGGTATTTTTTAGCAAAGACACTGGAGTTGTTTGCTTTTCTTTCTCCAGATCATTTTACAGATGAGGAAATTGAGGCAGACAGGGTGAAGTGACTTGCTCAGGATCACATAGTGAGTAAGTATCTGAGGCTGGATTTGAACTCAAGTCTTCTTGACTCCAGGCCTAGCATTCTATCCACTGTACCACCCAGCGGTCCTGTACAAGTTTTAGCTGCCCATAGAATATACTTTCCTCAGGGGCAGGAGCTGTTCTCACTTTTGTCTTTGAATTCCCTACTGCTTGGTATAATGCCTTGTCCTTTAACATGCAAACTGAATTGAAATGAATTTCCACTGCCTACCACTTTTGTGAGGATCCAATGAAATCACACATGTGAAAATAATGTTAACTGTAAAACCCTATGCATGTGTGAATTATTATTATGTTAGTTATTCATCAGCTGCTGACCGGCACATAGTACATGAAGAGAACTCCTTCCTGAAAGAGAAGAGAGTAATCTCAGAAGAAATTCTTTCAAATAATACTTTTTGTTAACACATCAGGAATAGTCTGTAATCAAATCTTAGGGCTGGAGGGGATCTTAAGAGGTTCTCAAGTTCCTTCTTCCCGGATTGAGAAAAGATGACATTTAAATCCTCTCAGGCAAAGGGGAATCCATCTTAATTCTGAAGACCTCCTGAGAAAAGCATTCCACAGCTTCCCTCAGCAGTCCTGTGATTTCAGTGATGAATGAAGTCAGTCCCAGGGGCACATGATTGTTGTCTTCAACTATGCAAAGAGTTAGATCCAAGAGGGATTTAGGCTTGCTCTGCTTGGCCCTGGAGGGCAAAACAGGGACCAATGGGGGGAAGCTACAGGAAGGCTCCATATAAAGAATTACCAAAACATTTAAAATTATATAACAATGGAATGGATTGTTCTGGGGGAACAGTGAACTCTCTATCTGTCATGGGAGGCCTTCATTGAAGAGACTGGATGGCCTCTTACAAGTTACCTTATGCTGGGCATTCATACTTCAGGTGTGGTGCAGTGGATAGAGCACTGAGCTTGGAATAAGAAAGACTCATCTTCATGAGCTCAAATCCAGCCTCAGACACTTACTAGCTGTGTGACCCTGGGCAAGTCACTTAACCCTGTTTGCCTCAGTTCCTCATCTACAAAATGAATTGGAGAAGGAAACGGCAAATAACTCTGGAATCTTTGCCAAGAAAACCCCAAATGGGGTCCTTAAGAGTCTGACACAATTGAAATGACTCAGTAGCAACAAGTTTTGGGATAGTATGAGAGGTAGTGTAGCATGGTGCAGAGAGGGCCAGCCTCAAAGCCAGGAGGACCTGGGTTCAAGTCTTGACTCTCACACACACTCTATGCCTGACATTGGAAAAGTTACTTATCTTCTCAGTGCTCCAGGAAACTCTGTTAGACTTTAAATTGCAGGGAAAGTGACTATGGGTTTTGAGAGAGGGAGTTTCCTCTGTTTTAACGAAATGCAGGTTTAGCTCCTACCTAGTTTCTCTCCTTATCCTATGAAGTAGTAAGGGGATGCCAGAGATGGGAAAGTCCTTAGAAGGCAGATTGTTGCAGCCAGAAGGACATCATAGGGTCTCAGATCTAACACTAGAAGGAACCCTATAGATCATCTAGTCCCACCTCCTGGTTTTACAAATGGGGGAACTATGCCTCAGAGAGGTAAAGTTTCCTTCCCAAGGTCACACCAGTTGGAATTAGGAAGATTCATCTTCATGAGTTCAAATCTGAACTCAGACACTCACCTGTCACACTCACAAGTGGGCAAGTCACTTCACCCTGTTTGCCTCGGTTTCCTCATCTGTAAAATGAGCTGGAGAAGGAAATGGCAAACCACTCCAATATCTTTGCCAAGAGAATCCCAAAATGGGATCACAAAGGTTAAGACAAGACTGAAACAACTCAACAAAAACAAAGCTTTGGGTAGCAAGTCAAATTAGATGGGCCTCTGAGATCTCTTCTCATTGTTCTAAAATCAATCCAAAGAATCCCATTGTGGGATTCTGACTAACAAAGCATAATGGATAGAATGTTAGAACTAGAACCAGGAAGACCCAGGTACAAATTCTGTTTCTCACATTAGTAGCCATGTGACTATGGGTACTTTGCCCAAATCTCTCTTTGCCTGTTTCTTCATCTGCAAAATGGGGATAAAGTAACTTAGTAACCTCTGTCTCTGGTATACAGTAAAGTTCAAAGGAGATAATATGCATAAAGCTCTTTAAAAATTTTAGAGTGCCATCTACATGTGACTTGTCATTATTGTCATTCATTATCACCATCATCAGACTGATTTGCAACTCTTGCTGTCATCAGGAAAACAGAGCAATTAAAATTCTACAAAACAGAACCATGGTGAGCTTTTGCCAGTCACTCTGAAAAGAGCGCCAGCCTCTTCCTCCCTCTGCAGCTCTCTCAACGTCACCTGGACAAGCTGAGTTTCCCTTGATCAGGTCTGGCCTGAGTTTTTAGACAGTGGAACTAACTGAGCTTTCAGGAGAGATAGCAGAAAAGAAGACCTGCATGGGCTGGAGCGGTATAATGTGGGAGAGTCAGGTTGCACCTGTGTTCCCTGGTGAGAGCCTTGTGCATTAAGCTATACTACTGGAGGCCTTGTGTCAGAGCCTCCCCAAAGGGCTCAGGCCTGATGACATTGTGTCACAGGACCAGTGATGGCCATACACCATCTGAGTCCTACCTTTTTCTCTTGGGTAGCCCTGTGCCAGATGTCACAGGGCCCTTGGGGTCAGAGGTCACAGGAGCCTGACAGCAACCATCTGTTGACCTTCTGAAAAAGGAAAGAGTCATTCTGGAAGACAAGACTCACCACCAAGCCCACCACTACCCCCAACACACATACAATCCTCATTTCATTTTTTGTCACTAATGTAATGTATTTTGTCTCTAAAGTACTTTTTTATAGAAAGGGAACAAAATATACAGAAGTCAATAGGTGACGGCTGGAAGATCATTTTGACTGTATTAAATGATTGATTTATTTGATACATTCTAGCAGGAAATCAGGTGTCTGAGATTGAACAGCTTTGCTATGATGCTAGCCTCTAGGCAGTCAGCAGCTCTCTATGTCTCAGTGGTAGCTGATAGTTCTGCCTCGGAGAGGTCTCTGTCATCCAGAGGAGGGGAGGCCCCAGTAACGGAGTGGCTGGTCTATCAACTATTTAACAAGCATTTACAATGTGCTTAATTCTTAGTTCCTGCATTCAGAAAAGACCACATTTCAACTCTTCCTGACAAAAGGGAATCCACCTTAATGGATCCCTCCATTAAGATTAATCCATCTTAAGGCAAAGGGGACACAAAATCAAAAGTGAGACACCTTCCTCTGCCATCAGGCAGTGTCTGTTCTACCTTGCTTGTCAAGAGCTTCCTTCAAGGCCCAGCTAAAGTCTTACCTCCTGCAGGTCCCCCTAATGCCAGTGCCTTCCCTCTGAGATTACCTCCAAATTATCCTTTCTGTTGCTGGCATATTGCCTCCTATGTTAGACCAACACATTAAGGTTCATTAAGGGCACGGATTGGTTTTGACTTTCTCTGTATCCCTAGCACTGAGTACAGAGCCTGGTACATTAAGTCCTTTAAAAATTGCTTATGGACTTGATTTCACCTACAGATACTCAAAATAAACTCCGAGTCAGAGTAAGACGGGTTGGCTACTGACCACCGAGTTAGGTGGGTCAAGTAATTTAGGGCCCAAGAGAATGGTCAAAAACCAAGAAATCTGTGGACTTGGCAAGGAAAGGAGTTGGTGGACAGGACAAGAATGTGTAGAGGAAGATAAATGAGGCTATCTGCCACCCCAGCTCTAGCCACCTTTATCCCCAGTCTGGCCAGTAGGAGCCATTCCCTAAGTAAGAGCAGCCAGGAAAGCTTTCAGGGGTAAGCAAGAAGAAACAGCTGGCTGAAATGTGGGGTGAGAAGTAGCTCCTGGCCTATGTTGGCAAGAAGCCTATGAATAAAGCCAAGAAAAGTAAGGGAGAGGACTAGTGAAGTATTCTAAGTCACCAGATTGTTCAATAACTGGTCTGAGGTCCATAAACACAGACAAGAGCTCCCTACCTATGGCATCTTGCCAGATTTCCTCTGGGAGCTGGGCAGGGGTGAGTTTGGATAGGGGAGAGCTTCAGGAAATGCTAATCTGTCTAAAGACTGAAGGGAGAGTTCCATGGGTAGCTCTTTCTTCTGGCTCTGCTCTAAGTGAATGCCAGTGAAAGGCTCTGGAGCAGTGGTTCTCAACCTCCCTAATGTTGTGACCCTTTAATACTCATATGTGGGCGGGCCCACCTAGAGATGGATAGAGGAGGGGTGTCTTGGTTCCTAAGACCATTGGAAATATGTGTTTTCTGATGGTCTTAGGTGACCCCTGTGAAAGAGTCATTTGACCCCCAAAGGGGTCACGACCCACAGGTTGAGAACCACTGCTCTGGAGGAAGGAATCAGGACCCAAGTTCAAATATTGCTTTTACCACATATGATCTTTGTGGTCTTGGACAGGTGACCTCACTTCTCTGGGCCTCAGTTCTATCATTTGTAAAATGAGGAAGTTGGCTTTGATGGTCACTAAGATCCCTTACAGCATTTGCTTTATGATGATCCTGGGAACATTCTGAGGGATGCCCGGAGATTCCGTCTTGAGCCCTTGATTAAAGAATGGAACTTTGCACATGAAATGAGATTCTAGTACAGTTTTTAGGATTGTGAGATCTGCATTCTCAAAAGCAAATCCAAGTGTGAGGAGACTACTAAGAATGTAGAGTCATGGAGTCATGAAGCTTTAGAGCTTAAAGACATCTTCAACAGAATCACAAAAGTTTTTACTTGGAAGGAACCTCAGGGGCCATTTAGTCTACCCCATTACCCACCCGCCCACCAAAGAATCTCCACTATAACTCACAAACAGTAAGTGGTCATTCATCATTTGTTTGAAGAACTCCAAGGTGGGGATGATGGGAAATCCATCACCTCCCAGAGCTGCATTTTCTATTTTGAGACAGTCCTAATTGCTAAGAAGTTTTTCTAACCTCAAGCCTCAATTTGTCTCTTTCACTTCTAGCTCTTTGCTGCTGATTATGCTCCCTCAGGCCAAACTGAGCAAGTCTGAACCCTTCTTCCGTAGGACATCCTTTCAGGCACTTTAAGACGGCTTTTATGTGTTCCTTATTCTCAAGTCCTTCAGGGTAAACTCTTCTCGAGTCCCTTAGTCTTCAGGCTAAACACAGCCGGAATCCTTCTGATGAATCTCATATGACAGGGACTTGAGAACCTTCACTTTTCTTGTTGCCCCTCTCTGGATATTCTGCTACTTATCAGTGACCTTCCTAAGGCTTGGGACCCTGTACTCCAAATATGGTCTAAGCAGGACAGAGCACAGTGAGACAACCACCTCCTTATCCCTACAAGCTATTATGTTGGGTGCCATGACACGTGGTTAAGTAATATTGCTCTTGTAGTCCACTAAAACCTCCAGATCATTTTCAGACAAACTGCTATCTAAACATGCTTCCACCATCTTATGCTTTTTTCAAAGTATAAGACTTTACATTTAACCCTACTAAGTGTCATCTTATTAGAATTGGCCCAATGCTCTATCCCGGGAAGATTTTTCTGGATCCTTAGTCAATCACCCAGTATGTTAGCTCTCTCTCCTTGTTTTCATCGTCTGGAAGTTACAGTACTCTTTTCAATATACATCACACCATATTTCACTGGCTTCCAAGTCACTGTTAGTAATATGCTATGTCCTACCTATACTCATATGTCCTTCAAAGACATTGGTAATTTTGACTCTCCTGAGACTGTGTTATCATTATAACTAGTCGTATTCCCTAATCTCCAACAATATACCATCATAGAGAGACTGGTATTGAAAGGACAACTGTGGCAGCAGTGAGCAAATAGAAATCATTGCCCTGCAGCTTCCCAAATGCAATCCAGCTTGGTCTCTTCTTCCCACTCAAAACATAGAGCATAGAATGGTAAAGTCTAAAGTGTTTGAACCTGGGATCCGTGAACTTGTTTTTTTTTTAATATTTTAATAACTATATTTCAGTATAATTGGTTTCTTTTATAATATTATATATTTATTTTGTGCATTTTTTGAAAATGTTATTCTGAAAAGGGATCCATATGCTTCACCAGGCTGCCCAAGAAGTCTAAGATACACAAAAAGGTTAAGGGTCTCTAAAAGGGACCTTAGAACTTAGACCACAGAATACTAGAGCTGGAAATGTTCTTAACCTAGAACCCAGAATATCAGAGCTGGGAGGGACCTTAGACATTGTCAAGTTGCAACATCCTTACTTTGCTAGAGAAAGAATCCAATTCCCAAAGAAAGAAAATGACTTGCCTGACACCTGCCTAAAGACATAGCTAGGGAGTGGTGGAGATGAAAATAGGAATTAGGTATCCCAAATCCTAATCTAGTTTCCTTTCCAGTGTATTGGGATTTCAGTGGTATTGGTCCTGGTATTCCAGTACATCCGAGTGTGCTGTCTCCCAAGATATAGCTAAACAAGGAGACCATTCATTTGCATTCCCCCTTCTCCCTACTGGTCATACTGGCAGTCTGGATGGGAGTGGAGACCTTTTGGACCTTCAGCATCTTTTATTATATGGTCATTTCAGTCGTGTCCAACTCTTCATGACCCCATTTTGCATTTTCTTGGCAGAGATACTGCAGTGGTTTGTCATTTCCTCCTCTAGCTCATTTTAAGATGAGGAAACTGAGACACAGGGAAGTTAAGTGACTTGCCCAGGGTCGCACAGCTAGGAAGCATCTGAGACCCGATTTGAATTTGGGTCTTCCTGACTCCTGACACTATCCACTGTACCACCTAGCTGCCTTCAGCATCTATCCAGGGTTGAAATTCTGGATGCTGTTATCCTTATTATAACTTATATAGTATTTTTTAGCTTGTACAGATTACATATTGATAATCTTAATAGCCTTGAGAGTTAGGATTATTTTCACCCTTCTACAAATAAGGAAACAGACTCAGAGAGAAAAAGTCACTTGCCCAAGTTCAACAGTGAGTGAGTTCTACAGATGAAGAGGAAATCTGACTTGCCTAGTATCACACAAGGGGACAAGTAGGTGGCTCCATGGATATAGCATGGGACTTGAAGTCAGGGAAACTTAAATTCAAATATGACTTCATACACTTAGTAGCTGTGGGGCCCTGGACAAGTCATTTAACCTCTCCAGAGAGGTCTCAGGTTCCTCCTCTATAAAATGGAAATAATAATAGCACCTACCTCACAGGGTTGTTGCAAAGATAAAATTGTATATATATGTGTGTGTGTGTGTGTGTGTGTGTGTGTGTATATATATACACATATATGTGTGTGTGTATATATACATATATGTGTATGTGTATATATGTGTGTATACATACATACACACACACACACACACACACATACACACAGCAACCAGGACCAGATGTGAAGATGGACACCAGTACAGTGGATGCTGACATGAGATTTTTAGAGTCTGGTCATTGCTTGACTACCTTCTTCTTTGCTATCAAAGTCTGGCATGAGCAATGTGAGAAGGTAGGTATTATTCCCCACAGGCACACGATGTAGGGTCTGCATATAAACTGAGATAAGAGTCACAGAATGTCAAGCCTGGGAGGGACCTTCAAGTACTGCTGTCCTAATAGTGCTGGCATTCAGCTGTCCACAACTATGCATGCCTTGTGTCTGGGATCATGCTTTCCCTCCTGCAGTTCTCAGATTCTCTTCCTAAAAGGAACAAAAATGAGCCCAGAAAATGCCTGATTTAGGTGAATGGATTAAAGACCTGATCTGGTTAGCCACAATTTATCCCTGCCTTTCACACTAGTGTAGCGATGCTATTCTTCCTGGTTCAGGACAGCTCAGCAACGTCCAGTTGGGGCTGGGCAGCAACTCACTTACCATAGAATTCATTCTCACTCTCTCCTAGACACACTCACTAAGGCCTCTTTTTACTGCTCTTACAGTCTCCGAGTCCCCTCAATCCAACCTCTCTCCACCTTATCATTCTCAAAACCTCATACAAACATACTCTCAGCCTGACCCAAGTTGTCTCTTCATACGTCTTCCTTCACCACATCCAGGTCCTTTTCCAGTCACTCAGAGACAAGCACCAAGCCTGAGGCTACCTATTACCCCATGATAGACCTGGGGGAAGGCAGGGATTGTCTGATGGCTGCATACCCTATTGCCTTGGGCATGTCTCTATTCCTCTTTTTCTGATATTAGCAACTTCTGATAGCACTGCAAGCAGCCTTAGAACATGGAATGTCAGCTAAAGGTGTCTTTAGAACAGACAATATCAGAGCTGGACAGACTTTAGAACATAGAATGTCAGTGCTGATGTGCCCTTGGGACATAGAATACCAGAGCTATGAGAGACTTTAGAACATAAATCGACAAAGTTGGGAGAGACTTTAGAACATAGAATGTCAGAGCTAGAAGTGTCCTTAGAACATAGAATTTCGGATCCAGGTGAGACTTGGGAACATAGAAGGTGAGAGCTGGTAGAGACTTCAGAACAGAATGTCAGAGCTGTAAGGCTCCTTAAAACATAGATTGTCAGAGCTTAGAGAGACCTCACAACATAGAATGTCAGAGCTGGGAGAGACTTTAGAACATAGAATGTCAGAGCTGGAAGGAACTTTAGAATGCAGAACACAGGATATTAGAGTTGGATAGGACTTGAGAGGTCATTTAGCTCATTCATCATGTTTTGCAGAGGAAGAAACTGAGGACCAGGAAGGTGACTTGCCTAAGGCATCATAGCTGGAGAGCAACTGAGCCAAGATTATAAAGCCCATTTCTCCTGAGTGACAGACCTGTCTATTATAGAGGATCACGGATCTCAAGATGAAAGCAGTCTCAGAGGCCATCTAGCCTCATCTTATTTTATGGATGAGGAATGTAGTTTGGTAAAAGGCTTAAGGTCCATTATGGTAAAAACTGCTCTATGAATTACTGGCTTTGTGTCTCTAACGTTAAATTAAATGTTTACCAATTTTCTTTCCATAGAATTTATCACCTGTAGCTGTTTCCTTAGAACATTACTCTTGAGAAATTAGTTTGAAATCCCCAGTGGTACCTTTTCTTCAGGGAGACAGTTGACTCTCTCAGAGGTCTCATGTGGCAGTGATATGGGCCATAGAACCTCTGTTTTAAAACTTCTGTGACTTGACAGTTGTTCATACCTGTGCCCAGATTAAGCATGGTGCAGTCGGAGTGGCAATTGGTGAATTTGATGGGAATCATGCTGTTGGGGGCTTCTTGTGTTGACTTGAGTCCCTTGTGAATTAAATCATTTAATACTCTGGATGGAAAAAGTCCCTCTAATCTTCCTTTTGAATGAGCCGTGAAATAGGATCTGTGAACTGCCTGAAATGTGAAGAGGTTAGTGTGGCTTGGGTCCAAGTTTTTCTGATGAGATATTAAAAGATGCTGTCCATAGAAGTGAGATGGGGGAGGAGGAGAAGTGGGAGAGAGATGGAATGAATTTCTAGGAAAATACGGCCAGAATGTGCAAATCTCTCTTCTTTTCTTTTTCTTTTCCAGAGGATAAATGGTAGCAAGGATAATAGGCAGTCTGTAATGGCCCTGGAGCTTATGAAGCTGTCATCTTCTTGAATGCACAGACACTAGAGGGTCTTTTGTGCAGTGGACAGTTCGGTACTTAGTGTCAGCTAACGTATTCAGGGCTCTAGTTCAGAACAATGAAGGTGGCCATTCTTAGGTATTCCTGAAGCCTGGTCCTTTTCAAAGTGAAACCTGAATGATGCTTGTGTCCAGATAGCCTGTTTGAAAGTTCCCTGCCAAGCTAGAACAACTCCATGGTATCTAGAACAAGTGTTAAGCTTTGAGTCTGGAGAGCTCACCTCTGACACCAGGTAGCTATGTGTTTATGGGCAAGTCACTTCTGCTTCTCTAAGATGCAGTACTCATTAGATGTAACTCCTGCTCCCATATTCTACCATCCAGCCAAACTGGCCTTTTCTCTGTTACATACACACACATACACACACACACACACACACACACTCTCTCTCTCTCTCTCTCTCTCTCTCTCTCTCTCTCTCTCTCTTTCTCTCTCTCTCTCCCTCTCCCTCTCTCCCCTTTTCTTCCTCTCTCCCCCTCTCTCCCCCTCTGTCCCTCCCATGTCCAGGTCTTTAGGCTACCTATCCCCCATGCCTGGAATTCATTCCCTCCTTACTTCTTCTTCATAGAGCCCCCTCTTCCTTTAAGATTCATCTCAGATTATAAGGTGAGAGCATTGTTGACGTGTAAAATGGATAATGTTGATTATTTTAAATTAAATTTTTTTGTATAAATAAAACCTATGTAGCCAAGAATAGAAAGAATGCAGGAAATTGGGGGGAAATTTTTCGTAAGACAATCTCTCAGATAGGTTGTGACTGGGTTTGGAATATTGCTGTGGTGTAGGAAATGATGAGCTGGATGATTTAGAAAAACATGGAAAGACTTGTTACTATCTACCTTTAGAGAAACGGATGATAAGAGGAAATAAACATAGTTTGGTCTTACATATATGTGTATGTATATCCACACTTAGTTGCAGCCTTCTTTGGGAGGGGACGGGGGGGGAGGGGGGGAGGGCGGGGAAAGTAATATTGTGCACAGCAGAGAACAAAAGAAAACCAACAAAGAAGCAAAGAAAAGCCAGGCAGCTTTGAAAACAATGTGTAGTATTTATTGTATAGGTTTTCTTGAAATGGAAATTCATTGTTTTATATATTGAACCTTCTCTTATATCCCGCTGTGTACATGACAATTTTTTTCCTTTTCTCATTTTCTATTTAATTTAAAATAAATAAAATTTTTCAAAAAAAAATTTTTTTAAAGCTTTCATCTCAGGCACCATCTTCCACACAAAACCTTTCCCCGTTCCCTCAATCATAGTGCCCTCCCTCCCAGACTCCCTTGTATCTAACGCCTTGGTACAGACAGCTCTTCCGATTTGTCCTGTGGATAGTTTCCTACCTGTTTGCCGCCTCCATTAGAATGGAAGCTCCTTGTCAGTGGGGATTGTTTTATTCTTTCTACCTGTATCCCCAGCACATAGTAGGCACTTAGTAAATCCTTGTTGGTTGAGTAATTGGTCATCGTACCATCTCTCAGTATTGCTGGGAGGAACACTCTTTGTAAAGCTTCAGGTGCAATTTAAAATGTGGTTTGCTTTTATTATTACTCATTAGCAGGGAGAGGATTTATTTTCTTCACTGACATATGGGACTGCGTTTGACCTTAGAGACAACCATGTTGGGGAATTATTTTGCACTCTCCCCTCCAAAAAAAGTCTGGTTTTAAAGGAATACGTACAAACAAACAAACAAACAAACATGGACGGGGAATCAGGAAGACACATCACATCTCCAACATTTGCTAGCTGTGTGCTCCTGAGCTGGCCACTTAACTGCTCTTTGCCTTAGTTTCCTCATTTGTAAAATGGGGAAGGTGGACCCAGGGGACCTTCTAAAGTCTCTTCTAGCTCCAAATCTATGTTCTTACGATATTTGACTCATAGTAAAGAAATTTTTTTTTAATCACCTGAAAGATATAAATACAGTGTGTCCCAAAAGTCTTAGTCTAGTTTTTAGCTGTTTTAAAACTGCTAAGTCTTAAAACAAAGACCCTTGGGATGCCTTTTGTTTTTAGGAGTTTAGCCCCTAACACCTTAATGAAGATTAATTAGCTGATGGTTATCTATCCTTCAGCAGGGATCTCAGAATAGGTACAGTAGGGTTTGGGGTGGCAGAGAAGAAGGACCCAGAAAGGCAAAGGTCCCAAAAGTAAATTGTTCCCAGTGTAGTAGACAGAGTCACAGACTTTAGGTCGGAAGAGCTGATTGGAGTTGACTGTAGCTACACAATTGGCTGATCTCTGAGGCCCCTCCTCACATCTCCCACTCCAGATTCTGTTTCTGTTCCAACATTCCACGTTCTGTATTTTTCAGCCTCTTCTAGCCCTAGCATTCCATGACTGACTCCTGAACATGAGAAAGCCTTGAGATCAGAGGAGAGATTCTTTAATGGAAGATCATCAGGCACAGGGAGAGGAAGAGGCTGGTAGGACAGTGGAGGAGGGGGTTGGGGAGAAGTAGTAGACTCTGCATGATGGCTTCCTAACACATCAAATGATATCACATGAGTGACCTCTTACTTTATTAGTTTGCAAGGATGTCCCTGGTACAATGGAAAGTCAGAAAATCTGGATTCAAAACCCACCTCTGACTGTATAGGACCTGCATGACTTTGGGTAAATCACTTAACTTTTCTAGATCACAGTTTCTTCATTTGTAAAATGGGGAGGCTGGGCTAGGCAGTCTCTGGGTCCCTTAGCGTTCCAGATCTATGAGCACTTACTTACTCAGTGCCTTCTATGTGTCAAGCACTGCACTACTGATTCTATCATCCTTTCTGCTGTTTAAGACAAAACCAGACAAGTCTCAGAGAGAACAGGGAGGGCATAAATGCCTGTAGGAGAAGACGTTGTGTGCAGAGAGATGGTTGAGAAGTGTGTGGTCTCTCTGGAAGGTGCATGCCTTCTCTAGAACACCTTACCATTTCTTTGTGTGATAATTGGGATTCCTGGAGGCAAATACAGTTTTTGGAAAGGGCTTGAGATCTTTGTCTGTTGTGATGTATTAACTCAGATCCTCTCATGCCACAGAATCCCTATTCAGTGTCCCACCTCCATGATTCTGTATATCTTCAGAAAACAAGGTGACAGACTCCTCAACCAGGCTGTGAATTAGTCACTTTCAGCTTCCCTGCCAAGAAATAAATATGACTTTAGAGGTCACTTTAGCATCAGAGACTGCAGGAGCCAGAAAAGGAGGAAAGAGAACATAAACTCAAAGCCCTCATTTTATAGAGAAGAAGAATGAAGCCCAAAAAGGGAAATGACTTGACCAAGGTCACACAATGAGCTAATTAACAAATCTAATGCTACAGCCCAGGCCTCCAGACTCCTTACCCAGGGATTTTTTTCCCCCCACATCGCACGGCCGAAATTATGAAAGCCCCAGCTATGTATCAGGAGACTATGCAGAAAATCAGAGATTCATCAAAGAATGTTTCTCTGCACCAATCAGGATTAAGTAGTCTGTCCTTTATCCCCTTCATTGTCTAGTTGGCCAGGGACCATATTTCACCTGAGGGACATAAGGGTTAATCACTCAGGGCAGTCATTTTCCCCCTTCTGGGGGTTGGTGCCATACCATCTTAATGTTCTTGTAATGACACTGCTTTCTGAGGTCATTCCCAGGCTGCCAAGGAAGAAGAAATGCCGAACTCTCCCATCCCCACACTGGGCTTGTGTTAATAGGGCATCTCAGGGAAACATCAGAGGCAACTTAGAGGCCCTTTGTAATCAGCAGGTCACCTGTGAAGCAAGGGGTGATGAGGGCTTAATGGAGAGGCAGCTCTACTATAATAGAAAGTCTTTGAAGCCTTGAGCCAAAAGACCTGGGTTCAAAGCAAGTTTTGGCATTTACTGTATGACCCTGGGATTAATTAACCAGCCTCAATTTCCTCATCTGTAAAATGAGCATAAGACACATAGACTACCTGCCTTGAAATAAGTTGGGAAGAAAGTGCTTTGTAAACCTTAATATGATCTGTCTCCGCTACTAAGGGCAATAGTAACTCAGTACTATGGGGACACAAAAGAAGTGTGAGATGCGGTACTTTCTTGTGTTTGATACTCAGTATGATGAAGAGAGAAGCCTTAATTCCACCTTTGTCTCATCATCTCGACATAAAGAGTTAACCATGAAGCTGTCCAGGTTAAGTGCCTCCTGAGCTGGGCCAGCTTTTGGAATTCAGGAAAGGAGATCTTTGTGAGCCACAGCAATCAGAGAAGTCTCCAATGAGCAGGAAAGGATGGGAACTTGGAGTCACAAAACCTCGGTTCAAGCCCCAGATCTGCTATTTACCATGTGTAGATAAAACATTTCACTTCCCTGGGCCTCATTTTCTTCATCTATAAAACCAGAAAGCAGCAGCAGCAGCAGCAGTAACAGTAGTAGTAGTAGTAAAAATAATAATAGCATTTACACAGCAAGTCAGCAAGCAAAGCACTTTATAAATATTACTTCATTTTATCCTCCAAATAACCCTGGGAAGTAGGTGCTATTATTATGTACATTTTCTAAAATGAGAGAACTGAGGCACAGAGGTGAGATGTTAGCCCAGCATCATAGAGCTTGTAAGAATCTGAGGCAGGATTTGAACTCGGGTCTTCTTGACTCAGGCACAGTGCCTTTTCCACTTCATCACCTAGCAGAGAACTGGGCTGGAGATCCTCTGATCTTCTACTAACTCTATGATCCTGAGATGCTCTGAATTGGTCTAAAAAGAATAGGTAGGATGCATATAATTCATGAACACAATTTACTGCACATCTACCACATTCAGAACCACATACTAGGTATTACATGGAAGACAGAGAAGCAGTATGTAGTATGTATAATAGGGGCAGAAATAGTACTTGTTAATTTCTTTAGTATAGAGGATTCCTAGGTGAAGAAATTCCCTTTACCAAATCACGTTGATGCTTCCTATGATGAATGTGACATGCCCAGGATCACACAGAGCTAGACCCGGGTCTGACTGGCTTCATGGCCACCCTTCTGTCCATTGTGCCCCACTGCTTCTCTGAAGGTGATGACATCATATTTGTTATTACTACTGCTGTAACTGTGCCCTTGGAGGAATCTGTCCAGCTTTGGGTTCAACTCTATTCATGAAAATGCTCAGGGCCCCTGTCTGTTAAGTCTGCTTCCTTTAGACCACTCAAGATCCATCACATAGTCTCATATTGTAGTGAGAACAATTAAGGAGAAGGCATTGTGATATCAGTCAGACACAGTCACCTTCCCAGACTCCCAATTGCTGGCCTGAAGACAGCTGGGACTTGGTTTCTTCTCCCCACCAATGACTGTCTGGGCCAGATCTTCCTTGTTACCCAACCTCATCAGAACCTCATATCTGGTGTTGACCAAAATAGGAGAGTCTCACTGCCATGTTGTATAACGACCACATAATTTCCTATCTGTTCTCAGAGGAATAGAGAAGTGTACCTCACTACAATGCCCAGGAAGAATGCAGAGGAGCTTGCTGAGAGCCCCTGCCACAGTAGCAATTCATTTCTCTCTCCATCTCTGGCTCTTCTTCCTACTTCCTATCTTAATCTTGGTGCTTCTCAAGCTCATTTCTTCTAGGACGATTTCCTACTAGCCCAGCTAGCTGCTAAAGCCCTGTGGGAAGTATCTAGTAATGGCACCTTTGGGGGAAAATGCAATTCAGAGAACCCTGGGGTTATGTTTCTTTGGACACACCACTTATATTCATTGTTGTAACCCATGACCCAGAACCGAAACAAACCAAGTTAAATCTTAGGAGTATCTCACAAAACATTCTCCCTAGATCATGCCCCCACTACGTGTTTCCCTTGGGAACATCAGAATTTAGTTCGTGGACAGATGTCTACAGAAAATGCCACGGGTAAGTGACCTTCACCTTCCATATAAACACCAAGGCTTATGATATACACAGAAATAGAACCAGCTTTATTTTTGTTGTTGTTGTTGTTCTTTCATTTCAGTCATATCCAACTCTTCATGACACCATTTGGGATTTTCTTGGCAGAGATACCAGAATGGTTTGCCATTTCCTTCTCCAGTTCATTTTACAGATGAAGAAACAGGGTTAAATGACTTGCCCAGGATCACGCAGCTAGCAAGTGTCTGAGATTAGCTGTGAACCTAGGTCTACCTGACTCCAAGCCTGGTTCTCTATCCACTGTGCCACCCAGCTGCCCCAGATTTATTTTAGCTAACAGAAAATGCAAGGGACTCATACCTGAGTCTACAAATAGTTAAAATGACTCTCCTTCCCTCCTCAGGACTTGGGATCATAGATCTGAAGCTAAAGGAGATTAGAAGACAGAGGGCTGTCATGTCTCTCCTAAGTCTTTTCTTCTCTGGGTTTAATGACCCCAGTGTCTTTAGCTGATCCTCACATGGCATGATCTTGAAACCCCTCACCATCCTGTTCCTCTCTTCTGGGTGATTTCCAGCTTATCCTGCCTAAAATGTGGCGTCCAGAACTGAATACATGTGGTCTAACCAAAACAGAACAGTGTTATCACCTTCCTCACCCTGGACATGCTGCCTTTCTGAATGCATTCTTAGATAGGATTGGTTTTTGTGACTGTCACCCTATTGACTCAAACTGTGCTTCTCACCCAGTGAGATCCCAAGGTCTAGCTAGCACTATCTCATCACATTACCCCCATCTTGGACTTGTATAGGTGATTTTTTTATCAAGTGTAAGACTTTACATTTATCTCTATTATATTTCATTTTCTTCAATCTGACATAGTATTTTAGCCTATCATCTTTTGAGATCCCTCTCTGTCATCCAATGTCTAAGCTATCTCTCCTAACACTGTGTTAGCAGAAAATACAATAATCATGCCATCTGTCCCTTTATCCAAGTCAATGATAAAAATGTTGAGTACTACAAGAATAAGCACAGATCCCTAACACCATCTATTTGAAACCTCCTTCTAAGCTGACATTGAACCATTCTGTTTCCAATTCACCTGACTGTGATATTTTCTAGGTAAGTGGTCTACATAGTAAGGACCATGGCTTTGGCTTCAAAAGATGTGTGAAGAACCAGTTGGAAGGTAGGAAGATGGTGTGTGCCTTCCCCTAATAGCCAATCATAGGGCTTGTCTCAAATACGATCTTATTCACCAATATTCCCTCATTCTGCCCACTCTCTGTGTTCCACAAGGTCCCAGATTTCACCCTTTTAAATCAGGCATTGGCTTCCCTGAAGTTACAATCTAACCACTCTCTTGGCACCCATGGTAGGAGCTGTGTGGGTTCCTTTGGGAAAATCCTACACCTCTTCAACATACCAGTTCACTGTTCCCTCAGATCACCTGTTGCTTTATGAGGTGTCCTGTTGGAAGGTGGCCTCTGGAATGCAGGACAGATTCTAGTTAAATAAGAACACAACCACCATTCTTTTCATTTTGGGAAGGATAGAGTAAATCACACGGGATTGGCAGGTATGAAAGGGTTACAATGGATCAAGATCTCATTGTACTATTTTCCCCGTCCTGTCCCAAACCCATCCTCTTCCAGACTTCCCTATTATTGTCAAGGGTACTGTCCAGTCAATGATGTCCACCATCTCAGTGTCACCCTCATTCTCTCTTACTCCACCTATCCAATCAGTTACCAAACACTGTCATTTCTCTATAGCATCTCTGCTTCTCTCTACTGATGCATCTATTACCGTAGGTCAGTCACTCATCAACACTCACCTGGACTATTGCAACAAATTCCTTACCTCCCTACTCTGGTCAGTCTTCCACATAGCTGCAAAGTGATTTTTCTCAAGTTCAGCTCTGACCACCCCATTGCCCTCCTCAGTAAAGTCCAATGGCTCCTATTGACTCTAGGATCAAATATTATTTCATCTTTAATTTCTATTTTGTGTAAATTAGGTAATGTAAATAATTATTAGAATACTGTTACATTTATATAATTTATAAATAAGTAAATATACACATCAGGGGTACTCAGAATTTTTTGACTCAATGCGGAGTAATCAAAAAGAATCTGGCAACTACTGGTATGGAGCATATCTGTCCATCTTTTCTAGAAGAGTATCACAAGACACCTTGTCAAATGCTTTGCAAAAATCTAAGTTAAGTGTATCTACAGCAGTCCCTTGATGTACCAGTTTAGTAACTCTGTCAAAAAAGGAAATGAGGTTAGTCTGACACAACCTATTCTTCTTTTTTAATATTTTATTTTATTTATTTTAGTTTATATCATTCATTTCCATGAGATTTTGAGTTACAAATTTTCTCTCCATCTTTCCCCTATCCCCCCCTCAAAACAGTCATTCCCCTGTATGACCCCTCCCCCAGTCTAATCTCTCCTATGTCCTCCCCCATCACTCCTCTAACTTTCCTATAGGGCAGGATGGAGCTCCCTTCCACAGTGCGTGTGAACCTATTCTTTTTTTAAAAGGTTTTTTATTGCCTTTCGTTTTTGCACCAAAGTCAGTTCCCTTCAAACCTCCACCACTGTGCCCTCCCTAACAACAAAAAGCAAACACTTAACATTTATTGTACTTAAAAATATACAAACCATTTGTAACTTGCAGGCTGTACAAAAACAGGCTGTGGATGGATCAGGCCTTCTGGCAATAGTTTGTGGATCCCTGGTTTAAGCTAAGCCAGCTGACATGGTGACTAAAAGCCTATACCTCACATGCCCTGTCCTTGACTATGCCATGCTTGCTTTATGGGATCACCAATTCCATTCCCAGATGTTCACTAATCATTCCTTTAATAATACATTCTCGACTTTTCTCAGGAAAGTTGAATTCACCAGCCTATAATATGCACAATGTGTTTTGTTCCCTTTCCCTGGAAATCAAAACAAATGCCTTTCCTCAGGTACATCTCCTCTTCTCTTTAGTCTTTTATGTTTTGGTGAGTGTGGCTTGCCAGCTCTTTCTCTTCTTGAGGGTCTGGTTGTAATTGTTGTTTGTCCTTCATTCTCAAAGAAGACTATGACATCAGGGAGGTAATGTCATTACTTACAAGTGACTTGGATTTAAGGAAGTCAAGGCTGTGCAAAGTCACCAGCCTCACTTTCTCCTCTGGAACCATCTGAGTTCAGTGGCCAGATAGTCACCAAAATGACTGGAGATGGCTCTGAATGCAGCAGGAGACCTTGACCTTTTTAAGATCTTTAACAGGTCTCAGTTTGACTGAGGCAATACCCATTCAATGATTAAGGCTAGGTAAGAAATGAGGCAGAGAATGGCCTTTTTACCTAGTCAAAAAAAACATCTAGGGGGGAAGCCTCTCCTGAGGGTGTAGTTCATTTATGGCTGGTGATTTGAACTCATCAGGGACATTCAGGTGCTCTCTACTTAGTTTCTTATTTATCTGGGGTAGATATCAACTCCCTATTAGTCACTTTTGTCCTGTCATCTCCAATCCAAAGGTCCTCCTTAGCAAAGAAAGACAAGTAAAATAACAAGTGACCAGTCCTTGCCTTCTCTCTGTCACTGGTTATTACCATCCCGTCCACTCTCAACAGTAGCCATAAGCTTTCTTTAATACTCCACTGTAATTTTTACCCCACTGTAGCTAAAAATACTCTTTGTTCCTAGCTTTGCTTTCCAACTCCAGCTCATTCTAAACATTAGAACTCTGAACACCACTCTTAGAGAGCAGTGTCACATTTTATATTTATCCTCTGTTACATACCCCTGTTTCCAGTCTTTTTTTCCAGTCTTTTTTTCCCCTCAAAATTCATGAATGAGTATATATCAATTAAGTATTTGCTAACCACCTCCTAGGTGCCAGGTACTAGGCTAAGCACTGAGAATACAAAAACAAAAGCAAGAATATTTACCCTCAAAGAGCTTATATTCTAATGGGGGGGGGGCGGGGAAACAGGAATTTTTTGGGTCTACATTATTTGCCCAACACTATAGGGATACCGAAGTCTATGAAGCAGTCTCTGCCCTCAGAGGGCTCATCTTCTCATTGAGGATACAAGTTTCTTACATATAAATCTTACATAATATTACATTAAGCTACAACATGCACATACAGTATGTCCCCCAAATCTTGGTGCAGTTTTAAGCCTTAATAGCATAAAACTACAATTTGTGGGACACCCTGTATATAAGTACATACAGAATATAACAATAATAATAATAATAACATGCTAGGTTTTTAAAGCTTATACATGTATTATCTGATTTTAATCTATTTAGATAATTCTCCCTTTTCATCCTCACAGAACAATTTCTCTTTCCATCTTCAGAATTTCATTCCTGAGAGCTTCCCATCCTTCGTAGACTGACTTCCCCTGTAGAATTCTAAGACAAGGACTCAGGTCTCTTCTTCCTCTATCCTTCAGCTTCTCTCCCCCAAATTTGAGACTCTGTGCCAGCCTCTGCCTGACCTACACCAAAAGGGAGGCCGAGAGGCATCGATTCCCTGAAAGGATTCCTATAGTTTCCACCCCAGTGATCAGTTCCTCCCTCTGACCCTCCTCCTGATGAGAATCTGACCTAGACTAAAAGTTCCCCTGTTGGTCCATTCACCTTTTGAAGGATGGAAGCTTCAGGAGGGCAATGTCAGGGGGTGATGAGCTGTTCTGCTTTGGGCCTAGAGAACTTGAACAGATGTTCCTCATCTCCATTTCACTGTGCCTCAATACCAGGAGCGTGGTCATTTCCCAAACTTCCCATCTACTTCATCTTTCAGGAAGCCTTTTATGAGCTGCCCACAGAGTCTACAATAATCTGCCCTTCTCTGTTGCTGAGTCACCTAGAGCCTTTACTGTTGGTGGTGATTTTTTAATCATGAGCCATCTTTTGTAATATTATGTAAGATTTATATGTAAGAAACTTGTATCCTCAATGAGAAGATGGGCCCTCTGAGGGCAGAGACTGCTTCATAGACCTCGGTATCCCTATAGTGTTGGGCAAATAATGTAGACCCAAAAAATTCCTGAATTAAAGGGAAAGTATGTTTCCATATACTGGAAGAATAAATGTTCAGAAGGCCTTCCCTTATTTACTGGGGCTATATCAGGAATGTTCTCTACTTGTGTTCTGTGCTACTGACTTCTAGGAGAATGACTATTGATACTGGGAGTGGTGGGACACTCCCTAAACTCTGGAGTTCCTTGCTGTTTTCTGGCTCTTAAATGGCACCAACACGTTGATGCAGAAAGGGTCCTACTCAGTGCAAGTCTAAGTTTATTTACCAATGAACTAGTCAGCAACAAGGAAGACCAACTCCAAGGTTCAGAACTTTTTTGTGAAAATTGGCTAACAAGTACAAGCTATACATATTTGCCCTCTCCTCTGATTAATCTGAATTTTGAATACCAAGTGAGTCCTGGGCCCAGCCTTCAAGCTGTAGGTCAACAAGGTCCTGCCATGCACTCTTCCACCTGGTGTAGATCTGTTACTGTTACCATCATCAATAACAATGCTAATTAATAGTATAATTGGTCTTGAAGCTCCTATAACAATGTTAATTATTTTATTTTTAAGAAAAAACCATCATAGAGTGGAAAGAGGCATGGACTTGGGCTCAGAGGACTTGAGTTCAAATCTTGGCTTGAACACTAGCCAAACGACCTCGGACAAGTTATATCATCTCGGCTGCCAAGCCTATTCTTAGCTTGCTAGAAATTGGGCTTTACTGGCCTTTCCTTTAAGAATCCAAAGTCACGTCCTCAAAAAGGAGCCCGTAGATAACCTTGTGGGACACTCTTTGGTTCACAAAGTGCCTTCTTCATATCAGCCTTGTGCAATAGGTATTACTCCTAGGACCATAAAAATATAGATTTAAAGCAGAAAGTGATATTAGAGGCCATTGATTTCAAACCCCACCCCCCATTATACAGGTGAGGAAATTGAGACTCAGTGAGGCAAAGTGGACATCTAACCAAAGTCATAAGGTTAAGTACATGGCTAGGACTTGGACCCAGGTCCTCAGACTCTAAATCCAGTGTGTTTTATGTGATACCACCCCCCTCCCCCATTTCATTGCAAAAGCCAGTCAGAAAGCTGCAGGGTACTTGGCACAGGAGACAACTGAGATAGACTCATCATGTGGACTTCGTTGGGTTTCTGTCTCATTGTGTTCATTCTCAGCATTTGGTGACAGAAAAGAGAAATTAGTGGGGAAAGCTAGCGAGAGTATAAGTCACATCAGAGCAATCATGGGTTTTTACATTGTTCCTTATGGCATGAAGCCCTTTCCCCACCAACCTCTCCTCCATCTCCCCAGCCCCATGTACAACAGATGTGAGATTATCAAAAAGCCTTGTTGTTTGAACAGCACCACCCAATAAGGGCATGGTTCATAATTGATTAACATGATTACAGCTAAAAACATGCCTGGTTCTAAGAGTTGGGAGGGGGCTCACAAAATGGGCTTCGTGAAATGTGGCAGAATGTGGTGATAGGAGTGGGGAACAAGCCCATGTGCCTTTCCCCTCTACTGTCTATCTCTTGGTTTTATTCATCAGAAAAACCAGGATTGCATTTCATTTGACACTACTGCCTGAGAAATAATTGGAAACAGAGACCAGATGGAAAATGTTGGTAAATAGAATGTGGTGTCTATTTTAAGATCTTCAATCATTTCAGGCTCTAATGTGGCATAGTGGAAAGAGCACCAGATAGTGGAGCAGGGCCCTAGTCTCAATTCTGTCACTGATTGTGTGACCTTGGACAAGTGTCTTCTCTCCCTACTCTGGGTCTCAGTTTTCCCTTCTATGAAAGAAGTAGGCTAGGATAAGTGATCATGAAGGTTCCTCAGATCTAATAGTCTACGAGTCAAGGTCTTTTTCCAGGTTTACTATTTTGTAATCTGAGGTCTCTTTCAGTTCTGACATCCTATATTGTAAGGTCATGGTTTTGTTTTGGTTTGGCTTTTGAACTCTCACATGCTGCCTTTTGAGGTCCTTTCTAGCTTAGAGGCAGTATGAGACAGTGGAGAGTGATGGACCTAGATGAGGAAGACCTGGCTTTGAACCCTGCCTCTGACACTTATTAGATGTGACCTTGGTCAAGTCACTTCTTCCAAGAGTCAGTTTCTTCATCTGTAACATGAGAGAGTTGGGCTAGATAGCCTCTGAGGTCCCTTCTGGCTCTAAATCTAGGACCTCTGCTTTATGCTATAAGGATTCTTCCAGCACTAATACTTGGCAATAGGGTAGAAAGCTCCTATTTTCTCCAAGTACTAGGTGGCTCAAAAACTTTTAACCCCTCACTATTTCCTCCAATTGTAAATACCTGCTCCATAGCCTCACAAGTAAAGCTTTTCCAGATCTGACTCCTATACCTTTTCAACCTCATATCATTCTTTTTTCATTCCCTAAGGTTCAGCCAAACCACATTAGTAATTTTTCCTTAAATTTGATGTTCTATCTCCTATCGGCCTAAAATACCTTTCTTCTATCATCTTCCATTATGTGTATTATCTTCCACCATCTCATCTCCACCATCTCATCTCCATCATCTCATCTCCCACCATCTCCCACCGTCATCTCTATCACCTTCTATCATTTCCACTTCTTAGAACATTTCACTTCCTTCAAATTCAGCGCTGGTATTACCTTCTGCAAGAAGTCTTCCTTCCAGTTTTCAGTGCCCTCTTCCTCCTCACTTTTCCATGTGGTATGCTTATCTGTGTGCAAGAGAGCTGGTCCATACCCTAGCCTCAATTATGACAGGAGATGTCAACTTCTCCATTAAATCAATCAGTCAAGCAGAGGTATAAACTAGGAGTGAGCAAGGCCTAGAAATATCTTTTGCCAAAGTAAAAATCTGGGTGGAACAATCAAAGGAAGATTGACATGCTTTGGAACCATTGGATGAAAACAAATGACACAATATGAGAAAGTACCTTGTGATTGGTTGAGGAGAGTCAGTCGTTCTCTATGGGGCATGGATAATATCAGCAAACCTGTTCATAAAGGGAATCACTTTGTGAAGAGGAGATAGTTTCCATTTTCTTCTCCCCACCCCTTGACCATATGGAGGAAATCCTGCAAACCCCAAAAGGTCTGGGAGCTTTAGATTTCCTACCCACAATGGTAAGAGTGTTGATGGCACAGCAGTAACTGAAGGCATAGTATGTGTCAGGAGCCAAAGACAAACTAGACACAAGATAGCTTTTGGGAAACTTCATGAGTACCGCGGGAAAGGAGAAAAGGGCTTCATCCATCCAGGAGCTGTGTTTTACTGTGAGCCATTTGTGCCCCTAAGTAAAAGCCTAGTTCCTCCTGAGCTTCATAGGTACTTGTGAGAGAGTGTGCCCCAACCTTTTAGGTGAGATGTTTTTCTACTAACTGCTCTTACTACCTTAGTAAATACTTCTAAGTAAATGCTCATTTACTATTGCTAGCTAATTGCTATCAACTGGATGATGAATGGAGAGCTTACCAGTAGAGTGATAGTGATAGTATTAGAGTAATAGTGTTAGAAAAACACCTTGAATCCCTTGTGGTTACCCCTAGAATCCCAAAGGGAGAACTAGTCAGCCCCTAGAACTCTTCCAGCTCTAGTCTCACCCACCCAAATCCCACTCTTATTAGGGGTATAGGATTCTAGGTAGATGAACAGATGGACAGATAGATAGTTAGACAGATAGACAGATAGATGTATATCTGAATTTGAAGGAAGTGAAGTGTTCTGAGCAGTGTTTGATATGTATATATATGAATATATATGCTTGTGCACACGCACTAGCACATGTGTGCGCACGCGCACACACACACACACACACACACACACACTTACTTTGGTTTCCTCCCAGAAGATTATGCGGTCCTCCAGGAGAGGGATTTTGTTTCCTTTTTGTTTGGTATCCTAAGTGCCTAGCACAGTGCTTTACACCCACTAGGTGTTTAATAAACACTTATTGCATTCCCTAAATGGAATGGACTAGACCCCTACCAACGCAAGGTCAAACTACTTTTTCCATCTGATGCTTTTCTGGGTCTGCAGGAAAGACTTGGGTTCAAAAGAAATACAATCTTCTGCCACAAGGTGACTCAATTATCTAAAGCGGTTGCAGATGTCCCTGCTCTAAGAGAGAAGGATTTGATACGGATGAGATTTTAGCTCTGGATGAATTTTTTATTGAAAATGTTACTTAATGCTGCCCTAATGGATTTTAAATGTTGTAGATGCATTGCTAAGTAGGTTTAAGTCTTCAGAACCCTTCCTCCATGTGGGAGGTGAGGAAATACACTTTGAGAGAATGCTGAAGGGGTGGCTGACTTCCCATGAGCCATGTTGAGGTGCTACTATCTGATTCATGAGGTTGCCACTGCAGTGCTTTTCTTAAGATCTTTTAAAAAGGTTTGTTGATGCCTTTTGGTTTTACATCACAGTCATTTCAGAATATACCCTACTCCTACCACGCTCAGGAAGTCATCCCTGGGAAGAAAGTAAAAATAAGTGATATATCATGTAGACCATACCCGACAGCACGCATGACCTTCTACACCCAGAGTCCACCACCTCTCCAATGAACAGAGGGTGAAGCATTTCTACATCTTTTCTCTTGGCTCAGATGGTCATTGTAATTACATAGTGTTCAACTTTTAAAAATTCTTTTAGCTTATATTATTGTTGTCATTGTGTGTGTAACATATAGTTTTACATATTTAAATATAAAATATAATTATTTCATATGTGTGCATATATATAGTTACAAATCATTTTATTGACTGTTTACTTTCTTAAGATTTTAAAGAATTGGGGCAGCTAGATGGCACAATGAATAGAGCACTGGCCCTGGAGTCAGGAGGACCTGAGTTCAAATCCAGCCTCAGACACTTAACACTTACTAGCCATGTGATCTTGGGCAAGTCACTTAAACCCAATTGCCCTGCCTTCCCCCTGCCAAAAAAAAGCAAAAAAAAATTTTTTTAAGAATTTTTATTCATCTTTTGAACCATAAGATCACAGATTTATGGTTGGAAGGAACTTTGGAAGTCACCTAGACCAACTCCTTCATTTTATAGATTAGAAAACTGATACTTAGAGAGGATAAGTGACTTGCCCAAAGTCATACAGATAGTAAATAGTAAAACCACAATTTGAACCCAGAGCCTCTGACTAGTGGTCAGATACATGTATAGGTTAAAAAATGGAAGGGTACAGTGCAGAAGGAGTTATACATCATGATGAAAAAATTTTATCAGATCCATAATGTGGGAAGATTGTTTACTAATGCAGATCAACACCTATTCTTCTCCACTTTGTGACTATAGTCTTAGAGCATTGCTTGGGTCTTAGACCACTGTGACATCAAGTGACTTGTCCAAGGTCATACATCCAGTGTGTCAAAGGTCTTCTGTTCTCTCTCCTTTGTGCCACAGCTGCTTCTGCTCAGATATAAATTTTCCTTATTCTGCAAACTGTCTGGGTTATGCTGGAAAGAGCCCAAGACTCCAAATCAGGAGAACTGGATTCTGGGACCCCCCTTGGCACAACTCTCTACTGTTTGACCTTTGGCAAATCACTTCTCTCTGGCCTTTAAATTCCTCATCTGCAGCATGAAAAAAGTGGATTCCATTTCCCCCAATAGTCCTTCCAGCTCTGAAATCTAGGATTTGAGGTTCAGGCCATTTGCTGGATGTATGACCTGGAACAACTTGCTTACGTTTCCAATGAAATGGAAGCTAGCTGAGGTCAGGGGCTGTTTTATGTTTGTCTTTTTCTCCCAGCACCTGGTACAGTGTCTGACACAAAATACTAGATTAATAAATGTTTGTGGATTGAATAAAATGAGATACATAGCATCTGTGCTCACCATTTTACAGGCTCGTTACGAGGATCAAAAGGCATGTTAGATGTAAAGTACTTTGCAAATCATAAACCATCATATACATGCAGACTATTGTTGTTTCAACAGAAAATGTGCCATATGATAGGAGCTATGTGTTAGGATATGGAAGTGGGGTCAATTCAGATTCATTAAAGTCTTCTGCTTTGAACAAGTGCTGGTTGGAGCTCTTTTAAAATGTGGACATGGGGTGGTTAGGTGGCACAGTGAATAGAGCACCAACCCTGGAGTCAGGAGGACCTGAGTTCAAATCCAACCTCAGACCCTTAACACAAAACTAGCCATGTGACCTTAGGCAAGTCACTTAACCCTAATTGCCTTGCTTTCCCCCCTCAAAAAAGCAAAAAATTAAAAATTAAAAAAATTAAAATGTGGACATTCCAACAATCATCACAGTTATTGTTATGTTGGTTCTTTGAAAAACAAGACCAAAAAAAAGTCATCCCCCAAGCTGTCTATTTTTATTTTTTTAAGTTTCATTGATACATTTTGATTTTTCATCACAGTAATTTAGAGACATCCTCTGAACCTCAACCCCAGTTCCACCTTCCCTCATAATGAAGGGAAAAGATTCCATCCCTATCCAGTGTCTGATACGGTAGGCATTATTCTGTACCTGTACTTCCCCACCTCTCTAAGGAAAGGAGATATAGTACCCACCAGCGTGTTTTTTCAAGGACACTTAAGAGACCCATATGTATTCATCCCATGGATCTAATAGGATTAACTTTGCAGATTCCTAATCCAGAAGTCCCAAACACCTGTGTTTTCTACCGAATAAACCACTGGCATGCTATGCAGCCTTGGGAAGTCTATTGACTCTCCCTGCATCTTTTTTTGTCAATCTGTCAAGGGGGGATGAATGTTCATACTTGGCATGCAAGGGTTAGAAAATGCCCATCTCTGTTTGCACAGCTGGACAAAAGCTTTGAGTGTTGCTCCTTCCCTCACTCAGTTTGGTACACCCCAGCTCACACTGCTTTGGTACCCCTCTGTATCTCTCACATTTTATCACCTGGAGTTGTTACTGTTCAGTCATTTCCAACTCTTCGTGACCCCATTTGGAGTTGCTGAAATGGTTTGCCATTTCCTTGTCCAGCTCACTTTACAGGTGAGGAATCTGAGGCAAACAGAGATGAATCTTTCTGATTCAGACCTGGTACTCTATCCACTATGCCGCCTAGCTTTCCCTGTCACCTGGAGATAGCTTAAATGAGCAGTGATGGACTATGCCAAAAAGTCAGGGGGGACCTTATTTATTTCCTCATCTATAAAATGACAGTTATACAGGATGATACTCGAGACTCCTTCCCACTTTAATAGTCTGCTCTAAGGTCCCCATCCAGCTCTAACATTCTCCATACTGTTCTAGGGCCTCATCTAACTCTGATATCCTGGCTTCTAAGGTCCCCATCCAGCTCATCATTCCTCTTTCTCTAACTAAAAAGAACTGATTACTTCTGCAGATGCGCCCTGAAAGTTCCAGTCAGTGACTCACAGCTATGGGGCACGTTGGGAAAACTCTGAATGTGGACCAAGAAGAATAAAGTTCCAGTTCAAAGATCAGCACAACAAAGCTGTGTCACTATTGGGAGGTCACTGTCCTCTCAACCTCAGTTTCTCCATCTGTAAAATGGGAATAACAAAGCTCAAACTTCCTCTTTCTCAGGATTATTGTGAGGCAAATGCTTTGTAAACATTAAGACCCTGGAGAAATGTGATGGATTATTCCACCCCATTGTATCTAATGCCATTTATACTGCACTAACTCTCATGCAGAAAGCAGGGGGTGGCCTGGGGATGAAAAATAACCCACAGGAGGCTCAAAAGACTTAAGTCTCAATATCCCTGGCTTATGATGCTTAGCAGGAACCTCTCTGAACCTTGGTTTTCACATCTATAAATAAGAAAGTTGAATGCAAAAAGTCATTTCTCACTCTAATATTCTATATTCAGAAAAACAGACACATACATATGTGTGCATATACATATACATCCATGTGCATGTGTACACATATGTGCATATACTTATATATGTGTCTTTATAGACAAATGCATCTTTCTACATGTGCATTCATATATATTATGTCTGTATATACATATGGACATACCTATAGTATATTTCAACATGTGTGTATGTTGTATGTTGTATGTTTTTGCATGTGTATAATATAACGTACACAATATAATATGTGTGTATCTATACTTACCTCTCTCTATATGGTTATATCTATATCTACACAGAAATCTTCCTGTTGCTAGCATTTACATGGTGCTTTAAGGTTTGCAAAGTGCTTTACAACTCTCTTCCAGTCTTCTGGTTCCTTCTTCTTTCTTCCCTTTGTTCTAAGGTCCTTTCTAGCCCTGATGGTCTGAGATTCTAAAGTCCCTTCCTGTCCACACATTTTCGATTGTCATAATAACAGTGAGAGCTAGAATGTAGCTTCATGGTTTGCAAAACACCTCCTGTGAGCTCTCTCATTCACTGGATCCTCACAACAACCCTGGAAGGCAGGCGCTATTGTTAGTCTTATTGTACAGATAGGGAAACTGAGACTAAGAAAGTCTTGCTCTGGATCATACAGTAAGTTCTGAAAAGAATTGCCATCTAGGGGGCGGCTAGGTGGCTCAGGGAATACAGCACTGGCCCTGGAGTCAGGAGGACCTGAGTTCAAATCCGGCCTCAGATACAACACCAGCCGTGTGACTTTGGGCAAGTCACTTAACCCTAATTGCCCTGCCTTCCCCCTCCAAAAAGCAAAAAAAAAAATAAAGAATTGCCAGCTGGCTGATGGAAATCATTAGCAGAAAGCAGGGCTGAGAGGAAAGGTTTTCTGCTGGTTATTAACCCAATTTGACTTCCGATATGGGACTTTCCTATCATTGTCTCCCATCTGACCCTACTCTTCCTTGAAGTTTTTGGAGAAACTAAATATTAGACTCTCCTTATTACTCAGCCATATGTAATGAAGCTGAGGCTTGCTGCCTCTTTTTCAGCGTAGGGGGACTTTGGAGCAGTCCTTCACTTCTCACTTAAGCTGTCGTCTCTGGATGACGAAGTGTCTTGTCATGATGTGCTTGCCTTGGGGGTAGAGGACCTAAATTCAAATCTTGACCCTGTCACTGCCAGTGTCACCTAGGAAAAGTCATGAAACCTCTCTAGGCCTTCATTCCCTCATCCATAAAATGAGGCAAGTTAGACTGAAGGCTTCCAAGGTCCTCTTAGCTCTAAGTCTATAATCTTAAAACTAGAAGTAGGTTCTGGCTCTGACTCCACTGCTGATAATCTATGTGAACTTTCTCCTTACTTTCCTCATCTGTAAAATAAGACAATTAGGATGATATTTGAGATCCCTTCCCATCCTAATAGCCTAGGTTCTAAGGTACCCATCCAGCTCTAACATTCCACACACTCTTATAAGGCCTCATCTAGTTCTGATATACTGGGTTCTAAGGTCCCTATCCAGCTCCAACATTCTGCTTCACACACTTCTAAGGCTTCTTCTGGCTCTGATATCCTGTATTCTAAGGTCCCCATCCAGATCTAGCATTCTACATACTGTTCTAAGGCTTTATAAATGATATGGTCCTATTGTAAGCAAACAGTCACACAGAGAAAGATAATAGAAGATACCCAATCACACACCCCAAATCCCCATCCTGGCAAGGAGCTTTACTTGGAGGTGGAGAGATGTCACAACTAAGATTATAAAATAGAGATAGAATGGGGAAATATTTTCTCAAATAAAAGAGATGTGCAAGGAAGAACTTTTACAGTGGAGGGGAAAATGAAGGGGGTGGTGGGCAATGTTTGAACCTCATTCTCATCAGAATTGATTCAAAGAGGGAAGAATACACACACCCACACACTCTCACATGTAGTCGTATATAGAAATGTAACCTACTCAATAGTGAAATAGGAGAGAAAGGGGATGCTTAAGGGGAGAATAGAGGAAGAGAAGCCCTGATTAAAAGCAAAAGAGACTTCTGAGGAAGAACAGGATAAAAAGAGAGAAGGAATAGAAGAAAACGGGAAAACACAATTAGTAATCATAAGTGTGAATGGGATGAGCTCACCCATAAAATGAAAGTGGATGGCAGACTAGATCAGAAACAAATATCCAACAATATATTGTTTACAAGAGACACATTTGAAACAAAAAAAAAAACTGACACAGTAAAGGTAAGGGGGATGAAACAGAATCTATTATGCTTCAGCTGAAGTAAAAAAAAAAAAAGACAGGGATAGTGATGTCAGACAAAAACAAAAGCAAAAATAGACTTAATTAAAACTGACAATTAGGAAAAACTACATTTTGTTAAATGAAGTAATTACAATGATGTAATACCAAAAAAATTTACAGCAAGTTTCTCTAATAAAGGGCTTATTTCTCAAATATATAGTCAGTATAGAACTGAGTCAAATTTATAGAAATGAGTCATTCCCCAACTGATAAATGGTCAAAGGATATAAACAGGCAGTTTTCAGAAAAGGAAACAAAGCTTTCTTTGGACATATGAAAAAAATGTTCTAAATCACTATGGAGTAGAGAAAGGCAAATAAAACACCTCTGGGGTACCTCATGCCTATCAGAAATGACAAATGCTGGAGGGGGTGAGGGAAAAATAGATACACTAATGAATTCTTAGTGGAGCAGAGAACTCCAACCTTTCAGAAGGACAATTTGGAACTAGTCCAAAGGGCTATAAAACTGTGACCCTTTGACCCAGCAATAATGCTACTAGGTCTCTATTCCAAAGAGATCAGAGAAAAAGGAAAAGGATCCACATTTACAAAAAAAAAAAAATATTTATCACAGCTTTTTTTGTGTTGGCAAAGAATTGGAAATTGAGGGGGTGCTCATCAGTTTCGAAATGGCTGAAGTACTCGTGGCATATGATTGTGATGGAATAGTATTGTGCTATAAGAAATGAGGGAGGCAGTTTCAAAAAAACCTGCAAAACTTATATGAACTGATACAAAGCAAAGTGAGAAGAACCAGGAGATCATTAATAATAACAGAAATGTTGTAATGATGATCAGCTGTGAAAGACTTGGCTACTCTGATAAATAGAATCATACAAGACAGTTCCAAAGGACTCAGGATGAAAAAATGCTATCTAGCTCCAGAGAGAGAACTGATGAACTCTGAGTGCAAAGTGAAATATAATTTTCTCACTTTATTTTTCTTGCTTTTTTTGAAATATGGCTAATATGGAAATATATTTTGCATGATTTCACATGTATAATTGATATCATATTTCTTGCCTTCTCAGTAAATGTGAGAGGGTGTGGGAGGGAGAGAGAGAATTTGGAACTTAAAATTTAAGAAGAGAAGAATGTTAAAAATAAATAATGATTTTAAAAAGAGAGATCATAAAATAAAGCTAGCAACTAGGGACTCCTAAATGAGGAAATTCCCTCTACCTCTATAGTCTTAGAAAGTTGTCTGGGACACAGAGATTAAGTAACCCTGGTCTAGGGTCACATCACCAATATATGTCTAAAGCAGAATTTGAACCAGGATTACTTGTTTCTCAGGCCAGTTCTCTGTCTACTATGCCACACTGAATTTAGAACTGGAAAGACATTAGAGATCATTTAACCCTATTGCTGTTCTCTGCCCCCTCCCCTATTTTTTATTCAGATAAGAAAACTGAAGCATGGGAAAGGATATAGCTTGCCTAAGGTTGTATCTACAATGTGTCTACACATTGTGTCTATACAATGTATCTACACAATGTATCTCCATGTGTCAGAACCAAAAATCACACCAGGACCCTGTGATTCCAATTGTTTTTCTTTCCACCATAGTGTACTGAGAAGTTAGCCTAATTTTTTTAAGTTTTATTAATGTCCTTTTTAAAAATGTCATGTTCACTACCCAGGTACCACACACCCACCCCTGCCATACCCCAGAATCCTCCCTTGTAATGGAGTTAAGCAATATAAATTGGTATGTTGGCCGTGCACAACTGTGTATTCTAATTCCAGTCCTGCTAATCAATCAATCATCATATGATTGGCCAACTATTGTGTGCCACGAAGGTGCTATGAAGATACAGTATCTCAAGCTTGGTTCCTGCCTTCAAGTAGCCCACAGTCTAGTTGGGAAGATAAGGCATTATCCACATAAAAGGATAAACAACACTACCAGACATTCTAGTCCATGTGCTTTTGTGAGAGACACAGGCAGCAGATTCTTTAACAGTTCAAAAGAAGGAGAGATCCCTGTGGGCTTTGGTAGTCAGAGAAGGCTTCCTGGAGGAGATGGGATGATCCATACAGTTGAACCTCACTTTCTTCCTCAAAACATAGAGGCTGGGAGGCTCACCTTTGGAAGGATTGCCTAGACAGGTACAAGATACGTAGCAAGACCTTTGTCTTCAGGACCAACCACCAGCCAGGACTGTCATCAACTTCAAGAAGACCACAGTTCATGCAAACACATTCTTGGAGGGTTGGGGGAAGATGGAGAGACAGAAACAGAGGCAAAGAAAGGGAAATAGAGAGGAAGAGAAGGAAAGGAAAAGAGAAAAGAAGAGAGAGAGATCACACTGAGGCACTCTCATGAACTGTAAACAATTCACTTGGGAACCAGTTGTCCAATAAAGAGCTGAGTTCCACAGAAACGTACAGTGAGCAAGACTTTTATTCTCTCTTCTGAGAATGCAGCCAACTCGCAATTATCCAGGGCCATATAATGCACCATTCAGATGAGCCCTTTCCTCGGGTGCTTCCTGGCTCCAAAGGCAAGCTTCTTAGGACAGTTCTAGCTGAGCCTGGCGAGAAGGAGAATGACACGCAATAGCAGGGTTTAAAACTGGATGAGTCCTGGGAGCTGTCCCATCCAGTGCCCTCGCTTTTCTTCGATTTTTCCTAAGTCTCATTGTGGCCTTTCGCTCTACACTTGGGTCAATTTCCTTAAATGCCTTTCTCCTCGTCCCCACCCACCCCAAGGAACCCTTCATTGTCACAAAGGCGATCACCTAAGCGAAGCCAGAGGGCACAGTGACTGCGTCTTGACTGGGTACATGATGACAGTGTCTCCCATTAAGCAGGGGCCCTCCCTTTATCCTTCCCCCCCCTCCAGGTACAAAACAGAGATTTATTTCCTTTACCATAAAAAAATTTTTTTAAATACAAAAGACCTAAGTTAGCCAACACTTAAAATATGAAACTATAACTCCTTGCTCCTACTACACTCACCTCCATTCTATTGAGATCATTTGCCCTGAACTTCCTTTTCTCTCCTATTGTGTCTCCCAATAGTCAACCATCATCTCCCATTCTCCTTCTTTACGCCAGACTCTGATGAAGTGGTGACATTTCCTGGCCAATACCACCTCCCCTCTACTTGTATCCCTTTCCATCTCCCCCAGAAGGAGGTTAACCCCCCATACACACACACACACACACACACGTCTCTCATCGCTTTTGGCATACTAGTTCCTTCTCTGCTGCCTTAAAATATATCCAGGTTTCCCCATACTTAAAATAAAAAACTTTCCCTTGACCCCACAATCCTCTCAACTCCTATGTTTTTCCTCTCTTTTTCAAGCAAATTCTTTGTTTATTTGTTTTGGAGGGGAGGAAGGCAAGGCAATTGGGGTTAAGTAACTTGCCCAAGGTCATACAACTAGTAAATGTGTCAAGTGTCTGAGGCTGAATTTGAACTCAGGTCCTCCTAACTCCAGGGCCAGTGCTCTATTCACTGCGCCACCTAACTGCCCCTTTCAAGCAAATTCTTGAAAAAGTTGTCTACACTTAACTGCATTACTTCCTCTCCATTCACTTCACTTGCATTCTGGCTTCTGACCTCATTCCTTAACTTAAACTACTCTCTTCAAAATTGTCAGTGACTTCTTAATTCTCCTAACCAAATACCTTTTTTTCAGTCCCCATCCTTCTAAACCTCTCTAAAGAATTTGATACTTTTAGCCATCTTCTCTCCTCCTAGGTCCTCTTTCCTCTCTGGGTTTTCATGGTACTGCTTTCTCTTGGTTCCCCTCTACCTGCCTAATGCCCAACAGTGTCCTCTGCTTGAAAATTATTCATATCTCACCCCCTTATTTGTTGATGCAACTCTAGCTTCTGTCCTGGGCTCTCTTTTCTTCATTTTCTTTCTCACTTGGTGAGCTCATTAAGTTCCATGGGTCTAATTATCATCTTTATGCAGATAATTCCCAGATCTATATCTTTAACCCTAGTATCTTTCCTGAGCTCCAACCTTGCATCAACAACTGCCTATAAAATATTTCTTGCTAGATATTTCATCGACATCTTAAACTCAACACATCCAAAACGGAAGTTAGCTTTTGCCCCAAACACCTCTTCTTCACTTCCCTATTTTTGTCAAGGGCACTGCCATCTTTCTAGTCACCCAACTTTACCACATCAGAGTCATCCTCTACACTTCCTTCTTCCTTACCATCCACTACCTCCCCAATCCAGTCAGATAATGAATTCTCCTGCTATAACATCCTTTGTCTTTTATCCCATCTCTCCATTCTCATAGCCACTATTCTAGTTCAAACCCACATCACCTCTCCTCTGGGTTATCACAATATCTTCTTAATTGGTCTCCCTGGCTCCAATCTTTCACCTTCTCCAGTCCATCCTCCACAGAGCTGCCAAAGTGACATTCCTAAAGTGTAGAATTGGCCATGTCATTCTCCTGCTCTAAAAGCTCCAGTGGTGGCTTGTTGTCCTAATGAGAACTAACAAAGCCTGCCTTTGTTTAACATTTAAAGACCTCTACAATCCAACTCCAACCGACCTTTCCAGATTTGTTACACCTCACTCCCTTCGCACACATTCTGTTCCAGCCAAACCAGCCTACTCATTGTCCCTCATGCACAACGTTCCTTCATTCATCTCTAGTCTTTTTCACTAGCTGTTTGCCATGTCTGGGATGCACTTTCTCCTCTTCTTAGAACTCCTAGATCCCTCTAAAGCTCAGTTCAAGGATCACCTCCTTGAGCTTCATGAGGCCTTTCTGGATCATTAGTGTCTCCCCAAATACTTTGTATACCTGGTGTGAATAGTCTGTTTTTACTTTTATTTGAATGTGTTGTTTCCCTGATACAATGTTAGGCTTTGGAGACAGATACTGTTTCATTCTTGTCATTTTATCCCCAGTTCCCAGCAGAGTGCTTGGTATGTAGTCAGTGCTTAATAAATGCTTGTTGGTTGACTGATCCCATTTTTATTGTTCTCATCTCTTCATTGAGAGGAGGAATGTGTTTTGTGATCAATTCTACAGGATCATTATGATTTTTTAAAAACCTGTTTTTAGGAGATATTGTTTACATTTCCCCCTTTCCGGTCTACAGAGAGGGTGGCAAAGAAAGGGAAGCAAAGGGTACAAGAATAACGCATTCTTTAGACCATCTGTAAACCTAAAGTTAACAGTACTCTAAATGTGAAATGGCCTGGGAGTTGTGACTTAACAGCCAGAGAGTTGGTGCACTATTGGAAAAATTTATCTATGTTCATCTCACCATTTCTCACTATAAGCCAAACAATAAGAAAGAACGAAGCTGGAACTACACAGATTAGCTTCTTGGTTCTCTTTGGACAAGCCAATAAAGGAGTTGGCAGAGTCGGTTTCATTGCATACCTAAGGGCAACATTATTTCCTGGAACATATTGTTGTGCTCACAAGTATTTGCAAAGAGACCATGATGAAAATAACTACAGCATTTGTAATAATAATAATAATAATAACTTTACTCCTACGTGTCATGAATAATTTATTTAAGAAAAGAATTGGAAGATACTGGTCCTGGTGAGCATAAATAACATCACCAAAAAAATGAAATTGATTTTATTTTCATAGGAAATGACTCATTACTTACAGAGTCATCCCTCTGTCAGTTGTCTATGTATAGTCAAACTAATATCTTATTTGAGCAAAGATTAAAATTAGCACAAAGTTCTAAGAAAATAAAAGTGAGAAAAAAGATAATGACATGCAATTAAAACAACTCTACCTTGACCTATTTAAATGAGTTATCAGGGATGAAAATGGGAAATAGATCAAAGAAAGGACATAAACACCAACCATGTTAAATTCATAAAGGAGTTTAACCAATATAAATCAACTGTTATAATCAAGACAAAATGCCTAAGAAGCCCCTTAGTAAACCATCATTAACCCTTCTTGCCAAGCAAAGACATACAGCATCCAAGACCAATGCCTAACCCTAACTCAATGCCAGTTAAGAATATGAACTCATTTGTAAAATCTTATGCAGAAAGATTCTAGAAAAGTAGGGCAAACCTAGTTTAAAGAAAGCTTGGTAAGAGATCCAGCTAAGCAAAGTCACCCCAAGGGCACTTAAAAATGAAAATGGATGCAAGAGAACAAAAATAGAAGAACACTGGAAAACATTTTTAAACAAACTCTCTTTACCATCAAAGACAGCAGAGACACCATACTTGAACTCTAACATTATAGTCCTAGATATACTCATAGAAGAGATAGTAATTGTGCTAAAAAGAGAATAAAAATAGGAACAGTAGCTGAATTAGACCAAGACTAAATAAAAGAGATATATGCTGTAGGCAACACACAATTGTGAAGGCATTAAGGGAGTAATTCATAAATTACCTGAAGGAAGAAAAGATATTAAAGATATGAGAAAATTCTCAAACCTTACTAATAAAGTAATCATCAGAATATCAAAATCTACCAACCTATATACCTATCTTCATGTATACACATATTTACATATATGTGTGTATACATACATATATATATATATAATTTTATGAAAATAATCTGTAGAAGCATCAAGTACATATTAAATGGGAGTATAGGGAATAGGCAGGTTTTCACAAGTGATATTCCATCCTAAACCACATCTTTATCATTACAGAATTGACTGAAAGATATAGAGAATACAAGATCTCCACCATGCTTTATGTTTGTTGATTACAAAAATGAATTTGATTGAACAGAACAAACTACCATCTAAAAGTTATCTTCCAATAAGATATCAATGCATATCTTATTGGAAGATAATAATATATCAATACATACATCAGAAATATGCAAGAGACCCTGACAAATACCTAGGAATAGAGAGAGATCTAATGACCCTCTGCTCATTGACAACAGTGTCAAGAAAGACATAAAACAGAGATGGTCACTTGTCAAAGGTATTCGCTATTGTCATAGATGAGATCCAGCATAGATTTATGATTGAAAAGGGATTTGCTATGAAAAGTGATGTCTTCCAGGTGCTCCTGTTTGTGGATGGGATCATGGTGTCTGCAAGAGAACCCCCCAGGAAGAGATCTACAACTACTCAAAATAGTTGGGTCTGTTGTTGGTCAGTTGTTTCAGTCCTGTCCAAATCTTTTGTACCTCATTTGGGATTTTCGTGGCAAAAATATTGGTGTAGTTTGATATTTCCTTCTCCAACTCATTTTACAGATGAGAAACCTGAGGCAAACAGGGTTAAGTGATTTGTCCAAGGTCACACAGTTAAGTGATTTGTCCAAGGTCACACAGTCTCAGGACATATTTGAATTCAGATCTTCCTGACTTCAGGTCTACACCTAGCTGCCCTGAGTTAGGTCTAACCATCCACAAAGGAAAAATCAAGCAGATGACAAATGCCTATTGTCTAGGTTATGATGAGAGATGAAGCAGGGGAAGGAATCAGAGATTTAGACTGGAGGAGATTTTAGAGGTCGTCAAGCCCAATCTTCACATTTTACAAATGAGGAGATGGAGGCTTAAAGAAGTTAAGTGACTTCTCTAAGGTCATATAGCTAGCAAATATTAGAGGTAAGATTTGAATCTAGGTCTTCCTGACTCCAAGTCCAGCACTCTATACTATGCTATCTCTGAAGGCATATTTAAAGGTCAGGGATAAAACCCAAGACTTACTTGTGGTGAGCAAAAATTCTTTCACTGAGCTACTAAATATAGAGATAGATGAATGAGTGGATGGATGGATGGATGGATGGATGGATGGATGGATGGATAATAAGTAAAATGAGGGTGATAACAAGAGCACATATCTCACAAGGTTTTTGTGAGGATCAAATGAGAAACTGTATGTAAAATACTTTTTAAACGATAAAATGCCATTTAAGTGGTGAGATATTAAAGAAGAGAATAAAATACCAGGTATAAACATATCAGTATTCCTTTTTCCTTTCACTTTTTAAAGTGGTTAGAAATCAGTTCAGTGAACCAAGCACTGGTTAGGACGTCAGAGGATCCAAGTTAAGATAGTCCTTCTGATCATAGTTATATATCATTGGCCAAGTGACTTAACCTCTCTGGGCCCCACTTTGTTCATCTTTAAAATGAAGTAATTGAACTGACTTCTGCAGTATCTTCCAACTCTAGATCTATGACATCAATAATCCTACAAATTTAAATAGTGCGTGTCTCTTATCTATCCCTCAATAGAGTTGTTAGTCTGGTATTAATGAACTTTTTTGAATGAGCATTTGTTAAGTGATTACTGTGTGCCAGGCTCTGTGCAAAGTGATGAAGACACAACTAAAAGCAAGAAGACTGGGAGAGCTCAAAGAGCTTATCCTCTGATATCTAACATGTCCTAAGACATCACATAGAAGGGAGCTGGGGGGGAGTGGATCGAGATGTCATGAAGATGGCTGGAAGTCTCATGGAGGCCTGGTGTCATGCAGATGAAACAGAAGTTCACCTATCAGGGCCTGGTGTCCCAGAGGTAGACTCCAAGGTTGCATTGGGAAGGGGCAGAGGAGAGGAGAGATGGGAATGATGGTCAAGGTGGAGGCAGATGGCCAGGAAGTAGCCAAGAAAAGGTCAAAATCATGTGACTTACCTCTTCTCCCCTTAAGCAGCTTCTCATAGACTAGTTATAGACAGAAATGAAACTGTCAGACAATCTAATTTCCTTTTATGCAGCCTTCATTTTTAAGGACAATACTGAGTTACTCAACACCCCTTACTAGCTCCCCATTGCCTAGTGAAGAGTTGTTCAGATCTGTTAACTTTCCATTTGAAGCTCTTTACAATCTGGTTCCTTCATTACCTCATCTGCCACTACTCCTGTCCACCCATCCCAACCGAGCCAAGCTGGATGACTCATTGTCTGTGTTTCCTTGCCCCTCCCCAACTCCCATTCTTAGTCTACATATTTTTCTTCCTAATCCCTTGCCAGGAATACCCTGTTGCCCTTTCTACCTTTCAAGAGGCTACTTATCCCTTAAGGCCTAGCCCAAGTGCCACCTCTTCCAAGAAGACTTTCCTGAGGTCACCTGTCAGTAACAACACCTCCACACATACAGCCTTCACATATCTCTTGGCTTGTATGTTTCGTATGCATTGTACAGAATTTCAGAGCTTGAAAGAGCCTCAGAAATCACCTAGTCCAACTTCATCATTTCACAGATGGAAAATCTGGGGGCCCAGAGAGGTGAAGGGACTTGTTCGAACTTATTTGACTAGAAGTATCAGAGCCAAGATTTAAACCCAGGTCTTCCAACTCCAAATCCAGTGTTCTTCAGATTCACTTCACCATGCCAAAGCCTGGGGTATTTTAGTGGAATCCTGGTAGGTCCATGAGAAGGACTAATACATATCACTATTCATTCAACAGTCATTTCTTAAGGACCTACTGGTTATAACTCCCTATAGTTAAGCAAAGTTTAGATGAGACATGATCCTGCCCTCACAAAGTTCACAGTCTAGTTAGTATAAGGATAAGGTCCAAACATATGTAAGTCTAATATATAATATTATATGGTAAGTACATTGGAGAAGTGCAAACAAAGTATTATATGAGGTCCAAAGAAGGTCATTCATTACCAACTGGGGAAATCGGGGAAGAATTCGTGAAGAAGGTGGTGCCACTTTCATGATGCCCCTGGTTATAAGAAGCCTTGTTCATCCTCTCAGTCGACAGATCTGGGAACCTTAATCTCCGAAGTCACCCATGCATCACTTTTCACCAGCCCTGCAATCCAATGGGGGAAAAGACCTGGAAAAAACTTTCCTAAATTATTGAACATTAGCCAGACGTCCCACTTATGAAAACTCTTGATCAAAGTTGCATGATATTTGCCTGCTGGAAAAGAAGTCTTATTATTGGTTTGCCAGGGAAAACGCTTTTGATATTGCCACAGTTGCTATTCTTCCCACAAAGGCAAAATTAATGGCCTATGACGGATATGACAAATCAGTTCTTATCTCAAAGGAAAACAGATATTCACCATGAGAATCAGAGCCCCTCTTGTCTCCCGGAGAACGTGCCAAAGAATTCCATGTTTCTTTTTTTTAATATTTTTAAGATTCCATAGGGACAGAAGGTTAGTTCATTCACTGTTGAGAAGGGCCAGGTTTAAAAATGATCATGACATTCCAGCTGCAGCCTGGTGCATGGGAGAGAGCCGTGGATTGGGGGTTAGAGGACCAGGGTTTGAGTGCTCACTGACACTTACTGACTACAGGCAAGTCTCTGAGCCTCTTGTGAGGGACAGAGATAATAATCCTTGTCCTCCTTGCTTTAGAGGGTGATTGTGAAGAAAATGCTTTGTAAACAAACCTTAAAGTGTCTGAAAGCTTGATTTGCTATTATGATGTATTCTTCTATAGCTCAAAACCCCAAAGGCTTAATAAAGATCTTGCAGGAGCTGACCTTAAGTAAACAAGGAGTGGTGGCTTATGGAGGTGTAGTGGGACATTCCAGGTAAACAAGTGTTTGTCATGCCCGGACTTTGTTCCTCGTTCTCTTCGTTGTGGCATAGGATAAGCATTTATTGAGCACCTAAAGCCAGGTGCTATGGTAAGCACTTTACAGATATCATCTCATTTGATCCTTACGACAACCCTAAAAGGCAGGTGCTATTATCATCCCTGTTTTATAGTTGAGGAAACTAAGGCAGACAGCAGTTAAGCTCAGGGTCACATAGCTGGATTTGAACTCAGGTCCTTCTGACTCCAGGCTCAGAACTCTATCAACTTTGCCACCTACTAAACTAGTAAGGTCAATAAAAATGAGTAGTTTCCTATCCAAAATCAGGAGTTAGAGCCCATAAACCAGTTTGCTCACACCACAGAGAGAGACATGAAAACTGGTTTTAAGTATCTTGGTCATATAACATGGTATACCTGATATGCATGTACATGTATACTATACATACCCAAATATATGTAGATATATATATGTATACACATACACACATAAGTGTATATATTTCTCCTACATAGGATGATCTAATCCAAACCCATCATTTTGTATTTGAGGCACCAAGATGTGTAGTATCTTCAAGGTCGTACAAGTAATAAGTAGAAGAGTCAAGATTTGAACCCAGAACCTTGATGTCAGACACAGTGATCTTCAAATCCACTTCTGCCTGCTAAACAGTCTGGGAAACGTTAATAAAATCATAAAGTCCTAGGTATTGGAAGGGACCTCAGAAGGCATCAATATTAACAATAACTGCCAAAGTGATTTTTCTAAAGCCTAAATCTAATCCCTCCCTCCTCCCACATTCTATAAACTCCATTGGCTCCCTATTACCTCCAAGATAAAATATAAAATCTTCTGTTTGACATTTAGAAACCTCATAACCTTGGCACTTCCTGCCTTTCCAGTTTTCTTACACTTTACTCCCCTCTGCCTACTCCACGATCTAGCTATATTGACTGACTTGCTGTTCCTTGTTCATGACACCTTGTCTTTGTCTTCGTGCCCTCCATGCAATTTCCCTGTGTTCCAAGACTCAAATCCCATTTTTTGCAAAAGGCTTTTCCCAGTCCTCACACACATACACCCCTCCCAGGTTAGAGCCTTCCTCTCTAAGTTTAACTGAATCTAGAATACATTATGCATGTGTATACATTTATGTATATATGTATACATACATATACTTGCATACATATATGTATGTATATACATATATGTGCATCCTCAATGTACCTAGTTATTTACATGAGGTCTCCCCCACTAGAAGTTAAACTCTCTGAGGGCAGAGACTGTCTTTTGGCCTTCTTTGTATCTCTAGGACTTGGCACAATGTCTGAAATATAATAATCCCTTAATAAATGTTTTTTATCTTATTATATATCTATATATACATATAATTTTATTATATATTATGTAATATATTGTATATTACATTGTTATATACATTATATACTTATATATTGCTTTAAGGTTTGCAAACTGCTTTAATGCATGACTTCATTTGACCCTCATGACAACTCTGTGAGGTCTATAGGTCTGATTATTCCCATTTTACAAATCAGAAGCTAAATGGCTTGTAACTGTCCTCTAGTCGGTAAGAATCAGGGGTAGGTTTTAAACTCAGATCTTTCTGACTCCAAGCCCCGCATTCTATCTCCTGCACCATGCTACTTCTATAAGTAATGATAATAACAATAATTCATGTCTATATAACACTTTTATGGTTACTTTCCTCAAACCTAGCTGGTGAGGTAAGTTTTGCAAGCAACATTAACTCCATTCACAGATGAAAAAACTCAGTCTCAGAAAGGTTAAATAACTTGCCTAGAGTCACACAAGAAATAAGAGTCAGAGGTGGATTTTGAACCCATATCACCCAACTATGTTTAACACTCTTGCTACCACACTGTGTTCTCTCTTTAATAGTCATAATATTTATTTATATATCACTTCTAATTTTACAAAGCATCTTCTTCACAACGACCTTGTGAAGGAGTTATAAGTAATGCTATCCCCATTTTACAGATGAGGAAACAGACTCAGAAAATAAATGACCTGGCCAAGGCTACCCCGTTAGTATTAGGTTGGATTTTTAACCCAGGTCTTGGCTCATTTCAAATCCAGTATTCTTTTCTACTACCTTGCACTTCCTTATCCTCGTCAGTATCAAGTGACTGGTGCACTTGTACATTTCACAAACAAGCACCACTTCTAACACTGCCCTGGAGGAATATTTCCTAAAATCCTACTTTTTAACAACCGACACAATTCGCTGATTCACATATGCATTCAACAAGCATTGATCGTTTTTAAAAATTATTGATAAGCTTTGTTTAAATACGAAAAACACTTCCCAACAAAGACCCAAGCAAAATCTCTCGCATAACACATTCCCCTCCAAAACAACTAATTATCAGAAGAAAAGAATGTATCCATTAATTAGTCAGTATGATACTAGTGTTGTGTTTGACCACAGTTGGTTTGATTTTTTTTTTTAACAAGCATTTATTAAGTGTCTACTATATACAAAGTACCGGGAGAGATAGGCTATAACAGTAGAGATGACTGTAATACACAATAACATATGCTGAATACATTAGATAGGGGAAGAACAGAATGCTACAGAAGATCCAGGAGGAAAGTGATTATTGACCAAGGCAAATGGAAACTGAATCCTTCAGGAGTCCGGGAGAAGGTTTCCCACTGGCCCTGCCAATCTTTCCTAGGCTAGTTCTAAGCTGCAGAGACTCTGGCCTCATTTCTGCCCCAGGGGCTGATCAGACAGGTTGGAGATATATGGCCTTTCTGTTCTACACTAGAAAATTTATGAAGCGTTTGAGCTTGGGTCTGGAGGGTAGCTGTGCAAGATATAGTTCACTAGAGACTAGTTAAAGATGGGGACTATGTTAAAGCTTCATTAGGAGGCATTTGGAAATTGAATGATGATGGATGCATTGTAAACCACAATGAATATTGTTTTTCCTTCCTCTTTGCTCGTTTAGTCTGCCCTATATCACCGAGAAGCAATGACAGTCCTAAAGGAAAGCGGTTCACTAATTATATAGCTAGGAGCCCATTAAGCAAAAGGTGGCTGTGGCTGTCATTTCTTAGACTTGAATTGTAACATTGTGCAAGAATAGGAAGATAAATTTTAAATGTGCAAAGGGTTACAGTCTGTGGAGCCCTGGGTTTAGAAGCAGAAAACCCGGGTTCTAGTCTAAGTTCTGTCACTGTGAGTCATAGAATTTTAAGACTACAAAGAGATCCTCTCATTTTACCAAGGAAGAAACTGAGGTCCACAGAAAGTGACTTGCCCAAGATCAATTAATCAATCAACAAACATTTTTCATGCTAGGAGCCAGGAATGCAAACGACCAAACCAAAAACAGTGCCTGCCCTCAAGGAACTAACCTTCTGTTGGAAAAGACAACATGTGCATATAAAAGTGTAAGTAAGATACATACAATGTAAATAAATACAAAGTAACTTGTGGCCTGGAAGATGAGCAAAAGGAAAAGTACTCTCTGGGTGGTGGTAGGTGGGTTATTCTCACTCTTTGAGCTTCAGTTGCACCAAAAAGTGGAGATAAGGCTTATTTCACCTCCCTCAAGCAGCTTGGCTGTGAGTTTTGTATCCCTGCTCCTCATTGCACCAGCAGCATTGGCCAAGCCACTTAACCTTCCAGCTCAAAATCTGCAGTAGAATGTAAGCTCCCTGAAGGCAGGGACTAGTTTTTTTCCTTTGTGTCTGTGAGTACCTAGTACAGTGTTTAGCATATAGTAGACACTTACTACATGCTTGTTGAATTAAGAATCTTCATCTCTTAGAATATCTTCTTTCCGGGAGGGTAGATGATACAGTGAATACAGCACCAGCCCTGGAGTCAGGAAGACCTGAGTTCAAATATGATCTCAGATACTTTACAAAAAAAAACAAAAAACTAGCCGTGTGACCTTGGGCAAGTCACTTAACCCCAATTGCCCTACCTTCCCCCCTCCAAAAAGCAAAAAAAAAAAAAAAAAAATGAAATACCTTCTTTCTACCCTGTATGTATCTTACAACCTACCTCTTTATATACCTGCTTCACCCCCCTTTAAAATGTGAGCTACCTGAAGGCAGAGGCTGTTTTTGCCTCTCCATATATGTCTAGCACTTAGCTCAAAGCCTAGTACATGACACTGCTTAATGCAGTGGTTCTCAACTTTTTTGGATTCAAGACCCCTTTATTCTCTTAAATATTATCTAAGACCCCAAATGTCTTGTTTTTGTAGGTTATGTCTATTAGTGTTTACCATATTCAAAATTTAATCTTACAAATTTTTAAAAATATTTATTTAGTGATTCATCTAAAAAGAACTATTATAACCCCATTACATGTGAATATAAATAACATTTTGTGGGAAAATAACTATTTTCCCAAATAAAAAAAAAA
>CM053585.1:184619533-184651341 GCA_028646515.1 Pseudochirops corinnae | reverse complement strand
ATATATAGTCTATCTGGCCTCACAGAGATAACTACATGGGAAAGGCAAATTTGAGTGGCCAAATGACTTTTCTGTATTATTCTGAAAATAATTTTGACCTTGTGGACTCCCTGGGAGGTCCTTGGGGTAACCAAGGGGTCCACAGATCATACACTGAGAGCCACTGATTTAATAAATGTTTATCGATTGAATGAATGAATTACTATATGAATGTAAGCTGTGATTATTTTATTACTAGCAATAAGCTATTGCTAGGCTGCTTCTTATGTGTGTCCATAAAAACTGGATAAAATAAGACCCTCTTAAACAAGTCTCGTATTGCCTGTTTCAATCGCACTGCAGTTAGACTTCAAATGGTCCCTCAGAGTCATTTCCTGCTATTTTTCTCTCAGTGGCCAAGAAGCCAATGGGAGGTGGGCCCATAATCAATGACAGGATACATATTTATATGTAATTTTTTTTCAGACAAGTCCTTTATCTGTTGTCCAGCAGGCATCAAAAAGAACACTGGGTTGGGAAGCAGAGCAAGAGTCAATAAACATTTATTAAGAGCCTACTATGTACCAGGAACTGTGTCAAGTGCCGAGAGTACAAAGAAAGGCATCAAGCTGAGCCTGCCCTTATGGTACTCACACCATATGGGGGAGACAACACATAAAAAGAAGCTAAAAAGTGTTGGAGGTAGGGAGTTACCTTATTTGCAGCTGGGGTGAAAAATGACCTGAGGGAACGATAACTTTCTGGAGATGAGGAAGTCCAGGAAAGCAGCTGGATGGTAAATGATAAGGAGCATTCTCTGGGTCCCCTCCATAAATTGCAGAGGAGGTGGGAGAAGCTCCCTGAAGTTCACACACTTCCCCTTTCTCCAGTCAGAGAGGAGAGGCTACAGGGACAGGGGATACTGAGGAGGTCTGAGTTTCAGAGGTGATTTCATCTTGTAGAAGGATGTGTTTCTGGAGATGAGGAAGTCTTGTTCCTTGAATAACCCAAGCTTTGGGTCACAGCCCACTTCAACCTAGCAGAGAACTCTAGTGGGATAAGCTTATCAGATTGGGAGAATAGCTTGATTCTAGAGTTGACCAGCCCTCTTTCTTGGTAAGGCGTGTTTTACTCAGTTTAGAAATGGAAGGATGTTAGAGCGGGAGGGGCCTTTAGAATACACCACCTGCTTGTGACGTGTTCTCCTGCCTCCCTGCTTTCCCTACTCTAATACCTTGTCCTTCACATGCTGGCAGGCTAAGTTCCTCATGCATGAATCAGGTCATGTCTCTCCTCTTTCAGAGCCAGTATTGGTTCCCTACTACAGAATCTCAGAGCTGGAAGGGAATTGAGGCCACCTAATCTTTACCTGAGTATGAGTCACCTCTACAACATTCCCAAAAAATCAACATTCAATTGCCAGTTGAATACCTCTAGTGACAAAGAACTCACTACCTCACATTCCACTTTAGGATAGCTCTCCTTAGGTAGTCTTTGCTTTCATCAAGCCAAAATCTCCCCCTACACTTTCCACCTATTGCTATTTTTATCTGTCCTTGAGGTCAAAGCAAAACACATCTACTGCTTCTTCTTTATGTCAGGCCTTCAAAGACTTGAAGGCAAGTAGCATGTCTCCCCTATGTCTTTTCTTTATGATAAATGATAAATATGATAAATGTTATGATAAATGTATGATAATGATAAATATCCCTTGTTCTTTCAACTGTCATCTTATACTCTGGTCTTCAGTCCTTTTACCATACTAGTTACCTTCCTTTGGACACACTCCAGCTTGCCAGCATCCTTCCTAAAATGTGACTTTCAAAAATGAATATAGTCTTCCAGTTGTAGTCTAACTAGGGAAGAATACAGTGGGACTGTTGCCTCTTTTGGACTAAACACTATGTCCTTCATAATGCAGCCTAGGATCATAATAACTTTTTAAGGTTTGCCATTTTAAGTTTGTCACCTTATACTTGTGAGGTTGATTTTTTGAACCCAAATGTGACTTTACATTTATCCCTTATATTTTAGCTTATTAGATTCAGACCAATGATCTAGCCTATACAAATCTTTTTTTTATATCCTGACTATGTTTTATAATGTCAGCTACTTTCACACACACACACACACACACACACACACACACACACTCCCCTCTTTGCATCACCTGAAAATTTAAAAATCATGCCATCTAGGCCAAGGGTGGGAAACCTGCAGCCTTGAGGTCACATGTGGCCTTTGAGGTTCTTGGCTGCAGTTTTGAATGTGAGTCCAAGTTTTACAGAACAAGTCCTTTTTTGAAGGGGATTTGTTCTGTGAAGTTTAGATTCAGTCAGAGAGCTACACTTTAGGACCTAGAGGGCCACATGCTGCACGGAGGCTACAAGTTCCCTACACCCAGACCTGAGGACAGACCTTGGGGCACTACACAAGAAACTTCCCTCCAAGTTAGTATTGAGCTATTAATGATGAGTCCTTCAGTCTGATCATTTAACTGCTTCCAAATACACCCGACTCTACCATTGTCTAGCCCACATGTCTTTACCTCATCCACAATGCTAGCATGAGAAACATTTTTACATATTTTCCTAAAATCCAGAAGTGCTTTGTCAACATCATTCCCCAGCCTAACTTCGGATTTGGTTTGGTTGGGTTTGATTTGATTTTTTTGTTTTGGTTTGGTTGGGTTTTTTTTGTTTGTTTGTTTTTATTTTTTTTGGACAGGGTAGTAACCCTTTCAGAAAAGGAAATGAGATTAGACTGGTAGGATCTGTTCTTGAAGAAAATTTCATGACTCTTCACCATTTTCCTTTATAAGTGATCATAAACCATCTTTTAAATCTGTCCCTTTCCCAACACAAAGAGAGAGGAAGAGAGGGAAAGAGAGAGGGAGGGAGGGAAAGAGGGAAGGAGGGAGAGAGGAAGGAAGGGAGAGAGCAAGGTCAAGCCAAACCTTCTCTTTAGCAGGTGAAGAATTTTAGAGGAAAAATCACTTGCCCAAGACTATGCAAGTTTGAAGTGTCACAGCTAGAATTGGAAACCAATGTCTTTGTCTGAATAGAACTCCCTTCCACAGCCCTTCAACAGTCCAAACAAATCTCCTTCACCATTGCATTATACTCTGCCACTACTCTTTCTATTATACCACAAACTTATCAATTCAGCCCAGAGAGGCAGGACAATATAATAGAAATAGTGACTCAGATTTATGGAGCTCTTTAAGTTTGCAAAGAATCTCACTCAATAGTCACAGAAATCCTGTGGAGTAGTCATTATTACCATCCCCATTTTATAGATAAGGAAATCGTAACTAGCAGGTTTCTGAGGTAGAACAAAAGTCCAGATCTTATTGACTACAAGTTTGGAGCTCTATCTATTATGCCACCATTCTTCTCATAGAACTTGGGTTAGAAACCCAGCTTTATCACTCAATACCTATATGGCCTTACACATGACCCTTCACTTCTCCAAACTCCAGTTTTCTCATCAACGAAGTGGGTGCAATAATCTTTTTACACTCAACAACCTTATGGGGTTATTGTAGGCATCAAATGAAATAGCCAGTTTGAAAGTTCTATATAAACTGTATAATACTATAGACTAATAATAAAATTATAATTATAATTTAGTGCTTTAACTTACAGTACTTTAAGATTTTCAAAGCACTTCATGATATCTCCATTTCGCAGATGAGAAAACTGATGCTAAGTTAAGTGACTTGTATAGAGATCCAACGGCTAGTAAGTCTGAGGCAGGATTTGAACTCAGATCCTCCTGACTCCAAATCCAATGCTCTTACCACTTAACGGCCTATAGAGAGAAAGATAAGGGATTAACATCAGCAGCAGCAGCAGCACTAGGTATTGCTATTTGGGTCCTTCCTGGATGATAGGTAGCATTTACTTGGCTCTGGCTCCTTATTACCCGGGTCCCTTATTTTATTATTGTTAAATCATACAGCAATCTGCAGCACTGTAACTCTCATATGTGTCTGGAACTGCTTTAGAGCAGTTCGTCTTTAGGTAGGAGTTGCCCCCAAACTCCTTGGGCCATCAGAAAAATGCGGAGGTGAGAACAGCACCTTATTAAACAGCTTGTGTCTCTGAGTACCTGCAAAAAACTGCTAAGAAAGCATACTGATTCTGTCTCTCCAAATGGAGACAAATGCCTTCACACACACAGATGGAAGACTGCAGGATATTTCCACCACTAGGAACTTGCTAGCCTCCAAATATAAAGAAAATACACAAACATCAAACCCTGTTTTTTAAAGGTGTGTGTCAGCTTTTGGAAATCAATGGAAAAACCAAAGGTCTTAAGAATGAACCTCTCCATACTTTGATAGCTCTCTGCTTCTTGGTCTATTCTTTTCTAACCTTATAACCTTGATTCTTCCCTCCTGGATGCCACAGGCCCCCTCTGAAGTTTTTTCTTCCATCACCAGCTGACTTGTGAGTCATTATCATGCGTGGTTGGGGGACAGACATGTGAGGACCGCATTGGCAGAGCCAAGTGGAAGAGTGACACATTTATTCAAGGAAACCAAGGGAAAGAACAGCCTTCAGAAAAATGATCCACTTATTTCAGGGGGAAAATATCCAGGAAAAGAATTGAATTAACTGGATAATCCATTCAGTTTTCTACTTCTTGAAGGGACTTTAAAGCATAAAATGTCAGAGCTGGAAAGATCTTTGGAATGTAGAATGGCAGAACTGGGAAGGACCTTAGAATATGCAACACAGAATGTAACACCTGGAAAAGGCCCTAAAACATAAGAAAAAATAACACAGAATGTCAGAGATGAAAGAACACAGCTCTTATGGCATGGAGCACAGAATATCAGACTTGGAAGGAACCTTAGAACACTGAATGTCAGAGCAGAAGAGGTCTTAGAACATAGAATATCAGAGGAGATATTAATGGAACACAGGATGTCAAAACTTGAAGAGATCTTAGAACCCAACTACTACTATTTCCCTACTTTCTCACTTTACATGTGAGGAAACTAAAACCCAGAAAAAGAAATGACTTGCCCAAGGTCATACAGTAAGTCAATGACAGAGCCCCTCAAAGAATCCAGGTCTCCTCATTCCCAGGACAATGCATGTTCCATCACATCTCTGTGACCTTCCAAACAACGAAGTCCCTTCCTAACTCTTTGATTCTATGAATCTCTAATCTAGGTCAGGCTATCCAAAGTCTTCAAGCCTTTGATCAAAAGCATTCTTTCTTTTTTATTTTTTTTTAACAAGAGCATAGCTGATATCAAGTCAGTAGGCATGAGGTTGCCCATATTCTCATGTCAAGTTGTAGGCACTCTCTTATTAATACGAATTAGAAAGTATGGATCTTGGTGACAAAGTCATAAATAATCTGCCGCTTACCTGCAGGACCATGGCTTGTTTGCTTGATGGGTAATTGATGTCGATTGTAGAGGATGTCCATGAACTTGGAACTGTGTTGTTTACCTGCCAGAGACCTTGAATGTGCAATTCTCCAACTTAGTCACAGAGGTATAGATTACATGCACAGAATGAGTATTGTCAAGGGACATAAATTACAGCAATTAGAATTAGCTGGAGAAGAGAGAGTGATGCATTATTAATTACTTCGGTCATTAAAGGGCTACACAGAACCTGAAAGAGATATAGTGTCAATACCAAAGGGCCACAAGTGACAAGCAGACTGTGAGCAAAGACCAGTGATGGCACTTGGCGCTGGGGTTCATTAAACACAGGCGATTATGCGGAGCTTAACAATGCCGTGGGTAGACAGAAATTCACTCCAACATGGTAACAATATGTTAAAACGGAAACTTTATTATTTTTCAAGAAGCGGTCATTTTCAGATGACTACTTCAGGGAAGAGAAGAGTATAAATGATTACCTTCTCAGGAATGTGTAGCGTTTCCTTGGAAAGATGGAAGGGGAAAAGCAACAACCCAGCAACCTGGTTAATTTGAATGGAAAATGAGTGTTTTATAGAGTAAACATTACAAAGATTGTGATAATCGAGGTTGATGTAAAGATGAATAAATCTTACCATATTGACGAATAACATTTAATTAAGAGAATCTTTATGCTATGAAAACAAAGTGGTGCTGGTCTCATGCAGAGAAATATGGCACTGTGAATAATAAGAAGCTCATTGTAATGCAGCTGTATATCAACCACTTAATTATTCATAAACTTCCCAGTGACTGGGCTTCACCTATTTTGAATTAATTCTCTTTTTCTTTTTTTAAACTCCAAATGCTACTTGTCTTATTTAATGAAACAGTTAATTCATTGTACTGTAAGTATAGATAAAAAAAAAAAGAGAGGCATGTTTGTCCTCTCAAGGAATTTTAATAATTGATTTGCCCAGAATGTAAACTGTAAGTACTGAAGTTATTTGCACAGAGATGTGTGTGCATGTGTATTTCAACGTTTAACAGAAGCACGGCTCTATATAACGGTGCACACAGTGAATGTGAAATTGCCAAGTGGCTCCTCCACCAGAGTTCTGCAACCCCTAACTCAGAGCCTTGGCTCCCAACCCACCTTTGCCCTTGCCCCGATGGCTTCTAAACTTCCTGACATCTTCCGCATCTCTTTTTAGGCATCTCCATCCTTCAAGTTATTGGGGTTAGCCAATGACAGAAAAACATGGTGAATCGGGAGACTCAGACTTGGCTACTCGTACCACAGAGTTTCTTGCTGAACGTCCCTTATCAATTGAATTGACTGAAGACTTCTTGTTCAATCTGTTCCAGAACTCTGCAATGCCTTCTGACCACTGGTCATCCCTGAGTCCTGCATCACCAATTATTTCCTGGGCATTTCCTCCCAAATACCTCAAGCTCAACATGTCCAAAACTGAACTCATTATCTGTCCTCTTCCATCTTCCCTCCAACCCCCTGCCAAACTTCCCTGTTTCTTTTCACCATCCTTCTAATCTTCTAGGTTCAAAATCTCAGCATGATTCTGGACTTCTCCTTCTCCCACACTCCAAATATTGCTATTTCTACTTTCACAGCATCTCTCCCATCTGACCCCTTTTCTCCAGTCATGCAGCTGCCATCCCAGATCAGGCCCTAATCATCCCTTGCTTGTATTATCGCAGCAGCTTCATAATTGGTCTCCTTGTCTCCAGCCTCCCTCTCACTTCAGTCCTTCCTCCACATTGTTGTCAAAATGATTTTCCCCAAACGCAGCTCTGACCATGTGATTCTTCTCAATCAACTCCACTGGTTTCTTGTTGCCTCTGAGACAAAATAAAAACTCATGTTTAGTTTTGAAGACCCTTTGCAACCTGGCCAGACTCATAGGGCATTCATTACTTTCTGCCCTGCACTGCAAACCAGCCGATTTTCCTTTCCTCCATCCTTCACACAGCGCCACATCTTTCATTTCCATGCCTTTGCATTGACTCTCACACATCCCTGGAATGCGTTCCTCTCCTGTCTCTTCTCCATAGTATCCTTCTCTTTTTTCTAAGACAACTCAAGTAGAAGCTTCTGCATGGAGGCTCCCCTGATCCCCCTAACTGCTAATGTCCTCGGTCCAAACTACTTTGAACATTTTCACATACTGTATTTGTTCACTTTATGCTGTATGTGTTTTTAATAGGTTCTTGTGGTCTCCTCCATTAGAAAGTACTCCTTGGAGGAAAGGATTGCTTCGTTCTTGGCATGTATATCCCCATATCCTGAGCAAAGACTGGTGCAGGGTAGGATCTTAATAAGTGCTGGTTTATTAAGTTTGATTGATCCAACCTTTGTTTGAAGTCTTCTACTCAGAGGGAACTGCTTGCTTACAAAGGTAGTCCATTCTGTGTTTTTTCTTTTTGTCTTTTATTCTGGAGGGGCAAAGGCAGGGCAATTAGGGTTAAGTGACTTGCCCAAGGTCACACAGCTAGTAAGTAAGTGTCTTAGGTCACATATGAACTCAGGTCCTCCTGACTCCAGGGCCGGTGTTCTATCGACTATGCCACCTAGCCACCCCTATTCTGCTTTTAAATAGCTCTAATCACTAGGAAATTTCTCTGGGCATCAACCTTAAATCTGCTTCACTACAACTGGGACCCATTGTTCCTAGTTCTTTCCTCTGGGGCCCCACTAGTCATAGTCAGGCTGCAGCCTACCTTGCTAATTTGATCTCACAAGGCTCTCATCCACATGCTCTATAGTCAAAATGGACTTTTACTGTCCCTAAAAGTAGCCCACTCTCCCACCTCCATACATTTTCTTGCTCCACTCCTGAAACCTTGACTTCCCTCCCTCCTCTACCTGTCTCTGCTTATTAAAATCCTACTGATCTTCAAAAGCCCAGCATAAATGGCACCTCCATTGCAATGAGCTCCTTGATTACTCCTCCCTTGGACCTTGTGTTGCCTTGGTTTGCTCCTATCCAATGCTCGTGCATTTTGTTTTTACTTAATTATATAATAGTTGTGGGCTCCTGTTTGACCAGAAGCTTGATGAAGGTAGTGGGAATGTTTTTCTTAATCATTTCCCTTTCCTAAGGTCTAGCACAGTACTCTGTAAATAGAAAGTATTTTAAAATATTTTTATTGACTTCAAGTATTATCTTTAAAATAATCCCTCTTTTCTCCTAAGAAAAGGGACACATTGGGACAGCTAGGTGGTACAGTGGATAAAGCACTAGCCCTGAAGTCAGGAGGACTTGAGTTCAAATATGACCTCAGATACTTAATACCTGTGTGACCCTTGGCAAGTCACTTAACCCTGGTTGAGGAAGGAAGGAAGGAAGGCAGGAAGGAAGGAAGGAAGAATGGAAGGAAGGAAGGAAGGAAGGAAGGAAGGAAGGAAGGAAGGAAGAATGGAAGGAAGGAAGGAAGGAAGGAAGGAAGGAAGAATGGAAGGAAGGAAGGAAGGAAGGAAGAATGGAAGGCAGGAAGGAAGGAAGGAAGAATGGAAGGAAGGAAGGAAGGAAGGAAGGAGGGAGGGAGGGAAAGAGAGAAAGGGAGGAAGGAATGCAAGAAAAAGAACATATTGTGATATAGTAAAAAGAACATTCAAATGGGGGTCAAGAGACCCCAAATGAACCCCTCATCAGCTGGGTGACATTTGAGAAACTTCTTCTCTCCTCAAGACCTCAGTTTTCCAGCAAGAAAATTATTCAGTTTACTGTAGCATTTATTAAGCACCTACTATGGGCAACTAGCCTGGTGTCAGGAAGACCTGAGTTTAAATCTGACCTCAAACACTTACTATGTGGCCCTGGACAAGTCATTTAACCCTGTTTGCCTCAGTTTCCTCATCTGCAAAATGAGCTGGAGACAGAAATGAAAAACCATTCCAGTAGCTTTGCTAAGAAAACTTCAAATGGGATCACAAAGAGTCTGACATGACTGAACATGGACAAGGCATGGTACTTAGATACTAGAGCTACAAAGAAAAAATGAAACCATCTCTTCCCTCACGGAGCTTATTTTCTACTGGGTAGGGGTTCTTCAAGGTTCCTTCTAGCTCCCACACAAACAGTCACACTACCCACCATTAAAGTGTCTGATACAAGCAAGAGTTCCTGTGTGTCTGGGCTGGTGCATCATGTGGGTGGGAAGTGAAAGTGATTTTATAGATATCACAACTCTCTGGAACAACTACCAACCCTTTGGGTGCAAAGCTGTTGGTAATTTTGGTCAGTCTATCTCCTCCAGTAACTGAGGGATGAGAATCATCTGAGATATTGGCTCAAATTAAGGACTCACAAATTTGCATAGATATATATCATGTATTCTCTTACAGATTCTTGATTTATTGCCTTTTATAGTCTCTTTGGCCATGTGGGAGGTAAGAAGCAAACTGTCTGCATTAGGAATAGAGACAGCAGAGCTGCCTAAATTGGCATATCTGCTCGTGGTGTTTAAAAAAAATCATCATGGATGCTTATACCATTGGCATAAGCAGAGATTAATTACTTCCCCATTGAATCATAGGATCACGGGAAGGACCTTGAAGATGATCCAGTCCAGTGCTGTCATTTTACAGAAAGGGAAACTGAGTCACAAAGAAGGAGGGTAGTTTGCCCAAGGTCACACAGAAAGTTAGCTGCAGAGACAGAATTATAACTCAGGTCACTGTTTATAGGAGTTTAAACTGCTCCCAGCTTTGAGGTCATCTTGTCCAACTTTGTGCTTCCATAGGAAGAAAGTGAGTTCCTGAGAAGAGATACAGTCTTCCCAAAGTCATACAATTCACAAGTGGCAAAGATGAGATTCAAAACTCAGAAACAAGTTTTCAAAACTAGACATCACCACCATTATAGGCTTCCTAGGCCCTCTTGTCTAAGACTGAACAGAAGCTCAAGAGGTATCCTAATTTTTTGCCCAGAATGCCATGGCTTATATCCTCCAACACAAAATGCCATCTGATTCCAAGGCCTGGCTTCATGTAGGGCTTGACTTCTGGTATAAGATCCAAAAATATGTCCTCTAACAGGACAGGCTGCGTGATGGGAAGAGCACAGGACTGGGTGTCTGGTGACCCAGAATAAAGTCCTGGCTTTGCCACTGACCTACTGCTTGATCTTGCCTCAGTTTTCCCGTCTGAAAAATGAGAGGGGTTGAGAAATAATAATGACCTGCATTTAAATGGCACTTCACTCTTTAAGACACACTTTGTCCACCATAACCTTGTAAGCTAGGTAACACAAGGATTATTATCCCCATTTTATTGGTGAGAAAATTGAGACCCAAAGAGAAGTGGCTTGCCCAGGATTACACAGGTAACAATAGAAGTAAAGCTAAAAAAAGTAAAAGTCAAACCCAAGACTCCTGATCTGAGATCTAGTGTCTTTCTCATTGCTCTGTACTACTCCAAGTAACTTACTCTAAGCTAGAACTCAAAATCTTATGGAAGTGAATGTTGAAAACTAAAAAATAAATAATTTTTTAAAATCAGCTGGGGTAATTAAGGCTTTCTTTGAAGGACAAACATAGTCCTAGACCCCAGTCAGGTTCTCTGAAGGAAACAACCTATCCCTTGACTCCCATTAAAAACAAGATGGCACAGTGTATAGAGTACCAAGCCTGGAGTCAGGAAGACTCATCTTCCTGAGTTCAAATCTGGCCTCAGGCACTTACTAGCTATGTGATCCTGGGCAAGTCACAATTTCCCTCAGCTATAAAATGACCTGGAGAAGGAAATGGCAAACCACTCCACTAGCTTTGCCAAGGAAACCCGAATGAGGTTACAAAGACTGAACAGAAACAGCAACAAATTTATGATACAGACAGAGTGAATGAAGAAATCTCTCCCCCTTCTTGACAGGCATTTTACAGTTGAAGGGTGATAATATTTCCTTCCCAAGGAATCTCTCCCAGAGAGAGATTCTGTGTCCCCATCAGTGGAGGGCTTAAATATAGTGTTGTACTGGTAAACAGGCCACGTGGGTTCTAATCCTGGTTACCACAAATGCACTGTAACCATGAACAAGATATTTCACAGAATCCCAAAGTTAGAGGAGACCTCAGGGCCCTCTAGGACCCCCTGTGCCTAAACAACAATCACTTCTTCAACATTCTTTGACAAGTCATCATCCAACCTTGGCTTGAAGACTTCGCACCGAGTGCCCTGCCAGGCAGCCCATTTTACTTCTGGACGACTCTAATCGTTAGAAATTTTCCCTGACATCAATCTTCCTCTCTGCAGCTTACACCCATTATTCCCAGTTCTGCCCTCTGGGGCCAAGCCGCACAAATGTAATCCTTCTTCCACATGAAGGATTAGATTCACCTCGTTCTGTAGAACCAGCATCTGTAAAATGAGCCTCTCTGGAGCTCAGTTTCTTCATGCAAAAAATAGAGGCGGGGGATGGAAAGTGGAGAGAGATCTGGGTAAAAATAATAGTAGCTGATATCTCTATAGTACTTTGATATTTATAAAGCACTTACATTGATAATTGTCTCACTTGAAAATGTATGTATGCTCCTGAATAGAGATGATCACATGTGCATTAAAAATAAAACCACAGTCCTGTAAAATAGATAGTCCAAATATTATTGCCCCCTTTTCACAGATGAGAAAACTGAGACCCTCCTAACATCGAAAATTCTAATTCTACCTCCTGTTCAGGTAACAGTTATTTGCCGGCTCTTCCAGGGATTAAAAAACAAAGTCATCTGGTCTAACAAGCAGGACAAAAGGAGTCTTTGTTGCCTTCCACTCAAGATAGAGCAGAGTAGGCAGGTTGTTCAGATTCTGTTGTGGGGAGCATGGAAGCACTGAGTGATTTCGGTGCACTTAGTTGACTTATTAAATGTAATGGCAAGAGTAATTGTGTGCTATTATTATCAGAGGCTGGAGCTTGCAATCCATGATTGCAACAAAAATCTAAGCCCCCTTATAATGGGAATGGATTTTTATCAAAGAGATTGGAGACCTGCTTCAGCTTAGCCTTTTGAAAGGCCATGTTCGCCACAAGCATCAAAGCCAGCCTGAGCTCTGAATGAGATTGGGAGGCATGTAATGACAGCCAAATTATTTCTTTGTTGGAGTATTTAAATTTCCAGAAGTTGAGTGTGTGGCCCTATCTGAACTGCTGGGCCCAGGAGGGTCATTTTTAACAGTATCCCCAGCTGTCTTCATTTGCAATCTGCTAACAACCACTGATGAGGCCAACCTGTTTGCAATGAAGGATAGCTGTTATATGAGAGGCAGTGAGAAATTATTACTGCTAACAATAAGACACTGTGCTAGGCCCTGGGAATATAAAGACAAAGCCAGACAGTCCCTTCCTTCAACAAATATACATATAGGTGTGAGTGTATGTATGTATGTGTGTGTGTATTGATGTATGTATATATATGCCTATCTACACATATATGAGTATACATATATACATACAGGTACGTGTGTAGATACATATATGTATTGGTGTGTGTATATAAATGAACATTTATATACATTATACATTAATATGTATACATGTATGTATAAATTTGTTTATATAAAATGTGTGTATACATGCACACATATCTATATGTGTATATATACGCACATATATATATACATTTACATGTATATTCTATCAAAAGGGACAACATATGAGTTACGCAAGAGCTATATAAAATAGTACCTGGAGGTTTACAAGAAGCATTCCTCAGAGACCCTGTCAGTTCCATTTTACAGATGAGGAAATGAAGGCTCTACTTCGTGGAGTAATGTGGCCATGATGATACAGTTTGGCATAATGTTAAGGCTTCTGTCCTTAGAGTCAGGAGTGCTGGGCTAGTACCTGAGCCCTGATTTTTACTGACTTTGTGACCCTGGACACATCTTAACTTCTCTAAGCCTCCATTTTCTTATTTGTAAAGTAGGGATAATAATCTTTGTACTATTGACGCCTCCCTCAAATCGGGGTATCCGACGGAATGCCCTATAGGCCACTAAGTGCTATAGAAATAGTTATTGAGTGAAAGCCAGGATTCAAACCCCAGTTCCTGCCTCTGAGTCCAGTGTTCTCTCTGCTCCTTCACCCCACCACCAACTCGTTCCTGTGTTCCTTGCCTTCACTATGTCCTTGTACCCAGTAAGTAATCCTTAAAGTTTTTAGACAAACTGCATTGCTATGGGAATGAGTAAGAATGACCAACCCCTCAGGATGCACTATCCATGTTTTCAATCACCCTTCTGCAGTTCTCAAATTATTAATGGCCATTTCCTTGTGAAACTTGGGAGGAAAAAAGTAAGAGGTACAGAAGGCAGGGTTGAGGCCTTTCTGTCCTAGGGTAGAGTATGATCTTATAATCCCTAAGCCATTGCCCAAGTTTCAATCAGGCTGCACAGGTGGTGGGTGAGTGTGGATGTGTGTTTGTGTGTACCTTTGTCTATGTGTGTGTATATGTATGTCTTTGTGTATGTGTTTGGTGTTTTGAATATAGGAGAGGATTGAAACCAGAGCCAAGTTATTGTTTCTGTCTCCTCTTGGTGAGCCAAAAAGAAAACTGAAGGGATTTGGCAGTGAAAATAAAATAAAACAAAACAAAACAAAAAAGAAAAACCCTTCCAAACCCTAGCAAGGAAAACAGGCCGCCAGAGAAAAGGGAAATATTCTTCTTGCCCAGGGCAGTGGCAGTAAATCCTCAATCTATTGCAATGCACCTCCAGAAAGCATAAAGTTCTGTGAGATCACATTTTCTGGTTAACTGGGATTTAACTCCAAAACCTTTTGGAGGAATTCATAGGACTTAGAGCTCGAAAGGAATTTGGGGATCATCTGGGGACTAGTCCAGCGGACAGTAGAGTATTTTGGAAAGAAATGGAGACATTCAAATATAGATAGAGAGCCAGTATCTGAACCCAAGATTTGTGGTCACAAATCCAGTGTTTTTGACAATGTACCATGCTTCTGATTCCGAAATTTATCAACACCGTGCTCCAGTGTTATGTGTGGTAGCCCTCCCTCCTTCTGGGTCCTAGTAGACTGTTAACTTTTTGAGGTCAATACCAGTTTCTTTTTTGTTTCTGTATTCTCTGTTTCTAGTACAGTGCCTTGTATGGAAGGGATGCTTTATAAATGTTTGTCGAATTAGTGAATGAACCCAGAAATACTCCAAATGGATTGCAAGTGGGTATAGTTCTTATAACTCTGACATGAAAGTCAGTGAGAAACCAGTTGGGGATTTAACAAGTCCAATATGTACTAGTTGGTGAAGTAGAGGGTGATAGAATTTAGAGCTAATGGAGACCTTAGTGGTCGTTTAGTCTCTCTTTTTTTTTTTTTTTTTTTTTTTACAGATAGGCAAGCTAAGGCCCAGAGAGGTTAAATGATTTGTACAACTATGCAAAAGAAACATATAGCAGAGAGAGAATTTTAACCCAAGTATACTGACTCCAAATTCAGCATGCATTTGACTTTATTGCATCTCTAGATGTTGCAATCTAAGCAACGTTAGATAGCATGTGGTAATAATCAGCTCTCCCTCCATAGTGTGGGTCTTTGGACATGAAACCTGGTCATAGATTGTCAAACAAGCTAGAAAAGAGAAGTAATTGTTGGGATTATGCAAACCAAAGAAAATTCACCACCACCTGAAAGGTGAAGAGGTTTTTCCAGTCCAATTTATTGAGAATGTTGGTCTATGCAGTATCTGAATAACATCTCGGGCCATCCCTTGACAGAGCCTGTATAGACACACAGGACGATAATACTTTAAACATGGGCTGTAGGCCAAGAAAAAGCCAAGCATTTGGTGGTGGTTTCTTCCTTTCTTTGTCCGTCTTCTACTTGGACCCAAGAACAAAACTAAAAATTGTGGTTTGCAAGGTTTACAATCTTTGCTTTACAAAGATGTTGGGTTAACATAAAACATCCCCACTTAGCAAAATAAAACAATACAGACTACCTTAATTACCATGGCGGCAGAGAACATGTTGCCATTGAAACGCTGGCATGGTAGACAAAACCCTTCATTGGAGAAGAAAATTAATCGTCCACAAACAAGCATGCAGTTCATCTTGAATTCAGTTGTCTGACACTCCCTTGGCACAAGGTCTTTGGATTTTACTCTTCCTTCTTGTCCAAGTCTCTACCTCTGCAAATCTTCTCTTTCCACCCTGCCCCACTCCTCTCTCCAGAGTTTTTTGTTCATCAGATCAGTGTATTTGAGGTATTTGAGGCCGTACCAAGGTCTCCATTTTAACAGTTGGCTTGTAACCTTGCATTCAGGGTCTGCCACAATCTGTCTCTAACTTGACTAAGTGTCAGAGCCCTGTGACTTCTGGGCCTTAGACCCAAGAAGAAAGGAGGTCAAGAGATGGGGCTAGGAACACAGCTATTGCTAACCTGTCATTATGACCCAGAGCTGTGGTGGATTCTTTGCCCAAGACCTCGAGAAGCTTATAGCACACCCCAATACATGAACCTTTCCTCAGATATACACGAAACCTAGAGGCCATAAGTAAACAACCTTGGGAAACCATCCATGGAAAACATCCAGGGAACCAGACAGCCTGTAGTTACTCTGTTTTGTCACATAGAGGTTTTACCTGGCCTTCTTGACCTTCTTCCTATCACCACGTCCAGTGCTAAAGTCAGTCTAAAGGCCAGTTTAAAGAATACCAGGCAAGAAGCCTGGGCCAACTTTACTTTTATTAGATTTCTTCCTGTTCTCATTATCTAACTGCTCTACCTCCCTAATTTTGGTAACATGGGTAGTCAGGAGTCCTAAGTTCTACTTCCGACTCTATTATCTAACTTTAAGAAAGTTACTTCCCACTCTTCAGGCCTGTTTCCATGTCTCCATGTTTCCATGTTTCCATGTAACCCCTTACCCTTTACCAAAGCATCTAGGCAGAAATAGCCCCAGGATCCCTGGGGTAAGGGGATATTGGGGGGAGTGTCTCAGTTATTTAAGTATGACCTCCTCAGCTACTATCTCCACTTAAAATGTCTCTGGGACCATCCAAACCTGGCTTATTTCCAGCTCTTCCCTGGGCACAAATTTGGTTACCCTTCTCTAAACAAACAGTCTTCTAATTAGCATTTAAGTATAGCACATGTATCCAGGACAATGATTAACAGAAAAGGGGCTAGTATCTAGCTCCTTAAAAAGAAAGTGGTTCATATAGCTCCCCTCAAAGTGACTGTCATTTCTTATTCCATCCCCTTCCCCTAGAACTGCTCAATCTCAATCCTTCTCAGTCTCATGGTGCCATACGAGAGATCTGGGGGAAATCCTAGCAGCGTAAGAGCATTGTTGCTGCCTGCCCTGGATGCTCCTCAATTTCGCCTCTTCCTCTTCCTCCGCATTTGTTCTAAGGGCATTACCCTAAGAAAGGCCTCTTTGCCTGCCAAGGTAGTGATGTTATAGAGACTCTTGTTCCTTCTTCCCTCTTCCAAGCTGTTGCTGATCTCCCAGTAATCCTTGCATCCTGCTTCCCACCATGCACCTCTGACCCATCACATTCTGGGGCCATGTCTCCTACAGTATTTGCATGCATTCTCCTACCCCACAAAGGGGGAAGACAGAAAAGAGGCACATCTCAGAAGCGTGCCAGCTTTTGTTCATGCCTGCTGCATGTAAAATGAGGGAGACTGAACAAGACAATCAATGGGTTCCTTTCTAGCACTGGTATTCATTGTTCTAGCCTCTAAGACTCCTTCTAGTCTTAGCCCTCCAGTAATCTAAGACTCTAAGCTTATCTTGTACTGCTCCCCTTCATGTCCTCTATAGTCTTGCCTTTCAGTATAGCTTGCCATACTTTTGCTTTCCCACCTCCATGACTTTGCTCATGTAGTACCCTTTGCCTGAAATACCCTCAAGGAGCTTATAATTTAATGTTCATAACTTAGAGTGGAAAAAAGGTCTCAGAGGCCATCTAATCTAGCTCCTTCATTAAACAGATATGTAAATTGAGGCCTAGAGAGGCTAAGTGACTTGTCTGAGGTCACACAGATTGTTTGTGTCAGAGTCAGTATTCGAACCCATGCCCCCAATCATGGAGCTTCATGGTATAGAAGAAAGAACAACTTCTCTAAAATCGAAAGACTTAGACTCAGATGCTGCCTCTGAGGCTTGTTGATTTGATACCTTGTGTGACCCTGGACAAGTAGCTTAACCTCTCTGGACCTCAGTTTCCCTATCTGTTCAATGAGGGAGCTTGACTAGAAGGCCTTTGAAGTCTCAGCTCTAAGCATTTAATTCATAACTACTTGCTACTTCTAAGAGCATTTTGTTTGTATCTCTTCCATGCATGGAGAAATATTTTACCTTGTATCATGAAAGAATGGAAGGAAAGGAAAAGAAAGAAGGAAAGAAAGACTGGGCACGGTGACATGCTTGTTGTCCCAGCTACTGAGGAGATTGTCTGGTGGATCTCTTGAGCTCAAGAGTTCCAAGCTTTAGTGAGAAAAGAAAACCAGGCATCTGTACTAAGTTCAACATTATAATGGGGAGCCTCCAGGAGCTGGGGACCAGAGAGGAAAGGGAGGGATATCACCAGATTGCCTTAGGAAGGGCAAACTGTCCAGATCAGAAATGGTACACATCAAAGCTCCCATGCCAATCAGAGTGGGACTGGTCCTGTGAGTGGCCCCTTCACTTCCAGACTGGGAGAGTTAGTCTTTTACAAAATCAGTGTAGCTGGGCTTTTGAGCACCCTTCATCTGGCTAACATGAAGAGCCTCGGCATCCTCTACAATGTGGGTTGACTGCCTGTGTCTTTAAAACTGGTGAGACTGAGTCTTTTCCACCATCTTTTTATCTGCACTCTTTTCAGGTCCCCTATCTGCTGTGCTCAGCATTAACTGGGGAGGGGGAGGGGGAATCCTTACCCTGCTCTCACTCTGACTCTAAGAAATGGACCTGGGGGTGTCCGATTCTGCTCTACCTTGTTTGTCCTCAGTTTCAGGTACCAGCGGTGATCCTCATGAGCCCAAGAGTTCAGGCCATGATGACCTCGGAGCCAGGATTACTGGCAGGGCAGTGTAGTGAACCAAGCCAGCATGGAAGTTCTGAAAATTCAGGGAGCCTGGTACTCAAGCCCCAGCAGGATTTTGGACTAGGAATTAAGACTATGCTTCATAGTAACTAAGCTTAGCTATGAACCTAATAACTCCTTTCTCCTCCCCTGAGACTGATATAAGGAGAAAGGAAAAATATGCCTCTCAAGAGTGAGTTGAGGGTGTAAGTTTGTATATTTTTTGTTGGTTTTGTTTTTTTTGGAGGGGGGAAGGCAGGGAAATTGGGGTTAAGTGACTTGCCCTAGGTCACACAGCTAATAAGTGTTAAGTGTCTGAGGCCAGATTTGAACTCAGGTCCTCCTGACTCCAGGGCTAGAGCTCTATTTACTGTGACACCTAGCTGCCCCAAATTTGTATATTTTTTATTATAATTTTAGAAGTATTTCCTTTGGAAAAGTTCCACTGTGTTATATAAACAAACATAAAAATGTATAGGAAAGGGGAAGGGAATAAGCATTTATTAAGCACCTACTATTTTCCAGGCACTGTGCTAAGTGCCATATGAATATTATCTCCTGATTGCCTTTTCAGTCAGTGGAGGAGGAACTAGAGAAAGGGAGAGAATTTGGAACTCAAAGTTTGCCTTATTTTTAATGTTTAAATAAAACCTTTGAAAAAATAAATATTATCTCATGGAGAATGAGAGAAGGAAATAAAAGAGGAAGGGGTAGAGGGAAGGAAGCAAAGGAAAGAGAGAAAAAAAATATTTGTTAAATAATTACCATGTGCCAGGCACTATGTGCATCTAATCTACTCCTACTAGATTATAAGCTTTCTACGGGAAGGGACTCTATCTTAACCTTCTTCATATGAAGTACTAGATGCTGCACAAATTACAGGACCCTGAATAAACAGCATTTAATAAGCGTTCAGCCGACTTGGAATAAATTGTGTGCTTTTAGTTATAATACTAGTGCTTCACTATAACATGGCAGACTGTTTAGCCACCATCCTTCCAGATCCATGAACCTCCTTTCTACACCAGCCACATCGCTAGTGATGAAGCTCTCACAAAACCCTTTGCCCAGCCTTTAAAGGGTAAAAGTCAAAAATCAATAATGAGCTTCTTCTCTCCTACTGCTGCAGCCGTCAGAGGTAAATGAATGATTAAGCATGATGAATACCAGTGTAATGGAAGATGCAAAGTAGAGGAAAGTGCTCACTTTAGCCTAAACTCTGAGATTTATTGCTGAGTACCGCAGATCATGGGCTCATCAATCTCCCAAGGACTCAGAAAGGCACCCACTGCATTGAGCTTTAAAAGACAGTGAATGAAATTCTACCTCCTCATCCTGGCCCTTTGTGGTCCAGTTACTTCAGAATCTCACGCTCCCCATCACATCACTATTCAGCCTCTGGCAACTGTCTGCAAGACGGTTCTCCAACACCCTGACTCTGGTCAGACCATAGGTATCTGCTTCTTCCTTAAGATATGGCTCATTGGCTGGTTTCTACACTCTCAAAGAATAGCTCAGTTGGTTATCTGCCCTCTCAGCTGCTGTATTTGTAAGATATGTTTTTTCCATTATTCATTTTTTTTTTTACACTAGAGCATCTCTGTAATGCTGTCCTTAGCATTCATGCTGTGGAATGGCCTTATGATAAAGTGCTTGGCATTTTGCTAACCTAACCACTGGCTCCCCCAACTTTGTTCTCAAAATTTCTCACTCTCTCAGTGGCCTCTTAGATAGCTCACCTTATAGCTCCCCAATTTTAGCTACCCCGATATACTCAGAAAACTATTCTGCCTACAGAATCAGTAGACAAGAGTCCTGGGTTCTAGTCTAGCTGAACTACCTGAACTATCCATATGGACAAGTCATTTTCCTCATTTAGGCCTCAGCTTCATCATCTTTAAAATGAATGGGGCTGAACTAGATTAGAGAGTTTTAACCTTGTTTGAGTCATCCCAGGGATCTCTTTGAAATTCTAGTGAAACCTATTCAGCCACCCTTAGAATAGTATTTATAAATGAATAAAATAAAATACATCAGATTACAATGGAAACCCATTATATAGAAATAGTTATCAGAGTCCACAGACCCCACATCGAGAATCCCTGAGCAAAGTAGAATGCAGTCTGTGTTCCAAAGTCCCTCCTAGCCAAATCTTTCTAGGTTCTAGGTTCTAATGTATTTTCCAGCTCTAGTATTCTCTGTCCCTTCCAGCTCTGACTTTCCATTAGTCTATGTTTCGAGATGCCTTTCAGTTCTAACATTCTGTGTTCTAAGCACAGCTCTGATATTTTATCTCCTGTGTTCTATGGTCAATTAATCAATTAACATACGTTTATTCAGTTCCTGCTGTATTTCAGCAATGTGCTAGGTACTAAAGATTTCTATTGGTTGTTCAGTCATATTTGACTCTTTGTGACCCTATTTGGTATTTTTTGGTTTTGTTTTTGGTAAAGAAGCTAAAGTAGTTTGCCATTTCCTTCACCAGCTCATTTTATAGATGAAGAAACTGAGGCAAACAAGATTAAGTGATTTGAAGGTCACACACCTAGGAAGTGTCTGAGGCCAGATTCAAACTCAGATTTTCCTGACTGCAGGCAAAGTGCTCTATCCACCGTGCTACCTAAAAGCCAAAAATGAAAAACTCTCCATCAAGGAGCTTACATTCAATCAGAATATAGGCTAGATGACATTTGCATATATGAATGTTTATTGTATGTGTGTGTATTATGCAGAATAAATGCCAGAGAAATCTATAGCAGGAATAAGGGGAAGGTACCTTTAGCCCTAATATTCTATACCCTAAAGTCCCTTTCATTTCCACCATTCTATGATCAAAATTTACTTTTGGTTCTAGTTTTATGTGTTCTAAGGTCCATTCTAGCACTAAAGTCTTTTTCTTGTTTTCTGGCTAGTTAGGTTTTTGTTAACCATGTATAGTAGATGTATGTGTGTGCATGCATGTTCATGCACATGTGTGTGTGTTTGTGTGTGTATCAGAGTATCATGGGGGAATAAAGGGTCAGAAATATATATATATATGTATATGAATATATATGTGTATGTGTTTACTGAAGAGTTTACTGAATCTTCCAGAATGAGAAATTCTTATGTGACAACTACAGTGTCTTAATATAGAATTCTTTGTAACTTGATGTGAAAAAATTTAATCTCCTTCCTTCATTTGTATTTACTAAACCACTGAGGAGACGTGTGTAATTCCCACCAGAGTCAGATGTAATTGTGTGCCCATATCAAGGAGATAAGTCTCTTTCTTGTGTGGCTAAGCAGTGTATTAAGTGGTCCCCTATCCATTACCCAGCTGCGTGGGCTTGGCAAGCCCCACTGCCAGAAATATATATACATGTATATTTTTTAAATGGAAAAACATCAGGGAATAGCTTTTGATAAGGGGATGGCGTTTATCAAAATATTTCAGTTCACAATTGTGTGTTTGGGTAAGGTTTTTAGCAGGAGTATCAGATGTGGCAGTGTCAGGGAACAAGGCAGAGCAAACAGTCCTGGGAGATAAGAAAAGGGTTGGTGAGATAGAAAACGGCAGGTAGAGAAGAGGCGGGGGACACGGGGTGGGAGAAAGTTTGGAGTGTGCAGTAATGATAAGAAAAGCTACAGCAGCGAATAAAATTAAGATTGCGTGAGCCGTAAGACACAGGAGACATTTTTCAAGGATATAAGAAGCAAGGGATCATTAAAATAAGTTACTAAGAGATAGGGGGAGTAATTTAATGATGGAAGCTCCAGACATCGCCGAAAACCCAAATTAATTCTTTGCTTGACTGTCCATGGGGGAGAAGGAGGATACTAGCGAGCAGAATCCATTTTTCTAAAAGAGACAAAAAGAGATGCAGGAATGGATGGGGAAAGGCAGAATGCACCCTCGTGATAGAGAAAGACAGGTTCTTTTCCCCAGTGTTTACAGCGGAAGGAAGCGCTGCCAACCCAGACGGATTTGAAAAATGCCACCTTCCCAGAACAAACCCTTCTGTGAGAAGTGGGTTCCACGCTAGAGCTCCTCAGTCTGACTGATACTAGGGGAAGTCCCCATATGCCCTTCAGGAAGCTCCAGCTCCTGCTATTTCTTTAGCCTCTCGATGCCTGCAAAGCTTCCCACTAGATGATCGTCCCGTGAAGATGTAGGGCTGTGGACTTCAAGCAGATAAATCCCAGAGTTTGCTTTTTTTCATGGGCTGGTTTGAAGATCATTTAGGTGCTTACTTTTTCATCTTTCTGGTATTACTTCCAGATTATGGGTATAAACTTGCCAGAGTGAAACAATGACATTATTTTTCTTCAAAATGTTAAATATAGTTTTCATTTCCAGGAAAATAATACTGAATAATAATATTGAACAATGCTACTGGATAATAATGCTAATACCAAATAATAATGAATATTTAGCTGAAGAAGAAGAAGAATGGTAGTGAACATGTATATAGTACTTACTGTGTGCCAGGCACTTTACAAGTATTATCTCATTGGGTCCTCACAACAGCCTGGGGAGGTAGGTGCTACTGTTATCCCCATTTTACACATGAGGGAACAGGCAAATAGGGGTTAAGTGACTTGCCCAGAGTCACACAGCTAGTAAGTGCTTGAGGCCGAATTGGAACTCAGGTCCTCCTGACTGTAGGTCCAGGGCTCTATTTACTGCATCACCCAGAATGTTCAAGGTAGAAGGGACATTCCAAGTTACCTAGTACAACCCTTTCATTTTAGTGAAGAGGAGGAAATTGAGGCTCCGAGACAGGAAGTAACTTCAATTCAGTTACTTCATATGTGCCAGGCACGGTGTTAGGTGCTAGAGATAAAGACATAGCCATCATAAACTTACATTATTCTGAGATTTGCTCAACCTTTAAATTTCTCAAGGAATGGATATTCACAGCTTCTTTCAGTCACAAATATGAGTTAGGAGGAGAACCAAAGGTTTCCTTGGCAGAGGCAGTATGGTATGTAGCAGAAAGGATGCCAGTTTTAGCATCAGAAGGCCTAGATACTCCCACTTCCTTCCTGGATGACTTCGGACAAGTCACAGCCTCTTTGGCCCCCACATTCCTTATTTGTAAAAGGAGATTATTCAACTAGGTGGCCTCCAAGGTCTCTGCTAGCTCTGAATCTATGATCCCGATTTCCAATTGAATGCTCTTTCTACTCTTCTATTCAAATGAGTTCAATAATCCTTTATTTGGTGCCCTCTATGTATAGAGCTCCATGCTATCTGTCCATGAGGTCCTTTATCCCATTTTTTTTCTCTGCTAATATGCTACAGTATGTTCATGAGTTTTTATATCATCCTTTAGGTGACCTGTAATTCTAATTCTTTGGAGAATGTTGTCTTTAAATGCTTTGTAAGCATATAGTATCACTACAAGATTGTTGGGATCTAAAAAGACCAACCTTTATTTAATGGAGAAGACTGGTGTGATTAAAAGCAGTATTATACTTCCCAGAATTAATTCCACATGCTTTCCTCCACCTATTCAATTATGGGTCCAATTTATTGTTCATCTGCATTGTGAGTTCAAGATACATGTATAGCAGCCCTTCTTGGGTCTCTTCCCTGACCTATACTTAATTCACCTGTTTGTTTGACTACTAGTCTCAAAGTTCTAGGGGGTAACCCTGAGTTGAGTTTCTGACACTCTTGCTCACAAGCCCACAAGTTTGTGCTTCTCGTTGATTATCAGTCAGTAACCTCACTTAGCTTTTAGCAAAAGTATTTAGTAAAAGTATTGGTAGAAATTATCCCCGCATAAACCAGGGGTACCACTTTCTTCTTTATGGACAAGACCGCTGCATAGAGTAGGCTCAAAACTAAAGACAAGGGTAGTGAGGCACATGTGTAAAGAATGCATATAACAAAGGGGAAACTCACAATTCCAGGGTACTAGAAATCCTTTTCTCCCCTCATGGAGTTCTCATGAACCCCTCAGGTATAGCTCTCTGAGAATTAGTGCCTCTAAAGAATCTATAGTTGGGACTTCTTTTCTAGAATAAGGTATCACTCTCCTGAAAGGTGATTCCTCCCTTGAGTGGCTATCTTGTTGTATCCATCACTATCCATTTTTGTCTTCAGTGTGTCTTTTGTTGTTGTTGGATGCATGTGTTATCTGCTACAGGTTCAGTTTCTCCAATCATGTCATTAATGGTGTGTCTGGGGGGATGGGAGCAGCAGGTTCATACTCCCTCTAGACCTATGTCCTTTCCCACCACCACTTGCCACTTCTTTGGTATAGAGGCAAAGTTCTACCCCTTCAAGGTGCTCATAAGACTGGAATTCTCAAGCACTTGACTGTGGCCAAAATACCTCTAGCTATGTAAATCTCCTATTGGTATATTTAGTTTATTTAATTAGCCAATCAATTGTGTCCTTCATGACTCAACTCAAGATATCATCTGTCATGAAAAAATCACAAGGCATAAACCATCTTTTTACATTCCTTTAAAACAGTGGTTCTCAACCTTCCTAATGCTGCAACCCTTTAATACAGTTCCTCATGTTGTAGTAACCCCCAATGATAAAATTATTTTCATTGCTACTTGATAACTGTAATTTTGCTACTGTTATGAATCATAATGTAAATCTGATATGCAGGATGTATTTTCATTGTTACAAATTGAACATAACCCACAGGTTGAGAACTGCTGCTTTAAAACTTCACTGTATGTGACTACACATATACTTAATAGCTTGTAATGACATTAATTGGAAGGTGGAACCCAACCCTTAAATATGTATTAATGGACGAGATCTATCTAATTGGACAATATCTACCTATCAATTCTGGATAATAGGGATACTTTATCTGCTTGGTTTTTTTTTTTCTGTGTGGACAGTTAGACCAGACTCTTTCAAGTGACCACAGATCATGGTGAAGATTCTACATTATTCCTGGTACAGACAACAGCAAAACTCATAAACAAGGCCAAAGTTATTAAGATGAAATTTAAAAAAAATAAATGTTAAGGCCTATACTTGGGTTCAACAATTAGTTTTACATGTTTAAATTGATGGAGACATGGCCTAAGAGGGACTCCTCTGAAAATGGTCTGGTGATGTTCATGGGCTATAGACTCAATGATGTAATAAAAACTCGTCCCACAAGTCCAATCTTAGCTTTCAAGGACTTAATAGATGCCTAAGTCCTAGGGATTTGCCTGAGGAATGCAGAAACTGTGATTTTCCCAGAGTCACATAGCTAATAAGTTTCATAGGTAATCTTTGACCCCAGGTACTCTGAACTCTAAACCCAAAACTTTATCTCCTGGGTTACAGGTGTGTGGAACCTGTAGCCTCAAGGCTCTCTAGGTTCTCAAGTGCAGCCCTTTGACTGAAGCCAAACTTCACAGAACAAATTCCATTATTGATGTAAGACAAAGTATCTCTCAAGAGCATTTTTAGCTGTTACGGTGTTGATAAGCCTGAGAGCATCCAGAGGAGGTCAGCCAGGATGGCAAAAGGTGATATGGTGATGCCATATGATGATCAGTTTAAGGAATTAAGGAATGTAGAACCTTGGGAAGGGAAGACTAATACGTGCCATAACAGTTGTGTCCCAAGCATTTAAAGATTGTCTCTCCCTTGAAAGAGGCAGTAGACTTGTTGGTAGAATGGGTAGAAGTTTCAAAGAGTAAGATTTCAGTCCTAATTCTTAGAGCTGTACAACAATGGAAAGGATTCCTCAGAAGATAGTGAGTTCTCCCTCACTGGATATCTTCAAGTGAAGTCTGTGTGACTGCTCGTTAAAGGGGACTGGGGTACAGGTGGGAATAGATGCCCTTAAAAGTCCTTTCCAACTCTGAGATTCTATGATTCTGTATAAGAGATGATTTGCAAAGATTTCTATAAATAGAAAACCAGAGGAGTGTTAGTTCCTAAGATGCCAAGGGCTCATTGAACTATATAGGATGTCCAAAAGGCTTTGTGTGTTTTAAAAATTAAAACTCCACTAAGACTTTTGGGACATCCAATACTGCAGTTCCAATTGGACTTCAGGATGAGACCTGGGAAAACCAGACAGAAGGAATCTTATTTACTCAATACCAGGTAGAGCATGGAGTAAAACTCTTGATGAATTAGGAGGAGGTGGGGAGGTAGGACAGAAATAAGCATGAACCCGTCCATCTCCCTTCTCTTAGTACAGAAGTGGGGACTATAGGATTAGAATGTTTCCTATACTGTCAGGTATAGTGGCTTTGTAGACAGATTTTGTTTAGCTTCTTTGCTACAAAGGAATGTTCAGTTGGTGAGGGAAGATTAGGGAAATAATAAATTAGGCAAGATAAGGAAATTACTGTGGTACTAAGAAAAAATAAATCTTTAACACTATGGAATGCATATATACCTATGTGTGTATACATATATATAAGTATTTATCAATGTGTGTGTGTAGACAGAAAGAAGAACAATAAAACACAGGGGGTTACCACAAAAAAATTTCTATATTTCTGAAGAAACCAAGCAAGAGAAAGGACCTGGGTCTGGAATAGTTAAAGTTCATCCCCTGATATCTGCCTACTTTTTCATAGCTAGTTACTCAGGCTGTAATTTTTTTTCCTCAGTCTCATATCCTGGCAGAGCATAAAGTCTTCCTGTTACCCCTTATGTTCTTCCAAAGCCTCTCGTGTTAGCACATGATATTATAAATATGGTTTAAGGAAGAGGTTCCCTCTTTAGGGGTTTGCCTCTAATGGGATCACAGCCACATCACTCTCCTGATACTGGCAGTTGGAAAGTCTCTAGCCGTATGTTGGAAGAGGAAAGTGGAGACCAAATGATGTTATTAGAAATTGTAACCATGCAAGACATTCAAACTCCATCACTTCTATAAAGTCTTCTCTGATCCCCTTAGTCAGCAATGACCTTGCCTGGCAAAGTAACAAGCTTGCTGGATTTCTAATCAAATATGCTGGGTTCAAATTCAAGTACTACCTGTGTGATATTGGGGAAGTCTCTTTAGCTCTGTAGACCTAAGTGTCCTATCTGTAGAAATGAAAGGGCTATGCTAGAAAATCTTTGAATTCCTTTCCAGCTCCAAGCCTGTGATCCTTATGTGTTACATAGCTCTTTGTTATGTATTCTCTAATACAGTTGCACTGTGATGATGTGGGTTTTAGCTTCCCCCTCCATTCTTTGTAGAGGTGGGAAATTATGGGAATAGAGTATTCCATGCATTGTCAGATAGTATTGCCGAACTATTTTCTTTTTTATTTAAAAAAATTCTTTGTTATAATGGACAGTTTTCCGGGTAAGGATGGAAGAAATATAGATTTGGAAATGCTGTTGTTATTGTTCATTTGTTTCAGTCGTGTTTAACCCTTCGTGATCCCATTTGAGGTTTTCTCAGCAAAGATACTGAAATGGTTTGCCATTTCCTTTTCCAGCTCCTTTTCCAGATGAAGAAACTGAGGCAAACGTGGTTAAGTGATTTGCCCAGGGTCACATAGCTATTAAGTGTCTAAGGCTAGATTTGAACTCACAAAGATGAGTCTTCCTGACTCCAGGCCTGACACTCTATCCACTGTGCCACCTAGATGCCCTGTTTGGAAGTAAAGGTGATACAAAGAATAAAAGATAATAATAAAAACTTAAATGATTTTTTTTTAAATCTACTTTTGAAAAAACATAATATTGCATATTTTTTATGTTTATAAATTAGCATTCTGCTAAACTAGAACTTCTTGAAGGCAAAAACTGTGTCTTATGTAAGCTTTTTGTCTCCCCCAATACCCAGTACAATGTTCTGCCTACAGCTTAAGTACTTAATAAATATCTGTTGAATTAATGGCAGCAAAACTAAAAATTAAAGGGGTAGACTAGGCCCAATCCGTGGGAGTTAGAGTCCAGAGTAAGGCAGTTGGAATTGAGAAGAAAGTGTCAAAACTATTTGAAAGGGTAAAGGAAGTCAATCTGACCCAAGACCTGAGTGCTTTCATAGTTGACAGTTTGCTATGCTCAGCACATGCTCTGGTAAAACATCTTTCAGATGGATTTCCATACCTATAAAATAAGAAGGCTGGACGCCTTCTAGTTTTCACCCTTACTATCCATGACTCTTTTACAGGGTCCTGAGGGTAAATAGAGTTCCAGGCCTGAAATCAGGAGGACTCATCTTCATGAGTTTAAATCCAAATTCAGACACTTAGTAGCTGTGTGACCTTGGACAAGTCACTTAGCCCTGTTTGACTCAGTTTCCTCCTCTATAAAATGAGTTGGAAAAGGAAATATTAAATCATTCCAGTATCTCTGCCAAGAAAACCCTAAATGAGCTCACAAAGAGTCAGACATGACTGAAAACAATTCAACATCAGTGAGAGTACCAACTACATTCCCTTCTATTTCCTTTTAAAAATTTTTTGTTTTATTTTTTCACTTAACAAAAATCTGTTTTCTCTCCTTCCAACCTCCCTACCCAATTTTTTAAAAAAGTAAAAAACAAATATAAGAACCTTTGTCAAAAATATGCAGTCAGGTAAAGCAAATACCCACGTTGACCATGTCCATAAAAATATGTCTCACTCTGCACCCTGAGTCCATCCCCTCTCTGTCAGGAAGTACTTCCCTTCTTTTTCTTTAGAGAGTAATTCTGTCGGGCACCATGGCCTGTATTTCTATGATAAGAAGCTTCAGAATGAGAATATTCACCCTACAGAGCTTCTACCTGGGCAATTCCCCAGGGAGTACAGTGCTAGTAGTCAGGTGTGGGTGAGAGGAACCCCACCCTCTATACCCTTCAACAGGGGCCCCATTTATGTGAAGATATTCCAAAATGTATTTTTCAGCATCTAAATAATTGAGGGAAATAATTTTAACACACACCTATAGACTTTCCTGCTGCTACCCAGTGGCTTGAAATAAATAAATGATTAAAACCATCTGATACTTCATGTTTCAGAGAAGGTATTGATGGATAGGGTGTTAGTCAATTCACTTAAGGCAATGGAGGGCAGAGAAAAATTCATCAGCCTGGGGCATAAATGCAAGTCCATTTTAGTGATTCCTGCAAAGTAAAATTCAACTTCTCTTCAAAGGGCATGAGATAGATACTCTCCAGGTAACTCCCCATGGAGCTGTGGGAGAGGAGAGACTGACTCACTGCACCTGCCAGGGAGTCAAAGCCACAGCCTGAGTCTTATCCATGCTCCTATTTCTTATGGAAGCCTTGATTGCCAAAACGTGTCACTTCTGTCTTCACAACATCTCTTGCACGCATGCGCTGCACACTCCTCACATAGCCATCACCCTAGTAAGGCCCTTCTCATATCTCCCCTATACTGCTGCAGCTGGTCTTCCTGCCTCTAGTATCTCCCTGTTCTAATCCATCCCACAGCTGCAAAACTGATTTTCCCAAACCAAAGAATACAACCCATGTCATTCCCCTCTTCAGTAAACTCTACTGACCTCTAAGATCAAATTCATATATCTATTTACTATTTTAAACCTTTTACAGCCTAGTTCCATCTTCCTTTCATACCCCCAGGCAGGGGGCAGAGTCAAGATGGAGGTGTAGAAGCAGGAGAACTCTGTGAGCTCCCCCCATAACCACCTCAAATACCTATAAAATATGACTATAAACAAATTTTAGAGCTCCAGAACCCACAAAATGACAGAGAAACAAGGCTCCCGCTGAAGGCAGCCTGGCAGACAGACAGGAAGGGTTCATTGCAGCATGCTGTGAGCCAAAAGCAGCCCAGCCTGAAACTGTGGCTTTAGCCCCAGGGCAGTCAGGACAAGCCATGGCTGGAGCATTCAGGAGAGTGGATCACCAGCAGCTGTGACAGTTTCCAGAATTATCAACCCATAAGAGCCAAGGACAAAGTGAAAGGTCAGTGGAACTAGGCTAAATTTGGGGGAGAGGAGTGGGTCCGGCCTCTGCCCCCAGAGCAAGAAGCAGCGGAAGTGGTGGCCCTGCAGCCACCTCCACATGGCTGCTTCAGAGCTCTCAGCCTGCAAATTGCAGGGGGGCCAAGTGACCATTCAGAGGCTAAGTGCTCTTGTCTTAACCTGCCCGGATAGGGACGATGGTCTTGGGTGGTGGTTCTGAGATGTATGACCAGTGTGAGCCAAAGCTGGTGGGAGCTGCAAAAAATGGTGGCCTCCTAAAAGCTCCAGCAGCGGCAAAAACTCCCTTGATTTGGGACAAAGCTCTCCCCTCTGAAAGCAGAGTTCCACTGAGCCCAAAAGTCAAGTAACTGACTGTCAACATGAGCAGGCAAAGGAAGCAAAGTAAGCACAGCAATCCAACTTTAGATTCTGTTTTGGGGGACAAAAAGGATCAAAGCATGGAACAGGAGGAAGACAACATAGTCACAACTCCCGCACCAAAAGCTTCCAAGAAAAATGTAGACTGGTTACAAGCCATAGGGCAGCTTAAGAAGGATTTTGAAAACCAAATAAGAGAAGTGGAGGAAAAATTGGAAAGACAAATGAGAATGATGCAAGAAAATCATGAAAAGAGAATCAACAGGGGTGGAGCCAAGATGGCGATGTAGCAGCAGCAACATATCGCAGCTCTCACATAGCCACCCCAAAATACCCATAAAATAGGACTCTAAACCAATCCTAGAACTCCAAAACACACACAAAGATACTTCCCACTAAAGTCAGCTCGGCTACGAGGAACCATATCAGCACTGTGAACCAAAACCAGCCTGGCCTGAAGCCGCGGCTGAGCCCCAGCGGCGGCTGGACAGGAGGAGCAGGGGAGTCTCTCTGGTGAGCGGATTAGCAGCAGCTGCTAGCAGCTCAGTGAACTTGCAAAGTTGGGAGGGAGGAGCAGTCCGGCCAAAAGCCCTCCAGAGCAGAAAAGCGAAAGGCAGAGGTTTTGCACCCACCTCCGCATTGCAGTTTCCCGCCCGCGGCCTGGAGATAGCAGGGGGACTAAGTGATTGTTCTGAGACCAGTGCTTTCATGTTGAGCGGCCTGGATCCGGATCGCCATCTTGGGCCTCAGTTCTGGAGTCTTCACTATCCAGTCAGCCGGAAGTAATTAGGAAGGGTCCCAGCACCTTCCTGAGAGCTACGGCAGACGGGAGGACCCCAGCGATTTGGGACAGACCTTTCCCTTCTGGAAGCAGAGCCCCACAGAGATTTTTTGAAAAAAAATCATGGACTGAACAAACCATGAGTAAGAATAAGCATAAAAAGCAAAGTAAGAACAGCTCCCAAACCCTAGATTCCTTCTTTGGGGAAAAGAAAGATCATGGGAGAGAGGGAGGAGGAGAGCGCAGCCAGAGCGCCCCCACCAGGGGCCTCCAATAAACATGAAGAATGCCTTAAAGCTAGAGATGAGCTGAAGAAGGATTTTCAAAACCAAGTAAGGGAAGTGGAAGAAAAATTGGGAAGAGAAATAAGAATGTTGCAGGAAAATCATGAAAAGAG
>CM053585.1:184594596-184619033 GCA_028646515.1 Pseudochirops corinnae | reverse complement strand
AAATACAAGAAGCATGAGAAGGTAAACATGGAAAAGAAATCATAAGGAATTTATCAAAGATGAACTATTTACATGCCAACATGGAAAAATGAGAATTGTAACTTGTGAAACTTTTCTCAATATGAGGATAGGTGAAGGGAATATATATATATATTGTGTGTGTGTATGTATACATACACATATGTCTATATAGGAGGGTGTATATGCATATGAATACATATGTGAGTGTGTATATTTATGTGTACATAGACAGAGGGCACAGGATCAACTGAATAGGAAGGGATGATATTTTAAAAGATGAAACTGAGAAGTGGGAGAAGAATAGAATGAGAAGAGACAAGGAGAGACAGAATGGGATTAACCATCTCATATAGAAGAGGTAAGGGATAACAGTTACAATGGAGGGGAAGAACAGGAAGGCAAAAGGGAATGTGTCAACCTTACTGTCATTGAATTTGGCTTAGGGAAGGAATGACATGCACTTTAAATTGGATATCTTGCCCTACAGGAAAGTAGGGGGGAAGGGGATGAGAGGCGGGATGATGGAAGGGAGGGCAGGTTGGGGGGAGGGTTGTTAGAAGCACACACTTCTGTAAAGGGACAGGGACAAAGTAGAGACTAGAACAATTTGGGGCAGGATAGGAAGGAGGGAAACGTACCCCCAGCCAAAAAGGTCTTCTTGCTGTTCCTTACATGAAACATTTCATTTCCTATCTCCGTGTCTTTATATGTTATCTACCCCCATGCCTAGAATGTACTTCCTCCTCCTTATTTGCATCTCTTCCATCTCTCTAGTTTACTTCAAGACTCAGTTCAAGCAGCAGGTTTAGGCAGGAAACCTTTCCTTATTCCAGTCTGCCACCTCAGCTGCTACAACCTCTTCCCCCATCAAATTGACCTTCTATATATTTTATAAACATGCATATAATCTTATCTGTTTTTATTTTTAAAAAATATTTCCCAGTGACATTTTAATCTACCCTCTGGAGTGTTGAGAGTAGCCCACAGATTGTATATTTGACACCTGTGCTCAGATAATTCTCCTACACAGTGGTAGGGGGCTGGCTGAATTTGTCTGCCCAGTCCAGAATTGCCTGGTTACCTTTGATATTATCAGCTTTCCCGGGTCAGTGTAGGCTGGGCTAGAATCACAGTATAGGCATACTTCATTTTATCACACTTTACTTTGTTGCACTTTGCAGGTTTTATGGTAGTGGGTTTTTTGTTTTGTTTTGTTTTGTTTTTAACACATTGAAGGTCTGTGGGAAGTCTATCAATGCCATTTTTCCAACAACATGTGCTCACATCTTGTTTCTGTGTCTCATTTTGGTTAAGTCTCACAATATTTCAAACCACTTTATTGCTATTATATCTGTTATGGTGACCTGGGATCAATGATCTTTGATGTTACTATTGTAACTGTTTTGGGGCACCACAAACCGTGCCCGTATTAGACAACAAACTTAATAAATGTATGTGTTCTCCTTGTATGTGTTCTCCTTGTTTCATGGACCAGTCTTATCTCTCTCCCTCTTTGCATGTCACCCTATTTCCTGAGATATAACAATATTGAAGAATATTACATATACTTAGTTCATAAAGCAACAGCAGGAGGTTTTTAGAAGATTGACTCCAATTTTGAAAGAAGTTCTACTGCAGGTAAAATGCTATCAAATAGCATTGCAGACTACAGAGATATGCTTTATGAAAGCAAGAGTCAATTGATGTTGTCTTTAGTGTTGTCTGATTTTAAGAAACTGTCACAGCCACTCCAATCTTCAGCAACCACTACCCTGATCAGTCAACAGCTATCAAAATCAAAGCAAGATCCTCCACCAGCAAAAAAAAATTACAACTCACTAAAGATTCAAGTGATGGTTAACATATTTTAGCAATAAAATATTTCTTAATTAAGGTATGCACATTGGGGATTTTTTTACATAATACTATCGAACACTTAATAGATTATAGCGTAAACATAACTCTTTTATGTTCTGGGAAACCAAAAAGTTCATGTGACTCATTTTATTGCAATATTTGTTTTATTGCAGTGGTCTGGAACCAAACCCAAAAAAACCTTAAAATATCCAATGTTAGATCTGAAAGGGACTTTAGAACATAGAATTTAAAAAGAACCTTGAAGATCACACTATCCAACCCCTTAATTTAATGACTGGGATAAATAAGGCTTGATGAGTAGACTTGTTCAAGGTCACATATATGGTCTAGGTTGAGGCTATATGAAAATGGTACAGCTTGATCCTTTGATTTTAGTGAGGGACGGCTGTGCAGAGTCACCAGTCTCACTTTCTCCTCCAGAGCCATATGGTCCAGCGGCCAGATATGGAAGACTAGAGATGGCCCAGGATGTAGTGGTAGACTTTGGCCCTTTTAAGCTGAGGTCTTTTCAGGTTCTCACTTTGAGTGAGGCAAGGCCCATTCAGTGAATAGGCCTCTTTAAAAAGTGAGTCAAGGGATGGCCCTTTTAAAAAAATATATCAAACTTGGAGGGGAAGACCCCCCGGGTTGCTAAATTCACTGAATGGGTGTTGCCTCACTCAAAATGAGAACCTGAAAAGACCTGAGCTTAAAAGGGCCAAGGTCTACCCCCTGCATCCAGGACCACCTCCAGTCGTCCTGATTGATATCTGGCCGCTGGACCCAGATGGCTCTGGAGGAGAAAATGAGGCTGATAACCTTGCACAGCCTCCCTCAATCAAATCCTGTCATTATCCCCCTGATGTCACAGTCCTCTTCTAGAACCACACTGGGCTTGATCCTGAAGAACTGATGAGATCTTAATAAGTAAATGAGAAGGAAGGAGGCCACCTTTGAAAGGGAGAATAACCCAAACAAAGGCCCAGAGAGTCAGAATTGAACTGATCCTCTCATTCCCATTCAGAAATATACCCTAGGCAGCCACCTTACCCACCCCACCCTATATACACTGTTGGCAGGTTAGTTCTGGACAGAGCTGCCAGATCCAGAATGCTGTGATCCTTTCAGTTCATGACTATCTGACCATGGCCTTCCTTCTAGCCCAGTCACTACAGCCATCATCCCGGAGAGTAACCCCTATGGAGAAGGAGCCCACCATCCCTACCAACTTGCTACTCTTCTTGCTTGGTGGTCAAGTCTATCTGGAGCAGCAGAGCACCCTAAGGGGGGGACAGGAGATGGCAGGTGCTGGATTTCAATGGTCAACCCCTTTCAGAGCCTGATGGAGACAACCCAAGACCCTAAGCCAAAAAGCCCAGGGAAAAGCAATGCCTCTCCCACTAACTCCCCCACCCAAACCACTGGCCCTGCTTCCAACTCACACCTCCCACCATAGCCATCATCCAGGAAATGTATCTTCCAGCCCTAGCTATGGAAGATCAAAAAAAGCAAATTCTTGACACCAAAGTCATTAGTACAGGCAAATGACTCAACATCAGAAACAGGTATGTTTCATCATCTAACATTGAAGACCAACCGCTCTGTGTTTGTCCCTCATGATCATGGGGACTTTCCATCTGATTTGCACCTGGAACATTATATGTGTTGTATCCCCCATTAGAATATGAGTTCCCCCATGGCAAGGGTCTTATTTTTCTATCTTGTATCCCCAGCACTTAAAACAGTTCTTGGCACATGGGAAGCACTTGAATGCCTTTTTATCCATTCATTCATTCATTCAGTCATGCATTCATTCATTCATTCATATATTCATAATATTCCTCAAGTCCAACCCTAAAGGTTAGGATTCCAAGACAATCAGCTTTACCAAAATACAAATGATCCCATACTTATGAGTCTCTTAAGAGTTGTACTATACAGAGGAACATTCGGATGGCTTCTAGCCAGCCTTGCTCTGACCCTAGAGGCGCAGAGATCCTGGGCCTGCATCTATCATGGTTATTTACCATGATTTCATCTGCAAATTACACACATAAAAAGAAGAAGATGGAGGTCTAGAATGGAAGGCACATTATACAGTTATTAACTTTGCTTTCTTGATCTTCCCCTCATCCAACCCCATCATCTGTTGAAAGCCACAACCCACTTCTCTTGCCATGGCAGGGCTAGAAGGCAGCCTTTCCCAGGGTGGCATAAGGGGGTGAAGGGGCACAGGAAGGTTTGCCAGAGCTACATTTGAGCCCCTCACAATGTAGGAGCCTGAGCTTGGGAAGAGAATTTGTTTCTCCCATTAGGGGTCCAGGTCAGACCTGGTGAAGATGAGAGAAGAGATTGATGGGAGGACAATTTATGAGGTTTGGTTTGTTGTTGTTTTTGTTTTTTGGAGGGGGGAGGACAAGACAATTGGGATGAAATGACTTGCCCAAGGTCACACAGCTAGTGTAAGTGTTTAAAGTGTTAAATTTGAGGCTGGATTTGAACTCAGGTCCTCCTGACTCCAGGGCCAGTGCTCTATTCATTGTGCCACCTAGCTGCCCCAGATCTATGAGGTTTGAAAAGAATGAAGATAATAGTGTCTGCCCTCGGCAAAATTCTGAGGTGGGTGGCAGATTGTCTTCATTATCCTTCTGCCTCCCTTTATAGGATCCTCTTAACTTCCTTACACCTTCCCTCACTAGCCGCTCAGTGTCCTGACATCCACTCCCCATATGCTTTCAGGATACGCCCCCCACCCCACCCTACCCAAAACTGCTTTTCATAGACTCTGTATTAGAAAGGAATCAATCGACCCCCATCTCTATGCCTCTGAATGGGCTACCCCTCCATACCTAAGGTGTACTCTTTCCTTAGCTCTTCTTCTTCTTCCTCCTCATCAAAGCTAACATTTGAAAGCGATCTGAATTGAAATATAATTTGATACATACATTTCTAAGTATATATCACATCAAATTAACACTTACTATGTGTCACACACTTTACAGTTATTGTATCACTTGATCCTTGCAATCACCCTAGGATATAGTTGTTGTTATTAGCCCTATTTTACAAATGAGGAAACTGAGGTAAACAAGTTAAATAACCTGCCCAGAGTCACACAATTAGTAAGTTTCTAAGGTTGAATATTCTCATGCCTGTAACCAATCCAACCGGTAAACATTTATTAAGCACCTAGTGCATGCTGGGCACTGGGCTAAGCACTGAAAATACAGAAAGAGGCAGAAGACAGTCCCTGCACTCAAGGAATTCACAGTCTTGTGGAGGAGACAACATGCAAACACATATATACAGAGCAAGCTATATACAGGAACAAATAGGGAATACTTAACAGAGGGATAGGCCCAGGAATTAAGAGAGGCTGGAGAGGGCTTTCAGTAGAAGGTGAGATTTTAGTTGGGTCTTAAATGAAGCGAGGGAGGTCAGAAGGTGGAGTGGAGGAGAGAGACCATTCCAGGTATAAGGAACAATAAAAATAGTAATTAATTCAGGGAGAACAAACAAAAGATGCAGCCCTAAATAGAGACTAAATAATAAAATCATAAATAATAAGTGCATCAAAGAACAAATCATAGAAAAATTAATTATTATGTAAAAGACAGTGATAATGATGGGACAATATAATAAACTTTCTGAGATGCAGCTAAAATATTCCTCAGAGGAAAAATTATATCCTTCAAAACATACATTAACAAGATAGAAGAAGAGTATTAATGAGTTGAACATGAATTTTAAAAATCACAAACCCAACAAGTAAACAAACTTAGAATAAGCTCCCAAAAAAGGGGAATCTTGACAATGCAGGGAGAAATAGATAAATTGGGAACTAAGGCAACCACAGAACTGATAAACAAAACTAAAAACTGTTCTTTGAAAAGACTTAAAATTGATTTTTAAAAACCTCTACCAAAAATTATTAAAAGTAAAGCAGAAAACAAATGAACAAAATAAAAATGAACAAGATTAAATCACAACAAAACCATAAGAAATACAAAGAATTGTCAGAGCCTACTATGCAGAGTTATATGCCAATAGAACTGAGAACACTAGAAAAAAAAAATTAAGCATCTCGATAGATGCAGAAAAAAAACCCTTTGTCAAAGTACCCTATCCATTTATGCTAAACCCTATAAAGTACAGGCATAGAGGAATCTTCGTTAACATAATAAAAAGCATATAAAAGTAATACACAAAAGAGATATATTAGAAACTTCCCCAGTAAACACAGGAGTAAAACAGTATGCCTATTCTCCCAATATTATTTGATACAGTTCTAGAAATGCTAGCAATTGCAATAACACAAGAGAAAGAAATCAACAGTGTAAAGATAGATAGCAGATAAAACTGTCCAATTTGCTAATGATGTGATGGTTTACTTAGAAAATCTAAGTTGGGTCTTTTGAATTGAGACAATATCTTTAGTAAAGTTTCAGGCTGCAAAATAAACCTACAAAAATAAGTAGCATCAGGGCAGCTAGGTGTCCCAGTGAATAAAGCACCGGCCCTGAAGTCAGGAGGACCAGAGTTCAAATGTGACCTCAGACACAACACTTACTAGACGTGTGACCTTGGGCAAGTCACTTAATTCCAACTGCCCCTCCAAAAAAACAAAACAAAACAAAAATCAGTAGCATCTTTATATAATAACAAAATCCAAGAGACAATATAGGGAATCCTATTCAAAATCACTACAAAATACATAAAATATTTGGAAGTCAGTCTACTAAAGCATTCAATATTTGGATAGATATATTACATAACGCTCCTTAAATATGAAGAACAACTTAATCATAGGAATATTCAGTGCCCGTGGCTAGGCCATGCCAATATGATAAAAATGACAATAATGCCAAAATTAATTTACAGATTAAATGCTGTTCCACATGCTTGGAATGGTCTTTTCCTCACTTCTGCCTCTTGGAATCCCCAGTTTTCTTCAAAATTCAGCTCCAGTGCCTCCTTTTGTATCAGATCTTTCCTGGTTCCCACAGCTGCTAATGACTCTCCCTCCAAGATTACCTTGCACCTGCTTCATATGCATTTTTTGTTACATATGTGTGTGTGTGTTTATACATATACACCCACATATGTACATGCTGCCTGCCTTATTAGACAGTAAGTTCTTACTTCTTTTTTTATCCCCAGTGCATAGCACAATATCTGGAATATAGTAGGCAATTGATAAATGCCTAATTGTTAGAAGAACTGAATTACATCAATGACTATGATGTTCTCACAACAAACAAAACCAGAGAGACAAAAGTTGCAGTTAAATGGCTTTTAACAGTTTCCTTGGAGAGGCAAACTAAGTCATTCAGAGAATGGGTTTCATCATGTACTCAGAGGCAATGAGAGACATCATTACATGTGGTACTTGGTCTTGCCGAGCTCATGATAAGCATAATTTAAAAGACCACCATGAAGCTATTCATAGATTTTATACCAACGTCTGTTACAGGGAATGGAGAAGTTAAAAAACATTCTACCAAGAATTTGACAAACTCCTTCAAACCAAGGCAATGTATAGTTTTATTCTTGATGACTTAATGTGAAGGTGGGAATAGGCTGTGATGGTAAAAAATTATGTTAGAATATAAAATTCAGATTTAAGAAATGAATACAGCCAAAGACTTGTAGAATATTCAGAAATCTTAAGTCTTTATATCATGAAAGGAACAGAAAAGCATTGTTTAAACATTTACTTTGAGGAGATACAAATGGAAAATCAAGACAGTCCCTGCTTTCAAAAAGCTCATATTCTAATTGAAAGAGGCAACAAATAAAGGAAGTTTCATGTTTATATGTAGTTCAGGCAAGATGGAAAGGCTGGCTAGCACTAATACGGGAAGAGTAGCTGGTCAGATTACAATTTCTCAAAGGCAAAAAAAAAGTTAGTTGGAAGGAATTAAATACAATAAACAACAAATGGCATCCCATAAAATGAAATTGACTCTATCTTACTAGACAGGAAGTAACTAATTATTGATATAGGAATCACATAGCAACGGCATGCAATTAGACCATCAGCTAGTTAAAGCAAAGGTCAGAATCAGCATCATATCAGGATAAAAGTTAATAACCAAAGCAGCCAGATGGTGCAACGGATAGAGTATTGGACTTGTAGTCAGGAAAACCTAAGCGCAAATCGAGCCTCTAACACTTACTGTCTGGGTGACCCTGGACGAGTCTCTCAACCCCTGCCTCAGTTTCCTCATCTGCAAAATGGGGCTAATAACAGCACCTACCTCCCAGGTAGAGTATGAGTATCAAATGAGAGGATCAAATGAGATACTAATTGTAAAATGCTTAGCACAGTGCCTGGGACACAGCACTATATAAATGTTAACCCTGTTATCAGCTGTGGGACTTCAGGCAAGTCACTTAACCTGTCTGCCTCAGTTTCCTCATCCACAAAGTATAGATAACACGAGTACCTTTCTCTGAGAGTTGTTCTAAGAATAGAATAAGGGAGTATTTGTAAAACACGGCAAGCCTTAAAGCACTATCTTGTGCTTTATCATAGTACTAACTATGCTAGTTATCATTATTATTACAGGATAAAGATAAGAAGATAGAGGGGAACAATGCATCAACTTCAATTAACCTATTCAGAAAAGCAGATGACGCATAAAAATGCAAAATGAACAAAGGAGAAGATATTAATAAAACCTCAATTATCTATCTGGTAATTATCTCAATTACTATTTGCTGGGGAAAATATGTAATTGATAAAAAGTAGTCACTATAATAGGGAGGCCAAAAAAGCCTAGAAAATGCCAGAGCCAGAACTTGAGCTTGTGAAAACAAGAAGGTGTGAAGGTCAAAGGTAACAATGGTTTGTGACTCATTTGTAAAATATCAGTAGATGATGGAATATTATGAACAAGTTCTCCATACAAAACAATGAAGAACAGTAAAAGTAAAGAGAAGTCTACCACACACACACACAAAATAAAACTTGGCATGAGACCCAACTGTGACATTTCATTTGGAATCTGTTCATAGATGAACCTGGCAGATGCACAACAAATAAAGAATGGTTCACATTACTGACCCATTTCTATCATAAATGATAGTAGAACCACTAGATTTGGACTCTAACACCTCAGCCCCCAATGTGCTATACAAAGAATTTCAAATAACACTTAAGATGAAATCAGGAAGAGCAGCTGGATCAGACCACATATACACTGAGAAAAATCTACACTATAGACAACACAATTTTGAAGGCGTTGAGGGATCGTTTTACAAGATAGCTCAGGAAGAGAAAAGATACCAAAAGAATAGAGGGAGAAAACACAGACAAATGATTACCTCTCGAAAAAGTCAATCAGAGGAACATCGATAACTTTCAACTCTTACACCTACTTTTTCGTCATTGCCATATCTGTAAGAATTATCTAAGTTGTCAAAACCGGGAAATGACAAATGTTAGAGGTACTGGAAGAAAAGAAAACACGTTAATGCACTGTTGGTGTGACTATTAATTAATCACCATAAAAAGCAACAGCCAAAAAGTTACTAAACCATGGATGACCCAGAACATTACTGTCAGCCTGTACAACTCAAAGAAAGATCAAAGAAAGAGAAAAAGGATCAACATGTACAAAAATATTTATAGCAGCCCTTTTTTGTGATATCAAAAGCTAGAAACTAAGGGAGTGCTTATCAATAGGGAAGTAGTATGTGAATACGATGAAATCTTGTTGTGCTATAAGGTTTGATTGAAAGGATAGTCTCAGAGAAACCTGGGAAGACTTGTATGAACTGATCCAGAAATGAAATAAGAAGAACCAGAAGTGGAGGCAACATTGTGAAAGCAAACAACTTTTAAAAGATGTAAGAACTCTCACCAACATCATGACAAACCATATTTCCAGAGGACTCATGATGAATCACATTGTCTACCTCCCAACAGAGCCAATGGACTCAGTTTATAAAATAAGACGTATTTTCGGTCATGATCGATGTGGGAATTTGTTTCGTGTGACGGTGCATATTGATTCCAAGTGTTTTGAGGGTTTTTTCCTTTTTTCCTAATTTTTTTTGTGGTAGGAGAGATTGAAGGAAGAGAAAAAAGATTTTTTTAATTAATTGGAAAAAATGAAATATTAAAAAAAGAATGATCTGCATATGTCTCCAGGGTATCCTTGATTAAAATATGAGAAAGAAACAGGCTGTGCTAGATGTAGTTTTCTCTTTTTTCTTATTTTTTTAAATCATATTTGTAATTTCTTAGGGTAGGAAAACCTGGAGTGAAACTGCCTCTACAAATGTAGATAGGCACTTGTAGTTCAACTTACTTAGCTGTCTAGAGCACTGAAACAATAAGAGATTTATCCAAGGTCATTCAGCCTGTATGTGACAGAGGATGCTGGATTTGAACCAACGGTTTCCTGACTCTAACACCAACTCTCCATTCACTATACCACACTGCCTTTCAGGGGACATAAAATTAAAAACAATATAACCACTGCTTGCAAGGAAATTGTAGCCTATATCTCCACTGCTATCTCCCTTCGGGCACTGAGCACAGCCTTGCTCCCACATGGTCTTTGGTTGACTGATTCAACATGTGATCTAACATTTATGTTGCTCCAGCTGACCTCAAGATACCCCAGCTATCTTGAAGACATTCCTACTTTTTGCTAAAGCAAGAGTTACGTATAAAAGCTACCAGGTTAAAGGCCACCTCATGTAAGAGGAAAGATTGGGAAATAATCTGGGGCCCCACTGTTATGTGGAGATGGAAGGAGAGAGTTTTGTGGTTCTTCAGGCCTGGGGGAGGGGGTGTGGGGGGAAATAAAAAGCTTTTCCAAATGTTTGGTTTCTTTGGCTTCAGTTGTATTCCATGTCCCAGATGTCCCTCTTGACTCAAAAATCAGAGTTAAAAGTCATGAGAGATAGATCTATCTGACAGAGGAAAAAAATAAGGCCAAAGCAGCATCCAGATTATTCAGATAACATGTAAGTGGCCAAATTCTAGGTCTTCGGACTATAAGTCTTGTTTTTAACTTTTTTTAAATTACAAACTTGAATGAGTACCAAAAACAAATCCTACAACAAACTTGCAAAATATATAAGATACAGGGCATAAATAAATACAAAATATGGGGTAGAGAAGCAAAAAGGGAACAAAAAGAAGTTTACATGATAATTTTGTTGTATTTTGAAAGAATTAGCAAGTTGTGTGTAGTAGATTTGCAGTTGTGTGTGCAATCATCTTTTTTATTGTACTGTATTATGGAAATACTTGCTTTATTCCATAAATTAAAAATATTTTTTAAAGCTTATCTTTTTTTCGAAAAAAAAAAAGAGAAGGAAATCTACATAAAGCCATTGACATTTCACAAAATAGAAGCAGAAAAATTAGCAAGGAAACAAATTCGTTGACAGACCTGTGCCCTTTCCCAAGTTTATTGAAGTTCTCCTACCTTGGACTTTGTTTTCTCTTTTTGTATGTGGTCAGCAATGCATGGACTCTTCCAGGGCTGCTGATCTTGCCTTATTAGATCTTTCCCTACTTTCTTTTATCCTTTATATTCACTTTCTATAGCACCATAATATTTTATTACATTAATTTTTTGCAATTTATTCAACTATTCTTCAATCGTTGGATGTATGGATTGCTTGTAGGTTTTTTTTTACTATTACATATAAATACAAGAAATGAATATTTTATTTAACTATGAATATATTTGACTTATATGAACATATAGGTCATTATTTTCCCCTCTCTTAAAACATTTTTAGGATAAAATCCCAGCTGTGGCAAGGCACTGTGTGGCTTGGTGGAGCAAGTCTCTGCCTCTGGGAAAGACCTGGCTTTAAGTCCTGCTTCAGACACATAGTGACTGTGTGATCCTGGGCAAGTCCCTTACCCTGGTGGTGCTCCCTTGCCATTGTTTAATATAGTAATTTTCAGAACAGGCACCCAGCTGCATTGGGAGAGGACAGTTTTCTCCCTGTCAGTCTCCTACACAAATGAAAACCCAGGAACAAAAAAAAAAATGTTTTTAATGAAATTGCAATTCATTGTGTTGTATGATCAGCTTTGTGATCCTCATTGTATTTTGTCATATTGTTCACCAAAATGTTTGATCCAGCCTGCACTCCCTTCAGCAGACCCTAAATCAAGTGTCCTTCCCACCCTACCAGGCTTCATTAATGGAGTTTTGTCCAAGTGCCTTCCTCTTTTAAGAAAAAAGCTGAGGAAGGATCTAAGTGACCCCCAGTGTCTGTCACCCAACACCACTGGGTACTAGTGTTCTGACATCCATTCATTCATTCCTGCAGAGGCTCATAGTGGCAGTTGCTCACCTGTGGGACTCATGAACTCTGCTCCCTGCTCCATGGTAACCAAAGGCAAGGGAAATTCCTACTGTCTGTCATCTCTGCTTCTTTCCCTGTTTCCACCCCTGACAGCTCTCAGGAAGCAACTGGGCAAGATTAGAACAGAAACTAGCTGCAGTCACACCAACTACCAATCCTTTGATAGCCCAGAGGTTAATAGATCACAAGCCTGGACTGATGATCACAGGCTTGGATTGATGCCCAGGGTCCTTTTCCTTGTTTCTCTGGTTCAAGGATCATAGGATTTAAAGCTAGAAGGAAACTCAAAGACCATCGAATCTAATTCCATCATTTAATAGCTTGATAAACTTGGGACCCAGAGGAGGAAAGTGACTTGCCCAAGGACATCCAGATAATAAGCAGAGGCAGCTAGATGGGTACAGTGTACACAAGTTGGGCTTGTAGTCAGGAAGACCTGAGTCCAAATCCTGCCTCAGGCACTTAGGGCAAGTCACTCAACCTATGTTGGCCTCAGTTTAATAACAGCACCTACCTCCTGTACTTGTTGTGAGCATCAAATGAAATAACTTATGTAAAGTATTTTGAAAACCCAAAAGTACTATATAAATGTTGTTGTGGAGTCATTTTTCAGTCATGTCCAATTCTATATGACCCTGTTTGGGGTTTTCTGGCAAGGATGCTAGAGTGATTTGCCATTTCCTTCTCCAGCTCATTTTATAGGTGAGGAAACTGAGGCAAACAGAAACTGAGGGTTGACTTGTCCAGGGTCACACAGCTAGTGAATGTCTGAGGTCAGATTTGAACTCAAGAAGATGAGTCTTTCTGACTCCACGCCTGGCACTCTATCCAGTGTGCCACCTAGCTGCTGACTCAAAATGATGCTTAATAATTACCATCACAATAATTAGCAAAGGTAGGTTTCAAATTTAGATCTTCTAAGCTCCAAATCCAATGCTCTTGCTACTATACCATGTTACCTAATTAGCCATCAGGTGGTACCACCCTAAGCTCTACTACAATAGAAAGGGCACAGCCCCTTATCTTTGCTGCCACCTAATTTGGATGCCTTTTATCTTCTTCCTGTCCTCTTCCCTTCTTTGGATTTCAGCCAGGGTCCAGTTCAAATAAGATAACATAGGTAAAGCACTTTGCAAATGTTGAGAGACAGCCTGGCATCATCTCCAGAATGCAAGATTTAAAGTCATGATGACCTTGGTTCCAACCCTACCATTTAACATTTAAAAGCCATATAGCCATGGACAAGTCATTCAATCTCTCTGAATCTCAGTTTCTTCACCTGTAAATGGGGATAGCAATGCTTACAATATGCTGTGGTTTTTGTAAAGCTCAAAGAGCTCATGAATGAGAAGACCTTTCCGGGTTATATCTGTGTCAGTTATTTAGGAAGGATTTGATTGCTGTGAAAGAGTCAGGTTAACCAATTCTACAGGGGGTATAACAAAATCATAGTGCTCAAAAGGGATCTGACTTGACAAAATCTGCTCCAAACATTATAATTCTGAGCTGGTACTCACCTCCTCTTGGATCCCGAGCAGTGTGAAGCACAGCTGCCATCTGGCCAAGGAAAGCTCCAGTGAGGGATCATCTTCTGGCCCAAACCTCCCACCAGACACCTTCCTCCCATTTGGCTCTCCCTTAATCTCTCTGAACCCCAGCGTCCTCCTCCATTAAACAGAGAGAATAATTACATTCCTTATTCCACAGGATTCTTGTGGGAAAAGTACTTTGTAAACCTTAAAGAGCTGTAGAAATGTGAATTCTGGTAGGGGTGGAAGCAGAGCTGTGATTATGTCAGGGTGAGACGAGAATGATTATTTCTCTTCCTCAGCTTTATGTCAGATAGAGTTAAGAGCAGAACTGCCCTGGGAGAACTTGCTGACTCACTATTGCTCTTTTATCAGTCAAAATTGAGTACCTACTGTGTGCTAGTGCATCTGGGTGGCACCATAAATAGCATGCTAGGTCTGGAGTCTTCCAATGTGACCTCAGACACTTACTAGCTGTGTGACCCTGAGCAAGCCACTTACCCCTGTTTGCCTCAGTTTCCTCTTCAGTAAAATGGGCTGGAGAAGGAAAGGACAAACCACTCCAGTGTCTTCACCAAGAAAACTCCAAAGGGGGTCAAGAAGAGTTGGACACTACTGAGAACAACTGAACGACAATTTTTAAAAAGCCAGCCACTGTGCTAAGCGCCAGCAATACAAAGAAAGACAAAAGACATTCCCTGCTCCCATGAAGCTCACAGTTTAATAGGAGAGACAACCTACAAGCAACTATGTACGAGCAAGGTTATTTGTATGATAACCTAGGGGTAAAATACAGAGGGAAGGACCTAGAATTAAGGGGGATATAGAAGGGCATCCTGTAGAAGGTGGGATTTGGGGCCCGGGAAGCCAAGAGGCAGAAATGAGGGAGGGAATTCCTGGCTTGGGGAACAGCCAATGAAAATTCCAGGAGTCAAGAGATGGAAGGCCTACTTTTTGTGGAGCTGCTGCACAAATTAATAATTATTTTGTTATTATTGTTGGGTAAAGAGACTAGACTTTTAATTTCATCATTGTAAAGAATTCCTAGACAAGGAAATAATAATAACTAGCATTTATATAGGACTTTGAGTTTTGCAAAGTGCTTTACCAATCTTATCTAATTTGTTCTTCACAACAGCCCTGGGAGGTAAGCATTATTATTATCACCATTTTACAGATGGGGAACCTGAGGTGGAGAGAGGTTAAGAGATTTACCCTAGAGGTGGCTAGCTGGCACAGTGAATAGAGCACCAGCCCTGGAGTCAGAAGGACCTGAGTTCAAATCCGGCCTCAGATACTTAACACAAAAACTAGCCATGTGATCTTGGGCAAGTCACTTAACCCCAACTGCCTTACCGTCCCCCTCCAAAAGAGAGAGAGAGAGAGAGAGAGAGAGAGAGAGAGATTTACCCAGCTAGTAAATGCCAGACCATATTTGAAGTCAGACTTTTCTGACTCCAAGTCTAGATCTCTGTCCATTGTACTCCCTAGCTGCCACTACTCCTACCAATGCAGGGCAATGCCTTAGAGTCTTAAGTTTCCTAAAGTCCTATGTGTCACATATAACACCTTGCACTTAGGTCTTACTGGTTTCTAGGCTGTCTCTCTGTTACACCATGCTGATTCTGTAATCTATCTAGGTTTCTTTGTTTATTTCTTGTATTTCCAAGCTCAAACTCTACATAGCTACCTGCTTCCTCTACAAGGTCTGCAAATATGATAGACACCCTTGGCCCAGCTGCTAAGGATCTGGGCCTCCACATCAAGCCCTTCTTCACTCAGTTCTGTAAAGGACAGAACCCTCTCAAGGATCTGGTAAATCAAAACATTTGCCCTGGTTCTTGCAGCTGAAGGAGGGTGGACTTGGGGCAGCTATAAGAAGAAGAAGAGGAGGACCAGGAGGAAGGGAAGAGGAGGAGGGAGAAGGGGAGGACAGTTATCTGTCAGCTTGTAAAATACAGCCTGTATAAGAATGCAGTTCCCTCTATTTCCTTCCCCCACCCCTTTCCCTGGCTATCAGAGCTCACATTTAGACAAGGCTTGGTAAAATGATTTCTTCACAGCAGGCCTGAGTGGCAGAGAGGTCATCCCCTAAGGCTGCTTGCTGTCCTTCCTCTCCAAGACCCTTCCCCCTCTATACCATCTCTGTCTACACAGATGCCCAGGTCTATGCAGATGGCTCAGCCACGGCACTGATAACACTATAACTACAGGGTTGGCTCCACCCATGCTAAGTAGTTTTGCTCTGCTTGGCCACTTAGACGCATGGCCTTGTTCATAGCACTCAGCATTACCCACCCCATCCCTCTCCATTATCGCAAAAACTGCTCAAAGCCCCTGGTATGATCTAGTGAGAGAAAGTATCAAACCCAAAGCCAGGAACCAGCCCAAGCTCTCCTGCTGACTCTGCCATGGACTAGCTCTACGACTCTTGGCAGATCACTTAGTCTTCCCCAGCATCCATGCCCTACTCTGTCATATGATAATCTTTCCCTTGCCTATCTCAACAGGTTGTTACGAGAATTAAGTGAGATAATGGGTATGAAAGCCCTTTGAAAAGTTAAGAACACACTATGAATGTGAGAAATTATGTATTATTACTATTGACTCAGTAACTGTCATCTTTATGTGTAAAAAAATTCAGAAATAGTAGGAATAGAGTGACTCAGAAATGGAGGGAAGGCCCCAGAGTGCATGGAGATAATGCTGGATCTGGAATTAGAGGACCCAGGTTTGAATCTTGCCTCTGTCTATGTAACTTTGGCAAGTCATTTACGTTCCCTGGGCCTCAGTTTCCTCAGCTGTAAAAAGAGGGAGTCAGATCGGATGGCTTCTGAGATCTCTTTGAGCTCTAAATCTGTGTCTCCTCCATAATATCCCTGACTCTGTACACCAACTTCTGCTTTAATACCTACATTGATGGGGAACTCACTCTCTTCTGAAGCAGCTCATTCCAACTGGACCAGTTTCTTCTTTCTGTCTTTCTGCAATTTGCTGCCCATAACTTCCCTGCCTTATGTCCTCTTGGGCCAAGAGAAACAAGTCTAATCCATTTTTTTTTCTACTGACCTTCTCTCCCTTAGACCCATCACAGAATCCAAAAGGACGTAAACTCCTTGAAGGCAAGAACTGTTTCAGTTTTGTGTCTGCAATTCTAGAACAGTGCCTGGCATATACTAGACATTTAATAAATACTTTTTCTATTGATTTTCTTCATCTTTCTGCACTTATATAATATCATGTATTACAGTCATTATTACTGAGATCTTATCCCTTTATTAAACTACCTACAAGGGCAGGGACTACATCTTATCTAAATTTTATAGTTTCCCTCTCCCAGAACTTAAAAACAGTGGAGTTCTGAGCATAGTAGTCTCATAATAAACACTTGTTATATTTATAACCCTAGTGCTGGACTCAACTATTTAATAAGTGTTCTTGGGCTTGAATGGAGCTGAATTAATATTCAATCCTTCAGATAACTGAATTTGGTGATCATGACCCCTTCCCCACCATCACATCAGAACAATCTACTGATTCTATAAGGGCTATAGAGCATCTTGCAAATTGAAAGGATCCGGAAGAGACCGGCAGTGGTAACAAATGAAAAACCACCAAGGCCCTTACCCAAGGCCTATGAGTCCTAGGAAAACACATGTGCTTTCTCCTGCACACCTGTCTCCTCCCTGTCCCAGGCTCCGGAAACAGATGCCGCAGTGTGGGGTTGCTGTCGGCAGTCAGTCTTTACATTTGAATCAAAATTCTAGTCACTGGAATGAGATGCTAATTATAGCCTTAGTGCATGCAATCTGTTACATCCTAAAAATATGTTGTCTTTCACTTGTACTGCCACAGGTGCAGCTGAGTTTGGAAAAAGGAATGTTTTTTTAGTCACTGTGCAAATAGGATAGGGCGGGATCTTGGATGCCCATGAGTAATGTTAGCTGGTAGTGCCAAGGGTTGGTGTTTCCAAGATGACACAAAGCGGGAAATTGGCCAATAAAAAAGGCTTTTGATATCAGGCAACAAAGAAGACTTTAGATGTTTCAGATTGTTTTGTTTGTTTTTACCTCCCATGTGAAAATGACCGTCATCCTTACAACCAGAGCCGCCTCATGACTTAAAACCTGTAGCTTGAAAGACTTTGAGATGAGGCAGCATTTAACAAGAGAAATGGTAATAACCCTCATTTCTGTAGTTATTTAAGGTTTACAAATCACTTTCCTCACACCAAGCCTGTAATATCATCCTCATAGGTGAGAGAGGGTGACTAGTGAGACTCAGACAGAGGAATTACTCAGAGTTACACAGCTGAGTAAGTTTCAGAACTAGAACTCAAACCCTGGGCATCTGATTCCAAGATCAGGGTTCTTTCTGTGGCCATCCACTGTTGCCTAGCAGTCTTGCCAAGAGCCATGGAAACAGGCCCAAATTTAGCATCACAGTTGTAGCTCTGCAACTTACTGACTATAAGACACAACAAGTCGCTCAAGTTTTCTGAATCTGTTTTCTCCTCTGGAGAATGAGGTAACGTTAATCATAGAATTCCTAGCTTTCTTCAAAGCTTAGCTCAAACATCGCCTTCCACATGAGGCTTTCCCTGACTCCTCCAGCCCCTAGTATCATTCCCAACAAATTATCTTGTATTTACTTTGTGTGTGTTTTATGTATATTTACATGCATACATCTTTACCCCAGTAGAATATAAAATTCTCGAGGGTAGGAAGTCTTTCATTTTTGTCTTTTTATTGCCAGAACCTAACATATTGCCTGGAATACAGTAGGCACCTAATAAATGATTGGTGAATGATTTATTGCTTTTTATTTCATTGTAAACAATCAAGGGTTTTCACAATGAGGATTTGAGCTATTGTTGTTATTCACTCAACAAATGTTTGTTTTGTCATCCAAGTTCAAAGCGCTGTGCAAGATAACAAGGGGGATGCAAAGATGAGTGAAACATAGTCCCTGCCCTCAGGAAGCTGCCAATCTCACAGGGAGATATGGGACATATATGCAGATAACAGTAATGAAAGATAAAATGGGAAAGGGCAACCAGATAGGGAAAGACAATGTGACAGGAGAGTTTAGAGGAAGGAGGGCATCCCCTGTGGAGTCCCCTGTCTTGTATTTGTGAAGTTGAATTTGTAAAATTGTAGCTTACTTAATTCAGCCCCAGTGTTCTAACTTGTCAAGATCTTTTTGAATCCTTATTATCCATTGTGTTACCTATTGCTCCTAACTTTGTGCCACCTACAGATTCCATTTTTAAAAAACTATATCTTTATCTAAGTCATTGCTAAAAATGTTAAACAGCACAGATCACAGAACAGATACGTATTCTAGTACAAGTACAGTGGTAGGTTAGGCAGCCAGGTTCCATGGTGAATAGACTCCACTGGACCTGGAGTCAGGAAGACCTGAGTTCAAATTCAGCACCTCAGACATTTACTATAACTATGTAACCTTGGGCAAGTCATTTACCCTGTTTTCCTCAACTATAAAATGGGAATAATAATAGCACCTACTTCCCAGTGTTGGTGTGATGATCAAATGAGAAGATAATTGCAAAGTGTTATTATCCCCCAACATACCACAGGTGCTATATAACTGTCTATTCCCCCCTTTTCCCTGGTGGTCCTTTTTAGAGTCATTGATTGTATATTCAAGCATGGGGCAGTAGAAAAAGTGCTAGATTTGAAGTCATGGGTCTTGGGCCCTGAGCTCAGCTCCGCTCCTTACTCCCTGTGTGATCACTGGGAAATTATTTCACCTCTCTGGGTCTCAGGTTTCTCATCTGCAAAATAAAAGGCTGGACTAGATGAGTTCTAGGACTCCTTCCAGCTCTAAATCTGTGATCAATGATCCTTCAGAAAGAAGTTCAGTTCAGCAAGAATGGAGAGTCTCCCCTGTGCCAGCTGTTCAGAGGCATACAAAGAAAAAATGCTAAGTCATCAGATTTGGAGCTAGAATGGGGTCTTGGAGATCTGCTAGGGCAGCGCAAGTCGATGCATAAACTCATAGGATTTAGAACTACCAGGGACCTTGGGGATGATTAAATATGTAGAGGAGGAAACCAGAGAGGGGCAGTAACTGTGACAAGGTCACACAGCTAGCACATAGCAGAGTCAGGATTTGGACCAATATTTTCTGACTCTAAACCATTATATTTTTTTCCCATTGTGTACACTAATTTCAGCATGCATTTATTAAGCACTTACTGCAAGCAGAACAATGTACTTGGCCCTGAGGGAGATACAAAGTTCAAAAGAAGATGGTCTCTGATCTCAAGCAAATTATCTTCTAATGGGGGGGGGGGGATAAGATATGGATACAAATTAACACAAAATGTTACATGATAAGATAAACCAAGGTCTTTGAGAAGTTGCTGTCCATAAAAGATCAGGCAGGCTTCATGGAAGTTGTTTTTCAGTCATTTTTTGGTCCCCTCTGACTCTTAGTGACCCCTTTTGAGGGTTTTCTTGGCAGAGATACTAAAGCAGTTTGCCATTTCCTCCTCCAGATCATCTTATAGATGAGGAACCTGGGGCAAACAGCGTTAAGTTACTTGTCCAGGATCACACCGCTAGTAAGTATCTGAGACAGAGTTGAACTCAGGGCTTCCTGACTCTAGCCCTGGCATTCTATCTACTGTGCTACCTAGCTGCCTGCTTCATGGAAGAGATAGCCCTTAAACTGACGTTTAAAGAACAGGGAGAAATTCATCCAGGGGAAAAGGAAGGCCTCCCAGCTATGTGAGCTGATGTGGAGAATAACACCTAAAGGAATCCTTTACCCATGGTGGGCACATTAACGCTTGTCACATTGAACAGTGGAATACACGTATGCAGGTACAATTTGGCCAGAGCAGTTCTCAAAGTTTTTCATCTCAAGACGCCTTTACAATCTTAAAAATTATTGAGGGCCCCAAAGAGCTTTTGTTCATATGGGTTTTTATCTATAAGTATTTATCATATTGGAAATTAACATTACGATGAAAATAATTTTGACTTCATGGACCCCCTGAAAGGGTCCCAGGGGCCCCCAAGGGTCCCTAGACCATATCTTGAGAGCCATTAGGTTAGAGCGTAGAGCAGGGGTGGGGAACCTGTGGCCTCAAGGCCACATATTTGCATCCAAGTTTTATTAAGGACATTTGTTCTGGGAAGTTTGGATTCGTCATGGAGGGCCACATGTGACCTGGAGGCTGCAGGTTCCCCCACCCCTGGTGTAGAGTGTGGAGGGAAGCAATAATGGACAGTGCTAGGAGGGGAGAGTTCATGGAGGGAAGCAATGGAACAAGTGATGGATTTGGGGTCAGAGGTTTTGTTGTTACTGTTCTTGTTGAATCACTTCAGTTGTATCTGACTCTTCAGGACCCCATTTGGGGTTTTCTTGGCACATTTACTGGAATGGTTTGCCATTTCCTTCTCTAGCTCATTTTACAGGTGAGAAAACTGAGGCAAACAAGGTTAAGATCACACAGCTAGTAATTCATAGGAGCTGGGTTCAAATCCCAGTTCTGCCACCTAATCATCTATCGGATCCTCAGTTTTCTGTAAAATGATAGGGTTGTAACCCATGCCCAGTTCAAAATCTAGAAGCCTGTGATCCTTTACTAAAATAAGGTTAAAAATGCAGGGTGTACAGAGCGAGGAAATGTAAAAAGTCTGGGAAGGTCCCCTTCCAAAAGAAAATACCCCTCCCCAATTCCTCACCCCAAACCTCCCATGCCCACTCCCTAGAGGTCCCCTGCACAAAGTGAACTCCACAGTCCACTTGCCCTTCGCATACATATTGGTGAAATACTTCCCATGTGGATAATTATGACGAAGTCGACAAGTGAACACACTAATAAACTGAACAGATAAGAAAGGTGTTAGCACAGCACTTATAGCCCTTTGACAGTGCCTGGCTCTGGATTTATGAAACCATAAAAGAAACCTAGCATGGGCTGAAGCTATAAATTCCTTACAAAGTTCAAGAAGGGGCCCAGTTTTCCCCCAGAGGCCAAGATTTCCAGGGCTCTGATTCTAGGCCCTGCTCATATCAGGAGAGGCTTGCCCAGGTGTATAGGTCTGCCATCCCCTTACCCCTCCAGGTGAGGCTGGAACCCTGGCCTCTTCCAGGAGGGGAAAAAACCAACAGAACATAAAGTTCACCTGACACGAATATTTCATTACACTCAGGGGATTCCAAGTAGAACCTGTAATTTGTAAATTGTGTTTCCATCTTTATTACCTAGAAATTGAACCACCGCTGTGCTCTTTCTTTCACCTGGCATTTATTTTTAGTGCTGGGGGTCAGGGAGAGGACTTTAATTGCCTGCTCCAACCCAGTGAGGGGAATTATCTATTTCCATAGCCCAGAGCATCCATCTCACATGCAGCTAATATCTGGAGCCCAGGAATGGAGATTGGACTGTCATCTCCAGGCTTTATGATGCTGGACCAGAACGGGCAGCATCCTTCAGTGTCAGCCTTATAGGCCGAATCACCTTTTTATCCACCCAGATGGAGTGTGATGCGTAACTCGGCTATTGAGCACAATCCGTTTGAAGCCATAAAACCCCCCAGTTCTGGTTATTTTCATTTGGAATTGTCCTGCCAGACACCACCACCTGCTGATTCACAATGCCGGCCTCCTGGGCAATTAGGAATGTAGTTTCATTTTCCTGTTGTTAGGCGGGGTTGGGGTGCAATGAAAGGTCACAGAGAGGGAAGGAAGGAGATTTGAGAAGAGGAAACACCTGGGCTGGTTTCTTTTGATTTTATATGGAAAGAAAGCTAATATTGTGATGCCGAGAAATGTTCTCATGAATGGTAGTGGCTGGTCCCACGGTATCAAATCCTTTAATGACATCCCCTCCATTTATGTGAGTTGAAAAGAAGAAGCTCTGAGTTCCAGTTCTGGCTTGGAATTAATAATGCTTGTGTGTTTGCACAAATTCCTTCCTGTTTCTAGGTCCCATTTTCTTGTAAAATGAAAACATTGGACCACGTGATCCCTAAAGACTCTCCCAGCTCTGACATTCTGTGTTCTAAGGACCCTCCCCACTTTGACATTCTGTATTCTAAGTACCCTTCCAGCTCTGACATTTTGTCTTCTAAGAACTCTCCCAGTTCTGACAGTTGGTGTTCGAAGACCCCTCCCAGCTCTGATATTCTGTGTTCCAAGGTCCCTCCCAGCTCTGACATTCTGTGTTCTAAGGACCCTTCCAGCTGTGACATTTTGTCTTCTAAGGTCCCTCCTAGCTCTGACATTCTGTGTTCTAAGGACTCTCCCAGATCTCATATTCTGTGTTCTGTATTTTAAGGTCCCTTCCAGCATTATGAAATCTGTGGTTTACTGAGTAGCTACTTAGTTGCAGATGTCTTTGAACCTCTTTGAAAATGAAAGACCAAAAGCTTAGTTACCGAGGAACAGGACTGGTTTACATTGATATTAAAATACATTTATCAAATTCTTTAAGCAAGTATTTCAACCCCATCCATTTTAACAAAGACTTCCTTATTGCTGATTATTGTTTCCAAAAAAGAAAGGGAATACAACAGATTCTTAAATGGAGTGAGGGGCAGGAGGGTTTAGAGTGGAAGGGGGATCTTTTCCTCCCTTAGGAAGCACATAGATAACTCCCCATGTCTAGTCATGATTGGCTCATTTGACAATGATAGAAAACTAAAATAATGAACAATAATGAATGATATGATTCATTAGCATTCCCCTCATTTCTACTGTACTTTGATCAGACTCAGACTGGAATTCAGGAGACTCTCCAGCTCCCTTTGACATAGGTGCCATTCCCTGCATCATGCCTTGCCTCACAACGCTCTCCCCCACTTGTGAGTGCCCTCTTGAGACTGTTTTGAGCTGTAGACATATTTTAGCCTCTCCTCTACCCCAAAAGAATATAAGTTCTTTGAGAGCAAATTGCTTTGTTTTTAAAGCTAAAAAGAACTCTCATAGCCCAGTGTGGGATATCAATATTTGTTGATTTGAATTGAGATGTGGTGACATTTGTTTACTAGCTCCATGACCTTGGACAAATCACTTCCCTTCCTCAGTCTTACTTTGTTCATCAATGGAATGGAGATAATAATCTTTGTTCTTCCTATCTCTCCATGGATGAAGTCAGGTGAATGAATATAATGTGCTTTGTAAATCTTAAAGCTCTACAGAAATATCAGCTATCGTTATTTACAGTGAGAAAACCCTAAAAGCTGGAAGAATGCCACTTCCTCGGAGATCATAGGATTTTAACTGGTTAGGGACCACAGATTAGGACACAGGAAAGTTTAGGGTGTGATGGGGGAGCAGTCTATCAGTTTGGCAAAGGTATAGAGGATATAGGGAATGATTTGCCTGACATCCTCTGGGTAAGATTGCCAAACTGGGATTCAAACAAAGTTCTTTAGAGGTCCAGTAAGATGTTCTTTCTATTGTACCACTTGGGTTCTAGAGAGATAAAAAAAAAAATTGATCAATAGCTGAGTGAGAAAAGCAGAACCAGGAAAAGTTTGTATACAATGACAGACACATCATATGTGTGATGAGCAATCTTGATGAACTGGACTCTTCTCAGCAACACACAGCTATAAGACAACTCTGCAAGTCTCAGGATGGAAGGAGATATCTACATTCAGAGTAAGATCTAGAAAGACTAGAGTTTAAACGGAGACTGAA
>CM053585.1:184558246-184594496 GCA_028646515.1 Pseudochirops corinnae | reverse complement strand
TGGAAATCTCCAACAAGCAGGTGGAATGGGGCTTAAGAACTACTCTATCCAAAGCCCCCAAATACTGAGCATGAATTGTCTCCTCCAAAGACAATACTTGCTGCCTCTTGGAATTGATGGTTTCCAATATTGTCACTGCATCCTTCTAAAAAAGTCCATTCATTGATTAGTGTAACAAGAGTTTCTCCTGAGAGATAGACTCCATCTCAACTGTTAATCTTTTCAGAGAAAAGATATGTTCTTCTATTATAAGGAGAGTCACAAAAGGAGGTCCTATGATGGTCCCCAGAACACTGGGCCCTCTTTTATTTTTTTTCTTTTTGATAATTGGAGTTGTGAGTTGGCCAGAGTCACAGAGCTAGTAAGTATCTTAGGGCAGATTTGAACTCAGGTTCTCCTGACTCCAGGACTGGTGCTCTACCCATTGTACCACCTAGCTGCCCCTGGTCCCTTTTTAAAAAATTATTTTTAATTTATGGAATAAAACAAGCATTTCCCTTTAAGGAAGCCTTTTGAAAGGAGCCTTTGAAAACTGAGGACTCAGAAATTAATGAAATCATGGGGAATTTTGAATGGTCACACCTCTAGGGGAAGGAAGAAGAGAAAATAAGGGATATTGGGTAATGGAAAGATCATTAAATAGGAATTTGGAAGATTTGGGACTAAGTTAACATGGTATGACAAAAACAGAACTAGATTTGGGGCAAGAAAGTCTGTTTTCAGATCTAGGTCCTGCTAATAATAGCTACCTATGGCCTCCTATAAATCACTTAACCATTCTGAGTCTCAGTTTTCTCACCTGTAAAAAGAAGTGTTTGTACTAAATAATCTCTAAGGTCCCTTCTAGAAGCAGTTGGTGACACAGTGGCTAGAGAGCTGAGCCTGGAGTCAGGAAGACCTGTATTCATAGCCAGACTCAAGCACTTACTAGCTGTGTGACCCTGGGCAAGTCACTGAACCTTTGTTTGCCCCAGATTCCTCAACGATAAAAGGTGGATAATAACAATACCTATATCAAAGGTTGTTCTGAGGATCAATTAAGATAATATTTGTAAAAAGCACTTAGCACTATGCCTGGCACATAGCAAATACTATATCAATGATTATTTCTTTCCCTTCCTCCCTTCCATCCCTAAATCCTTTGAAAGCCTTTAGGCTCACACACTAATTCACTATGTGATTTTGGCCACGTCATTACCCTTTTCTGAACCTCAGGTTGGTTCCTCTTCTGGCAAAGATGGATATTGGACTAGAAAATATGCAAATTTTCTCTTCAGGTTAAAAAAAAATATTGTGGTCCAGTGATTACATGGCTCCTTCTCCCATCTATTATGACCTGTTGGCAAGAAAAAAACTTGGTAAGTTGTCCTGCTGCCAAACTAGAGAGAGTTTCCTGGCACGAGACAAATTTGAACATGCCCACAAAGATACATGGGACCAGCCAACTATCAGTTGTACTGACTTGCAAGTAAACCCTATGCTGGAGAGGCTAGTGCCTTCAAAAGGGCTGTTAGACAACTGTCAACAATTATAATATGAGCTAGCATCTGTATTGCACTTTAAGGTTTTAAAATCACTTTACAAATATCTCATTTGTGCTCATCAATGTTTTACAGTTGAGAAAACTGAGACAGACAGAGGTTCAGTGACTTACTTAGGGTCATATAGCTAGTTAATGCCTGAGCAGTATTCAGATTCAGGAATGGCTGACTCCTTGTGCAGCGCTCTATCCACTATGATACCTAGAAACGTGGGATTCCTTTCATTCCTTGTCAGAGATCAACCTGGTGTGAGATCAAAGGTTACTTCTTTCATTCGTTCATCCATTCATGAAGTAATAGGTACCTACTATCTGCAGAGCACTGTGCTCCACACTAAGCAGGGTAATAAAATAACAGCCTATTTCTGTAGTCCTCTGAAGTTTACGTAACTCCTCTCCCAATCAATTTTTGCTTTTCTGGTTTTTATTTGTATTTTCATTATAAACCAAATCATCAACGAACACAAATATTTCTAGATGAAAAGAAAAACAAAAAGAATGGCATATCTGAAACTGTGAACTTCTATGAAATAGAATTTGTTTTTAAGAAGTACATATTAAATAGAACAAGATGGTAACAAGTTATCCTTTTGGCGTTCCCTTCAGAATTTTTCTTCTTCTGTGACTCTCATGTTTTGCTGGTGTTATTTTCCTTGGGTGTTTTTGCATCTGTTATCATAGAATCAGAGGTAAGTATTATATTATTAACCCCATTTTATAGATGAGGAAAGTAGATCTAATGGACATAGTGGAAAGAGCATTGAATTCAGAGCTAGTAAACAGGGGCTCAAATCCTAGCTCTGCGTCCCTGGGCAAGTCATTTAAATTTTTGAGGTGTCAGTTCATTCATCTGTAGTATAATGGGATAGGGTTGGGGGGGTTGGGGTTCTGCGGTCCTGCTCTAAATTCTCTGATTCTAGGTGACTTGCCCAAGGCCATACAACCAAAAAGTAACTGAGTTCAGATTTAAATTCAGGTCTCTGGCCACTAAATCCATAATTTTTATACTGTTTATACTATAATAATAACAATGGTTTGTATACTTCTAGTGCTTTATAATATGTAGTCTTAAATTTCGTAAGTATTTTACATATATTCTGGCTATCATATTCATCTCCCTCATACCATAACCCTGGATTTTGCCCCTGGGACCACCTTAGGTTCTGATACTTGTCCTTTTCTGCCTCATCTAGCCCAGAACCAGGCTTCCAGGGCACTTCCAGGCCACTATTTCCAAACCATGCTATATTCTCATGCACACTCTTTCCAGCTCCCCTGTATATGCTATTTTACCCCTGTTAGAATGTAAGTTTCTTGAGGGCAGAGACTGTTTTGCTTTATAGTATTTCTATCCCAGCACCTGGGAGTGCCTGGCCCATAATAAGTGTTTAGGAAGTGCTCTCTCATCTCACTCAGTCTTCACAACAACCCTATGGAGCAGATAGTACAGATATTATCCCCATTTCACAGGTGAGCATCTTATAGATAGATGCTCAGAGGAAGTGACTTGTTCATGTCACACAGGTACTAAATGTCAGAGCCAGGATTTGCCTAAATTCAAATCAGTGGTATTTATCCTAGTGAAGTGGGTAGGGGAAAAAAATACACACACACACACACACACACACACACATACATATTTTGTGGTGTCTTTTTTTAAATAATCCAAAAAACTACTACCATAGCTGTGAGCTGTGCCCTTAGAACTGAAATTCTCTCATGTACTGCCAATAAAGATGAGTTTTAAGATATGTTTTACTTTATTGTGACAAGCGATTAGTGTCCATAAAAACTCCATCCCTCTTTTTCCACAGTTGATGGCATTTGGCGATTCAGTAATTTCGTTCCTGCAAATGACATCTTTTTTAAAATTCAAATGCCCTTCAATACAGGCAGCACTTTCAGACAAACCCACGTGCACATGTGGCACCCACAGTAATTCACAAGAGTATAGTGTGCCATTTACATGATTTCTAGCCATCTTCTTCTCATTAACAATGAAGGCTGCATGTCCTTGAGAAGTGACACGGTATAGGGTAGGGAACCTGACCTTGGATATCAGTCCTACTTCTTAGAATATGGTTAACCCCAACCAGGGCACTTCCCATTAGACTCTTTGAAAGAAGAAACTGTCTCTTGCTTTTCTTTGTATTTCCAGCACTTAGCACTTAGTTCCTGGCCCATAATAGGTATTTAATAAATGCTGAATAAAAACTGCTTGAATAGGGTTCAGTCCCCTCCTTTGTAAAATAACAAGATCCAACCCGATGATCTCTCAGGTTCCTTCCATGTCTGGTATCCTCTCTTCGTGTGAATTGAACTCCGATGGCCAAGACAAAATCTAGCCTAGAAGAAAATTACATGTGAGGCAACACTAGAATGGAATAGGGTTTAGGGTTAGAAGTGATGTGTTTTTTTAAATAACATTTTAATTTTTCCCCAGTTACATGTTGAAACAATTTTTTTTAACATTTGGGTTTTTTTTTTAAGTTTTGAATTCCAAATTCTGTGCCTCCCTCTCTCCGTCAGCTCGCTCTCTCCTTTACCTTCCCCTCCCTGAGATGGTAAGCAATCAGATATAGGTTATGCATACACAATCTTGTAAAAACATTTCCATGTTAGTCATTTTATAGCAGAAGACTCAAATTTTAAAAAAGAATGAAAGAAAGAATAAGTGGAAAATAGTGTGCTTCAGTCTGCATTCAAACAATATCAGTTCTTTCTCTGGAGGAGGATAGCATGCTTCATCCTGAGTCCTTTGGGATTGTCTTGGATCATTGTATTGCTAAGAACAGCTAAGTCATTCACAATTCTTCGTCATATAGTGTGGTTGTTACAATGTATAACAACAGTTCTCAACCTGTGGGTTGTGACCCCTTTGGGAGTCGAATGACCCTTTCACAGGGATTGGAAAACACATATTTCCAATGGTCTTAGGAACCGTGACACGGCTCCTCTATCTGTCTCCAGGCGGATCCGCCCACATGCAGATACACCCACATACGAGTATTAAAGGGTCGCAGCATTAGGAAGATTAAGAACCACTGATGTACAACGTTCTACGGGTCCTTCTCACTTCATTTTGTATCAGTTCATGTAAGTTTTTCCATGTTTTTCTGAAATCATCCTGTTCCTCATTTCGTATAGCACAATAATATTGCATCACAAGTATGTACCACAACTCATTTAGCCATTCCCCAACTGATGGGCTTCAGAGGTGATGTTTAAATAACAAAACCAGAGCAATCTTTTCTATTTCAACCATGTTTGTCAGATGCCAACCAGTCCAGGATTCTAGAGAAATTAGGTGAGGCTACCAAAGAATTTGGAGACTAAGGAGCTTTTTAATATAGATGTTAATTTGATGGTGGCACCGTTCTCGTAGTTACTGAGGGTAGAAACTTTGGATTCATCTGTGACTTCTGTACATTCAATCTTTTATGTCTTTACTTTGGTTCCCACATCTTCAGTGGCTCCCTATTGTCTATACCTCTCTGCTTATTCTTTAAGGCATTCCCCAATTCGTCCTACCCCATATTTCTAGCCTTATCTCCTATTACTTCACGAAATTGTAAATAAGCCACATGTAAAGAGTCTCCTTGGTGAGTGAAGTCCTCTCCTATCTTGAAGTGAGTGGCCCATTACCATCCCTTGTAAAATAGATCCATGGCTCTCTTGAGGCTTTAGAGGCCACTGCATCCCCTTCAGATTCAGCCCTACCTAGCAAAGGCTATCATCCAGGTAAATTGGACAACTCAATCACAGAATTCCAGCTTTATAAGGAACTTGAACCTAGTTCAACCCATACTGGAACAGTAATTCATAGGACAATACCCCCAAGTGGTCATCTAGCCTTTTCTTGAAGATCTCCAGTGAGGGTCAGCCTTCTCCATGCCAAGATAACCCATCCCATTTGTGGCTGGCTCTAACTGCTGGGAAATTTGTCTCTATATCAAGCCTAGACTTTTTACAACCTGTTGCTTCTTAGTCTTGCCCTCTGGGGTCAAGGACAATTCTTAGCTCCTTTTCATATGGCAAAGCCTGTCCTTGAAGACATCAGGTCAGTCAACAACCATTTATTAAATACTTAAGATTCACCAGGTACTATGCTAAGTTCTAGGGACACAAAGAAAGGCAAAAATCCATCCCTCCTCTCAAGGGGATTCCAATCTAGTGGGTATGACAACGTGCAAACCACTACGTACAGACAGAAAAAATGGGGGAGGGCTCCAGGAGACTAATTTCAGAGAGACAGCATTAAGATTGAGGGGGTCTGGGAGAGGTTTCTTGCAGAAGGTGGGCCATGAAAGAAACCGGGATAAAGAAAAAGGGAAAGAAAGAATTTTAGGTGTGGGAGAAAAGCCAATGAAAAAGCACAAACCTGGGAGAAGTGTCTTATTTGCGGAACAATAAGGAAATGAGTGTCTTTGGATCAAAGCGTATGTGGAAGCAATTAAGGTGTAAGAAGACTGGATAGGTAGGAATGGGTCAAGTTATGTAAGGGCTTTGAATGCCAGAGAATTTTATATTTGATTCTGGAGATGATAGGAGGCCACTGGACTCTATTGAATAGGGAAGTGAAATGACCAGGCTTTGGATGATAAGGGCCTGCACTAGAGTGGTGGCAGTGTCAGAGAAGAGAAGTGTAGCTGAGAGATGTTAGGAAATGACAAGACTTGACCACTGGTTGCATATGGGGGATGTGAGAAAGGGTGAGGCATCGAGGATGACACCCAGGTTTTAGGACTGGGTGACTGTCCTTTCCAGGTCAAAGGTCATTCTCCCTGAAAAGTAAAATAGAAACAAAATAATAATTAAATAGCTCTGCCTTCCCTCTGTTCCTAGTTTTCATGTTGTGTCATCTATAGGGCCCTTAACAGTAACTGGAAGTTAGGAAGACAGAGAGAGTCAGTGTGGGAGTGGTGAGGACAATGAGTTCAGTCTCAGACATATTGAGTTTAAGATGTCTATGGCACATCCAATTCAAGATGTCTAAAAGGCTGTTCACACCCTCCTACCTCTGAGCAATCTCAGGCTAAACTTCCCCAGTTCGTCCAACTAGTTATAATATGGCATGAATTCAAGGACTTTCTGGTTGCTCTCCTCAGGATGTGTTCTGTGGTGTTTATCTTGTTCATCTTTCATCCTTTTTTCTAAAATGTCCTTGGTGATGTCATTGTCCATTGGATATACTCTGCATATAATAGCAACAAAGCCCTTTAATGATCTAGATATCTGCTAGAACTCTCTCTTGCTGCCAAAAAGCCAAACAGCTAACTTCTTAACTTCCCTTAAATATAACTTCATCTTTCAAAAGGTAAAGGGATTCTGTTCTATATCTGATCCTCTCCAATAGCAATAGCATAGAACAGCGGAAAGACTATTGGTTCTGTAGTCAAAGAACCTGGGTTTGAATCTCACCACTGATACTTACTACCTGTGTGACTTTAGGCAAATTACTTGCCTTTCCTGGACCTCATCCATAAAATGAGGGGGTTGGACCAGATGGTCTCTTGAGGTTCCTTTCAGCTTTATATTCATGGTCTTATGAACTAGTTGCTGAGAAATGGAAAGAATAGGAAATATTGAGGGAAGCAATCACTCCCTCCTGGAGTTTGTGTTGGAGAAAGAGAGGACAGTTGGGCATAGTTTACCATGTACCCTAGATATCAGTGGTACAGATTTTAAAAGGTTCAGAACAAGGACAGGTAGGATGAAAATCACTCAGGGGAAGTCAGATGAGGAGAGGTGGGAATCCTTCAAGAATGACACACAAAGGCAATGGGTTTTGAGGAAAAAGAAAAACAAGACGTATTGACACACAGAAAACTCAGCCAAGGTGTGTACAGAAAATGGAATCAAGGGAAGATCATTTAGGATGAATACAAAAGCACAGCACAATACTGTAAGAATAGAATCGGGAGAGGTAAAGCTCAGCGTGAGGGAGATCAGAAAAATAAAGAACAACCAAAATGGGAGGGGAGCAAGGGTTGGCAATATCAGGAGGAAGATAAAAGAACGGATAAGGCTGGGGGGCGTGGGATGACACAATATGATAACTGACAAAAGAGGGAAAGCAGAGCTATCTAATTATTGTTTTGTTTCTGCTTTCTTTGTCGGGGAGAATGGCCTTTGAACTGGAAAGGACGGAATAAAAACAGCCAGTAGGGAAATGATACCCAAGATAAGTCATAAGATTGTAAGAGACCACCTTGTTGCCACTGATAAATTCGAGTCATTATATATGCTGTGTATTCTTTGATCCCTAGACGCTCCCCACGCCTTCCTGCCTTTGCATCTTTGATCACACCATTCCCCATGCCTGGTATGTCCTCCCTTCCCACCTCTGCCTGCTGAATTTCTCTCCATCTTTTGAAACCCAACTCAAAAGCTCTTCCATGAGCTCACCCCCAGATGATAAAAGCCTTCCTCTTCAGACTTCCCACAGCACTATATTTGTACCCCTCTGATGCATCTCTCATATAATATTGAGATTTACATCTGTCTTTGTATGCCAGACTCCCATCTAAAGCAGCAGGAAAACTCCAGGAGAATAGAGGCTCTCTGTCATCTCAACTTGGCACAGGCTAGAACTAAGTCCATGGTGCTGATTGAACCCTCCCTGGTTTAGGAAGCCAGGAAGGAAGTGAGCAAGAAGATCCAGTGGACCTGAAAGTTGAGAATAGTACAAACAAGATAAGGTCAAGGACCAGCCAGAGGAGCTGAGGGCCAGGGCCAGGTGTCAGGGTCTGATGTAGCAACAGGGCCAAAGCCAAGAGTTGAACTAAGGGAAGCGAGGGCTGGAGTCCAGGCAACAATGTTCCATGCCAGCAAGAAGCTGGAGAAAAAACATAATCTTTTGGTGGCACTTGTTGGCCTTAGAGATGCATGTGAATTTTCAGCCCTGTTAGCTAGCTAGCCTCTGGCACTCTCTTTGCTGCTGTTAACTCACTTTTGTTTCTATGAAATCCACACAATATCCACACTTCATCCCTCTCATCTAGTCTACTGCAACAGTCTCCCAACCAATCTCCTTGCCTTACATCTCCCCCTCCAAATTATCCTGCACCCACAACCATGTTCATCTTCCAGATAAACAGCTTGGATTACATCAGCCCCCTATTCAATATGTTTTGGTGGTTCCCCCTGGCCTACAGTATAGAGTCAAAATTGTTAGGGCCTTAAGTTCAAAGCCCTTCACAAAATGACTAAGACCTACCTTTCCAAAAGGTCTCACTAGACAGAAATGTTGGGTCCAATCAAATAATATTGGGGTTAAATTTGAATAAATGCAAAGTCTAACATTTGGGTTAAAAAAAAATCAGCATCCCAAGTATAAGATATGGGAGGCAAGGCTAACTGACAGTTTATCTGAAATGGATTAGGGGCTTTTAATGGACTTTGACTCAATAGGGTCAGTTAGGTAGCATAGTGACTAGAATGCCAGGTCTGGAGTCAGGAAAACTCATTTTGCTCAGTTCAAATCTGGCCTCAGAGAATACTTACTAGCTGTGACCCTGGGCAAGTCACTTAACCCTGTTTGTCTCAGTTTCCTCATCTGTAAAATGAACTGGAGAAGGAAATGGCAAACCACTCCTGTATCTTTGCCAAGAAAACCCCAAATGCAAGAAGCAGGAGGGGTCAGCTGTGGGCTGAGATTTGCTTTGGCTCATTCTATTGCTGAGGAAGCCAGAAGGTGGTGAGGCCTCCTCTCCAGTGTCTCTCCTTGCTGCTCATTCTCCTTTCCCTTCACTGCGATGTCCTTCTTTATTCAGGACCTCCCATCAAGTCTTATATTTATGGTGCTCACTCAAAGCAAGCTAGACCACTTTCAGTGTCCAAGACCTTGGAATGACCTGCATGTGCATTGGGAATGGTCATCAGGAAAGGACTTTACCTCCCCCTGGAAATTCAGGGCTACCAGGGACCTCAGAGGAATCTCTGCTTTCCTAGTCCTCCCCTGCTGGCAGTGCATCTGCTCTAAGGCTACCACCCATCTGCTCTGTGCTTACCTTCTATGTTCTGATCTACATGTCGTCTCTCTCTTCAGAATGTAAGCTTTTGGAGGGCAGGAATTGCTTTTGCTTTTCTTGGTATCCCCAGTGCTTAGCGTAATGCCTGGAACATAATAAGCACTTCATAAATGCTCACTGATTGATACAGTTCAAAACATGTCCAAATTATGAACCTCCACTACATGTCTTAAAAGTTGTCATCCAGTCTCCAATTGAACACCTCCAGTGAGAAGAGCTGAATCATATTGGTCTATTGTTGGACAGCTCTAATCATGAGGAAATTCTTCCTCATGTTGCTCTGAAATCTTAGAAAGCTGGAGAGAAAGCGGCCAGCCGCAGAGAATTAGACTTTCAGCTTCCAATGATTTGGGGCTGAGGAAGGTTAGGTGAGAAGTCAGCAGGTCAGATGATAATTTAAGAAAGCAAATCCTGCAAGAAAGAGAAGACAAGACCCAACAATATGGGGCCTGGAAAATGTGTTTTGGCAGCACAGTGAAACCAGTCAATCCATAATTACCTATTCATATTGGCAAAGAGCTGCCAGCACATCCAGAGACATCTGGGGATTGGAACTCTTGCTTATTAAGAATTGATATTCCCAAGTAAAAAAACTTCAGGCTTTTCAAATTCCTAAGCCCAGCTATCACTTCTGTCTTGACATTGAAATGTGACATGCAACCTGGTAGCAATAATAATAATGATGATAATAGCTCACTTTTCTGGTGTACTTTGTGGTTTTACAAAGCATTTTTCTGACAACACCCTTGTGAGGCAGCTGGTACAATTCATTCCCATTTGCCTGAAAATGTCCTTCCTACCCTAGTCCTTAATTCTTTCTGGTCTTAGAGATCCTCATTAAGATGGTTGCTGCAAGAGTATAGAAAAACCACCAAAGCTGGAGTTAGAAATCTGAATTAACTTCCTGGCTCTGATGTTTAGTCTATCGGTCAGTCAATAAGCATTTATTAAGCTCCTACTATGTGCCAAGCATAATGCTAAACTCTTGTTGTTGTTGTTGTTGGCACAGTGGATAGAGCACCAAGCCTGGAGTCAGAAAGATCTGAGATCAAATCTGCCTTCAGATACTTACTAGCTGTGTGACCCTGGGCAAATCACTTAATTCTGTTTGCTTCAGTTTCCTCATCGGCAAAATGAACTGGAGAAGGAAATGGCAAACCAATCCAATATCTTTGCCAAGAAAACTCCAAATGGACTCACAGAGAGTTGGATGGAACTGAAACATCTGAACAACAACAACAATCTGATGGAAAAGATGTAATGGAATCAAATCACTTGTACGTGTAGAGGTATCTACCTTGGCAGGGAGAAGGGCCACCTCCTCATGCAAGACAGAGGAAAAGGAGATAGCACTTACCTTGCTACTAATGCAACCCAAGTATAGGGTTTTTTAGCTACCATGTCATACTCATCTTGGGCTTTCAGTCCACTGACATCCAAAGCTGGGACTGTATAGATGACAGTGGCTTAGCTTAATGGTTAGAACTGGAGTTGTTAAGATAGGGATGGCTGAGCAATCAGGTTCACCACAACTGGGACATGGAGAAAAGGGAGGGCTTTGGAGCAGACTAAACACAGGAGCATAGATAGTATTTGAAGCAGTCCTACTGCGTGGTGGGTCATGTCATAACCAGCAAAGTATTTTCCCATGGCATTGACTGCTTGAGGATAAAATTGTAGTGCTATTGAAATAGCTCCCAAGATGAGTTCGTGAGCCACAGTACACTTAAGATCAAGGTCCATGAGAGTAATTATAGAATTCCAGTCACTGCACAAGGAAGTACATACCAGAAATGTATGAATTCCCAGTGTTCACTATGTGCCAAATGCTAATGATGCCCAGAAAGGACCCTTTGCAATTTGGCCAAGTCTGTGAGCTAGTTTTTGGGTAGGCAGCCATTGAAGGTTTGGAAAATTCATATAGAGATGGTCTGGCTTTATTACTTCCAGTGGCAAGGCTTTGTGACATGCAGATGTTCACCAATAAGTTATTATCTGTTTAGTCTGAGGAAGATAAGTCTCGTAACACAAAACCTCCATTCCAGTCCATGGTAATCATAGCTTTGCTGGGGTATCAGGCAGATCTCATGGGAGAGTGTTTATTGTTTAAAAAACATCACCACCACCTTTTCCCTAGACTCCCTTGCTATTCTGACATTCCATATTCCATGTTCTAAGCCCCTTCCAGCTCTCAACATTCTAAGGTCCCTATGGTCCCTTTCAAAGCTTTAACTATAATAGTATACAATTCTATTCCTTAAGCAAAATTAAACCGTTTTGACAGTCATTTGCCTAATTGGATCATTGTAGATAGCTAACCCAGATAATTTGGACATAGATAAGGCTTTGCCTGAGGTAGGTTTGAGGGGGCAAATTATGTGGTTTGATTTCTCCCATCATAGTAAATAAGTAATTAGAAAATCCTTGGTTTGTGCTTTAGAGATGAAGAACATTTCACAAACAGATGAATGAGTGAAAAAGTAGGTATTGGACACTTTTGGGTACTGTGCTAGCTACTGGGGATACAAACACAAAGGCAAAGATCTTCCTTGTCCTCAAAGAGCTTCTACTCTAATCGAGGGATGAACATATATAGGGGGCTGGTGGCCAGGGAGGAACTTTTTTTCCTGAGAGTTAAGGGAATAAAGAGTGGGACCACAGGAAGAATAGACTGACACAGCCCAATCAGGAATAATAGTAGATTTGATTTGATTGTGGTTCAAGGTTCCAGTACTGGAGTGGGGAAAAAGAGGGGAAGACAGGAATTATTAATATGGTTGGTGAGAATGTTGAAGGAGCAGGAATTTTCAAACTTTATGGTTTCAATACCCTTTTATACTCTAATAAATTACTGAATATTCCGCCAAAGAAATTTCACTTATGTGTGTTATGTCTACTGATATTTTGTTGTTTGTTCATGTCTGACCCTTCATGACCCCATTTGGGGTTTTTACTACTCTACTACTAGAGTAGTTTGCCATTTCCTTCTCCAGCTCATTTTACAGATAAGGAAACTGAGGCAACAGTGTCAAGTGACTTGCTCAGGGTCACTCAGCTAGTAAGTGTCTGAGGACAGATTTGTACTTGGGTCTTCCTGGCTCCAGGTCCTGCACTCCAATTATCATGCCACCTAGCTGCCCTCTGTTAATATTTGCCATATGAAAAATGAAAACCTCTTAAAATAGTTTTAACTTCACAGATCCTGTGAAAGGGTCCTGGCATTCCCTGGCATCCTGGACCATACTTTGAGGCCTGCTATTGTAAAGACAGTGGCAGAAAAGAAGGGAAATGAAGTGAAATATGGTTGGAGTTTTCCCAAGTCTCCTTGGAGAGGCTGTCGTCAATCAGGAGAGTGAGGGCCCAAAGCAGAAATTCTGATGTAAATGAAATGTCTGATGTAGATGAAAATGAACTCAAAGAAGTGGGTGATGGGATACTGGTGCAAACATAATAACTAAACCTTGCTGATAGGTTTGAAAAAAGTCTTCTGAGCTCTGATTTTTTATTTAACTCAACCTGAAAAATCTACACAGCAGGTTCACTTCACCAGGCACAGCGTGGCCAACTCCTGGGGAACACCAGGCAGTTTTCTTTGATGCTTACACATCACAGGTCCTTGCACTATTCAATTCGTTTCATAGAAAGTCAGAGCTGGAAGGGAACTTGGAGATCAGGTACTCCAATTCTTTCACTTTGTAGATGAGGAAACTGAGGCCTAGACAGAGGTTGCCCAAGATCACAGAGCAAGAAGGGAGCAAAACCAAGTCAAATTCAGGTCTCTTGACCCCAAGTTCACAGCACGTTTTACCCTGGGATTCAGCTCAGTTCAGTTTATTTTAGTACAATGCTATTCCATTCAATAAATGTTTGTTTTTTACAATTATATGGCTTTTTTACCTTGATTCTATAAAAAGAGTCCAGCTTGGGGCTGAGCAAAAAGATTATGACTTTAACGACCTAAAGAAGAGTCTACATTTTCTCATCTGTAAAATGAGGGGGTTAGACTAAATGACCCTTACTATTCCTTCCAGCTCTAAATCTGTGATCTGAAGAGTAGAGCTCCATATGAATGACAGATAAACATCTGTAATAAACCCTATGGTGTCTCTCTTCAACTCACCATTCACAGCTGGCAGGTTGGATCCCCAGTAGTACTACTATTCTCAAGTTTCAAGATGCTCTGTGAGTCCTAGTTCTTAATGCTTTGGAGCCCTTACTGGCAGACTTATCCATAATAATCAGACGGTAGATAAAATTAGCTCAAAGCAAAGGCATTCACAAAAATGAAATACTAAGAATAGTAGCTACAAAAAATTCACCCTCCATAAATCTGGGGCATAGCCTCATACAAGTACTCGCAGCATCAGTAGAAAAAGTGAGCACAAATGTAGAGTCTAATAGTGATGAGGCATACATGTGGGGAAGCATACATATAACCAGGACAGTTCATGCCTCTAGTACTACGGGGCCCATGTCCCTTCTCTCCTAATCAGAATCCTCATACTTCTCTCTCCTCCCGTTCCATAGCTTACTTGTTAAGGGCTACAAAAAGTATGGCCAATATTCAGTCAACCAATGGCAGCTGCCCTTTTTCTTTCTCAAACTTTATAAAGCCACACAAATTTTTTATATTTAGCTCAGCACCCTCTTAATTTATGTGATTGTATCCTACACTAGGGATTAGTCAAGGACCAATTCCTCTCTCCCCATATATTGGAGCACCCCTGACATATAGCACAAAAAGGATTCACTTGAGCAAGAGGGTTTGAGGACAGATTATTGTGTCTTGCCTAGAAGAGGAGGCAAGGATGCTTTTGTGGGTTGGTTGTTATATCTTGGTGGTTATATCTCAGGAGATCAGCAAAGAAGAACATCTATCTCACTGTTCATTTTATATACCTTATCTCTGTAACACTATGAGGTAGATGGTGGAAATATTAATGCCCCCATTGTACAGAGGAGGAAATTGAGGCTTGGAGAGGGACTATGACTTGAACAAAGTCACAAAATTCAGAGATGAATTTGAATCCTAGTTTTTGCTAGTTTTTTGCCTAGTTTTTGCCTAGTTTTTCACATCCAGATCTCTTTTCACTACACTAAGTTGTAAAATGGTATTTGACAATGAATATATTTGGTTTAATGTAGAAAAAAATATATCCATTTCAAAGTTTCCAGCATTGGTCTAGGGAACTCCCAATCAGAAAGCCCCCTCTACCAATGTACTTTGACACCTACTTTGTGATTTGTAGTCTTAGTTTCTGGGGCCCTGAAAGGTTCAATTCCTTTCAATACTTGACTGAAGGTTATGTAGCCAGTATGAATCAGAAAATATTAAATCTGTTAAATGTAGGTGGTCTTAGATCATTTCTGGGATATGATTAGAAAAGCTATTGGGTATCCTGGCTTCCCTGGCTTCCTTCAAGTCTCAGCTAAAGCCCTACCATCTATAAATGCTTCTTAACCATATTGCCTTCCCTCTGAGAATACCTCCAATTTATCCTGTCACTATCTTATATGTACATAGTTGTTAGCAGGTTGTCTCCGCCATTCTACTATAAGCTCCTTGAGAGCAGATATCATTTTTGTCTTTGTATCCTCAGCACTTAGCACAGTGCCTTACACAGAACAGGTACTTGTTGATTTGACTTGACTATGAGAAGACTTGAATTTGAGTCCTGTTGCTGTCATGAACTCATTGGTTAACTCCATTTCTTTCCCTCTTTTTCCTCACTTATAAAATAAGAGCTAGACTCAGTAGCCATGGTAGTTTGGATTGTCTATGGTTATTGTCTATAGTTATTTTAAATGGAATTTTTCTTTCTATCTCTTGCTGCTGGACTTTGTTGGTAATATATAGAAATGTTGGTGATTTATATGGGTTGCTTTTATATCCCACTACTTTGCCAAAGTTGTTAGTTATTTCACCAATTCATCATCCAATTTCACCAATATTCATCAATTTGTCATTGATTCTGTAGGATTTCTAAATATGCCATCATATCATCTGCAAACAGTGATAGTTTCGTTTCTTCATTCCTTCCTTCAATTTATTTTTCTTCTCTTATTGCTATAGCTAATACTTCTAGTACAATATTGAAGAATAGTGGTGATAATGAGCATCCTTGCTTCATCCCTGATCTTACTGGAAAGGCTTCTAGCTTATCTTCATTAGAAATAATGTTTTCTGGTGGTTTTAGATAGTTGTTACTAATCATTTTAAGGAAAACTCTCTTTATTCCTAGGCTCTCTACTGCTTTTAATAGGAATGGACGTTGTTTGTCAAAAGCTTTTTCTGTATCTATTGAGATAATCATATGATTAAATGGTCAATTATGTGGATAGTTTTCCTAATATTGAACCAGCCCTGAATTCCTGGTTTAAATCCCACCTGGTTATAGTGTGAACGCTTTGAGATGTATTACTGTAATCTCCTTGCTTGTATTTTATTTAAAATTTTGCCTCATTATGCATTAGGGGAATTGATCTATAGTTTTCTTTCTCTGTCTTTGCTCTTCCTGATTTATGTATCAGTACCACATTTGTTAGAATTGACTTGTGAATCCATCTGGCCCTGGGGATTTTTTTCTTAGGAAGTTCATAGATGGCTTGTTCAATTTCTTTATCTAAAATGGGGCTATTTAAGTGTTTTATTTCCGCTTTTGTTAATTGGAAAGTTTATGTTTTTATAGATATTTATCCATTTCACTTAGATTTCATATTTATTGGCACATAATTGGGCAAAATAGCTCCTAATAATTGCTTTTGATTGATGGTGAATTCACTTTTAAAATTTTTGATACTAGTACTTTGGTTCTCTTCTTTCTTTTTTTCAAATCAAATTAACCAATGGTTTATCTATTTTGTTGGGGTTTGTTTTGTTTTTGTTTTTTTTCATAAAACCAGCTCCTAGTTTTAGTTATTAGTTCAATGGCTTTCTTTCTTTCAATTTTATTCATCTCTCCTTCGATTTTCAAGATTTCCAATTTGGTGTTTGATTGGGGATTTTTGACCTGTTCTTTCTCAATTTTTTTTAGTTGCATACCCAATTCATTGATTTGCTCTTTCCTATTTTATTTATGTAAGCATTTAAAGATAAAAAATTTTCTCCTATGTACTGCTTTGGCTTCATCCCATAAATTTTGGTATGTTGTTTCATTGTTGTCATTCCCTCTAATGAAATCATGGATCATCTCTATGATTTGTTCTTTGACCCATTTATTCTATAGGATTAGATTACTTAGTTTCCAATTATTTTTCATCTATTTTTCCATGGCCCTTTATTGAATGTAATTTTTATTATATTATGATCTGAAAAGGATACATTTGATATTTCTGCTTTTCTGCATTTGATGATGAGGTTTTTATGCCCTAATAGATGGTCAATCTTTGTGTGGGTGCCATGTACCACTGAGAAAAAGTTACATTCCTTTCTATTCCCATTCAATTTTCTCCAGAAGTCTATAATATCCAACATTTTCTAAAAATTCTAGTCACCTCTTTAACTTCCTTTTTGGTTTTTTGGGGGTTAGATTTATCTCGTTCTGAGAGAGGAAAGTTGATGTCTCTCACTATTATAGTTTTACTGTATATTTCCTACTGTGACTCATTTAACTTGTTAAAAATTTGGATGCTATAATTTGGTGCATATATGTTTATTATTAATATTAATTCATTGTCTATGGTACCTTTTAGCATGATGTAATTTCCTTCTTCATTGCTTAATTTGATCTGTTTTTGCTTTTGCTTTGTCTGAGATCATAATTGCTATGCCTGCTTTTATTTTTACTTCAGCTGAAGCATAATAGGTTCTGTTCCAGCCTCTTACCTTTACTCTGTGTTTCTCTGCTTCATGTGTTTCTTGTAAACAACATATTATAGGATTCTGTTTTTTAATCTACTTTGCTATCCACTTCCATTTTATGGATGAGTTCACTGCATTGATATTCAGTTATGATTACTAATTCTAGGTTTCCTCCCTCTCACTGTCCTTTTCCCCCTCCCCCTCTCTCTCCTTTCACCCTGTCCCTCCTCACATGTGTTTTGCTTCTGACCATCACTTCCCCCTATCCACTCTCTCTTTTGTCAGTGCTCCCACTCCTTTTATCCCCCTCCCCTCCTACTTCCCTATAGAGTAAGATAAATTTCTGTACCCAGAATTTTGGAGTTTGTATGTTATTCCCTCTTTGAGCCAATTCTGACAAGAGGAAGCTTCAGACATTGCCTGTGACCTCACCTCACTGTCTTTCCCTCCACTATAATAGCTCTTTCATGTCTCTTCAGGTAACATAATTTGGCCCATTCTGCCTCTATGTTCCCTCTTCTCCCTATGCAATCTTCTTACTTACCCCTTATTTTTATATCATTCCATCATAATTAAATTATACCCATGCCTTCTGTCTATGTATATTCCTTCTGACTTAATAGTGACGAAGTTCTTAAGAGTTACAAGTATCATCTTCCTATGTAGAAATATAAACAGTTTAACTTTATTGAATCCCTTATGATTTCTCCTTCCTATTTACCTTTTTATGCTTCTCTTGAGTCTTTTATTCGAACATCAAATTTTCTGTTCAGCTCTGATCTTTTCATCAGGAATGCTTGAAAGTCCTCTTTTTTGTCGAAAATCCATTTTTCCCTCAGAATGTCATATTCCAAGCCCTCTGATCCTCTAATGTAGAAGGTGCTAAATCTTGTGTAATTCTGCCTGTGGCTCTATGATATTTGAATTATTTCTTTCTGGGTACTTAGAGTATTTCTCCTTGACCCAGGAGCTCTGGAATTTGGCTATAATATTCCTGGGACTTTTCATTTTGGAATTTCTTTCAGAAGATTGGTGGATTCTCTCAATTTCTATTTGTTCTAGGATATCAGGAAGTTTTCCTTGAAATATGATATTCAGATTCTTTTTCTGATTATGGCTTTCAGGTAGTCCAATAATTCTGAAGTTGTCTCTCTTGCATCTATTTTCCAGCTCAGTTGTTTTTCCAATGAGGTAGTTCACATTTTCTTCTATCTTTTTTTATTCTTTTGATTTTGTTTTTATTGTTTCTTGATGTCTCATGGAGTCATTAGCTTCTACTTACTCAATTCTAATTTTTAAGGATTATTTTTCCTCATTGAGCTTTTGTGCCATTTTCCATTTGGGCCACTCTACTTTTTAAGGAGTTGTTTTCTTCGGTGAATTTTTGTACATCTTTTTTTGCATTTGTCATGCTTTCTTTGCCAAGCTGTTGACTCTTTTTTCATTCTTCTCTTATGTTACTCTCATTTTTTCACAATTTTCCTTCTGTATCTCTTATTTGATTTTTTTGCCTCTGATTTGATTTTTTAAAAATCTTTTTCGGACTCTTCCAGGAGATCCTTTTGGGCCTGAGACCAATTCATATTTTTCTTTGAGGTTTCACATGTTGACATTGTCCTCTTCTGAGTTTTTTGTTTTCATCTTCCCTGTCACCATAGTAACTTTCTATGGTTAGGTTCTTTCTTTTTGTTCGTTTTCCAGCCTATTTCATGACACTTATGTTTTTTGGAGTTTTTTGCTTTTTGGAAGGGGGAAGGGAGGGCAGTTGGGGTTAAGTGATTTGCCCAAGGTCACACAGCTAATTTTGTGTTAATTATCTGAAGCTGGCCTTGAACCCAGGTCCTCCACACAGGGCCAGTGCTCTATTCACTGCACCACCTAGCCACCCCTCTTGACATTTATGTTAAAACTTGGTTCTGCTCCTCTGTTGGACAGGGGTTCCAGACTTCTTGTGCAGAAGTTGCAGAACCTCACCATTGGGCTACACTGTGGCTTCGCTGGATGCTACAAGCGCCATAGTGGAGTCCCCTTTTACCCTAGTGAGAGAGACCTTTCCTGTCAACCCTTTAAGTTGTCTTGGACTAGAATATTCTTTCACCCTGTTCTTTTGTTGGTTCTGCCACTCCAGAATTCATTTTGAAGCATTATTTTGTAGTTCTTTAGAGGTGAATTTGGGAGGGTTCAGGCAAGTTTCTGCCTTATTTCACCATCTTGGCTCTACTTATTAGAAGCATCCCACTGTGAATTTTTTACAGGGGGGGAAATGTAAGTTAAAGGAGGTATGTATATGTATTTATTAAAGGTCTTGCTGCTTATTAGTGGCAAAGCAGCAAACCACCTTGTGGCTTTCCTGATTTAAACCAGTCAAGGGCTAGTTAAGGGGATACATACTATGGGATGGCCAGGTGGAAGACTTTGCTCAATCAATCAACAAACACCGTACTGAGCCCTGGGGATACAAAGGAAAAACAAAAAACACAAACCAGTCCTTGCTTTCAAAGAGCACACATTCTAACAGGAAACCACAGGCACTGAATTCAGTGTATACAAGATGTATAGAAGGTGGTATAAAGGTGGACTTAGAGAGGAAGGCATTAAGAGCTGGAGTGGCAGTTGGGGTGCTGTGTGCTAGTAGTCCCTGATACTTGGGAAGGCTAAGGCTGGTGGATTCCTTGAATTCAGGATTTCTCAGCTGAGGTAGGGCTAGAACTGGTCTAATGTCAGCATGTGGCCTGACATGGTGAGTCCCCAGGAGGAAGAGGTGGGAGGTAGGGCACCAGGCAGCCTAAGGAGGGATGAAGTGGCCCAAGGCAGAAACACAGCAAGCCAAAGCTTCCCTGCTGATGAGCAGCAGGATTGGGCCTGTAGGCAGAATAACTGCTGCATTTCCAACTGAGTTGAGAGGAGACCCAGCCTCAAAAAAAAAAAAAAAAGAAAACAACCCAAAGCTGGAGAGGACAGGGGTTAGGGGAAAGGAAGAGAAGAATCTCTGTAGAAGGAAGGTTGTCTGCCTTTCAGCAGCGAGTATGTTCATGATGCTCCCTCTGAGATGAAGAAGGTTGTTTTGGAGGGGTCTGGCACTTATCCCAGAGGCCCCAGAGAGGGCTTCTGTAGGGGGTTCCAGGAGTAAGAGCCAGAAGCTGCCAGACACACAGGAGGCAACCCCAGTGAGTCACTGAACAAGGCAATTACAGAATGAAGAAACGCAGGATGCCACTGCAAACGAGGATCCCAGATGGGTAAGAGTCCCGCCAAGTCACGGCGTGGACATCCCATCCTGACTGACACAAGTCAACCTTTCGAGGCACATCCAGCCCCATCAGGGTGAAAAGGATGAGAACAAAAAGTTTCTTTGCATCCATCCTCCCAGCATCCAGCCAGCCCTGGAGGCTGCAGTGGGCAGATTCTCCATCCATCTGGTCTTTTTTCAGGGTGCTTTTCCTTAGAACAGAGGCAGTGATATAACAACTTGGATTTGAGAGGGATCTCAGAGTGGAGGGATCAGGGAACCCGGGTTCTAGAATAGCTGCCACCCTGACCTCTCTATCTAGGTCTTACATACTGAAGGACACAGCAGGGACTGGTAGAAAGGGCACTGGATTTAGAGACATAGTCCTGGGTTTCAATCCTAAGACTACCATTTTGAGTCTGTTACCCAAGAAAAATCGTTCTACCTCCCTGGCCTCAGTTTCCTCACTTACAAAATAACATGTAGGTTTTAAGTATTTTTAAGTTTGCTATCTCTTTTGATCTCACAATACCCCTGTGATATGCCTTCATTTTATGGATTATAAAACTGAGGCAGACAGAAGTTAAGAGATTTGCCCAGGGTAACATAATGAGTAAATGTCTGATGCAGGATTTGAATTCAGGTTTTCCTGATTCCAAGTCCAACACTGTATCCACTGCACTATCCCCAGCACAAAATGCAAGGTATCGGACTAGATGGAGAGGGGCCCTCCTAGTCCTAGAGCTTATGTTCCTGGCTCCATTTCTGATTTGCTGTGTGATCTGGAGCAGTTGCTTCCCCTTTCTGTTTGGCAGGGGCCTGGCTTTCTGCCACCACTTTATGCCTGGGAGAAGGAGCTTTGTGACCCTGCTGCTCCTGCATCCAACCCAGCACTCCAGCACTCCCACTGGTTCTATTCTCCAGCCCAACATTCCAAATGAGGTGAGTCTATGAGAAGTTGATGGCATGGAAGGTGAAAGTGAGCAGGGAGACAGAGTACTCTATTTCATTTGTCATTTTGAAAAATAGAACACAGCTACGTTGCAATGGCCAGCCCTTTCTCCTTCTCTTATTGTTCACAGCCTGGATAGAACCAAGAGTTGAAATTCCCAAGCTTTCTTAGGCCACCGACCCATTTTCCAACCCAAGTCATTTCCACGACAACTGTCTGTCCTCCCCTGCTCTCTCTTTGCCTTCTCTTTCACCTTCCTGCCTCACAACCAGGTCTTTTTCCCCTTCACTGAACTTCCATGCCAACTCTTTCTCCCACTCTCCTTCAACTGACCTCCACCCTTTTCTTCCCACAGAATACTGCCTCTCCTCTTCAATTCTCTCTTCCCCTCAGATCCTCTTGTCCCCAGAACTAAGGTTCATCTGATCGTAAGCTCTGGAGGCAGAAAGAACCACAGGGGTTGTCTAGTCCAACTGTTTTATAGGTGAGTAAACAGAAGCTCAGAGCAATTATATGATGTGCCAATAATTACATAAGTAATAAATTTTAGATCCAGGTTTTGAACCCTGTCATCTAACTCCAGATCCAGAACTTAAACACACACACACACACACACACACACACACACACACACACACACATACACACACTACCACACTGAGCCAATGCTAATTTAAGAAAACTGGAGTATAAGATGATCAGAGAGGATAAAGTTAGAAGTACTAAGTTCAGTCAGTAAGTCTGATCCACACAATTAAGACCCATAAATCTTTCAGTATAGGACTGGGACAGTCACCTTTGCTGGGCTTTGGAAAAGGCATGAGATTGAAAAGAGGAGACCTATCCTACACTTTAAGTTTATTGTTGTCCAGTCATTTCAATCATGTCCAACTCTTCCTGACCCCATTCAGGGGTTCTTGGCAAAGATACTGGGGGACTTTTACATTACTTTCTTTAGTTCATTTTACAGATGAGGAACTGAGGCAAACAGAGTTAAGTGACTTGGCCAGGGTCACACAGCTAGCAAGTGTGTGAAGCCACATTTGAACTCAGCTCTTGCTGACTCCTAGCCTGGTACTCTGTCCACTGTGCTACCTTGCTGAGGGACACTGACAAATTGACATTCTAGAAAAAGCAATAGATTTGGAGTCAGAAGACAAGGGTTCCAATCTGAGCTCTGCCACATCCTCATTGTTTATCCTTAGACAAGTTACCCTCTCTGCATCTGTTTACTCCTCCTATGAAAGTTTAATGCATCCACAGAAAGGTTCCGGATCTCAAAATTTAGAATAGACCTCAGAGACCACCTAATCCAAATCTTTCATTTTACAGTTGAGGAAACTGAGACTCAGGGAGTGACTTGTCCAATATCACACGTTGCAACTGTTAGAGGCAGGATTGGAACCCAGGGTTTTGTGCTCTGTAGCTAGTTGTCTTTCTACTCTGTGCTGACCTCCTTGGAGACCATATCAGAAATAACTTAAAGAATCAGGGAGATTTAACTTCAAAAAGGGGAGATTTGGAGGAGGGGGTAGGGTGCATGATGACCGTCTTCATATATCTGAAGGACTATCAGATGGAAGGGAGATTAGAGTTCTTTCCTGAAGTTGTTAAGGGTAGTGACCAAGGGAAGCAGTGAGAGAGAGGCAGATTTGGGCTCAATATGAGGGGGAACTTTCTGATAATCAGAGTTGCCTCAAGTAGAGCTGCATGCCTTGAAAAGGAATGAACTTGGTGAGACCCCATAAAGGCTGCTATCATTACTGTTATCATCACTGGAAGCATCTAAGCAGAGGATGCTAAGAGGGGATTCCGGGGTTACCTGGGGTACAGCAGGACACCTCCCAGAAAAGGGGCTCCAGCTCTGGACTCACAAGAACTAGTTTCAGTCTTGGGGGAGCCTAACCCCAGAGAGAGGGTCAGTTGTTGTTTTCCACATTCTCTGGCTCACTATTCCCCAGCCAAAAGTTCTAGGGGGGAAGTCTCTTCAGCACAGTTAAGTATGGTTCCAGGACAGAGGTGGGGAATATGTGTCCTTGAGGCTACATGTGGCCCTCTAGGTGCTCAAGTGTAACCCTTTGACTGAATCCAAACTTGACAGAATAAATCTCCTTCATAAAAGGATTTGTTCTGTAAAACTTGGACTCAGTCAAAAGGCTGCACCCAAGGACCTAAAAGGCCACAGGTGCCCAAGGTCACAGGTCTCCACCCCTCTACCTCACTCTAGGGTGTCTCTGAAAAGGAATTACAAGTGTCAGTGCCTTCCAAAAAAGCTACTGAATGTACAAATTAAATACCAAAGGTAAAACATCTATGGATTTTCTCCACCACAAAAGAAATGCTTAAAACATAAAACCTCTAAGCATGCATTAACACATACTAAAAGCATAAAAACCCATCATACCATTTATATATATACATATATATATATATATACACATATATACATATACATATACACTGCCACTCCTTGGAAGTGAAGATAACTCTGTAGGACTTCTGAGCAGATATTTCATTTTCATCTCAGACCTCCCAGCCTGAGCATCTCTCAAGGTCCATACCTTCCAACCAGCCAAGGCCTTGCTTGGGCTTTCTCCTTTTAGTTTTGGCATCTTCTTGGCAGTGGTCATTTTCTCTTCTGAGAAGGGATATACTCACAGGAAATGCCTCCTGTTAGGCAGCCAGCATTGACTCAGGGGCCCAGGAATTCTTGAGTATAGTGTTTGCCAAGACTGTAAATGTCTGTCTTTTAAGATCATTGTTCAACTACCTATGCTCAAAAAAAGAAACACAAAGCAGAAAAAGTAGCCATGTATTTGAGGTCCAGTCTCAGGCTTGCCTGGGCAAGGACATGTTCTTACTGCCACATGCTCAAGTTGTAGTCACCATTGCTGCTTGGTGGTAAGGAAAGGGAAGAATTCCCCTTCCTGGAAGTCCAAAAGAGCAGGCAGAGTGTCAAGCAAGAGAGGGAGAGAGAGACAGAGAGAGACAGAGACAGAGACATGGAAACAGAGAGACAGAGACAAAGAGAAGGAGGAGGAAGAGAAAGAGGAAGGGGATAAGGAGAAAGTGGAACTCAAGGAGGAGGAAGAGAAAGAGGAGGAGCTGGAGAAGGAGGTGAAGGAGGAAGAGGAAAGAAGAGATTTTTTTCCTCCACAAAGAAAGCTTATGAACTGATAGGATACAACACTAAGCCTGGATTTTGGAAGACCTGATTTCAAATCTGGCCTCAGATACTTACTTGTTATGTGGCCCTGAGCAATTCACTAGACCTCAGTTTCCTCAATTGCAAAATTAAGAGAATAATAGCACCTACCTCTCAGGGGTGTTGTAAGGATCAAATGTGATATATATAAAAAATGATTAGCATAGTGCTCAGCACATACTGGCTGCTTCATAAGTGTTTACCATCTTCTCCAGTTCCTCTTAAAATCTATCAAATTGGGGGCTCCTCTTGGCTCATCAACCAGTCCTTTGTGAGACTCTCCAATCACAGAGAATACTGTACCAGTCAGAGTTGCTGATGCATAGGACTTGTCTATCCCCAAGAAGCTATGGTACACATCTACTTCCGTGACATAGGACTTGGCTCATCCTAGCTATACTTGCATTGGATACAAGTTTGGATTAGATGATTTTTAAAGTTCCATCCAACTCTGGAAGTTAATATCCCCTTCTTGGGTTGAATTTTTAGAAAGGCAGTATAGTACAGTGGAAAGAACTTTGGACTTGGGGTCAGAGGATATCCCTTTGAGTCCCAGCTCTAGCTTTTTAGCTGGGTCATGTAAGAAATAAGATGGCAGATTAGATATTTTCTCTGATCCCCATGACCTCTCAAATCTCTCCAAACAGAAATTATGCACCAAAGATAAAGCAAATTCACCTCTCTCCATGATCTAGAACACCCACTCTCCAAAAGGATGTTAAATAAAACTCAGAATCCATGAACTGACACTCACTCAGCACCCCTTTCCTACTTTCTATGCTATTGGCAACAAGCACTAACAAACTCAAAGACCTAACACAGACTCAAAACAAAATCCACCTCCACAACTTGATCTCTTCTCTCTTTTTCCAGAGCCAAGGAGAACCTAGCTTGAAATTAAGGAAGCTTTCCCAGTCCATTACAGATAGCCAGTACAGCAGATGGCAGCCAGTAGCAAGCAGCCCTTCAGCAGAAAAAACTTGCTGGAGGCCACAATCCTGTAGCACTAGTGCTGCAAAGCTCTACCATGGCAGAAACCCTGGGGCACCAGCATGATAGTGCTCTAAATTGCTGGCACCAGGCCAGAAAACTAAGGAATAAAAGGAGCAAGACAGGAAAACAAGAGAGGGCACTATGAGGTTCAGGGATAAGGGTGGAGAGGATTACTTAGTAGAGTACTGCACTAAGCATAAGGAAAAAAGCAAAGTATCCCAAAAGTCATTTGGGGCAGAGACATAGGCTTGTGAACCATGAATTTCCCAGCATAGGAGATCTAGCTTTTTGAGATCTAGCCCCAAGGAAACCACCAGCAGAAAGGACAGAGTCAGGAAGTGAGTGGGGGAAAATCAGAAGGGGAAATAAAGAATGAAATTAACAAAGATATCAGGAATAAGAAAACTCAAAGACCTTGAATGTAAGGAAGCAAATCAAAAGGGAAAACATTAATAGCAGAAGGAAATATGGCCTCTAGATCTAGTGAATGAGTTCAGGCATCTACAAATAAATATTGCAGAACAAAGGGAAATGATCTAATACTAGATGAAACAGAGAACCTTGTAGAATGTGAGGAGAACATGGGACCACGACAAACTATTCCTAAGTCATTCAAAAAAGAAATGAGAATTATGAGTGCAGAATGCATATGTCCTACACAGCAAAGATATTGAGCAGAATAGAAAAAAATTGAATTTTCAATGGCTAGGGGAGAGAGAGAGAGAGAGAGAGAGAGAGAACAAGAACAATAGATCGGGGATGCAAAAACATGGAAGTGAAGAATAATTCAGAAGGAGAAAATCAAAAAACAATAACATTAAAAGAAAATATGTGGGGTGGCTAAGTGGCACAGTGAATAGAGTGCCAGCCTTGGAGTCAGGAAGACCAGAGTTCAAATCCGGCCTTAGATACTTAACATTAGCCATGTGACCTTGGGCAAATCACTTGACTCCAATTGCCCTGCCTTCCCCTCCAAAAAGCAAAAAACAAAGCAAAACAACAACAACAACAAGGAAATATGCTCACTATTCAAGCAAAAACCTCAAAAGACAAGATGTATAGGAACAACCTAAAAATCATAGATCACCCAAAAGAACACAATGGTACAAAAAAACCTTAACACCATAATGCAGGAATAATAGAAGAGAATTGTCCAGAATTTCTGAAAATAGAAAATGAAATACCAATTGAAGGAATCCATATATCACTTCCAAAAAAACCCAAGCCTACAAACTCCAAGACAGAGTGGTTAAGATGAACAATTCATTTAAGAAACAACAAGTTTTGTAAGCAATCAGGAGAAAAACCTTAAAATGCAAAGGCGAGGAAATTTGAATAATGCAAGACTATTCTACACCCACCAGAAAGCATAGGACAGACTAGAATAATGTGTTCTGAAGAGTAATGGAGCTCAGGATGCAGCCCAGATGACCAATGCTGCAAATCTGAGCTTAACCATGCATGAAAAAAACAGATGGACTTTCAATAACAAAGAAGGTTTTGAAACATTTTTCAAAAAGAAAAACAGAACTCAAACATGCCCCAGAACAAAAATGCAAGTGAGGTGACTAAATGCAGCAGCCAAAGGTATTGATTGCAACAGCAAAGAGACCAGTAACATACCTCTTTCTAAGATGTACACAAAGACACAGAGGTGAAGGCAGAAGCCTGGTGGAAATAACAGTAATGATGAGGATCTTGGCCATTTTGGGTGGAACCTGCTTTATTCTGGGAAGGAGACACAATAGAAAAGGGAAATCCATGGAACAATCCCTACCAGGGAATGACAGAAAAAGCTAGAAGGGGAGAGCCCAGAATGAATACCTTAGAAGTTTTGATTGAATGCGGAATACAGAGAAAAGAGAGATCAGAGAATTATAGAAGTCATGAATCAGAGAATGTAGGTCTGGAATAGACAGAAAGAGGTGAATAATGAGAATGAGAAAAATTATTTTTGGAAAGGGGTGCAAAAAACAAAATTTTAAAAAATCTAATGAACAGGATTAAAGGAGAAGAAAGGAAGGAGAAATCAACTTAACTAATTGAGAAGAGAAAAGGGGGAGATAATTATATAATCAGGTAAAAGCAGGAGAGCAAAAGGAACTAATAAACAAAATCTGAAAAGGGTAACAAACAAAAGGAGGGGATTAGGAATAAGGGAAGAGATCTATGGATCACTTTTTTAAAAATTAAGGTATAGTAACTGAGGGAACATAGTACTGTTTACAGCAGAAAAGGAGAAAAAAAATGTAACTTAAAAAAATAATGTTAGAGACAGATGGAGATAAATATAAACCTAACTCATAACTTAAATGTAAATGGATTAAACAACCCAATGAAACCAAAAAGAGTGACAGATCGGATAAGGAAACAAAATCCTACAATCTGTTGCTTATAAGAAACGTATTTTAAAAGCAAAGACATACACAAAATAAAACCGAGATGAAAAATATATATACTGTGTACAAATGAATCCAAAAAAAGCTGAATTGCCCTCATGCTATCTGACAAAGCAAAACAAAAATTTTAAAAACTTTAAAAAGAGATAAACAAGGAAACTATGTTATGCTGAAAAGAGCCATAGGCAACAAAGAAATATCCATAGTAAACTTATATAATCTAAATGCCTTAGCATTCAAATTCATAAAGGAAATATGTAACTTATCTTGTAGTTTATCTGAGCTACAAGAAGACATAGACAGTAACACAATAGTGACAAAAGAGTTCAATATCCTTCTCACAGTGTTGGATAAGTCTAACAGAATAGTCTAACAAAAGAGAAAATATGGAGCTTAACAAATTGCCGAAGAATTAAATACTTATAACATCTTCTAAATGGGGCAGCAAAAGAATATATATGCTTCTCAGCACCATGTAGGACTTTTTAACAAAAGTAAAAGGTGCAGAGGTATTTCAGACAAATATTTTTAAAAAGGCAGAATCCTAGGTCTACCTGTATGACCTTGGGCAAGTCATTTACCCTCTCTTGGTCTCAGATTCCTCATCTGTAAAAAAGGCAGTTGCACTAGATGAACTCTGAAGTTTCTTTTAGCTCTAAATCTATGATCCTCACTATGAAGCAATATATATTCAACTCCCCAAGAAGGTAACTTGCTTCAATTACTTCTCTTCACAGTTAATTGACTAGGTGGTATGTGAGGAAACAGGCTGGAAAGGAGCCGGATGAGAAATAAGTTGATTAGATAGGGAGTGAGGTAGTCCAATGGCCTGGGTGTTTAAGGAAACTCTATTAATACCACAGATTCATATAGCACACTCAGCTGCTTCACTGAGTAATTTCAAGCAAATATGATCAGTAGTATCCAAACAAACCTTGAAGCCTTTACATTTTTTTTTCTGAATTTTATAATTTTTTTTCCTGAATTTAACAATTATTTATTATTTCTTTAGCTGGAAACATAGCAAGGTCTCTCCTAAGGAAATATATGCATACCAAGGACATCACAGAATTCTATAATGTCACAAATGGGAAGGACCTTAGAATATAAATTTGTTAAAGTGGGGAGAGGCCTCAGAACACAGAATGTCAATGCTAGGAGGGACCTGAGAGATCCTCTAGTCCAATACTCTCGGTTTACAGGTGAGTTCCTCAAAACTCACAGAGAAGTGCTTTACCCAAGGTAGCTCAATGGTACAGTAGATGGAGTCAGTGATGCCTGAGCTCAAATATGACCTCAAGAAACTCACTAGTCAAGTGATCCCATATAGGTCATTTAACTTGTCTTCCTCAGTTTTGTTACCTATAAAGTGGGGTAATAATAGTATCTGCCTCCCAGGGTTGTTGTGAGGATCAAATGAGCTAATACTTGGAAAACAATGAGCCTAGCATATAGGAGGCTCTTAATAAATACTTCTTCTTTCCTTCCCTCCTACCCCGCAAGGTCACATAGCTAGTTAGCAGCAAAGCTGGAATGAGAACCTCGGGCTCTTGACTTCCAAGGCAGTGTGCTCTTTCATTCACATCATGCTGCTTCTCCATAAATAAATTAAAATTCATAACCTATTCCACTCCGCAGTAGGGAGCTAGCTAAGATGCATATGCCAGTGGGTTCATTTCATCCAGAGGACAACATCTTCCCTTCTAGCCCTGCTCTTCTGAGCTCCCCTCCTGCAGCCCCAGTTCAGGTTCTGCTAGGGCTCCAGCCCATAGCGTGTGGTGTATTAGCCAGATTTGGCAGCTGCAGTGACACTCTTTTAGGACATTCTCCAGGTGGCATCTGGTTTTGAAATGGCATCGCTGGGAAATTGTTCTGCAGGACAGCTATTACTTTAACTTTCAGGCTTCTGGCCAGGATACTTTATGACAAATTTTAGTAAGTGGGGAAGCATCCAAAAAGGGGCATTTTGCTAAAGTTTGGGGTATAATTGGATGACCTTTCTAAAGGACAAATTCCTTCCACCTCCTCCTCGATGCTCTGACCCATTTATCTATTCTTCTACATGTTTCAACAGTTGACCAGGTAGAAATAACCTGCCTCATGCTGAGGAAGGTGCAAAACACACAGAGAAGAACATTAGACAAATTCAGACATTAGTCTGAACCTGCCACTATATCAAGGTAAAACAAGCCATCCCCATTCCTTTGACCCCAGTTTCCTCATATAAAATGAGGCAGTTGGATTGTGTGTGGATTAATGAAATGAAAAGTGACATAATTGAAACAGCCCAGAAAAAGCAATCACAGAAACATCCCTGGATTTTTTGAGTCAGAGAACCTGGATTTGAATCCAGTCTCTCCCACTTTCTAGCTGTGTGAACAGTGGAAAATCACTTAGCCTTTCTGAGTCTTGGCTTCCTTCTCTATAAAATGAAGGCCTTAGACTGCATCAGGGAGTTCTTAACCTTTTTTTGTGTATACTGGACCCTTCTGGCACCCTGGCCAAACCTATGGACCCTTTCTCAGAATAATGTTTTTAAACACATAAAATAAAACACATGATGTTACAAAGGAAGCCAATTATATTGAAATTCAGTCATCAAAAAAAATTTTTTTTAAGTTCCTAACCCCCAAGTTAAGAACCTCTGATAGATGATGGTGTATAACTATAATAATAACAACAATATCTAGCATTTATATAGCACTTTAAGGTTTGCAAAGAGCTTTACAAATATTATCTTATTTTATCTTCACAACAACCCTGAGAGGCAAGTGGTATTATCTCCATTTTACAGTTGAAGAAACTGAGACAGATAGGTCACATAGCTAGTAATTGTCTGAGGTCATATTTGAACTTATGCCTTCCTGATTCCAGGTTCAGCATTCCTTCCATTGCTCCACTTCACTGCCTGCCCCGGTCTCTTCCAATTCAAAATCCAATGAGGTGGCTAATTCTCCTGCTTTATTACCATGTCATTTTCAAGTATAGGAAAGGCATGGGGATGGGGTAGGATGAGGAAAGTGGCAAGTCAAACATTTATCCAAGTCATCATCTTGCTTTTCCTAAATTATTCCTAGTATTAATAAACATGTAAGTAGTTTCCAGGAAGATGTCCCTTCCTTTCCCCACCTCTCACCCCAAAAAAACTTATATAGTCATGGAGAGAGACATATCAAATTATACTTTTTTGTCCATCCAATCTTGGTTTTCCCCCTTAGAAAGTTACCGGACCACCCGGGTTCATTAAGCCTACTTTCTCTGTATAGATCTGCAGCTGTGCCTTCCTGAGACACATTAATCATTTTAATACTCAATTATACATGTATTAATCTTGCTTGTATGCCTCTGTTTCATCACAGCAATAAAATTACACGTGTTTAATCTTCCCTGGCTGGGTCTCCAAAGGAGAACTATTGGTGGTTCGTTAAATGAGACGAATCACCATTTTTATCTGTGTTCTCCAATGTTTAGAAATGGAGATGTCCTTAAACCATAAAATTAGAGATCACAGGACCATAGATTCAGAGCCAGAAAAGACCTTTGATGTCATTTAGCCCAGCCTTCTCATTTTGAAGAGGAGGAAACGAGCCCAGAGAGGGTAAGGGAGTGCCCAGGTAAACAAAGTTAGCACATTGTAGAACAAGAATTTGAACTCAAGTCATCTTTCTACCACATTCTAGTAGACAGATATGATAAAGTAGAAACAGCACTGAATTTGGAGCCAGAAGATGTAAGATGCAAGAATGTCAGGGCTGAAAGGGAACCTCAAAGATCATCTAGTCTAACTGCTATCTGAAGCAAGAGCTCCCTCTAGAATATGCCTCCGCTCTGTCCAAAGGCCTTAGTGAAAGGAACTCACGGCATGCAGAGACAGCCTTTCCCATTTGGGGTCGCTCTAATTGTTAGAAAGTTCTTTCTTTTATGGAGCCAGAATCTACCATTCTATGATTTCCCCCAGTTCGTCCTATTTCCATTCTCTGGGACCAAGCAGAGAAAGTCATGGGATCACAGAATTTAGAGCTAAAAGGCATCTTACAGAGATAGATCATCTAGTCTTTGTTGAACAAGCTAAGGTCAAGTTAAGAGGTTTCCCCAAGGTCATATAGGTATCAGAGCTAGTATTCTAACTCAAATCCTCCCCTTTCAAGTGCTTCCTTGGTCTCTCTTAATCTCAATTTTACCTTCTTCAAAATGGGGATAATGAAACTTAAACTATTTATCTCTCATAGTTTTTTCTTTCTTTTTTTCTTTTTTTAGGAAAGTGCTTTGTAAACTGTAAAAGCTCTATCGAAATGTCAGCAATTAATATCATTAATAATAATGGTCACCATTCACTGAGGTCACCCACGTGCATGCTGCGAGTTACCACAATTACACTGATTTGTTGTACCTTCCCCTTTCCAACGAGCCCTTTATTCATGAATATGCACTTTTGGGCGTCAGGCATTAGTGTAAATTGCACTATACAATTATTTGTAATTAAGAAAAAAAAATGTGTGCTATGCTAAAGTGATTAGCCTTGTTCTGGAGAAGTTATTCCATCTCAGTGTCAGCTTGCTCCCTTAGTGAGAGGGCATGAAACACAATTAACTTACTTCTGGGTTGGGATGGTTAGGCTGCTGTTTTCCATTATCATAATATCTCAAGATATATAAACAGTTTTTCCCCTGACATAATTTCATTTCGACAGGCAGGGCAGCTTCAGTCTGAACAAAAACATGGGTGGGATGGACCGCAAGATGGATGATGGCAGACTCCACAATGCAAAACACATGCAGGCCAGTCTCGCCCAGGACTTGAGGGTTGCAGCCCTGTTTGGGTGACTCGCAACTCCTGTCAATGTGTTTGTGTCAAGCCTTGGGGGTGTGCGATTAAAGCCACCTGGGCTCTAGCAATCTACCCAAATGTTAGCCTTTTTCAAATGTGTAGAGGACCCTAGGCTCACCACATTTAGAGCTGGCAGGGACTTTAAGAGAGCTACTCATCTAAGCCTCTCAACTTACACAAGAGGAAACTGAGGCCTGGAGGAGGTAGGGAGTTAAGTGACACACCCAAGATCACACATGTGACAAGTAGCAGATCTTTCTATTACCTCACACTGTTCACTTGTTTCCAGTTAGAGCAACATAAAGAATGCTACATACGAATCAGAGAACCTTAGCTTACCTCCCTTCTCTGTTCCATGTTATACTGGTGACCTTGGGAAAGTCACTAGTATCATTGGAGGTAGAAATGAAAAGGGTCTGAGAGGTTATCTTATCCAACCCTCCTTTCACAAAGGAGAAAAATGAGGCCCAGAGACAGTTAAGTGATTTTTCCCAAGGTCACCCAGATGGTAAGGATTTAAACCCCAAATCTAGCTTTTCTTCCTTTATATCACATTGCCTCTCGACCTCTCTGGGCCTCAGTTTCCACATCTGTGAAAATGAATGTGTTAAACTAAACGCTTTCTGAATCCTCTTCCAACTCAAACACCCTATGATCTATGATGATCAAGGCCTAGAGACATTCTTCATAATTGACTCATATTCTTTTGTCTGAAATGTGTCAAAAGCTAAACTTTTATGACCATCATAAAATCTCATTCTGTTCAGACCCAAACTCAGCACAGAAAGTGCTCTGGCAAAAAATAAAAATAAAGAGTGCTCAAATTGCATTTAAATCCTGGACGAAGAGAAGAAACACCCATAGATATTGTGTTTGCTGCAAGTGACTTAGGAAAATGAAATAGCAATCCTGGATTTGTAAGTTTGGAAGAAAAAAAAAAAAAACCAAAAAACCAGATAGAAATTCTCCACAAAAGGTCGCTGATGTTGTGAAGAGGCAGGAGCAGAAAATCAGGCTTCTGTGTATGAAGAGAAAAACTCCAGGGAGGTTCAAAAGGACTTACAACGTTCACAGAGAATCCAGTTGTGATGTGATGAAATGAACAGGTGAAGTATATCACTGCCAGAGACACAATGGAGACGTATAGAATGACCAAGAGAAAACCAATCAGTTCCTTTATTCCCTAGCATATCAGATGAGATTCACATTGGTATTAAAGGGTATGGAGGGTAAGCCAAAGCCAGGGTCTCCAATGGAATACTTATCACCAGAATTCACCATCACCAAATGTCCAAGCTGAGTGTAACCTTAGAATTTTGAATAGAGCTCTTTTAGGACACTAGACTGCTTCATTTCATCGAGAAGGAAACTCAGATCCAGAGATGTCAAGGGACTTGCCCAGAGTAATATCACAAGTCAGAACTATAGGGGCGGCTAGGTGGTGCAGTGAATAGAGCACCAGCCCTGGAGTCAGGAGGACCTGAGTTCAAATCTAGCCTCAGACACTTAATACAAAAACTAGCCATGTGTCCTTGGGCAAGTCACTTAACCACAATTGCCCTCCAAAAAGAAAAAAAAAAGTCAGAACTACAGCCAGGACTAAATCCATACTTAGAGAATTATTTCTACTACAGCAAAATTCAACCAACTACCCCCTTCTTCCCATAAGAGAAGAAACTTTGAGTGTGACCTGAAAGCAGATGATTATGACTCCCTTGCTTATTGAATCATAGCATATAGGAAAAAAAGTAAAATCATCGGGCCTGATTTTAATTCTTGGCTCTACCACTTACTCCCTATATGATCTTTGACAAATCTCAGTTTCTTCATCTGTAAAATGGGGGAGTTGGAGTGAATGATTTCTAACATCCTTTCCAGGTCTAAATCTATGACACCATGAATGCTTAGGGGTAGAGGGAACAAAATTGAAGATGTGGGGCATCACCAAATTTGGGGCAGTCATGAGAATATTAGTGACTCTAGACTCAAGAGCTCTTCTTAAGAGATGAGACAGAATAGCTGTCATTTGGGTTTTTTTTTTTATTTTGAGAGGAGGTAGGATAGGGAAGAGAGTCTGACATTCTTTTTCAAGAAGAGGCTGATGAAATCAGTGCCATTAAATGGAAAAAGAATTCACCCAGAAACCTGATTTTGAATAATGTAAAGGAATGTGGGGATGTGGGAAAATGAGAGCCAAGTCATGAATAAGTAGCTTTCTCCTAAACTGGAATGAAGCCCAAACACTGTGGGAGACCAGGCCCAAGAATCTGGACAATTACTTCAACTCCTATATAAATTATGTACATAATAATAGTGGGGTAAAAATATAGACAAGTTCCAGATACATTTAGGCAGTGTCCTACACAACAATGACAAGAGGACTGCCAGACTCTGGGTTGGGAGACCAGGTTGTAAAACTGGGCCCATTTGTAAAACAGGGATCATCTTATACTACATAACTCACAGGTCCCCAGGGTTCCAGATGACCCATCATGCTGTAGGGGATAGATCACTGACTGGGTCAGGAGCCCTGCATTTAAACCTTAGCTTTGATATTTAGCAGCTGTTGTGATCATGGGCAAGTCACAAAATGTTAGAGGTGCAGGAGACCTTAGAAATCATCCATCCTAACCCCCTTTATTTTGCAAATGACAAAAAATGAGGCCAAGGAGAAAAGTGCCTTGCTCAAGGCTGCACTGCTAGTAAGTGGCAAGATCTAGACATGATCCAAGGTCTTCTGACATCAAGGCCAGTGATATTTGCACTACACCTGTGGCTCTCAAACTTTTTGGGCTCAGGACCTCTTTCCACTCTTTAAAATCACTGAGGGCCCCAAAGAGCTTCTGTTTATGTGGGTTATGTCTATCTATACATACCTTATTAGAAATTTAAATACCTAGGGTGATTATCAAAAAATAATCTCATGACTCCGTGAAGGAGACCCCTGGACCACACTTTGAGAATCACTGCGTTGTACCTTGCTTCTTCATTTAACCTCTCCGTGCCTCAGTTTCCTTTTCCGCAAATTTGTACTCCCTACCTCATAGAGCTGTTTTGAAGAAACTGCTCTGTAAACCATAAAGTATTGTAAAAATAAGTTATTGTTATTAGAAACTGAGGTCATCATAGAGATAATCTAGTCCAGTGGTTCTCAACCTTCCTAATGCTGTGACCCTTTAATACAGTTCCTCATGTTCTGGTGACCCCCAACAATAAAATTATTTTCATTGCTACTTCATAACTGTAATTTTGCTGCTGTTATGAATTGTAA
>CM053585.1:184529285-184557746 GCA_028646515.1 Pseudochirops corinnae | reverse complement strand
AAAATTATTTTCATTGCTACTTCATAACTGTAATTTTGCTGCTGTTATGAATTGTAATGTAAATATCTGATATGCAGGATGTACTTTCATTGTTACAAATTGAATATAACCCACAGGTTGAGAACTGCTGATCTAGTCTAATTCATTTTATAGTTGAAGATATGTCAGCTATAAAGAATATGGTAGATCTTAGTAAATCTTGGTAAAGAATCTTGGTAAATCTTAAAATGCATTTTTGTTCATAGGATCATAGATTTGGAGCTGGAAGAGACCTTAGATGAGGAAACTGAAGCTGATTAAGGCTAAATTACTTGCCTTATTAAGTATATGAGGTAGAATTTGAATTCAGGTTCTTCCTGACTCAAAGTTCACTTTACTATCTACCTCCTAGCTATTCAATAATATCTAGCAATTCTAATAGATATTTCCAATTAGATGATTCTAATTAATCTATTAATATATTATTCAATATATTCAATAGTATCTATTAAGTAATAGGTGCCTATCCTGTTCAGAAAGCAGTGTGCTGGGAAAGATAGGAGGCTTAAACCAGACTGTCCCTGCCTGTAAGTATTTTATAGGTGTAGGAAGGAGCAGGACACAGTCTATTGTGCAATCAATCCTTTCCAACTTTGGGAAGAGTTACTTGTCTAGCTACGCTGAGTTCTCTTCTAAAACTAGATCTGTGTCCTTTCTTCCTTTGCTGCTGAGGAAGAAGCAAAGGTCAGCCTAGCTGGGCAGAACTGGAAAGGGCTTTGGAGATCATCTGGTATAACTCCTTTGTTATATTGAGTAGGAAATTGAGGACCAGAAAGAGGAAGGGACTGCTGTGAATTAGGTCCAGAACTAGGTCGGGAATCCATGTCTCTTGCTTCCTGAGTCCAGGGGTGCTCTTCCCATAGGCCCCTGCAGCTTCTGGCCCATGTTGCCTGACTTTATGGCTGCAGTGACTGTGGAATACAGGAGATGCATGTTCCAATGTCAGTGACACAAATCATAATGTGTCTTCTCCAGTGGAAGGCAATTTTGTATTTTCTTCCTTCCATCCCACTGGATTCCATTTCAGAGCAAAGACTGAGATTTCTTCTTAGGCCAGAGTTAATTTCTCTGAGCATGGGCTGGTAACCTTGTGATCTCTCTGCAAAGCAGCTATGGATGGTATTTCTAATAGTAAATGATACGTTGTTAGATTCAAGCACCAAGCAATGAAGGAGTTGTCTGCTGTAAGGCAGGAATGCTTGCAGATGGTGAAGGACAATTTGAAAGCACAAAAAAGAAAACACTTATAAACGTGTCATGAAGGAGGGGGGAATGAATCTACGTGGATAATGATTGAATTTGGGATCTTCTTGGGTCTTCCAGAAATTGCTCCTTAATACTTTTCTTCCTGCAAATTATCTTTTTTTAAAGTCTTTTTTATTCTGTACAAAACTTTTCACGCCAGAGTGACCTTATCAATAGGTTTCTTGTTTTATGGTATTTGATTTGTTGTAAATGGTTGGCCCAGGACAGCTATTAACCCCTTTCCCAACATCTGTTCTCTTTCTAGTTAGTCCTGTCTCCTGGCCTTGTAATGTGTGTCTCCAGCTTCCCTCTCTCACGTCTCCAGCTTCACTTTCTAGAGTCTCCCTTTCTCTCTCCCTCCCTCCCCCACCCCATTTGCTCTCCAGGCTCTCTCCAGCTTCACTTTCTCTCCTCCCCCTTCCCCCCACCTCCATTTGCTCTCCCGGTGTCTCAAGCTCAGTTCCTACCATTTGGGTGAAATACACATCTGTTTCAACTCAGAGCAGACTGTGAGAGGACTGAGTAAGTGTATGCGTGTGCGTGTGTGCGCGTGTGCGTGCGTGTGTGCGTGTGTGTGTGTGTGTGTGTGTGTGTGTGTGTGTGTGTGTGCGTGCGCGCGCGCGCGCGCCCGCGTCAGAAAAGGAGTCTGGGTGTGAGCGGTGACCCGAGAAGGGGGTGGGGGGGGCACAGGCAGCCCACCGCCCTTGCCCCCCCCCCCCCCCCCCGCCCCGAAATGCTGCGCTCTCAGCGCAGTGTCTGACTACCCGACTTCCATAGCTGAGACGGCTGCGACGGCTGGACTTTGAACAAGTGCTCAGAGCCCTGGAGCTGGTCCGGCAGCCGGTCTTTGGGTCCTGCAGACAGCCCGGACCGCGTCACCGTGGGCGGGGGATACGGGAGGTAAAAAAAACTTATTTGGGGGAAGGAGAGGGATGGCAAAGTGGGGGGAGGGAGACTCGGGTTACTGTTTCCTCCAGGTTTTTGTTTTGAAATGGGAGCCGGAGGCCCCCTGCCAGGGGTTAATCGCCGCCTCCCGTCTCTCCTCCCCTCTCTCCACCTCTTTCTCCTCCTCCTCCCTCGCTCCCCCCCCCCCTTCGGCTCCCCGCGCAGGGCTGGCGGCTGGCGGGCTGCGCGGATCGGCGGCGGCTGGGGCTGTGCCGGTGCCGGGAGCTGCCTCGGGTTTGGGGTATTTAAAGCTGCCGGGTTGCAGCAGTCAGACTCGCCCGAACGAGCTGAGCGCGCAAGGCTGAGAGGCGGGGGCACGCACACACACACACACACACACACACACACACACACGCACACACTTTCCCTCCTTGGCCGCGGAGGAGGAGTGGCTGCAGCAGCGGCGGCGGGGTGGCGGTAGTGGTGGTGACTGGGGCCGCGCGGAGCCTGAGGCAGTGGAAGGAGCGGGAGCCGGCTCTGTGCTGAGCCGGGCGGCTCTCCTCGGCATGCAGCGCCTCGGAGCTGCCAGCGCCCCGCAGCCGGAGCGGGCTGCGGCACAGGCAGAGGCGGCTGCGCCCCGCTCGGGCTGAGGCTGAGGCGGTGCCAGTGGCAGCAGCGTTCCCTGCGCCCCGGGTGAGTGGGGCGCACTCCGGGAGCCAAACCCCGGCTCGGGAGGGAAACCCGCACTGGCTACGGAATGGGAGAGAATGGGGAAGCAGAGACCCCCTGCCCCCGCGTGGCCTTTATGCTTTTCTTGCCCCCAAGACTAAGGAAGGGGGAGGATACCTGGGGGAGAGGGGTCAGTGCCTGGCGGGGGGAAGGGGACGCGTGGCGCAGCGAACAGGTGTATAAGTGGAGGAGGTGGCGGGGGGTGGAGGGGAGAGAAGAGCATGGAGGGAGAGGGGGAAAATCCTAGCCCCAACGGGGAGCAGATCGTGGGGCAGGTTACCCAGCTCCTTACGTCCTAAGCCAGCGAGGTGACTGGCACTGCCCGGGCACTGGGCACACGGGTTCTTGACTGAGGAGAGCCTGCCAAGTGAGGTGAGGGGCATAGCTTGAAAAATTCACACACTGGAGGGCTGGGGGTGACTAGTGATGATTTCTCCGCTTCTCCAGTTTTGGGGTCCGTTGTTTAGTGGGGACAGAGAGCTAGACTAGATGGTCTCGAGGAACGGTGTAGCCCTTGGAGCCGGGAGGGTTCTGACTGAGCCGGTGAACTCTTCTCGCCCCGAGGCTTACGCGGGGAATAGATTCTGAATGGACTCTTGTAGCCTGCACTCTCTGTGAGCCGGCTTTGTCAGTTGGTTCTTCTCTGGGGTTTAAACTCAGTGGGAAACTGAAGAGACCATCAGGGGATCCCGAAGGGCAGCCACGGAAATGAGAAGAACACGAGAGTCACTGGGGAATGAGGAGATCCCGGGTGGGGAATGTCGGTTTTTAAAATTGTAGTTTGTTTCCCAGGTCTGGTCTTCCCAGGACCTCCGGGAAACACCCTCCCTCCTTCGGTTTCCCTAGTGTTTTAGAGAGCCTTAGGGGTGGGGATTTAGGCATTCTTCTCAAATACCTTTTCCCAGTTCCTTAAAAGCAGAAGGTTCTTTGCGTGGAGAAAACGATATTTAAACCCATGATTCCCTTTTCTGTGAAATAGCACACGTCCTTACTTCCACTATAAGCCCTGTCTGGATTTAAATGCAGAGCAACCGATCCTGATTTTGATACTCTTGTGGTCACTCCAACCTATTTCCCAACCCTTTTCCTGCTCGGTTCCCTCTTTCCCTCTGTTTGTGTTTTAATCACTTTTCAGTTAAGAGTAAATATTTAATTAATTAAGTAATTAAATTCAGCTTATGTGTGAATCTGGGTATTTGCACATCTGTGCATATTGGTACAACCTCTATCCACCCCATCTGCCCTTCTTCCTCCTCCAACCCTCCCACACATTCTCCCCTCTCCTCCTTTAGGGCTAGGGATTTGAGAAACGGGAATTACAGAAAGGTTCTATTCATGTTTGCAGGGAACTCCTGATAGTAGGAGCCAAAAAGCTTTCTATGAAGCCTAGTAGCAAGTAAAAGTCTTTCTTTTGAGAGCTCCACCCCATGAACCTCTACCCCAAGAAGTTAGTATTTATTTTTATCTAGTTCATAGAAAAGGAAATTTCCTGCAACTGCACTATAACTATTGTAGAATCACGGGAGAGTTTTAATTAAATTAAAGCCATTCATTAAATAAGGGAGGGGGAGGGAAGAACATAAGTGAAGGGCATTTTCCCTCTATTCACTTACACTGTTTAGTGGAAGAGAGAAAAATAATTCAAAACAACCTGTTCCCAGTGTGTAATTTAATGTTCTAATAAGCAGCTGGAAGGATGATGGTGCTGGGCTTGGCTAATGAAATGTTAGACATTTACACATAAAGTATCTTCCCTCCCTGGATAGTTCCTGTACATAAATATGTTCTGTTGAAGTTAACTCAGGCAGGAAGGGTCAGCATGGATTTGAGGTTGTGACTGTGGGCATCTGGGGTGATTTTTAACATCTGAACTTAAGGTTTTGAGGGGCTTGAAGGGTCTTTGTTTGTTTTTGGCTTTTTTTTAATGCTGATGGGTTGGGTTGGGTTTTTTTTTTAACATGACTATTGTAGCAACTTGACTTTGAGGAAAGAGGGCTGGATTTGGAGTGAGAGGATCTGTATTTGAATTCCAGCTCTGCTTCTTACCAACTATGTGGTCTGAAGCAAACTAACTACTTACCTCAGCTATAAAATGAGGGGCTTGGTCTCTTCCAGTTCTAATTCCTGTGATGAGTTTGTTTTGTAAGTCTTGTGTCTGCGGAGTATTTCTCTTTCAAAGAATTGGAGTAGAGACAGCTGATTCTCCTAGATAGGCCAGTGTCTACTATAAAAGCAAACACCTGGCTACTGTGCAGTATAACCTGAAACAAGAGGGCTGTACATGCAATGGAAAGAACATGGAATTAAAGAGTCGGGATTCTGCTTCTGTAATCATATATGAACCATGTAACCTTGGACAAGTCACTTTCCCTCTTTTGGCCCCAGTTTTACTATATATGCAATAACGAGATTGAGTAAGACACAGGGATCTTATTTGGGGTCCATGCCTTTTTTTTTTTATGTTTTGATAATTGCATTTCAATGTGATTGGACTTTATAATCTTATATTTAATGCTCTGAAAAGTATTATTCTGATTAGATATCTGTTGGTTTCACCAGACTTCAAAGGGGCCCATGACACAAAGCAAATGGTTAAGAAACTCTACATTAAGACAAGAGCCCACAAAGACCAAATCCAGCCTACCTGTCCTTATATCACCTGCCAGCTGTGAATGGGGTTTTTTTCTCATTTTTAAATATAAAATTTTACTTTAAAACATAAAAAACATTCTTAGTTTACAGAAAGTGAGCCGGATTTTGTCAGCCTGTGGATTAGCAGATGTCAGAGCTTTGTTCTGGCCCCTCCCACCTGCGCCCAGCACGAAATGCCCTTTGAGTTTGGGTGGCATCTTCACATGACTTTCACTTCACATTTCTAGGTCCATTCAAATCAAACCGATCTCCAGAGAGGGCATCCCATCTACTATCTCCATGCCTTCGCCTAAGCTGCCCCCTGTAGTGGAAGGCGTTCTCCTTCCTCACCTCTCACTTAGAATCACGGCTCAACTCAGGGGTCATCTGCCTGCCACTGGACTCCCTCTATCTCCACTGTTGTTCCTACTCTAGTAGACCATAAGCTCCTGAAGGCAAGGACTGTCTGTCTTTTGTATTTTCAGTGTCTAGAAGCAGATGCTTATTCATTGATCTCTTCCTCAGATTATCCTGAATTTATTCATTTGTATACATGTCTTATTATCAAGTGATATATATTTGCAGTTGTTGAGTATGGATCGGGTTTTTTTTTCAGTCTGACTTCTCCTGACCCCATTTGGGATTTTCTTGGCAAAGATACTGGAGTGGTCTGCCATTTCCTTCTCCATCTCATTTTACAGATGAGGAAACTGAGGCAAACAGAGTTAAGTGACTTGCCCACAGGGTCACACAGCTAGTAAATATCTGAGGCCAGATTTGAACCCAGGAAGATAGTCTTTGTGATTCAAAACCCAGTGTTCTGGCCCCTGCGCCACCTAGCTGCCTTTGAATATGCATATGCGTGTATATGTGTGTGTATATAGGTATGTGCATACCTATATACACACACATATACATAAATACACATATATAGCATTTTACAAACCTTATAACTATCAACTATGTAAATAATAATGTTACATATCCCTCCCCACCCCCATTCCTAGACTGTAAGCTCCTTGAGGTCAGAGATGGTTTGACTTTTCTCTCTCTCTCTCCAGCACCTAGCTCAATAGTTTGCATATAGTAGACATTTAACAAGCATTTGTCAGACTGAGTGAATGGCCACAGGGCAAAATTCTTTTGTGTTTACATTAAGAATGTAGAACATTAGCCAGTCTCTCAGATTAATGCTGGACATTCCAGGTAACTTGGACATCCCTCCTTGTCACCATATAGTGAAAGAGAAGCAGAGTGGTTTGTTTAGCTCATTGTCTCTAGGTAAAAGAAATGGCAGGTTTTACTGTTCTTCATTAAACAGCATGGCACTTCACCCGTTGCCCCTGCCACTTCTGTACCTGCATACACTCTTCCAGCCAGAACATGAATAGTGGATGTGAAGGGTAAAAAAAAAAAAGAAAATTGGAAAAACCATGTGTGCTGTAAGCATGACTGGCTGGCTAACTAGCTGTAGGAGGGTTAAGATCTCCACAGGAGCCAGGACCTCAAGTTGTTGGCTTTTGTGCTTTAAAAATCCTGATTACTGTGTGTTTGGACAGTGTCATCAAGCTGGTTTAACTCTGCCCTAAAACTGACCAAATTTGGGATGTGACTCTGGTGGCTTTCCCAGAGGTGTAGGATATACCATCTGAAAGAGACCCCCATAGATGACACAGGGCCTTACCTGGAAGAACTCCCTTGCTGCTATTAGCCATGAGCAAAATCTACAGAAATTGTCCCCCAGGATCTCTTTGAATGAAAGGCGCTATCTAATTGCAAGATCATTAAGATCATTTTAATTAATTGGCACCCTGATAAATGACATGATTGCCTAATTGGGGCTGTTGCTAGGGAACCAGGGCTCATGCCATGCACTGTACCATTGCCAAAATTGAAATGGCACACCTAGCCTAGCCTGCCTGAGTGGTATATGGAGCTTTGGACTCAACAGTGAACAGGTAAGCCAGAGTGGTGCACATCCATCCCCCTCAGCAACAGCAGCAGACATTTCTGTTGAGCACCTACTAGGTGTAGGTGCAGATGGCACATCTGCCCTCGGTCATTATTGCCCTGGTAGCAGAGAGAATGGTGCAAATGTAGAAAGTTACATTTTTTTCCCTTTTGAATTTGAATTTAGTGAAGCATCTCAGAGGGCCTAGTGACAAAATACCCAGCTGCTGGTTGCGCATGTCCCTAAGCCCAAGATTGTGTGGTGTATTCCAAAGAACCTGGGAGGCAGAAAACCTGTTTTTGAGACCTGGCCACATCCCTTCCTAACTGGCTGTATGGTCTTGGACAAATCATCTCCCTCTTCATAGCCTCATCTGAGATTCCTTAGATGGTTTTTGTAAAGAAAGGCGCTTTGTAAGCCGTGTAGTTACAGAGAAATAGCACTGGTGCTCATTGTAAGTAAAGAACTGTCTATAATGTTCTCTGAACTCCTTTATGCTCTGGTCTGTGCATATATTAGCCACTTAGCACTTAATTCTGTATTGTCTGGAAATGGTCTTGATTAGTTTCATGTGTGCATATACATATATGTGTGCATACATATGTGCATGTATATGTATGTGTATACATGCATGTGTGTATACGTGTCTGTGCCCACACATGAAGGTTCAGCCACGAGTTTGTGTGTGTATGTGTATAGAGATATAGATTGATTTTTTTTTTCTTCCCCAACTAGATTCTAAGTTCCTTAATGTTAGGAACGCAGTCTTTTCTGTTTTATGTATAGATACCAACCCTACCCAGGCTTCTATTGGCCCAGAGCTAGCACTCAGTGATCTAATAAACATCCATTGATTAGAATCTACCAGATGCAAAGCATTGGATCTGGGGGAGAAAGAGTGAGAAGGAAAAAGACATAGCCCCTGCCCTCCAGGAGCTTGCCATCTGTTCTATTAAATTCAATAAACATTTGTTAAGTGCCTGCATTGTGCCGGGTACTGAGCTTAAAGGACCTACCTCTAGGCTGGGCCAGTGCTAACATCTTGACTTTGTCTGAAACTAGAACCAACCCTCCTTTCCCACTCCCACTCCCAGCTTGCCACATAGGTACAGACCAAAAGGCCGTACTGCTTCAGGGCCCTGACCTGATCCTTGGCTTCCCTTTCTGGCTTTCCTATTTGTAGGGCTTTGAGTTCCACCTGAGAGCTATCAAGTTGACCCTGTTCCCAGACTCATTACAAGGAGCACTCCTATGCTTGAGTTGGTTGGCCTGGTCCATCCTCCAGGGAATGTGAGTGCTGCCTGCCCCTCAAGATGTGTTTGACCAGGTGGGAGGCCAGATGTTTGAGGAACAGGCTTGCCAAAAATCCTGCTCGCTGACTGAAAATCAGTTGGGGTGGAGAGAGGAGGGAAGGGTGGAGCAGGGCCCACAGAAGGTTTGATTCATTAGGCCCAAAAGAGAAAATGAGGAGACTTAAGGAGGATTTTCTCAGCCGAAGGAAGGAGACAAGTGCCCCCAGTACTCTGGGATGTAGCCATCTCCTTTGCCCATGTTAATTCAACAGCACATGTTTGTGGAGCAGCTACCCACCGAATCCACCAAGGGCTTTTGTTCTAATGGAAGACACAGTATGTGCAGGAATAAGTAAATACGTTATCATTTGAAGAGGGAGGGAATACTGCCAAAGGGACCATTGCTGAATTTTCAAGGCATGAAATCATTCATTTTTAAAAATCTGTTAAATGTCTCGTGTAAGTAGAGTACTATGCCAGGCAACCAATGAGATGTAAAGCTTAAGTAAGACACCATCCCTGCCTCATGGGCTGGTAGCCTAGTGGCCAACAAAGTTCTAGGAAGAAGCATCTAGGTGGCCTAGTAGATAAAACACTGAGCCTGAAATCTATAAGCCCTTAGTTCAAATCCCGCCTCAGATGCTACCAGCTTTGTGACCTTGGGCAAGTCCAGTGCTTGACTTATGTCAGCTTCAGTTTCCTCCCCAGTACCATGGTGATAGAATTGCATCTACAGCCCAGGGTTGTTGTGAGAATCCAATGGGATAATGTTTGTAACATGCTTAGCACAGTGCCTGATGCATTGTATTCACGGTGTGAATACTAACTATTAATTGCTTTTTAAATATTTTTCATTTTATGTATTTTATATTATATATTCATGTATCATTTCCATATTTATATTTTATATCTTATTTTTATTATTATTAAAGTAGACACATGACCCATGGTTATCTTGCTGAGCCCAGACCATGTCTGACATACTCTTGAAGCCTTCTACCCAGCGGTATACTCCTCTTCCTTGTTACTGTCATGCCTATGTGATTTTCATCTGTACTTTCTGTCTCTTGCTCTGGGAACAATAATCATTCCTTCCACTGCTTTGGAGAGGCAGTGTGGCATAGTGGCTTGAGGGCCAGCCTGGACTCTAGGAATGCTAGGTTCAAACCCTGCTTTTAAGATGATACTGTCTGAGACCATGGGTAGGTTGCCCAGCCTCTCAGGGCTCAAGTTGCAAAGGAGAAGCCGGTCTTGTTGGAAGGAGTCTCTCTATCTGGGCTTAGCTGGGGAGGGGAGGGGGGGGAAGATATAGTGGATAGAGCCCTGGGCCTGGAGTCAGGAAGACCTAAGTTCAAATCTGACGTCAGACAATTACTAGCTGTGTGACCCTGGGCAAGTCACTTAACCCTGTTAGCCTCAGTTTACCCATCTGTAAAATGGGAGTAATAACAGCACCTACCTCCCAAGGTGGTTATGAGGATCAAATGAGACAGTATTGGCAAAGTGTTAAGCATAGGACCTGGCACGTAGTAGCTACTTAATAAATGCTTAAGGGGCAACTAGGTAGTGCAGTGGATAGACTGGACCTGGAGCCAGGAAGACTCAAGTTCAAATGTGGCCTCATACACTTACTGTGTGACTGTGGGCAAGTCACTTAACCCTGCTTGCCCCAGTTTCCTCATCTGTAAAAATGAGCAGGAGAAGGGAATGGCAAATCACTTCAGTATCTTTACCAAGAAAACCCCAAGTGAGGTCACAAAAGAGTTGGACACAAATTAAACAACTGAACAATTTCCTCCCTTCTTTTCTTTCCCCGTTTCCTTCCCTCCTTCCTTCCATTTTTCCCTCCTTGCCTTCTTCTTTCCCTTCCTCCCTTCTACACTGAAGAAATTACAGGTATAACTCCCATTCTGTCCCACTAATTTAGTGTCTGGGGGTATTCTAGTTAATTGAATTTCTGATTAACCACAGCCTTGTCCTTTTCCTCTCACTGAACCTGGTGTTGAAGATTTCCCTACAATATCTACTTTAGCAATTGAATCAAATTCAGTGGATGCACATGAATGTGTCTTTCCTTGATTAATCATCTCCTGGACCTGGGGGTCATCACCGTGAGGATTAGGGATCATTGTTCAGGGTGAGGGATAAAGAAAGAGAACATGGGGAAGATTGTGCCAGATCTGGACAGAGCTCAGGTCAGATTCTGGAAACTGCTTTTAGTTTTCTGTTGTTGTTGCCGTTGTTTTAAACAAAGTTCTTGATTTCACCTCGTTATCTTGTGATTTGCCTCTTTCTCTTAAGACAGTGCCAAAAGAGGGGCAGCTGGGTGGCTCAGTGAATAGAGCACTGGTCCTGGAGTCACAAGGACCTGAGTTTAGTTCTAGCCTCAGACACTTGACACACTTACTAGCTGTGTGACCTTGGGCAAGTCACTTAACCTCAATTGTCTTACCTTCCCCCTAAAATAAAATTTAAAATTTTTTTTAAAAAGACAGTGCCAAAAGCAACAATACCTGACCCAGGACCCAGCTCAGGTGCTGCCTTCTCTGTGACAGTTTCCAGGACTCTTCCCCCACCCCCCCTTCCCTGACAGAGAGCCATTTCTGTTTCCTCTACAGTTCCACAGGACTTTTTCTTCTGTGGTTGCACTTTCCTATGTTTTCATGTGTTTCCATGTCTTTCCTACTAGACTGTGAGCTCTGGAATAACAATCGCAAATAGCACTTTAAGGTTTATATCATTTATCTCATTTGATATAAGCCCATTTGACAGATGAAGAAAACTGAGATTCAGAAATGATCAAAGACTGGCTCACCGTCATAGAGCTGATATCACTCAGAAGCATTATTTGAACCCAGATGTATCCTTAATCTCAGTCCAGTGGTCTTTTCCTATACCATTCTGTCTCTGCGAAGGTTAAAGACCTATTGGAGTAATCTTTAACATTCAGCAAATATTTAATAAGCATGTACTATGTGTTTGAAGGAGGCAGGTGGGTGGCTCAGTGAATAGAGCACAGGGCCTGCAATCAGGAAGACCTGAGTTCAAATCCAGCCTCAGATACTTATTAACTACATGACCTTGGTAAGTTACTTAACCCTGTCTGCCTCAGTTTCCTCACCTATAAAATGAGCTGAAGAAGGAAATGGCAGATTACTCCATTATCTTGCCAAGAAAACCCCCAATGGGGTCACAGACTTGGACACAACTGAAAAAGAATTGAAGAACGTTGTGTTCAAGGGTAGTGCAGAATGAGTAATACCTTGTATCTGTATTTTGGATATAAAGTTTCAAGGTGTGTTCATGCTTATTAACTCATTTTATCTCCTCAGTAAGTCTGTCTGCCAGGCAGGGGAAGGAGCTTGATATTCTCTGCCCCATCCTTCAGGTGAGAACATCAGCACTCAGAGAGATCCCGTCACTCCTTTAAGAACGAATTTGTCGATCTTTGAGGAGCTCCTCTGGGATTTGGAGTTAGTGGACCTGGTTTCAAATCCTAGTTCTTAGTATGTGTACACTTAGCAACCTTGACCAACTCACTTGAGTTCTTCATGCCAATTCATTTTGGTTCTTCCAGCTCCAAATCCTGTGATCTTTTGATCCCTGGGAAGTTAATTGACATTCAGAGATCTGCAGGAAAGGGAGTAAGGAAAGTCCTTCCCATTGCAAATTCCAAGAAAAGTAATGGACAAGCTAGAATTCCTAAAAATAAAATCCTAGCTGCCATTTACATAGCTCTTTATAGTTTACATAGCACTTTACAGTATACAAAAGGTACTCCAGCAGAGTAGAAAATGCACAAGATGATTCAGAATTAAGAAGCAAACTCTGAGGTTATTATCTGTGAAGACTTCCTGGACCTCATTATTCTCTGCTAAATGAGAAAGTTGGACCAGGTGAAGATTAAATTCTAAACTCTAAACTCCCTCCTAACTCTGAGTTCTGTGATTTGTGGGCCTCACAATAACTTTAAAAGGCAGGTAGCACAAGTTTTATTATCCCTACCTTACAAAAGAAAAAAACCTCCTCTAGGGTAGATTTAAGTGACTTACCCAAGAGCACACAACTATTAAGTGAGGGGGGAGAGAAAGGGAGTATGAAATTATTAAGCTCCCACTATGTGCCAGAGATTGTGCTTCAAGCTTTATAAATAGAATAGGTGACTCTGGAGTCAGAGAACCTGCGTTCAAGTCCCATTTCAAGTGCTTGCTATCTGTATGACCTTGAGCAGGTCACTTAACCCCTCTAGGCCTCCCATCGGTCATTCTTGAGAGGACACTGTTGAACTGTATGGCCTCAGAAATCCGTCTGGCTCTGAATCTAGGAAAAATCTGAATCTAGGTGAATAGAGCACCAGGCCTGGAATCAGGAAGCCCTGAGTTCAGATCTGGCCTCAGACGCTTATAGCTGTGTGACCCTGGGCAAGTCACTTAACCCTGCTTGCCTCAGTTTCCTCATCTATAAAACGAGCTGGAGAAGAAAAGGATAAACCAGTCCAATATCTTTGCCAAGAAAACTCCAAATGGAGTCACAAAGATTCAGACATGACTGAAAAATGACTCAACAACAGTAGACATATATATAATATACATATACACACACACAAACACAGATGCATGTATGTATGGATGTATATTTATGTAGACACTACATATATGTATATATAGGCAACCAGGTGGCACAGTGGATGGAGTGCCAAGCCTGGAGTCAAGAAGACTGATCTTCCTGAGTTCAAATCCAGGCTTAGACACTTCTAGCTGTGTGACCCTGGGCAAGTCACTTAACCGTATTTGCCTCAGTTTCCACATCTGTAAAAATGAGCTGGAGAAGGCAGTAGCAAAACTGTTTCAGTATCTTTGCCAAATGGGTCTCAAAAGAGTCAGACATGATTAAAATAACTATACAACAGGTATGTGTGTTTGTGTTTATGTGTATATATGTAGGCATATATATACATATATACATGTGATATATATATATATATATATATATATATATATATCTCAATACAATTGGTTTCCTTTGTAGCCCAACATATTATATTTTATGTATTTTAAAACATTATTCAGAAGGAAATCCATAGGCTCCACCAGACTACCAAAGGGATCCATGATACAAAAAAAAAAGTTAACCACTGCCATAGACCATAGACTGTCAGAGCTGGGAGGGACCTTTAAAGTATCCCTAGGAACTTGAGGCCCAGAGAACCTGAATGATATGACCGATGTAGCGCGCGTACACACACACACACACACGCATGCACACACACATATATGCACACATACACACACAAACACACATACACACATGCACACACATACACACAAACACACACATATACACACACATACACACACACATACGTAGATTATAAGCTCCCTGAGGGAAGGAAGGGAAGGAACTGTCTTGTCCCCTGTGTCCCCAGCACTTAGCACAGTGCTTGGAGCATAGTAGGTACTTAATATATGTTGAATGATTGATGTAATAAGTAGCAGATAGGGCATTCAATGGATAGAGCGCTGGGCCTGGAGTCACAAAGACCTGAGTTCAAATTTGGCTTCAGATATGACCCTACTAAAGTGGTTTAATCTCTGTCTCAGTTTCCTCAACTGTGAAATGGGGGTGATAATAATAATATCTACCTTCCAGGATTGTTGTGAGCATCAAATGAGATAGTATTTGTAAAGTAGCTGGCACATGGAGGTACTTCATAAATGCTCATTTCCTTCCCTCCTTTACTTCTCCAGGATTGACTCAGCCTCCAAATCCAGTGCTTTTTCCACTGTACTGTGCCACCAAAGGGATTTCACCAAGTCCCAGACACTAAAGGAAGAAGGACCATGTAGGGTGTCTACATCCCCCATAAGAGCTCATTAAACCAAGGGTCTCCAGACGTTAGAATCTCCCTGTCATTGTAGGTGGTTCTGCACCCCTACAAGGCTCAAATAACCCCTCCAGCACTCCTTAAGCTTTGCAGCCTGTGCTTTTCAGGGTCAGTGATCCCTAGGGGAGAGCCCCCACTAGCATGCCTAAGTACTGTATCTCTCAGTGGTGCTGAGCCAAATCACCAGCTCTGGTCCTTTTATTCCTCAGTATCCTCATCTGAAAGATGGGCATGATTTACTGTCTGTCACCAGTTCAGATTATCAAGTGTGTTCATGAGGCGGATGTCCATCCAGTGAAATAGGTGTCCCCAGGCGGGAGGTTCGCTGACTGGATCGTGCCCATTCCCCCCTCCCTGGCTTACTCTGCTTGGTCCCAACTGTCATGGTCTTAGCTTTCACTTCTCCCTCTCCTTCCAATGAAGCCATTAGCGTATCTGGCGATGCAGTGAATTCCTAATAGTGGTGAGGTTCTCATCATGACACTCTACGGAAAATTGGTCACAGCTTCAGGACTACTTCTGACCTATCAGGTGGCAGGAGCTTCTTCTACCACTTTACAGTCTATTTCAAGCTGCTAATTAGATTTCACAGCAAACACCGGGTTAGGAATGGACCTGTCATTCTAATTCTCTTGACTCACATTTCTAAATTTAGCCGGTTATTTCGTAAAATTGCTTCAAATGCTCTCACCCAGCTACCAGTACATGTTTCCCAAATAATTGTGAGTTTGGAGCCGTCTCCAAGGAGTGCTAATAAGGAGTTCTTCACCTGCTAATAATAGGAATGTAACATGTAGAAATCGTTTCTACATCTGTGAATGGGGGGGAGGGGGAGCCTAAGTCAAAAGTAATTACCGAGGTAGAAAGGAAGCTGGTCATCATAATTTCTTTTTTATATTCCTTGTGGAGGGTAATGGTAATTTCTCTAAGTATAAACATTCATTCCACGTGGATAAACACACACCTGCACTAGGTACCTTCCAGGAAGGAGTGAAACCCTGGGACAGAAATAGCCATCAGTCATTTAGAAGCCTGCAGAATGGTAGGGCTGAAAGGGATGGAACTGAAAAAAGGCATCTAAGCACTGTTTAATCTCTTCCCATCATTTTGTAGATGAGGAAACTGAGACTTAGGGATCCTAAGAGTCACACATAGCTAGAAAGTCATGGAATTGGGGGTAGAATTAAAGCCACTTGACTCTGCCTATGGAACAGAATGTGAGAGCTTAAAAGGAACCTTTGGTGAAATCATCAAATCCTACAACTTCATTCTCCTGGAGCTGTTCAGTTCGGTTGTTTTTCAGTTGAGTCCAACTCTTTGTGACCCCCTTTTGGGGTTTTCATGGTAAAAATACTGAAGTGGCTCACCATTTCCTTCTCCAGTTCATTTGACAGATGAGGAAACTGAGACAAACAGGGTTAAGTGACTTACCTAGAGTAAAACAGCAAATAAGTGTTTGAGACTGGATTTGAATTCATTGAGGTGAGTCTTCTTGATCCCAGGCCCAATACCCTATCCACTGTGCCACCTAGCTGCTAATTAGATTTTATTGCAACCACCTGGAGTATCACTTCTCAAAGTGTGGTCCATAGGCCCTGGGCATCTGGTCAGAACTGTTTGTTGAGGTCAAAACTGTTTTCACAATATTACTAAGACATTTTTAATTTCTAATACGCTAAACATCAGTAGATGTAGCCTACAAAGACAAAAGCTCTCTGAGATCCTCAATAATTTTTAAGAGTATAAGGAAATCTAAAGATCAGAAAGTCTGAGAGCCACTGGCTTAAAGGATACTGAAAATCAGAAAGACCTGGGTTCAGATTCCCCCTTTGACACTTAAATACCTATGTGATTTAGCAGGTCCCTTGACCTCTTTCAACGTCAGCTTCCTCATCTATATAATGAGAATGATAATGCCAACCTTGCAGGATTGTTATGTGGCTCAAACAAGATCATGTATGTAAAGCACCTTGCATATGTGTAGTAATGTAATAATACTGAGGCACAGAGGGCTGGCCATGGAGGCAGGAAGGGCTGGGTTCAAGACTCACCTCTGTCACAAACTAGATCTGTGACCATGGGTAAGGCACTAAATATCTCCATGCAACTAATTCTTGAAGTTATAGATGAGTGGCCAGTATGCATCCCTTTGGGGAGCAGGGATGGGGAGTGCTTTCTACACTGTTCATTCCCTATGCCAATAAAATCACAGGTCACAGATCATAAGAAGTAGTCAGATCATTTTCTTTCTTTTCCTGTTCTCATTATATTCAATAGAGTTCAGATAGAAATGGTCTAGAGGCAAGTTGCTGTTCTGCCTTTTTTTTAATACTCAGACTGTTTCACAGGTGTATAAAATAACTGCTTTTTTGTAGTTGTATAAAAATATTGGTTCATGAATTCATCCTCTGGAGACTCACTGTAAACCCCTTCAGGGAAACTCCAGTAATAGACAGAGGATGGGGATGGTACGTAATTCATCTTATCCCCACATGGCTTGGATTTCTTCTTTTTAGGTCTCTATGTTTTGAGAGCTTTCCATACACGTAGTTTAGTGATTATAAGTATCACAACATCTATTATATAGTTTGCTCGTAAGTTTTTATGGATCAAAATGACATCTAGGTGATGCTGGGCAACAATTTTGTCTACAATAATCAACAAACATTTATCAAGGAAGTATTAGGTACGAGACACCATGTTAAGCATTGAGGATGCCAGGAAAAAAAGGAAGCAGCTACTTACTACTCTCAAGAGATTTAATGTCTAGTCAGGGTAGACTATATACATATATACATATATGTGTATGTGTATATACATTATATATATATATACATGTGTGTATATGTGTGTGTACACATACAGATACACATATGTAGGTGTGATACCTACATATGTAGGTATATACAAAAAATGGGGCAACTAGGTGGCATGTGTGTGTATATTTTATATATAGTGTATGTATGAACAAAAAAAAATGGGGTACTTAGGTGACTCAGTGAATAGAGCACTGAGCCTGGAATCAAGAAGATTCATCTTTCTGAATTCTAATCCAACCTCAGGTTCTTACTGGCTGTGTGACCCTGGGCAAGTCACTTAACCCTGTTTGCCTCAGTTTCCTCATCTGTAAAATGAGCTGGAGAAGGAAATGACAAACCACTCCAGTGTCTCTGCCAAGAAAACCCCAAGTGGGGTCATGAAGAATCAGACATGGCTAAAAACGCCTGAACAACCACAATATACAGAAGAGTTACAAAGTGATTTGGGTGGAAAGAGGTAGCAGCTAAGGGGATCAGGAAAGGTCTCTTGTAGAAGACAGTGTTTGATTTGAGCCCTGGAGGAAAGTAGAATTTCTGAGCTGCAGAGTTGGGGAGAGGAAGTGTGTTCTAGGCAGGGGGCAGCACAGCCAGTGCAGACACAGAGGCTGGAGATGAATGTTGTGTGTGAGGAACAGAGAGAACACCAGTTTGGCTGGATCATAGTATGAATGAAAAGGAGTGCTGTTTACCAAGGCTAGAAAGGTTCCAATACAGTTTGTATGTTGAATTCTCAAGGGGAATAGAGAGGGAAGGTCTATATTTGTAACATGGGGATGTATCATACTGGTTTATATGGTATAGGGAGCTTTGGCAGTAATCATTGCTATCTCGTCCATCAGTAGGCATTTATTAATCACCCACTGTGTGCCAAGCACTGTGCTAAATGCTGGGGATACAAAAATAGACTGTCCCTGCCCTCTAATGAGGGAGACAATGTACAAATTTGTACAGAGCAAGCTTTATAAAAGACAAAAAGGACATAATGAACAGAAAGAAGGCCCTGGGAGTTTCGAGGGGTTGAGGAAGGCTTCCTGTAAAATATGGCATTTAGAGGAAGACAGGGAGGTCAGTAGGTGGAGCTGAGGAGGGAGAGCATTCCAGGCATGGGGACCCGCCAGAGAAAATGCCCAGAACCAGGAGATGAAGTGAGTGTCTTGTTCATGGAACAGCCCAGGAGGCCGGTGTCCCTGGATTACAGTCCATGTCAGCAAGTAGGCTCAGATAGACATGGTCCTGGGCCAGATTTGTATCCTGCCTTTACCCATTTGTATTCAGTGCTCTATGGGCTGTTGCACAGGTGGACCAAAAATTGCTTTTTGTAGTTGAATGAATGTGTTAGGATGCTTGCTTCTCATCAGACTCACTGAATGTATCCTCGGTACATCGTATCACATTGCCTTGCATGTACAGCGCATCCCAAAAGTCTTACTGCAGTGTTTAGCTTTTATAATTTTGAATCGCACCAATGTATAATTGTGATCATCAGTAACAGGGCAGTAGGGAAGCTTTCAGAGGTTTCATCTCCCCTTCCGGGTCTCTCTACCTTGAACATTTTTTGTCCTGTTATTATTACTCTTTTTTTTATATTATTACTCTTACTATTATGTTTCCTATCATTGGTATTGTCGTTGTTATTGCATGTGAGAAAATGATGTTGGAGAGTTTAGACCAGATCACGGATGCAGCGAGAGTATCAGGCATCAAGATTGAGGTCCCCTGACTTCTCTGTCTTAGTGTTCCTTCCCTCCCTCCCAACCCACGGCCTAGAAAGGGAACATTGTGAAGTTGGACAATTAGAAGAGAACAATGACTCTGCCCAGGTCCAAATTGATGGCTTTGGGCCACAGAGAGACTCTGGGGAGCCATGATTTTGTTCCAGGGCTGCAGGGGCCGCTTTTGTCCACAAGTGGGTCGGTTGGCAAAGCGTGACACTAGGCACAATGATCAGAGGTGGACATTTCTATTTGTAATTTCATTTTCCCCACCTCCTTTCCCCAAAGCACACCGGGACTGTTGAGTGGCTTTATGCCTATGCATTGGATTAGTTAAATGTAATTTTCAAGGGGAAGAGAGCAGACTACATTGCAGACATCTACAAAACTCAGAATCCTCTGGGTGCTTTTTCCTGTAGATAAACTCATAAGGAGATTAGGTAGAGAGTATCCCTTCCAGGTATAGAATTTTTAAAATAAGCCATTGTAGGTCAGTGTCTCCCAAAGTAGCTATGACAATTTTCCAAGCTCAAGGGTTGTACTAGGCCGGGGAACAAGACCTCTGGTGCCTACTGGCCACCTGCCCTGCCTATAGGCATAGATTTATGCCATCTAGGAAGGAACCCACTACTTCCTGGACTTCCAAGGTCCTTGCCATCTAAATACCCAGAGGCTTCTGGGAAAAAATCTTTTGAAAATCCAGCCATTCTTGACTAATTCCTAAGTGACTTTGAGCAAATCACTTTCTAGCAGGAGACAGGGCCAGACTAACATGAAAGCCCAACACAGGATGACCTAGACCAGTCTGTGTCAGGAGAGAACATCATCCCAGCACCCAAACACAGAGCAAAGCAACCCAGGGGCGCTATCCCGTGCAAGAGTCAGGGCCAGAGCAGTGCCCAGCGAAGGAAGACCCAGGAACCCCATATCCATGCAACAGGAGACAGGGCCAGATCAGGGGCAGCCGCTGCCTGAACCACAGCAGGAGATAAGGCCAGACAGTTCCTGCAAAAGGTGGTGACTGTTCCTAGCCATGAAACTCAAGATTGGGCAACGTCTACCCATGACAAAACACTTGGCCAAGTTTAGAAGAGGATATGATGAGCAGGACAGTTTTGCTATTACCAGTTAAATTTATAACAGAAGTTCACAGTTTCATATCCAGTCATTTTTTCTGTTCTTTGTATATGGAAATTTTTTTCTATATTTATACTGAAACATCTATGAGACAGTTAGGTGGCATAGTGGATAGAACACTAGGTCAGTAATCATGAAGACCTGAGTTCAAATGTGACCTCAGTCACTTTTGAACCTAGGCAAATCACTCAATCTCAGTAGGCCTCAGACACCTCAACTGTAAAATAGGAATGTTCTTTATTCTTTATATAATGTTCTATATATAATCAAATCTCTAGAACCAAAAAGGACCTCAGAAACCATCCAGTCCAGCCCCGTTACTTTTACAGATGGGGAAACTGAGGCTGAAGGAGATAGAGTAACTTGCCCAGTGTCACACAAGTAGTAAGAGTCAAAGGTTTTGAACCTAGGTCTTTGAACCTGTTCTGGGTGTTGAAGTGGATAGAGCCCTGGGCTTGCAGTCAGGAAGACTCATCTTTCTGAGTTCAAATGTGACCTCAGATACTTACTAGCTGTGTGACCCTGAGCAAGTCATCTAACCCTGCTTGCCTCAGTTTCCTCATCTGTAAAATGAGCTGGAGAAGGAAATGGCAAACCACTCTAACGAGAAAACCCCACATGGGGTCACAGAGAGTCAGACATGATTGAAAACAACTGAACAACCACCTCTGGCTTCGTGCCAGTGCTCCTTCTACTGCCCCTCACCGAATACTTAAGAGTTTACAAAGTACTTTTTATGGCAATGTAGAGTTGTGGAGAGAGTGATGCAAATACTATCTTCTCTGTTTTCGGTGAGGGAATTGACTTGCTCAAGGTCACGCAGTCAGAATGCAGACCCTCAGGTGGCCTGACTCCAGTTCTAGAGTTCTTTCTGCTATACTTTGCTGTGATCTCTTCTAGCTCTTGGTATTCCATGATTCGCTGGCAGGAGGAGAAGCTGATGTTAGAGGTGGAGCTTGGAAGCAACTTGGGGGTGAGGGGAGGTTGAGAGCGAGTGGGCAGTGGATAGAATGCTGGGCTTAAAATCAGAAAGACCTGAGTTCAAATTCAGCCTTACACATACTAGATGTATGACCCTGGGCAAGTCACATAACTTTTAGTTGCCTCAGTTTCCTCATATGTAAAATGGGAATAACATGGTGGTGGTTGTCCTTCATGCTCAAAGAGGACCAAAATGACATCTCTGTGTTGGGGTCAGGGTATATAGTTAGTGCGTCTGACTATGACTGATCAGACCAACATGAGGCCAGAAGGCTCTGCCCCAGGTCAGGCACAAATAGTCCGTGTGAATAATAATAGTACCCGACTCTCCACCTCCCCAAGGTTGTTGTAAGGATCAAATGAAATGATAACTGAGAGGTGCTTAGCACATGGCCTGGCACAAAATCAGGGCTATATACATGTTACTATTCATCAGTAGGAGGTATTCTTAACCTTTTAAGTGCTCTTTGATATCCCTCTTTTGTGCAAGGCCAGGAAAGAGGCAAATTTACCTTGGGAACCTCCAAACTGCTCTTCTGCTACTTCCCTTCCTCCCCATCCCTTAGAAAACAACTTTCAGATCCTTCATTTGCATTGTAATGTCAATGACTCATAACATATGACCCTCCTCGCCTCCCCCTTCCCAGGAGACTTTGCATTTTGGCAAGGATCAAAGCCTTAGAGAGAGGGAGAGATGCTCTGATGTTGAAATGTCAGGTGTCAGCTGATGGATGGTCTGGGGATAGAGAGAGATAAGCCGCACCCCCCTGAAATCTCACCAGTGAGGTGTCGTGTTTGTATAATCGTCCCTTCCTGTTTAAATGAGTAGAGATATGCTGATTACAAAAGTAGACGAGAGGGTTAGTGACTATACTCTGAACGCCAGGACCTAACTTGTCTCCTGAACTTTGCCGTTTCCTTTTCCCCACCCTGGAGCACTCTGGCCAGTACTGGGGAGGGTCGTGACTTTGCAGCTCCAGCCCTGTGGAATGGGTGTGATCTGGGCCATGCCGGTCAGAGTGTGATTCAGTCACCCTCAGAGCCCCATGCACAGAAAGCATGATGGGGCTTGGCAGTGGGCAGACTGATAAAGATGCAGCTACTTCCAAACCTGGCCCCCAATTTTGCCAAACAAGATTATAGGATTTGGAGCTGAAAAGGGCCTTAGAGAGAATCTCCACTAACCCCCTGGTAGTGAAGGAAACACATGCTGCAGAAGGGAAGGTGATTTGCCTGAGGTCACACAGCAAACCTCGGATTCATGCCCAGATCCTTTAACTCCAGACCCAGGGTTGATTCTACTGTTCCAGGTTTCCCACGTCTGTTTCGAATCATGCTCCTTTAAGTTGTCCAGCATGGAGGCAGAGGATATTGGGAGGAATCTGCGCAGAATCAGAGACCTTGGAACTTAGAGATTCCTTAGATCTAGTCCAAGCTTCTTGTTTTGGACAGATGAACCGACAAACCCAGGTTGGTTAAGGGTCTTGACAGAGATCATAGAAATAGTTAAACATTGGAATCGGCATGAGAACTCAGCCATCCACTGACAAGTCCAGAGTTCTGTGTCATTTTACCTGAATTTCTGAATAGAGAAATAGAATGTTTATCCCTGAGCAGGTGGCGAGTCTGTGACAACTTTCCTGGACATAGAACCCAGGACTCCTTATTCCGAGGTTTTTCTAGTCACTGGCTAGCAGCTTCAGAAAACCTAAATTTGTATTCAGGCCCCAATGCTAACTATATGCATGACCTTGGACAGGTCATTTTTAGCTCTCTGGGCCTTAGTTTCCTTATCTGTAAGATGGGGGGGGAGGTCCTAGAGGAAGAGTTCTTAACCTGAGGTCTTCAGGTCTGTGAACTTAGATGGGGAAGAAAAATGCATCTTTATTTTCATTAACCTTCCAATGAAATTTAGCATTGCCTTTAATTATGAATTTTTAAAAAATAATTCTGAGAAGGGGTCCATGGGCTTCACCATAGTGACAAAGGGGACTGTGACATACAAGAAGGTTTGGAACATCTAGTCTAGGTGATCTCTAAAGTCACTTCCAGCTCAAAATCCCTTGAGATGGAGTTGATATAAGGACTAGCTGCCCCACTAAGGGAGAGAGGAACTCTGGGTCAGAGGTAAGTAAGCAAAGCAAGCCTGGGCACCAACTGGCATTTTCTTAAAAGCAGAGAATCCTTGTACAAACCTTCCCTGACATGGCTTCGGTCATGTGTGGCCATCCACACGGGAGCCCCCTCAGAGCAAGCCTGTTCACTGTTTCAGAAGCGATGCCTTCCCCCTCTTGCCTAAGCTCTGACTGGCAGGGCCTCCTGAGGGCAGAGTAACCTAGTAACCTGCGCCTGGCCCCTGCTAATCTTGCCAACCTGACCTTTTCTCTACCTATGACTTCATCTATTTAAATATGTTTCCTCATCTGTAAAATGGGATAATGATTTCCCTCCCCCTCTCTACCTCCCACCTCCATCTCATGAGATCATGGGTTCATAGGTACTTAGTAACCGTGCAGTATTCTACAGATAGAAGGTGGCATCTGTTGCTCCCCCTGCTTCCCTCTCGGTATGACTCCTCTGCTGGTTCAACAGATGTGCGCCTAAATTCTTTCCTGATTTGTACCCCCTTTGCCCTGGGGTCCTCACTTTGACTATCCCCCTTTCAGCCTGAGTTAATGCCCCCCACATCTTCACCCAGACCAACTGCTCCTTCCACCTCCCGTCTTGGGTCTTGTTTCTCATTTAAAGTGCCCTTTCCTCTCCGTCTCCCCCCTGTTGATATTCTACTCATCCTTCAGGTTTCTTCCCTATCTGGTACTATGGACAGGGCCCTTCCCGGTCAGAAAGACCTGGGTTCAAATTCTGCCTCAGACACTTAGTAGCTGTATGACCTTGGGCAAATCACTTAACCTCTCTCTGCCTCAGTTTCCTTATATGTCTATTGTAAGCGCTGGATTTGATCATCTCTAAGGTGATTTTCAGTTCTAATTCTGCCAATCTGCCGAAGCCTAGAGACCCCTCCTTAGATTGCTTTTAAGTAAAAAATTCATAGGATTATGAAGGAAGTCAGTTAGATTGAAATACAGTTATTAGAATGTTTAAAAAAAAAAAGGCAAGTCCACAGATTTCCTCCACCCCCACCCCACCTAATCCTCCCAAGCTGGAAATTATTTTTCCCTTATTGAATCTGATCCTTTTTTTTGGTGGGGGTGGGTAGGAGTCCAGATCTATGATTTCATTATTATGAAGAACTCCCAGTGAGGAAACCCCCTCTATCAATGCAGATCAGTAACTTTTCTTGAAAATAATTTTATTTATGTCATATTTCTGTGTTCATTTTGTATTCCCAAATATCTGGTGCCATTTGATGCCGCCTCACTGTGTCACCAAGCATGATATTTTGCACATAGTGGATGATCCATAGATGTTTGTTGAGTGAATGAATGAGTGAGTGAGTGCACAGTTTGATTCACCATGCTGTTGCACTGCCTGAGTGGTCTAGAGATGCTAGACAAGGATAGAGGACCCATGCAGGGGCCCACTACTGATGCCCCTCACTTTGGGCATGAACATTTAGCTTCTATGCTGAGTCTGGGTAGGTAGGAGAAGGGAGAAGGCTATGTATGCAAGGCTGTGGTTCTTCTGTTCCTTTGTTCCTGGTTGGGTTTTGGTTTTTTGGGTTGTTCTTTTAGTTCTCCCCTGCTGCAGTCCAGGGCCAGGGAAGTCACAGCCCTGCCTGAAAGAAAACCACTGCCTGTGACAAAGGGAGGATCTGGAAAGCCTGACAGATGCCTGTGTGTCATCCTGAGTCTAGACAGGATTCTGGATGTGAGAGGTTTTAGATCTCACATCCCCCTTCCTCGTCTGCCTCTCCCAGTTCCCTCACTCATGCTGTTCCCTCAAGCTGTTTCTCTTACCTGAAATACCCTCCCCTCTGCTCATCTAAAATCTTGTCTGGCCCTTCAAGGCCTGAGTTCTCACCTGGATCTTGGTTCTAGTCCTGGCTCTCCCTTTAGCTAGCTGTGGGGACATTATTTTTCCTCTCTGGGTCTTAGTTACCTCATATGTAAAATGAAGCAGTAGGGCTCAGATGATCTCTAAAATCTTTTTCTAACTCTGATATTTTCTGATGATCTATCATTAAAATCAGCCAACAAGCACATAAGTGCTTATTATCATAAGCCCTGGTCCTACAAAGACAAAAGCAAAGCAGTGCCTGCCCCCAAGTAGCTTATATTCAACTAGAGTAGGTTATTCTGTGTCAGAATGGCTGAATGCCCCCTCCCCCGGCCTTGCCCACTTGTCTTTGCTTGCTCTAGGGAGCTCCTTCAAGGCAGTATCCCTGTTGTGATCCATGGGGTTAGGACAGTGGTTTCTGTGGGCCCTTTGATTGTGCCTGATTTCCTTAGACAGTGCAACTCTGCCTCACTTAAATCCAATTCACTTGCAAGTCAAAGCATTGCCCAATGATTTCCTTAGATCAGTGATTCTTAACCTTTGCATCATGGGCCCCCTTTGGCAGTCTGGTGGAGCCTAGGGACTCCTCAGGATGTTTTTTAATGCATAAAATAAAATGCAAAGGAAATTACGGAGGAAGCCAATTAGATTGAAATGCAGTCATCAGAATGTTTTTTTTTTAAAAAAAAAAAAGCCAAGTCCATAGATCTGAGGTTAAGAACCCCTGCCTTAGAAATAGATCTGAATTTCAAAAACATACTTGCTAACATGTGGTAGGTGTAAACAGTACCTTGTGAGGCTGGGGACAGGGGCTTAGAGTGGGGAGGGGGATAGCCAGAGCCAAAGTTGCCTTCATGGGAGGAAGCTTCCTCCTCTATCTCATTTTCCCCTTACCCTGACTTTCCCATACTGGCCTGCGTTTTCCAAAACTAGTTAATTTGCCTGTTTTTGATTTTAGGGAATTTGTTCATCAGTATTTCTAGTTTTTTCTGGGTTCTGCTCCCTAAAAGGAAAAAAACAATGCAGTAAAGAGGGCGGGGCTGGGAATCAGAGGGTCAGGATGCTGGTCCTGCCCAGTGACTTAAGGCAGATTACTTCCCCTTCCTGTCTTCAGTTTCATCCATAAAAATCAGACGGTTAAACCATATGATCTCTGAGGGTCCTTCCAGCCCCTTTTCTGTTCTCATGTTGTGTTCTGTGATCTCCCTCCCCCCCTGCCATCAGGTCTGACATTCTGTGTTGTGAGGTCATTCCAAGCTCTGACGTTGTGTTCTAAGGGTTCTTTATACCCTGATGTTCCATGTTCTAAGAGCCCTTCCCACACATGCTGTGCTCTAAGGGCCCTTCCCCTTATAACAGTCCAGGAATCAATCATGAATTCTGCATACAAGTATTGAAATCTATTTAGAAGGAAGAGGCTCCATAAATACCAACTTGTGTCCTCTTGACAGTTCTCCAGGTTAAATACAGATGCAGGAATTAATTTTTTTCTAAATATTGGGAATTAGTTGTTTCCAAAGGCTTTGTGCTGGGCTGGGAGACCTTGGGCTTGAAAGAAGATGCCAGCGCTGTACTCAGAGAGGGGACTGGTTGTGTGGCTCTGAAATTGGCTCCTGGGAACAGAGCTGTGCTTTTTGCCTTTGGGACAGAATATCAAGTTGGTTTGGCTGAATGGGGTTCAGTGTAGGGCCTTTTAGTTCAGCCACTTTGAATCTCACAAAAAGGCGGCTTCCCTTGTGTCATTTTTTTAATTGATTTCCACCACGTTATTACAGTGAGCTGGCGTTCGGCCAGGGAAAGTCATCCTTGGGAAATTCATCAAAAATTGACTCATTGATCACTTGATCTCATGTAATAATTAGCACTTGTTAATCTTTATCTCATTGCTACTGGTTCTCTGGCTAAAGTTAGGGGAAGGAAATCCCATTGATCCTGAAGAATCCCAATGGAAATTTTTATCAGTTCCCAAGAGAGCAATCTCTCCAGAAGGATCAGTCAGGTGACAGGGTTATACTTTGAGTACGGATCTCAGCCCTTCTCTGCATCAGCCTTTGAACACACCACCAGCCACTGAGACCAGGAAATTCATTCTCCATGCGGTATCCTAGCTTAGAATCTATGTGCACTGGGGTCAGAAGGGACCTTAGAATCTATTGCGAATTCCACATTCTACAAAGGAGGAATCTGAAGTGCAGAGAGAGGAGGACTCTTGCCAAAAACCATGCCTGGCAAATGCCACTGGGATACCTTAGGTCATTCCAGCTGATTTGCATTGCTTAAGGCATACTTTGGGATCTGATAAGCTAAAGTTTTGTCCTTAAATACCAAAGAGGTCTGGTTCTCATCATAAGTGTGTCATGCTCATTTCAGGAAGAATGTTGACATCTCACAGACCTGTCCTATGTTATAATGCTTTGCTAATAATAAAATCGCTTATATAGAGCACCTTCCCTCTGGAGAACATGAAGCAGTTGCACATCTCTGCTCTCTTTTGTCTTCACAGGGGCCCCATGAGTGATAGGTAAGGACAGGTATTTCACAGATGGACAGCAGAGAAGCTGTCACTTGCCCAAGGTCACAGTAAGCCAGCTGAAAAACCTTGACTCCTTGACCCTTTGGGGGGGAGAGGAAGGAGGGCTGTGCATCATTCCCTTTAGGTAGAAGAAACAACCATACATTTATTCCTGGGAAGACACTTGAAAGTTCATTTTGATAAGAAGCAGAATGTCACATGAAAGAACAAGCAGGCTCTGTTAGCAAGGGGAAATTCTCCAGTTACAATCCCTTTGTATAGTCCTATCCTTGCTGCTATAGCTTTAGACCTCAATTTGGGGGTAGGAGAACACAGTGGTTGGACAATATGGACATAATTATGATAATTGTTTATGTAGTACTCTCTTTTTAAAAAGTGTTGATAACCTTCATTTTCCAATATGTGCCTCCCTGGATATCCATTCTTCATAAAAAAAAGAAAAGAGAGAAGCAAAGTTAGCTTTTTTTTTTAAAACATTAACAACCAACACATAGGGTCCAATGATGTTTGCAGTATTCCACACCCATAGTCTTCTGCCTTTACAAAAAAAGGGAGGGAAGATGTTGTCTGTTGCTTTTAGGGTCCCCAAAGCACATTCTTTTATATATATGTGTGTGTGTGTGTGTGTGTGTGTGTGTGTGTGTGTGTGTGTGTGTGTGTGTGTGT
>CM053585.1:184483238-184528785 GCA_028646515.1 Pseudochirops corinnae | reverse complement strand
TGTGTGTGTGTGTATGTGTATGTATGTGTATGTATATGCATATATATGTGTGTGTGTGTGTGTGTGTGTACATATATATATATATATATATTTGGATAGTATTTTCTTTTCTTTGTTTATTTAATAGTATTTTACAGGGTGGCTAGGTGGCACAGTGAATAGAGCACTGGCCCTGGACTCAGGAGTACCTGAGTTCAAATCCAGCCTCAGACACTTAACACAAAAACTAGCCATGTGACCTTGGGCAAGTCACTTAACCCCAATTGCCCTACTTTACCCCTCCAAAAAGCAAAAATAATAATAATATTTTACTTTTTCCAATTACACGTAAAGACAATCTTCAACTTTCACCTTTGAGAGATTTTAAGTTCCAAATTTTTCTCCCACCTTCCTTCCCTTCCCCCCTCCTGAGATGGCAAGCAATTTGATATAAGTTATACATGCCAAAGCACGCTCTTAACAAGAAATCTATGAGATAGGTGCTGCCTGTGTTATATTATCCCCACTGCAGAAATCAAGGCTCCCAGAGGCTTCCAGAAATCAGGGCTTCCGCAGGGTGGCCCACCTAGCAGATATCAAAGCCTGGATTTGAACAGTTCCTCTGGCTTCAACCCCATTGTTCTTTCCATCGCAACCATGCCAAGACCTTGATTTCTTCTTTCCTTTGTCCTTTGAGGAGTCTGTCTCAAGAGTCTAATTGTCTAGAAACAAGTGGCTTCTCATGTTGGGCAGTTAGGGCCTCACCAGACCTTGCAAATGATTGCCAGACTCCATCAGGGAGGGGTCCTTGGAGCCACAGGTGTTGTCTTGGAAGACTGAACAAATTCCTGCCCTTTGTGGACTTGGGTGGGCTGTGGCTTACTTAGCCTTTTCCAATAATTTCATAGTTCATGCAAAAGGATTTCCTAAAAATTATTTTTGGTTCATTTTTGCATGAATATCAATGTGGTTCTTTCTTCTTTACTCACAGATCTGAAATAGGAGAAGATAAAGAAAACAGCTTCAATCTCCCACATTTCACAGGAGCCGAATCAACGAAATAATGGCCCCCTACACCCTTCTTCTGGGCTTATTCACTGTGACTGTATTCTCCCTGCTAGACAGCAGCTCAGCCTTCCTGTCAAGCCAGCGCCTCAAAGGGAGGTTCCAGAGGGACCGGAGAAACATCCGTCCAAATATCATCCTTGTCCTGACAGACGACCAGGATGTAGAGCTTGGTAAGAGACCCCAGACACTAGAGTGGTTCTGCTAGTCCAAAAAACTGCAAACCGTCTCTAGCAGAGTTCTAGGCCATAGCTACACAGCACTCCCAAGTGAAGCTGGGCAGAGTGATCTGGTTCCAAATCAACTTGAATGGTAGACAGACAGAGGGTTTGTCTCCCAGGTAGATCTGGATTCATATGGAGCACTCTGCCTAAAGGTAGACTTTCCACTTGTTTTCCCTCCTCCCAAACCTCCAGCCCTCTCCTGATGAAAATGTGCTTTACTCCTCAGGGTATGGGGGCTCCAGGCTGGGCCGGGGAGCTGCTGATGGTGGCAGGCATTGACCAGCTGCTACTGGCTTCACGTCCTTGCCTTACTTTTCCTCTCCCCACAGAGACAGGGTTAGGCTGGCTAGTTTGAGATCAACCAGTTTGGAAAATGACTGGTAGTTATCCACCAGTCTGCTGAAGACCCCTCCCCCCCGCAGCTTAAGATGGCACCTCTGCCAAAAGTATGACAGGCAATCCAAATGAAAATCTGCTTGGTCACACTGTCTCCCCAAATGCAGATTTCCTTAGTTATGGAATGAAATAAAATAAGCACCTATTGTGTGCCATGCACTAAGGCCAGGTGCTTTTACAAATACTGGTTCATTTGATCCTCACAACTCTGGGAGTAGGTACTGTTGATTATCTGCGTTTGACAGATGAGAAAATGACTTGCCCAGGGTCATGTCTAAAGCTGGATTTGAACTCGAATCTTTCTGTCTCCAGGCCCAGCACTATTTGCTGTGCCACCTAGCTGCTGCTGGCTTTAACCCCACCCCTTTCTGGAACTCTTATACTGCAGAAAAAGCAGAAGTTGGTATTTTAGCTTCAGAGAAGAGGTGATTTCTATGAAATCAACTCATTTCACATAACAATGTGTGCTAGTGATCATAGGAATAGATTTTCCCAGAAGAGTATTTTTGAGTAAAGAGAATTTGCAGAAAGGAAGCAAGCAGCACCAGAGGATGTTATTGATAATCTTGACATACAAGATGTAGCCCTGCCAGGCAGCAGTTAGTGTTTAAGCTTACTCAGGTTCTAGAATCATGATGGGCATTTGCAGTGGGGCAAGTTTCATATTTCTGAGCAAAATTTTGCCAGGGATGGTTACATTATCCTCAGTCCCCAGAAACATTGCCCACTGTAAGTGTTTAATAAATATCCGAATGAACGAATGCAGGACTGTGGTTGGAAGATCCATCCTGCCCTACCGAAAAGTCAGAGGGGTGAGGGGGGAAGACATAGGAGAGAATAGACTGGGGGAAGGAGGGATACACTGGGATGGCTGTTTTGGGGTGGTGGGTAGGGGAAAGATGGGGAGAAAATATGTAACTCAAAATCTTGTGGAAATGAATGATGCAAACTAAAATAAAATTTAAAAAAAATTAAATTAAAAAAAATGAATGCAGGCAGAAATGTTCTTCTCATATACAATTTATGTATATAAATACATAAATTTGTGGGCCCCAGAGTATGGCTACCAGGGCCACCTATGGGTTACGAATCATAACAACTCTGGTTGGAGTTCATTGAGTAGAGGGGGATGACATGGTCAGACCTGAGTTTTAGGAAAAGCACTTTGACAGCTGACTAGAGAAAGACATGAGGCAGAGAAACCAACCAAAAGCCTGTTGAAATAGTCCAGACATAAGGAAATAAGGACCTGCACCAGGCTGTTGGCGGTGTCAGGAGAGAAGGGGCATAGGATCATACTTTGGAGATCTGAGTTTGAAAATTTCCTAGTTATATGACAATGGACAAGTCACTTCAGCCATGTGGGCCTCCATTTCGCCATCTGTAAAATGGGGACAAATTTGGGGCACATACGTTTTGGAAACTTTATTGCAACATAGAATTTCAAGTGTAATAATAGCACCTACCGTGGGGTGGCTAGGTGGCGCAGGGAATAGAGCACCGGCCCTGGAGTCAGGAGGACCTGAGTTCCAATGTGGCCTCAGACACTTAACACTAGCCATGTGACCTTGGGCAAGTCTCTTAACTCCAACTGCCCTCCAAAAAAAGCAAAAAAATAATAATAATAGCACCTACCTCCCAGGTTGTTATAAGGTGCCAGTGAGATGATGTTTGCAAAGCACTTAGCACAACTTATTTCTTAAGCACATAGTAGGTTCTTAATAAATGCTTATATTTAATCTTCTCTTAGGTTTTTAAAGCCCTTCCTAACCTGTCACTTTCCAGCCTTCTCACACCTTACTTTTGTCTGCATAGTCCGTGATCCTTTAATACTGACCATCTTGCTGTTCCTTGCCCAAGACACACCTTCTCCCAGTTCTGTGCATTTCCCCTGGCTGTTTTTCATGCCTGGAATGCTCTCACTCCTCAGCAACTCCTCCTGACTTCCCCACATCCCCAATAAAATTACACCTTTTGTAGGAAGCCTTTCCCAATTCCCCTTAAGAATACAGCCTTCCTTCTAAGATTACCTCCATTTACACTCTGCATATCTTGGTTGTATATTGTCTCCCCCATTAGACTATAAGCTCCTTGAGGGCTTTTGCCATTCTTTATAGCCCTATCCCTTAGCACAGACTGGCACATAGTCAGCTCTCATGTTTGTGGGTAGTCAGCTCTCATGCTTGTGGGCACATAGTCAGCTCTCATGCTTGTGGGCACATAGTCAGCTCTCATACTTGTGGATCAATTGGAGTGGGGCACCAATCTGATTCTCATCCCCTGTGAGATGCACACGTCAAGCTTGAAATGATGCACCAGTCAGGCCCTTGGTGGGTTTTGCCTGGCAGCTGTTGTCCAGAACCAGCTAGCTCTGCTTATAAGAGGAAGGGAGTTGTGGGTGTGATCTGGACAAAGGAGCCAGAGAAAAACCACAGTAGGTTTTTGATCCAGCAAAGGTTTTGTTCCTCTTGTAAGTTCCCAGTATCCCAGGCTTCAGATCAGTGCCCTAAAGTGTTTCTTCCTAACAGATAAGCCAGAGCTTTGTAGCAGTTGAGCTTACTTTGAAGACGGGTTGAGTTCCTTCTAGGAGGTGGGGAAACGACAATGCTTTTGAAACCACAAGGCAGACTCAGTTCAATAATGCATGTCCCAAAAAGCTGAACCCATTAGCTCACAGTCTGGTGCAACTTGCAGACCAGAGGGTGGTCCTAAAAAATTTATCATCTGCTATTTTCTGCTCCTCTGTGATGCGGCTGTACTACTCCTCTGGGTTAGAGCCTTCTTTTCTAAGATAATCCAAGGCCTCTTTCCAATTTCAAGCACGGTGAACAGCTGTCCACACCAATTAAGGTCTGGCTGGAGCAGTGGTACCTGATAAAGCTGAGATTAGAGATTCACCCTGTTCCCTTAATTGATGTGGGTGATTTTTTTTTTGAGGGGGGAGAAGCACATTTTCTATTCTTTTGCTTCAAGTGGTAGATAAACCACCCCAGGCAGTTAATTGGAATTGTCACAGGGGTTAATTCTGAGCATGTCAGAATCACTCAGCTCTCTGCTTGTTGGTCAGTGAGCTGTATGGGGCTAGATTTCCAGAAAGGTTAGGAAAATTCCCTGTTTGAATGCTCCACAGGGACCTTTTCTTTTTCAGGCAGAAAGAAAGACAATCACACTAGAGCAGTCACTGGAAGGGGTTTTGCAAAGGTGTAGACAGTGCCACAGACTTAAATCTCCAGGAATAATAACATCAACAACAGTAGCTAAATATATTTCACAATTTGAAGTTTGCCAGGCATTTTACTCATATTCTATCTATTAAGAATCAATTATGATTCTCACAACAATCTTATAAGGTAGGTATTATTAATATTCCCAATTCATGGGTGAAGAAACTGAGACTGAGAAGTTAAATGAAAGCCTAGAGTCACACAGCTAGCAAGTGTATAAAGAAGAATTCATATTTGGGTCTTCTTGACTCCAGGTCCAGTGCTCTGTCCCCTCCCCCATGTTGCCTCAGAGGAACCAGATGTTATAGACTTAACTGAGGCCAGGGAGTGGTTCTGGAAAATGATTGGGAAGCAGAGGAACAGTGTATTGGGAGGGTTAAGTTTCTAGTGTCCCAAGGCTGGGGGATAAGGCTGTCATTTTGAGAGGGTTTTAATTCTCTCAGACAGTGTACTAGTGAAGAAAAAAAGAAAATCCCCATCTCTCCTTTTGATTCAGCAAACAATGATGAAGCACCCACTATGTTCACACAGAGCTAGGTAAGAGGCATCTGTGTCCTTAAGGACCTTAGGGTAGGAGAAAGACAAGCCATCTTGTACAAATAAATACTGTAATATTCTGTGAGAGTATATAGAAAGAAGAGATCAGTCGAATCAATTAGAAATTTACATTTTAAAAGAATTCTTTGCTTTGGGGGGAATTTTGTATAATCTCACCTTTTATGTGCATAATCTGTTTACAAATATGTCAAATATTGACAGGTTGATCTAGTTTTGAGAATATTAAGAGGTGGTTACAGATCTGAGACCTCACACTACAGCCCTCTCAGGTTACTGGGCACAGATCTGCCCCTTCTTAGAGCAAGTCACTTCCCTCTCTGGTCTCAGTTTCCTCGTCAGTAAAATTGAGAGCTAGATTATCTCTAATGCCCTACCACTGCCAACCCTGTGTGAGTCACTGCCAATTAAAGGTTCGTCAGAAAGAGAAAGCATCTCTGAAATGCAAATAAGGGAACTTCTACATAAATAGATCCCCTCCCTCCCTGTGTTACTCATTCAATTGGTTCTGATTCTTCACGACTCCTTAGTGGAATTTTCTTGGCAAAGATACTGGAGCAGTTTGCCATTTTTCTTCTCCAGTTAATTTTACAGATGAGGAAACTGAGGCAAACAGGGCTAAGTGACTTGCCTAGGGTCACACAGCTTGTAAGTATCTGAGGCTCCATTTGAACCAGGTCTCCCTCCTCACTTCATGCCCGTACTCTATCCACCGAGACACCTAGCTGCTGCCTCCTCCCTCCCTCCCTAGGATGTTGAATACAGTGAGAAATACCCATACCGTTTAGTACTTCTCACCAACTACAGAAGTACAGTCATTGTTCTGAATTCAGTTTAAATCAGCAAACATTTGTTAGATATCTTCTGTGGTGCCGGGGGTGCCATGACACAGAGACAAAAATGAAACAGTCTAAGTCAGGGGTGAGGAACCTGCATCCTCAAGACCATACGTGGCCCTCTAGGTCCTCAAGTGCAGCCCTCAGGCCCCTTAATAAAAGGATTTGTTCTGCCAAATTCGTACTCAGTCAGAAGACTGTACCCAAGGACCTGGAAGTCCGTATGTGGCCTCGAGGCCTCAGGTTCCCCACCTCTGGTCTAAGTCATCAAGGAAGTTACCATCTCCTGGAAATTAATTGATAAGCACTTATTAAACACTTATTGTATATTAGACTCTGGGGATAATAAGACAAAAATTAATTTATTCCTGCCCTCAAGGAACTTACATTCTAACAGGGGAGATAACTTTTACACACATACATATATGTGCATACATACATATATACACGTACATATGCATACATACATGCATGTGTATGTACATATGTGCATATATGTATATGTATGTGTGTGTGCGCATACACATGTGTGTACATACATATATACACATAAGTATGTACACAGTATCCACACAGTGAATACAAGGTAGTTTTGAAAGGGGGTGTGCCGGCAGCTCGGCAAAGTGGTGTGTCACGAAGGGCTTCATAAAGGAAACTCTTAAGCTGAGTCTTGAAGGAAAGTAAGAGATTCCCAGACATGGGGTGACAAGGGAGAGCATTCCGGGTCTGGAGGGAAGGCCATGCAAAGGTGAGAGGAGAGATGAAGTGTGTGTTTGGGGCAGCCAGTCAGCCAGTACGGCTGAGCTGCAGAGTGCGCAGAAAGGAGAACATAAAAGTAGTAAGGGACCGGGTATAGAGATGTAAATGCTTCTGGAGTTGGAGCAAGGGAGTGACGTGGTCATCATGCCTGGGCTTGGGGACAGTCATTCTGGCAGCTGTGTGAAGGATGGATTGGAGAAGGTTGAGGCCAGAGGCAGGAAGGCCAAAGAGGCTTCTGCAGTAGTACCAGTGGGAGAGGATGAGGCCTAATCTGAGATTGTGCCTGTGTGAGTAAAGGAGAGAGAGCTTATTCTGGAAACACCTAGTGAATGTGTAGCTGTGTACGTAGGCAACTAGGTGCCACACTGGATAGAGTGCTGGTCCTGGAATCAGGAAAACTCATCTTCCCAAGTTCAAATCTGGCCTCAGACTCTTCATGACTGTGTGACCCTGGGCAAGTCACTTAATCCTGTTCATCTCAGTTTCCTCATCTGTAAAATGAGCTGGAGAAGGAGATGGCAAAACCACTGCAGTATCTTTGCCAAGGAAATCCCAAAAAGAGGGTCATGAAGAGTCAGACATGATTAAAAAACAACTGAACAACAAAATGTGTGTATATGTCTCTATATAGACACATATGTGTGTGGATATATGTCTATATACGTGTGTATATACGTAGAAATAGGTAGTAGATGTATATAAGATATAACTGTATTTCAGTATAAGTGGTTTCCTTTGTAATCCTATGTATTTCAGTTTATGCATTTAAAAGCATCATTCTCAGAAGGGGTCCATAGGCTTCATCAGACTGTCACAGAAATGGTTATGAGCCCATATCTTAAAGGCAGTTGGGAGGCAATGAAGTTGACTTGCACAAGGACAGGTCCTGGTCAGACCTGTGCTTCAGGCCCATAAGCGTGGCAGCAGTTTGGAGGATAGATTCCAGAAGGGAGATTTTCCAAACAGGGAGACCAATTATTAAGACATTTGCAGTATTCCAGGTGAGAGATGAGGAGGCCCTGAGCTCAAGTGGCGGCCATGTGGGAAGAAGGAATGAAGAAAATGTGTTTCAAACACACTTAGCGGTCAAAAACTTCATTACCATGGGTAGAAATAGCATTGGTTAGTAATGTACTTTGACAGTCACTTCCTTCTTCCTCCCTTCCCCCCAAAGGCAGGTGAGTCCTTGTGGTAACTCTGCCTTGACCACTAGGGAGAAGCCCTGTCCTCTGCTACGGAAGCCCAGGATTGCCTCGGCCTGGGTGGTACCTTCCCCTGTTCCCAGGGGGACCAGAACAAAGGGTTCTGCGTAGTTGAGGCTCCCCTCAGCCAGGGTTGGCCCTGCTCTCTACATTCACTGTTTCCCAGATCAGTCCGCAGTGGTTTACCAGTCTACAAAACTTTGGTCCTTGATTCTTAAAAAGTACAACCTTAAAAAACAAACAAACAAACAAAAACCTCCCACCTCCATCCTGACCCTTCTGTGCCTAATTTTAGTCTTCTTTCTGGCAGATTTGATGCCACTTTGTAGTAATGGAAAGGACCCCTGCCAAAAGTCTTCTGGTCCCATCCCCTACCCCTCTCTATGGTACATCTCCCCAAGCAGCAATAGCCCCAGCAGAGCTTCTAGTTAAACACCTCCACTGACAGAGAACTCACTACCTCTAATTGTCAAGACCTTACTCCTGGCATTGAAGCAAGAGTACCTCACCACTCGCATCTGGACAGCTTTAAAGACACAGAAATGAGACTTCTAGTCGGTGAGTGGGGCTTTTGCTGAGATGATACCTCATAGGCAGATTTAACTAATTCGGTATAACAGACACTTATTAAGTACCTGCTGTGTACGGGTTCCTGTGGTACCTCCAAGTGCAGGTACAAAGATAAGTAATATGTTGTTCCAACTCTTAAGGAGCCTATTAGAGAGAGAGATGATACAATATTAATAAGTCTAATACAGAATAGAGCATGTAATACAAAATCGAGCAACCAACAAGCATTTATTAAGCACCATCTCTGCCTTGCTTGTGCTAGGCGCTGAGGAAGGAAGTATCCCCTGATCTCAAAGTGTAGTTCTATCAGAGTAGACGTGTACATTTATATGTGTATGCAGAATAAATATATTCAGGACAAATACGAAGTCAGGGAGACAGGGCACTAGCAGAGGGATAGGAAAAGCTTCATGTAGAAGATGATTCTTGAGGGATGAGGCAGGGGTGGTATGTTCCAGGCATGGGGGACAGCCAGGGCAAAGGTGCTGAGGTGGGAGATGGGGTGTTGTGTATAAGGAGGGAAGAGAAAGAGCCAGTCTGGATGGGCCATAGAGTTTGAAAGGGAGAATAAAGGATAATGAGGCTGCAAAGAGAGTTTGAGGCCAATTTGTGAAGGACTTTAAAAACCAAACAGAGGAATTTATATTGAGCTGCAAAGTGCTGTGTGTGATAGAAGGAAGGAATTATCCTTACCAGCTGGGAGGATGAGAAAGGCCTCATACAGTAGCAGGATAACTTTGAGCTGGACCTTGAAGGTGAGTAGAATTTCACCAGGCAGAAAGAGCAGGGAGGACCTTCCGGAGAATATGGAGGTGAGACAGCACAGTCTGGATCTTTTCCACTTTCATCGAATTGACTTCCTCTCAGGCCTCCTTTGTGGTCAAACTGTAAAAGGCTGATTTGTGAAAAGGAGGCATGGGGGCTTTCCATCTGGGATCAACTTCTCCCTTCCCCATCTGCTAGAATAAGGAAACCACACCCTGTCTTATGGACTAGACTTCCAAGAGAGTGACTCTGAACCCCATGTCCTGTGAATCTTGAGGCCAGATGGCTTGAAGCCTGGCTTGATAATGCCCAGGTCCTAGACAACACGGAGGAAATGTGGACGGCCCATTCAGCTCTTCTTGTTACCGCCTCCTGTTGCCCACACTGACCCAGAGTGGAAAAAAAGAACAAGAAAGGAAAAAAATATATCTGGGTGTTGTCCTGCCAGAGCTGGGGAAAAGCTAATTGTGACCTACCCTGGGAGATTAGCTTTCAAAACACATTCTTCTAAATTTTCAGTCTGGCAGTAATCAAGATCATTCCAGCCTTTGGTGCCAGCTCACCATGGGGAAAACTTGGGGGATAGGAGGGAGGAGGAGGACAGGGAATAGAGCTGCAGGCCAGACCAGGCCTCAGACGATTGCTCCGCCCCTCCAGGCACTAATGCAGAAAGGGACCTTTCCTCCCCTAGAACATTTTCCTCACTCCTAGATCAGAGGAACTCCCCTCTCCCATCCTCCTCTGGACGACCTAAGATGTATCGTCTTTATCTATAGACATTGGGGATGGGGAGGGGCGGTGTTTGAAGAACATGCTGCAGAAACCAGTCCACTAACCATTAACTCCTTTGTTGGAATAGTGGGAAAAATACTGACCATAGAGTTTGGAAACCTTGATTTGCATCTCCATCTTGTGACCTTGGGCAAATCACTTCCCCTCCATGGGCCTCAGTTTTCCTAATCTTGAGATGGGGATAATAGTCACTTACTGCACTGTACTGTACTCCCAAGGTGCTTATGGACAGTGATTCTATCAGCCTTCCAGGATTGTAGCAGTGGGAGTAGATGTTCTGTGGGGTGGTTGACTTCCCTTTGGGGGTGGTTGACTTCCCTTTGGCCATAGTACCAAAGCTGAGTCAGCTTCTTAAAGACAGTAGTCTTAATTTTTATAGCACTTTGCCATTTACCAAGCAAGCACTTTTCAGACTCCATAGTCCCATGCATCCCTAAACCCATAATTCAGGATCCTCATGATAACTCCCTGAGGTAGAGGAATGATTATCCTCATATGGATTATTATCTTTATTTTAGAGGTCGAGGTAAATGTTAGTCTAGGGACAATAGGACAGTGGTCTTCTGCTTTTTCAATAATCCATTTTATTGATATCTTTTGTCTTTCAGTCATAATCATTCCCCAGCTCCCACCCCTACCTACTACTCCCTTGTGATTAAGAAAAGCTAAGCAAAAATATCCTCTACAGAAACCTTGTCCAACAGGGTGTGCCATATTCTTTCCCAATAGCCCCCATGTCTCTGCCTTGGAGGAAGGAGGTATGTTTCATTATCTCTTCATCAGGACTTTCAAGGATTTTTCCACAGTTAAGTGTTCAGCATCCTCTTGTGAATTTCATCCTCTTGGTTCTGCTTATTTAGCTCTTCACTTGTTCATACAGATCTTCTTGTGGTTCTCCAAGTCCCTCATATGAGTCCATTCTGACTGCAGATTGACATTCCATTCCATTCCTGTACCATCATTTCTTCCAGCCCCAGCCCAGGTGCTGGGCACCTCTTTGTTTCTGGTTGCTACCCCAAGGAGTAGTGGTGTGGATATTCTGATATATAGGAGGCCTTTGTATCTCTCTTTGGCTTCCTTGGGATATATGTGTGATGTCTTTTGCATCTTCATGTTACCAGTTACAAAGGAGATGAAGCTGAAACAGAGCAGATGGCTTAATGTGACCTCCCCAACCCCCACTCCCAGTGACTTGCAGTGGGGGACAAGACCACCTGAAAGCTGGTCACCCGCTGATTCTGAGCTAATGTCATATTCAAAGGGCCAGATGTCTTTAATCAGCAAAAGAAACGTAGTCAGTGGGTTCAGCCTGGGTGTTACCTAATCTGTGAAACTTTCCCTGATCCATTTCCCTTAATGTCATTAATGATTCTCTCCTCTTAACACCTCCCCCCCCCCATAATAAGGTTCAGTGCTAAAAAGGACTTTAAAGGCCATTTAGTCCAATCTCCTCATTTTACAGATGAGATTAAGTGGTGTACCAAGGGCCACACAGTTGGTAAGCATCTAAATGTTATTCTGTCATTTCTCAGTCCTGTCCAACTCTTTGTGACCCCCCCTTTGGGGTTTTCTTGGCAAAGATACTGGTGTGGTTTGCTATTTCCTTCTCTAGTATGTTTTACAGGTGAGGAGACTGAGGTAGGTAAACAGAGTTAAGTGACTTGCCCAGGGTCACACAGCTCTTAAGTGTCTGAGGTTAGATTTGAACTCCTGGAAGAGGAGTCTTCCTTAGTCCAGGCCCAGCACTCTATCTACTGCACCACCAGCTGCCCCTATGTGGAAATGTCAGAGGCAGGATTCAAACTCAGGTCTTCCTCACTTCAAATCTAACACTCCATCCCCCTGTCTGCTTCATATAGCATTCGGATTGAGCCTCTCCTTTGAAGGCAGGGACTGTCTTTGCTATTTCTTTGAATCCCCGACTCTAAGCAGGCTGCCTGACAAATAGTTACGGTGGCAGTTAATAACAACAGTCATAGTAAGTGCCTCATACTTTACTGATTGATTTATATCATTCTGCATTAAAGTGATTTGTGTATGTGTCATCTTCCCCTCCTACACTGTGAGTTCTTTGAGGACAGGCATTATGCCTTATTTAATCTTTGTATTCCTCTTTTCCTTAACTCCCGCCAGCACCTAAACAGATATTTGTTGAAATTGAAGTAGAGAGTGGGATATGTTGGCACTCACCTGTGATCCCTGTTACCAGGGCTGTTGAGGATGGTGGATAGCTTGAGCTCAGGAGTTCTGAGCTTCAGTTGAGTTAGAGCTGAGCAGGCATCTATGCAAAGTGTGTCCCCCAGTATGGGGAGCTAGGAGCCATCAGGCTGCCTAATAAGGGATGAACTTAGCCAAGACAGAAGAGGAGAATTTGGGGACTTTGAGTGGCCCCTGTCATTCCAGGCTGGGTGAGATGGAGAGAACTGACGCAGAGGGAAAAGGGCGAGAGACATGAACTGAAGTGAGGAAAATCAACATTTCTCTGCAGAACAACTTGGATAAAGTATAGCTTGAAAAGGCCTTAGAGATGATCTAGTTCAACTACCTCCTTTTACAGAGGAGCAAAATGAAGCCTGAAGGAAAGGAAGGAATTACTCCAGGTCATACAGAACTGAGATTTGAACTCAAATCCTGTGACTCTAAATGGAGTGCCCTTTCTGATCATCTATGCAACAGTGTTGTATTAGGGCAGTGGTTCTCAACCTGTGGGTCGCGACCCCTTTGGGGGTCAAACAACTCTTTCACAGTGGTCACAGGGGTCGCCTAAGACCATCAGAAAACACATATTTCCAATGGTCTTAGGAACCAAGACACCGCTCCTCTACTCATCTCCAGGCGGGTCCACCCACATGCAGATATGCCCACATATGAGTATTAAAGGGTCACGGCATTAGGAAGGTTGAGAACCACTGTATTAGGGCATTGAGTCATGTTCAGGATACTAACGCATCCTTCCATAAGATCATTGACTTAAAGCCAAAGGGCTTTTAGAGGTCTTTGAATCCAACCCTCTCATTTTTCAGATGAGGAAACTGAGGACCACACAGCTAGTAAATATCCGAGGTAGGATTTGAACCCAGCCCCGCCTGACTCTCGAGTCCATCACTCTATCTGTGATGATGCACAATAATAATGATAGCAGGGCTTTCATTCAAATGATGTTGCCATCAGAGCTGGCAGAAGGGAAGAGAAAAATTAATCACATAATCTCTCAGACAATAAAATGTTCGTTAATGAAAAATCCAGTATTGCTTCTTCAAACATCTGCTTAATTGATTTCAGGTTCAAGAGCAAGTTTTCCTTGATGACCATATAGGACTAAGTCCTCAACAAATCCTTCCTAGTCATTTACATCCAGCTTCAAACAGGGTTTTAATATCCCCCCACTGTAGTAGACGCCTCATTTAAAAAACAGATCGGAGGAAATCCAGTATCATTGTTTTGTATTGAGTTACATATACACGGTATAATTATTGCTAGCCGACAGACGTGGGCAGATTCCAGCTCGATGGGGGAAATCAAACATAACTGGAAAACAGAAGGATTTCCTCTTCTCCAAAGCTGGCCCTGGAGTCCTGTGCTGGCCCTCGGCTCCCTTCCAATAGTGGACAGAGCCTCATGGAGGGGCCGGTTTGCTCCTGACTTGGATTTGGCCACAGAACAGGTATTGTAACTGGACAGGCTTTTCAGAAGCTGATCCAGCTGCATTGCGGGCATTCCAGAAACCCTTGAGGAACTGATGAGAGTGGGGAAATACTAAGCCAGTAGTTAAAAGGAAACAGCCCCAAAGATTGGGGTGCATGCTTTGAGCTTTGCTCTCTACCTTTACTTATTTCCCTCCCATCCACCCAAAAACTGGGGTGCCCCTCCCCCACCTAACTAAACCTTAGCTGCCCTTCGAGGCCTTGCTAGTCTTCAGTTACAGGTTCATAGATTTATCCTTAGAAGGGAAGTTAAGAGTCTCATCTGGGGTCACAGGCACGTAGCCTTACTCTGGAGTAGTTTACACTCTAATAGATTAGAGTAGAGAGGGAGAGATGGGATAAGAAGAGCTATATAAATGTATTATATCTTTTTTAAAAAATAGAATTTTATTGATATGTTTCCACACTTTGGGTCCCTCTTTCTTTTTAAACAGATGAGGAAAGTAAAGGCCAGAGGAGGAGAGTGTCTGACCCAAGGTTATACAGGCACTAAGGAGCCATGGTAGGATTTGAACCCAGCTCTCCTAGTTCAAAATCCATTTCTTTTTTCGCAATTACATACTGCCTTATTGGCCAACAAATTAATGGCACAGTTAAGCCTGGAATGCAGGTATCCCAACCCCTCATTCAGGGCTCTGTCCACTAGACCCCACCATTTGTGATCAGTTTCACCCAGTCCTTCACGGTAATGGAGGCCTCCTGGCTTTAAGGCATCCTGAATTAAATCAAGGCTTCTTTCTGAAATCAGCCCTCCCCACAAAGTCCCTGTGTCTGCATGTGATGAGAGAGGCTGGGGGGTGAGGATGACTTCCCGCCATGGCCATCACAGCAAGGGGGGGTCCATCACAGAAAGAAAACAGTCTTTTGTTGTTCTCTCAACATCTCCAGGCTGGTTTGGCTTGTTTAAAATATTTAAGGCTGGCCTCTCTAGCTCAGCACGGAAGGGTATTCCAGAGCCTTACCTGCCATCAGAACTGTCAGTCTGCATTAGTTCTAGCTCTTGAGCTGTGGAAGGCGATTAGATCATATGTTTTTGTATTAAAGATGGTTGATTTATAGAGCTGTGTCATTACAGCAGTTTTATTAAACCAGGTTACTGTCCCCAAGGGGAGGCTTAACATGGAGTGCTATTTATGCACAGATGCCTCTGTCATTTAAGGGGATTGTTAAAACTGTACTTTAATAGCAGAATAACAAAATCCTCCTTCAGCCAGCCTGTTTGTTCAGGGGTGAGCTCACTTGACAAGCAGACTGTGCCTAGAGCTGGCACACCAATGCACCATCCTTTTAATTGCCACAGAAATTAGAGGGATAACAACATAACCACAAAAGTTTTGTTTTTTTTTTTTTTAGGGAGGAAAAAAAAAACCCAACTTCACAAGCAAGAACCTGCCTTGCATGTTCTAGCTACTTCCTTTTGACTAATGTTATGTTTCAAGCTAGTTACCACCAGAGAATCCATCCACTAGGTACTATGGTCCTCTTCCCAGGTAAAGTCAAGAGTGACCTTGAAATATCAGCCATCTTTCATTCCTTTATTACTAAGGAAATGCACCTGCATACTACCTGCAGGGACAGAAGGAAGCATTGGGTAATGCCACTTCTTGTATCTCTTCTGATCAGCGTCAGTGGGCGTTCATTCAATGTGCCAGCAATGTGTGCAGCCGTACTGGCCAGCGCGAGGCTCACTGAGTGCAGGGTACGTGGTTACTGACTTCAAGGAACCTTTTTCAAATGCTTTCTGTTGCTGTTTTCATTCATTTGCACTCAACAAATATTTTATTAAGCACCTGTGTGTGTCCAGAGTACTGTGTTTTCAATGTGGGCCCTGGGACAAGACACATAAAAAGGAAATAAGACATAGAGTCCCTGCTCTTAAGATGTTTGGTTTTTGAGGGGGGAAGGCAGAGCAATTGGGCTTAAGTGACTTGCCCAAGGTCACACAGCTAGTAAGTTTTAAGTGTCTGAGGTCAGATTTGAACTCAGGTCCTCCTGACTCCAGGGCTGGTGCTCCATTCACAGTGCCACCTAGCTGGCCCTAGTTGTTGTTTTAGGTAAAGATCATCTAGTCCAGGGGTTCTTAACCCAGGACCCAACGTCCATGGACAGATTTCAGGGGATCTGTGAACTTAGGAGAAAATTATACCTTCTGTTCACTAACCTCTTTTTTTCACAGACTGTCTCCCTATCTTGCCCAGGCTGAAAGTGCAGTGGTCAGCGCTCTTGGGCCTGATCCTAATGTTGATTTGCAGGGCCACCAAAGGATGAACTTGCTCTGTTTTCCTCGCTGTGCAAATTCTCCCCCTCTTAGGCAGCCTGGTGGTGCTCTGTTTCCCTTATGTTTTCTATGCTTCCAGTTATAGCTCAAACTCCTGAATTCAATGGATCTACCAGCCTCAGCCTCCCCCAGGAAGAGGGATTATGAAAGTGTCCTATCTCACGTGGCTTTCACTAATTTCTAATTGAAATTAAGCATAAATGCTTAAAAAGGTTTTTTTTTTCTGAGAAAGGACCCCTAGACTCCACCAGACTATCACAAGGGTCCATAATATGCACACAGAAAAATGCTTCAGAACCTTTAGACTAGTCCAACCCCCTGATTTTACTTAGAAGAAAACAGACCCTGGTATATACCTTATAATAATAATTGGGCACAAGGAACAATTATCAGTCACTTAGTTGAGCTGTGAATCAGATGGGCCGTCTGGGAAAGCAGCTCTTTCTCCCCACCCCCAACATTGGCATTTCAGCAAGTATTTTAGAAGTTGGGCACAGGCCTGCCTTGGCGAAGTATTCATTTAGAAAGTTCAACTAACTTTATTAATGCCCAAGGTACTAGGTAATTTGTGCCAGCTGGTGGCAGGAGAATTGATTAAAGTTGAACTCTTCATTCAGCTTAACAAGGAGGTGATTTCATGCCATGCTCAAGCCCTGGCATTGTCTAATGCCCTGCCCCCACCCCCATGACTTTTAAAAAGGAGCGTGTGGCCTTGATACCAGATGTCTTACTGGCATTTCTGGAACCTGAAGGTTGCTGTTCAACCAGATAAGCTGTTCAGCTCTTTCTTCTCCCTTCCCTGGAGTGCTCACACTACTAGCCTTGGATGACCTCAGAGAAACCTAGCATAGGGTCTCTGTACCAAGCGGAGGGTACCATAGAAAGTATGTGTGCTGCCAAGAGGCGCAGTAGACTGGAAACCTCAGTAGACTTGGAGCCAGGAGACATGGGTTCAGATACGGGCCTTGCTACTTGTAACGGATGACCTGGAACAGCTCAGGTTTCTAATCTATAAAATTAGGGATTTGGAGCAAGTGACCTTGAAAGTTTGTCCCAACTCTGAAACCTGTCCCCCCGAGTGGAAGCTTCCTAACTTTCTCCCTCCTTATCTCCGGGAGACTGTTTCTCACCCTTTTTGGTAGAAGTTTAGATGTTCAAGGATGGTGCTCTACGATTCTTTGCCCTTGGGAACCAGAGGCTGAAAATCAGAGTTCATAAAAAGCTATTTTCAAAGTATAGAATCATGATAAAGAATTCTCAGAGCCCCAGCAGGACGAATTTCTCTCTGAATAAGAATTCTCTCTCCCTCTCACCCAACAAGTGGTCACCTAACCACTACAGTCTCCAGGAGGCTTATTCTCAGGTAGACAACAAGCATTTATTAAGCCCCTGTTACAGGCCAAGCAATGGGATACAAAGGCAAACAAACAGACCGAAACAATCCTTGCTCTCAAGGTGCTTGTGTTCTCTCCAGGAAGAAAACTTCTGCATGCGGTATATAAGTATGTGCAGAAGAACTCTCTGCAGAATAAATGCAGCTGAGAGAGATAAAGGGCACGGGCATTTTGGGAATCAGGAAAGGCTTCTTAAGGCACCTACTATATGTGCTACATTTTCTGCTGTGCCACCTCACTCATCACAAAGAAGATGCCATCACTTCATCCAAAAGGGAAAATTCTTCTATATGGATATAATATAAATGCCACTTCAGCTGTGTATGAGAGTAATATAAAGTCTATGCTGTTAGATATGTGAAGAAGAAAGACCTTCCATTGGAAGAGGAGAGAATAAGGGAAGGCTTCCTGTAGGGGTGGGCATTTGATGTGGGCCTTGAAGGATAGAGAAACCATGCCAATGTGTAAGAGCAGTGTGAATGACAGCATGGATATGAGAATTAATATGGTGGAGGGGCGCAGGGGTTGGGAGGGGAAGTTTGAGAAGACTAGCCTGAAAGCAGAGTGTCTCTTAGCTTCCTTGGCTTTCATCAAAACTCAGTTCAGATTTCACCTTCTCCAAAAGGTATTTCCTGGCCTCACCAGTGACCAGTGACCTTGCAGATTACCTTCTATCTTATTTGTATGTGATATGCCTAGGTACTTATGTGTTGTCTTACCCATTAGAACGTATGCTTCTTGAGGATAGGGACTGCTTTTGTCTTTGTTTATATCCCCATCACACGCTAAATGTTTAATAAATGATTGTTGTTGGGGAAGAGGAGGAGTAGAAGATATCTTTGGACAGGCTGTTTTGGAGGGACTTTAATTACCAAGATGATTGGTTTGGATTATAAAAATCTGGAATACGTAAATAAAATTGGGAGCTTGAGAAGACTTCTCCAGAGCATCTAGTTCAATCTTCTCATTTTACAGATACTAAAGAAAGAACACAAAAAAGAAAGCCCAGAGAAAGGAAATTACTTCCTTATGGTCACCTGTCAGATTAATGGCAGAGCTACTATTAGACTCCAGGTCTCAAGATTCCCAGGTGTGTGTGTTCTTGAGGATTTTGAAGAACAAATGAGCCATATCCACTCTGAATGGGGTTATTCTGGTAGGTTGCTCTAAAAAATCACAGGGTTCCTGTGTATGTGTGGTCCTTGATGGGTTTTGTTGTTCCAGGTTCAATGCAAGTGATGAACAAGACTCGGAGAATCATGGAGCAAGGAGGGGCTCACTTCATCAATGCCTTTGTGACCACACCCATGTGCTGCCCTTCAAGGTCTTCCATCCTGACTGGAAAATATGCCCACAATCACAACACCTACACCAACAATGAGAACTGCTCCTCACCATCCTGGCAAGCCCAGCATGAGATCCGCACCTTTGCTGTGTACCTCAACAACACCGGCTATCGGACAGGTGAGACTGAGCCTACTGGTTTGGGTGGTAGCCTTTTGTAAAAGGCACATGGCTGATGAATACTTACCTACCCTAGTTGTTGCATGAGCAGGGGAAGACTCGGAGTTTTTCATTCCAAGATTTCTCATGTAGGGTGGAAGTTGCCAGCGGTCTTGTGTGATCCTAATTATGATTTAAGATCCATTCTAGCTCTAAGACCTATGATCCTAAAAGAGAAATCTACCTAGCTTTTTTCCTACTTGCATCTTACACATTCTAATACTGTTCTATGCTAAAAGAGCCTGAAGAATGAGTTGACTAGTTTTAAATTTTATTTTTATTCTAAACAATGCCCCCCCAAAAGCATTTCCATATACACAACAGAATACAAAAAGATAATTGAATATGAAAATTGTGAATCATTTCATACCACTTGCTTATGCATTATACCACATATATTTTAAAATGTATAATAATTCCACATATCACTTTCAAAATTATCCTACTTGTCTGTACTTCCTTCTGTTCCCATCTGTGCATTTAAAAAATGTTTCTATGGCCTTTTTTTTTTTTTGCATCACTGTTGCTAGCCCAAAATCTCCTAGCATTTCCTCCTCCTAAATCACAACCCAAAAGACAACAAAAACACTTGTAACAAATAAGCAAAAAGAAACCACACAGTGCATATAAAATGACATGTGCCCAGTGACATAAAAATGCACGTCTCTTTCTGTACCTTGAGTCTGTCACCTCTGCCAGGAGATGGGTAACGTATTTCATCGCTGACCCTGTGGAGACATGGTTGGCCATTGTGTTGACCCTAGTTCTTAAGTTTTTCAGACTTGTTTTTCTTACATTTTTGTTGTCCTTGTTCTCCTGCTTTTGCTCACTTGACTCCACATCATTTTATACTCCACAAGAGTCTCTGAAACGGTTTCTTTCATCATTTCTTACAGCTCAATAATATTCCATTGTATTCATATACCAAAATTTATTCAACCATTAACCAATTGATAAGCACCACTTCAGTTCCTAGTTCAAGAGTGGGGAACCTGCAGCCTTGAGGTCACATGTGACCTTCTAGATCCTTGAGTGCAGCCTTTTGACTGAGTCCAAGTTTACAGAACAAATCCTTTTATTAAAGGGATTTGTTCTGTGAAGTTTGGATTCAGTCAAAGGGCCACACTTGAGGACCTAGAGGGCCACATGTGGCATTGAGGCTGCAGGTTCCTCACCCCTAATTCTAGTTCTTTACTTTGCTCTTCGCCCCCTTTTAGTCTTCTTTTCAGAATCAGGAAGTTTACTTTTACAGGAAGCTATTCTCTCCCCAGTATTAGTCTCTCCTTTATAACCCTCCTTTTCCTATCCTTGCTTGTTTCTCTGTTGAGTTTGATATATTTCTACATCAGATTGTGTGTGGTCAGCCATCTTCTGTTTGTCAGATAAGAGTGAGATTCAACCCTAGATTCCCAGATGTGTGTATTCTCTGAGGTCTCTTCTTCTCACATACCCCATTTAGAGAAATCACATTGCATTCTTCCTGCTGCCCCACTTCTTCCTCCTTTTATTCTAATGGATTTATTTTACCTTCTTCAAACTCTCAAACCAACCAGTCTACCCCCCAGGACTTCCATTTTTCTTCTTTGATTCTCTCAGTACCCTTTGAAAATATTAAGGTTCTGAAGAGACATTTGTTTCTTCTCACCCCCATAGCTCCTTCCAGATGCTAAAATCAATTTACGTTTCTAGGTTTCTCTATGCTTTCATGTTTATATTTCAGCATTCCTAATCAGCTATGGTCTTTTCATCAGAAACACTCCATTACAAAGACCAATTTTTTCTCTGTAAAATCATACTCATTTTTGCAGGACAAGTTATTCTTGGTTGTAAGCTTATATCTTTTGCCTTTCATGATATTGTATTCCAAGATCTCCTCTCATTTTAGTAGAAGTTGGCAGATCTTGTGTGATCCTGGCTGTGGTTTTTAGTACTTAAACTGCTTCTTTCTAGATGTTTACAGTATTTTTTCTGTTGACTTAGAAGGTCTGTATTTTGCCTATCACAGTGGTTCCCAATGTTTTTGTTTTCCCAATACCTTTTAACCACAATTTAAAAATGCTATGAACCCCAGAGACAATTTAATATACTATTCAGAATATTCTTTATAATCACGTACAGCTTAATGGTACATTAAAGAATCTTTAGCGTGAACCCCTTGAACCAATGTCATGAACCTCCAAATGGGAGTCATTGGACTATATTATCCCTGGGACTTTTTCTTTTGGAATTTCTTGCAAGAGGGGTTCTTTCTGTCTTAATTTTGCCCTCTGGTTCTACTAGATCTGGGCAGTTTTCATTTATTATTTCTTGAAATATAGTATGCAGGCTTTTTTAAAATCATGATTTTCAGGGAATTCAGTGATTCTTAAATTATCTCTCTTTGACCTGTTTTTGGAATAGCTTTTTTTAAAAAATCCCTGTGATTTGGCCAGTTTCTAGTGCTCATCTGCCAAACTCATTTTCTGTAGCATATTAGCTCAGTTGCAATGCATTTAAAAAAAAACTTGGACTGAGATTCAGGAAACCTAAGCTTTCTTCTTGACTTAGCTAATGACTGTCTGTGGCAAGTTGTTCGCTATGTGTTCAGCCCCTGGAGAATATCCTGTTTTATGTGTTTCATCCCTAAATCTGTTCATCCTGCTTTACTGTCTATTCTAACCCAGGAGTTTATAAGGCTTTTCATCCATTCATCTGAATTTCATAGAGATAGGAACCAGAGCTGTGATTTCATTGCTACTTCCAGATGAGGAAACTCCCTCCACCAATGCAGGGTGGCACTTTCTCTGCAACCTGTAGGCTTAGAGCACTAAGAAGTTAAATGACTTGTCCAGGATCACATAGCTAGTGTATGCCAGAAGCCAGACCTGAACCCAGATTTTCCTGGCTCCAAGGCCAGCTCACCATTGCTTCTCAAATATTACTATCCTCATTTTTGAGATTTAGGAAAACTCAGGCTCATAGGAATAAAGTGAGTTTCCTCATGTCAGTTCACATGTCTCGACTCCCAGTTTCCACTACATCAAACTACCCCCCTGTTGGCAGCACATTGGTCTTTGTACAAAAGGGCAGTGCCACTACCCACGGGCAGGAGGATGTGTGAATTGAGTTGGTTTCTCCACAGTGAGGAAAGGTTTATACTGAGCTAGCTCCCCAGTCTTCTGCTCAGTTCCCACATTGTGCAGTGGAAAGAACACCTTGGAGTTAAAAGGCATAGGTTTGAAACCCGGCCTTACCACTTAGTGCCTGTGTGAACTTAGGCAAGTCTCTTGACCACTTTAGGTCTCAGTTTCCCCATCTGTCAAAGAAGGGAGTTGGAAGAGAAGAAGGGCTTTAAAATCCCTTTAAGCCCTAAATCAGTCATCCTGTAAACCGTCACCACACATAAGGTTGTGGTCAGGAAAGCACTTTGGAATTGTGGGTTGTCTGTGAAGTAGCTGGCTAGGACCAGCATATAGCTGGCAGACACAGACTTGAGCAAAATTACTTGACCTTTATACGGAGAGAACCCGTGACCCTCCCCTGCTTATGCATCATGCCGCAGTTTCCACACTCTTGGTTGCACCATCCTGCCACCCGTACAGGTGCTCTCATCCTATGGAGTTACGACACTCCAGTATTCTAATTTAGGGTCAGGTTGGAATTGCAGTCGATAGAGCACCAGGCCTGGAGTCAGGAATATTCATCTTCCTGAGTTCAAATCTGATCTCAGTCACTGACTAGCTGTGACCCTGGGCAAGTCACATCACCCTATTTGCCTCAGTTTCCTCATCTGTAAAATGAGCTGGAGAAGGAAGTAGTAGACATTATTCCATTTGGGATCATAGATTTAGAAATCACCTAATCCAGCCCCCTCATTTGACAGATAAGGAAACTGAGGCCCCCAAAAAAAGTCACAGGGGGAGTTAGTGAAAGAGTCAGAATTTAAACCCGGTTCTTCCTACTCAAGTGCCAGGGTTGGTGGCTGTCACAACAGCCCCATGAAGCAGGGACTTAAAGTTTTTATTATCCCCATTTTACAGATAGGGAAGGGGGGAAGGAAATCAGCATTTATATAGTGCCTTCTTTGTGCCAGTCATTGCACCAAGTGCTTTACAATTGTCTCATTTGAGATATCTCACAGCAACCCTGGGAGGTAAGTTCTATTATTATCTCCATTTTGCAGTTGAGGAAACTGAGGCATACTCTCTGTGAGTTGCCAGCACTCACACAACTAGTAAGTGTCTAGGGCTGGATTTTAACTCAAGTCTTCCTGACTCCAGGCCCAGTGTGCTGTCCAGTGAGCCTCCTGACCACCCCCATGTGGGTGAAGGACCTGAAGCCGAAGGAGTTATGTACTTTGCCCAAGGTCACAGAAGTTTTGACTGCATCAGAATTGGAGCCCAGGTCCTCCCAAGGTGTCAGGGATTTGGGGAGATAGAGGTGAGGAGGAAGCACATTCTAGGCTGGAGAGAGAACCAAGGCAAATGCACAAGATGGGACATGGTAGAAAAGTTTGAGACATGAGAAGGCCCATGTGTCTAGATCATATTGAGTGTGGAAAGAAGCAACAAGACTGGAAATATAGTCTGGAGCCAAGTTGTGAAGGGCTGTGAATGCCAAACAGAGGAGTATGTAGGTGATCCCGCAGGTGAATAGGGAGCCATAGAAGTTGATTGAGTAGGGGAGTGGAGTGGTATGACCTACACTTTAGGAAATCCATTTGAGCAGCTGAGTGGAAAATGGATTGCAGTGGGGAGAAGCAAGAAGCAGAAACCAATTAGAAGACTGCAGAATAGTCCACACAAGATGTGATAAGGCCTTGAACTAAACTGATGACTCTGTGCATGGAGGGCAGGGGGATGGATGGAAGAGAAATATCAAGGGAAACAAGATCTGATCAGTGAATGGATGTGGGATGAGGGAGAGTGGGGAGTCAGGGGTGACATTAACTAAGGATGGGGGTGTCCTAGACAGAAATAGAAAAGTTAGAAAAATAGGTTTTAAGGCAAGGCAAAAGAAGGGGGAAGATCATCAGTTTTCGGATATGTTGAGTTTAAGATGTTATAGATACCTAGTTCAGAGATGATTATTGAATCCGTGGGAGCTGATAAGGTCATCAAGAAAAATTGTAGGGCAGCTAGGTGGCACAGTGAATTGAGCACCAGTCTTAGAGTTAAGAGGACCTGAGTTCAAATTTGGTCTCAGATACCTGACACTTAACTAGATGTATGACCTTGGGCAAGTCACTTAACCCCAATTGTCTTGCTTTCCCCCCCTCCAAAAAAAAAGAAAAAGAAAAATTTTAGAGAGAGAAGGCCCTGAACACAGCCTTGGGGAGTACCCATAATTAGGGGGTGTGATATGGTTGATAATGAGTGGTATTTATTTAAGGTCCCTTCCAGCTATAGCAGCCATTTTTCTGATATTCAGAGTGACTTACTCAAGTGACCACCATCATCATCATCAAAGAATGATGCTGGAAGAGTCACTCCTTGGGATAGGTCACCTCCCTGCCCACCTTGTAGAGAACATCATGACAAAATACTTGACTGATTCCAGGCACTACATTTCTAAAAGTTCTTTGAACCCTGAAATTCCCAGTTAGAATTCCCAAGGGCTAGAAGGGCCTTTGACAGTCATCTCATCCCTCTTCCCCCAGCAGGTGCTGGAATTCCTTCTACAACAGCCTCAACAAGCAATCAGTCAGCTTCTGCTTGAACACCTCTAGATATGAGACCCTCACTGCCCCATAAGGCATGGCCCACACATACTCGAGGCTAGGAATGTGGCAGCTCAGTTATGTCATGGTCTTCCCCAACACTCCCATTCTAGAGCCTGAGACAGAGACCTGTTGCAACAGCGCATGGAAATCATCAGTGGAGAGCAGGCAGCCTTGAGGACTTCAGGGTCTGTGAATTCTCTCACACAAGAAGAAGGAAAGTATCCACTGAGGTTTTGCATCTATGGCAGTAGATTGGCTGTGGCCTCTGAAGGCAGATTGACCAGAAGGTCTCAGACACTCCAAAAAGAGAAGAATGGGTTCTTCATGGGAGATTAGCCTCTCCTCCTCCTCCTTCATTTTCCCCCTGTTTCCTCCCTTTCCTCCTTCCCTAGAGTAACCTTCACACTAACTCTGTCCTGGACCTGTACTTTATTGGATGGTTGCTCTCATGCACGCCTGTGCACACACACACAAATGTCCCAGGTCTCTGCAGTTTTCATCAGAGTACCATTAGCATGGCTCTCTTCATCCCTTCCATTGTTTGCCCATTCTCAGTGAATGTGTGCACACATACACAAACACATACACACACGTACACACACACACATATCCTACTTTCTTCCACCCCTAGTCTTCTCTGCCCTCTGGCTCCAGCCACCATCCCCCCTGCTAATGTAGCAGAAGGGGTCTTTGTCTTGTTGGCGTGGAACCCTGGTTTCTTGCCTGCCTGGTGGCCCAGTCCCAGCATCAGTAGCAGCTCTGGTTTAAAACCCCTCAGCATCCCCTGGGCTTTTTGGAAAGCCTGCCCAAAAACCACAAGTGTGTCAGCAGGAGGCTAGGCGCCAGCCCAAGCTCTACAGCTCTGTTCCAAAACCCAGCTCAGCCAGGCAGACCTTGGAGAGTAAAGAATGTGGGTGGAAGGGGACCTCCAGGACTCACCTGTTCTTCTTTCCTGCTTCACACTTAAACCACCACTTGAGTCATTGACTTCACTCCAGAACCCCTAAACTTTTCACATCTCCAGAAGTCTCTAGTGAAGCAGTCAGGTGACACTTGGATTCCCATTCTGCCTCAGACACTTACAGAGCTGTGTGACCATGGGCAAGTCATTCAATGTCTGTCTGCCTTAGTTTCCTCAACTTTAAAATGGGGAAAATGATAAGCCATCATTAGCTTATTAAATGCTATCACATAATGTGTATGCTATTATAAGCTTATTACATATTCCATTATACAAATATAGTAACAGGCCACCTCACAGGCCCAAATGACATTCTCTGTGTGACGTTTGGTGAGTCTTCTCTTTCACTGAGTCTTCTCATCTATAACATAAGTAGGCCACAGTAGGTGACTTCTAGGTTTAATAGTATTCAGGCACAGTGAATGGAGTGTGGGATTTTGAGTCAGTAAGGCTTGGGTTCAAATCCTGCCTCAAACTCTCACTAGCAGCGTAACTGTGGATAATCTCTTCTCCTCTCTGGGCCCCACTTTCCTCCTTGATAAAATAAGAGAGTTGTACTTGCTGACTTCCAGGGTCCCTTGGAAGGGGTTCAGGTCTAAATCTCCTGACTTGCTACTGTAGTGTTTACTATCAAGTCAAGTCAGCAGGCATTGATTAAGTACCTACTGTGTTCCAGAGACTCTGCTGAGCCCTGGGGATACAAAAAGAAGGACAAAAGGCATGGTTTCCCTCAAGGAGCTTACAATCTAATGAGAGAGACAACATGCAAAAAAAAACCAAAACTGTGGACAGACTAGCTATAGATAGGAAAAATTGGAGATAATCTCAGGGAAAGGAACCCCTCTTACTAGTTTTCAAGACTCTCCTTAATGTGTCCTTGCCCTTAGCTCAGTCACCCATCTCAGCTCAGCCTCCCTCCTCAGGCTGTTCTCCCCACAGTCTTGGACTGAGAGCTTTATAGTGCATCAAGATTTCTAGACATCACTGTGGTCAGTATAACCTGTGAGGCAAGTGGTTCGAGTTGTGATCCCATTTTACAGATATTCTCAAATAAATGGCATCATCTGTTTGTTCCCTAAGCACCCGTGGTGGGTTAGAGCACCTCAGTAAAGTAGTCACTGTCCTTCATGCCCACATGAAGCTTAGATTCTCAGCAGTAATGCCCCGTCACATCCATTCATTCTGTGAACATTGGCTAAGTGTCTGTGCTAGGTACTGGGGGAGCTACAGAGTTTAGATAAGACAGTTGCCTTCTTGGGGCTTACTGTCAAGTAGAGGAGAAAGTATAAACATAGATAACTATAAAAACGTAGTGCTAATGCTGCCGGGGAGGTGTGAGGGGGAAGGTCATCACAGCCTGGGGAAATCAGGGCAGCCTTGGCCACATGCCCTATTCTTCCTTCCATCTCGTATGTCCTGTGTCTGTAGGTCTTCAGAAGAGAACTCTGAAGAAGCCCTCAAACCAGACACCCCCAGAATGCCAGTCAGTGGTAGTTTCAAGGCCTAGGTTCTGCACCTACCACTAACAGAATTATAAAATGTTGGCCCTGGAAGAGACTTCGGAATATAGAATGTCATAGCTGAAGTGGGCCTTAGGTCATGGCATGTCAGAGCCAAGAAGGATGTTAGAGAACCTTTAATCCAGCTTGGACTGTTTGTGACTTAACCAAGGCCACCCAGGTGGATAGTGACAGATTTAAAATTAAAAGCCAAGGGGCAGCTAGGTGGCACAGTGAATGGAGCACCGGCCCTGGAGTCAGGAGGACCTGAGTTCAAATCCGGCCTCAGACACTTGACACAAAACTGGCCGTGTGACCTTGGGCAAGTCACTTAACCCCATTTGCCCTGCTTTCCCCCCTCTAAAAAGTAAAAAAAAAAAAAAAAAAAAGATTAAAAGCCAAGTCTGGTTCCTAGCCCAGTCCTCTCTGTACCAGCTGTACTTCTCTTATCTGGGCCTCAGTTTTTACCCCTGCAAAATGGGAGTAGGGGGTGGACTCTAGAATTTAAGGTCTTTTCTAGCTCTAGCATGCTTTGTTCTAAGGCCTCTCCCTACTTTAATATTCTCTGTTGTATATTCTAAGGTTCCTGTAGGTTCTAACCCTCTGTGATTTAAGATGGTGCCCATGTCCCCATGTGTATGTCTCCAGCTAAACGCAGACTCAAGGTTCTTGACGTCCACATGTCAATCACAGCCCTGGCCCCACCCCGCCTCCCACCTCCCCCCTGCCACCACTGCCGCCCTCTACCGCTGCCACACACCGCGTTATACATCACCAGGAGCTGTGCCAAGGGGCACTTACCAGCAGACCTGCTAGCTGGATCCAGCTGTGGGTTCTTGGCTGCCAGTGACGTCAGTGAATGGGCCGTGGGTACAAGAAGCCAGAACAGAGAGCAGGGTGATTTCAGTAAACTAGAGACCAAGCATTAATCACTACCTCCCTGTGTGTGGACTGGGGAGGTGGCTTTTTCCAAGCCTGTGTAAACACTTCCCAGAAGAATGTTGTTCCTCCGGAGCTTGATTGAGTTGGGGAGGAGGGTAAGGAAAAGGAGGGGAAAAGGTTTAATTAAAACGTTAACCATCACTCACTTTCTGGCTTAGTCGGAATTCTTTCCTCTTCATTGTTAGCTTCTTTTGTAAAGAAAAAAGTTAGTTTTTTTAAAGCCCTCTAATCTTAAGAGGGGACTCAGGAAATCAAGCTGACCATTAACACTCAAGGGGCCATAACTAACAGAGTAATCTCTTTCTCAGGAAACGGATGGGCCTGATTCCTTATCAGCTCCAACCTGGGTAGGATCTTGGCAGCTTTTCCGTGGGAAGGAGTGGCACTGGACCAGTCAGCAAGGCACACCCCCATAGAGCTAAAAGAGAGTTCAGAACATAGACCCAGGGATTCCAGTGCTGAAAGAGATCCTAGATATTATGAATGTGCAGCGCCTTTATTTTTCAGATGGGGAAACCAAGGTCCAGAGAGGCCCCATCACTTAACCCATGATCACACAGCTCATTAGGAGCAGAGTGGGAACTCCCAACTCCAATCTAGGGATCTTCCTATTACAACATACTGCCTCCTATTTAATTAACTCTCTCAACCCCTTAGGGAATTAGCACAGAGGGTTGTCCTCCTCAGCACAACCATTGATGGCTCCAGCACAGCCCCAAGAGGGCCTATGGTCACCCATAAACCTCACAAGACATTTCATTTACCCCTTACCCATATAAGGATCTCTATGGCATACCCAGGTGGTCATTCATTTTTTCCTCATAGACCTCTAGTGAGAGAGTACCTACTGTTAGAATTGTTAGGAAAGTTTTCCTTATATGTCAAAACTAGATTTGCCTCTGAGATTTCCGCTCATTGCTCCTGGTTCTTCTAGGTCCAAGCAGAATGGGTTAAATCCTTCTCCAAAAGATGACTAGGTGGTACAGTGGAGAGAGCTTGGGACCTGGAATCAGGAAGATCTGAGTTCAGAGCCATCCTTAGATGTAAACCCTGTGTTAACCCTAGGCAGTCATTCAGTTCCCTCATCTGCAAAATAAAGATAATAGCATCTACTTCCCAGGGTTGTGGTGAGAATTAAATTAGATCACATTTGTAAAGTATTTAGCACAGCATTTAGTACTAGCTTGCACATAGTAGGTGCTTAAAGATAACTATTATGTTCACATGGCTTCCACCACCATGTCTTCCCTTTTTCAAGGTAACCGTCCTCTCTTCTTTCAATCCATTCTCAAATATATGATCACCGGCCTTGTCAACCTCCTCTGGATCCCCAGAGGTGCCTTCTTGAGGCCTCCCCCGTCTATCAATAACCTTCTTGAAATGTAGTGCCCAGACCTGTGCCTAGCACGTCTGATGGGGTCTGACCAAGGCAAAGTCCAGTAGAAATATTACCAGCTTCATCTTAGGAGCTCAACTTCTCCAAGCACAACCCGAGATTAAGCTGCTATGTAACGCTGTTGACTCATATTTAGTTTATAATCCTTAAAATGCCTAGGTGCTTTTCAGATGCATTGCTTTGGAACCCACTTTAAGTTTTAACCTGATTAGATCTGACCCAGCGTTCCAGTTTCTCAAGATATTTTCAGATTCTAACTCTGTCATCCAGCATATTAGTTTTCCTTCTCTGTCTTCTGTAGATTTAATCAGCATTCATTTCTCTATGCCTTCATCCAGGTCATTGATAAGATTGTTAAACAATGCTAGACCAAGCACAGATTCCTAGGGCAAGCCATGGGGACTTCCAAGTTGATAGTGAAACATTAATGACCTTTCTTTGCATATGGCCATTCCAGTATTTGCAAAATCACCTCAACTGTATTCTCTAGGCCACATTTCCCCATGTTATCCCACAAGACTAGCAGGAGAGGTTTTATTAAATGCTTTGAATGCTAGGTAAAGCAGGGCTGTTACAGCCCTCTATTGGACCAGCATTGACAGTACCCTGTCAGAAGAAATGAGATTAATGTGGCCCGACCTATCCTAGATAAAGCCATGCTGCTTCTTAGTGAACATGTAGAAAAAGCAGCAGAACTCCCTCCTTTTCATTCTTCCCTCCTTTGCCTCTTTCTTGCTTTCTTTCCTTCCCAGAAGTGCAATAGCTACTCACATGCCCAATCCTACTTAATATTGATTGGCAATAGAACCTTTAACTTGCTCCGTTTTTCCATCTGTGGCCAATGTGATTGTCAGACAGCCTGATGACCCTCTGTTCCTGGGGGCTCACCCTATAGGTGCTAGATTTAGCACTTTGCCCTACTGCAACCTCCCAGAACCCTCACACTCAAGGGGTCTACCAGCTACAGGCTCCCCAGCAACAGAGACTGCAGACATGTGCCACCATGCCTAGAACACGCCATTTCTTTCTAGAAATTTTTTTGGAGGGGGGGAGGTAAGGCAATTGGGGTTAAGTGACTTGCCTAAGGTCACACAACTAATAAGTGTCAAGTGTCTGAGGTTGGATTTGAACTCGGGTCCTCCTGCCTCCAGGGCCAGTCCTCTATTCACTGCACCACCTAGCTGCCCCTTCTTCCTAGAATTTTACCAAGAACCAAAGTCATGCTCATTTATCTATAGTTTGCCAGATTCTACTGTCTTCAATTTAAAAAAAGAATTTGGAATATTTGTCCTGTTCCAGCCCTATGGAATTTCTCCTTTTCTCTATGATTCAAACCTTACTGGCAGTGGCACTGTAATCACATCCTTTTCAATACCCAGTATGTGGTGCATCTGGCCTTAATGGCAGTTGAGTAGTTCTGTCTTACTGTCTCCCTACTTACCTTGGGTTTCAATTCCTTATCAGCTATTTGGGAGGCCTTTCTTGCTTCCCAAATCATTCTCCTTGGCAGAGGAAACAAAACCAAAATCAAAGTCAAGTGGCTATGCCTTCTCTGTCCTCTATTAACATTGTCCTTCCACGACAAGCAAGGGTCCTATTTCTTTCTTCATGTACCCTTTCTCCCACTATAGCTAAAAAATAACTCCAAATTTTTTGTGATCCTTAACTTTTCCCATGAACCTTAGTTCATTCAGAATTTTAGTTTTTCTGACACTTTTTTTTAATGGTGTTTCATGGGGCAGCTAGGTGGCATAGTGAATAGAGCACTGGCCCTGAAGTAAGGAGGACCTGAGTTCAAATTTGGCCTCAGACTCTTGACACAGTTACTAGCTGTGTGACCTTGGGCAAGTCACTTAACCCCAATCACTTTGCCAAAAAAAAAAAAGCCAAACAAACAAACAAAAATGAGTTTCTACATATTCAGAACCCCAGGGTATTCACAATCAATTCCCCAACAATATGTCATCTTTGAAAACAGTTAAGTAAAACAGCATAAAAGAGTGATTGCAACTAAGAAAGTACCTGCAGCCTTATGTTTTAGCAATTTATTGTTTTTAAAAGAAGGAATAGTTATGTAATTTATTAATACCAATGTCTTTGACCTATGCTTTGTTGCTATATCCAGTGGCCTTCATTTATTTAATTATAGTAATTGTGTCTGTTGTTCTTTTGGTTCTGCTTTGTTCATGCTGAATCACATGATTCAGGTTTACACAGGTTTCTCATGTTTCTTTGAATTCTTCGTAATTGTCATTCCTTATCATTCAGTAATATTATACTGTGTTCATATATCCTAATTTATTCAGCTATTCTCCAGTCCCTGGGAACATGATTTGTTTCTGACTTTTTGCTCTTATAGATAGTGCTGCCGTGAATTTTTTGCACAGATAGATCACACAGAATTGCACAGAATAAAAATTCAACCTCTTTGAGGCTTAAGTCAAATAGTGGGATCAGGGCATGAGCAGTTTTGTAACTTTTCTTAAATAATTCCAAATTGTCTTCCCGAACTATTGAACCAGTTCAGTTCCTCCATGTGTTTTCCCACATCCTCACAGCATTACATCTTGCCATCTTTTGCCATCTTTACCAATTTGATTAGATACCTCAGATTTGTTTTAATTTGCATTTCCTTGATTAGTATCAATTTTGAGCATTTTGTCAGATGGTTGATAATTTGCATTTCTCCTTTTTTGGTTTCTTCAAATCCTTTGACACTTAACCATTGAGAAATTGTTTCCTTCCACATAGATTTGTGTCAGTTTTTAGAGATTTCAAGTCAGAGTTCCATCAGATGTTTCATGCAAAGATTTTTTTCCCCCAAATCCATATCTTTTTATTCCACTTGCATTTTCTTTATTTGTACAAAAGCTATTTTCTTTTCTTTTTTTTTTCTCTTTTTTTTTTGTAGTCAATCAAGGTTAAGTGACTTGCCCAGAGCCACACAGCTACTTAGTATCTTCAGGCTGGATTTTGAACCCTGGTCCTCCTGACTCCAGAGCTGGTGCTCCATCTGCAGCATTACCTAGCTGTCCCACAAAAGCTATTTTCACATTGTTGAAGTAGTCTGTTTTGTCTTTCATAACATCTCTGTTGCAGCTAATTATGAGTTCATCTACCATTTACAACTGTGAGGAAGGGAACCTTTTTGTTCTTTTACTGATGCAACTTTTTATATATAGATCATTTATCCTTTTGGAATTTTTTATGATATATGGTGCAAGATGCTGAGCTAAGCCTGCTTTTCTTCTAGTCCACCATCCAGTATTCTCAGCAGTTCTTATAGATTAAAGGCTTCTTTCCTCATGTACTTTGCATTCTGGGACTTGACAAAGCCTAAGCATACTTACTTCTCATTCTAGTTTATCTGATATATATCACTTCAAAAATTTCCTGTTGTTTATCCGGTATCAGACAGTTTGGGTAAGTACCACTTTATAATAAAATTTGACATCTGCTTATACTAAACTCTTTTCATTTCTTTTTTTTTTCATTTTTTCCTAAATTGTTTTCTGTCTTATATTCCTCTACATGATTTTTTTTTTGGCCTAATTCTGTTTTCTGTTTTTTTGGTTGGTTAATATAATATTAAATCTCTACATTTGCTTAGGTATACATTGTCAAGTAGGCCCTCCTTGCTTCATTCTGATCTTACTTGGAAAGTATCCACTGTTTCTCTATTATACATAATGCTAATTCTTGGTTTAAGTATACCGTTTTAGATCTTATTAAAGAGAGGCCCTTTCCGTCCTGGGTTTTCCATTGGTTTTAACATAATGTTTAACATCATAAAAAACATAAGGTTTAACATAAGTGAGTGCTCTATTCTGTTGCATGCTTTTTTCCTGAGTACATGCCATTGTGATTTTATTTTTATTTAATTTATAATTGCTAACTTTTCCTGATGTCGAACCATTCCCGCATTCCTGATATTCAGTTCAAGTCAGCAAGCATCTATTAAATGCCTTCTGTGTGTAAGACATTGAAGATACTAAAAACAAAACCCTCTTTAGCCACAAAGAGCCTATATTTTGCTAGGGAAATAAAGGATGTGTACAGAAAAGTAAATCCCAAATATATGCGTAGTAATTTAGTTGGGGGAGGGAGAGTGGAAATCTTCAACAAGTGAAGGAATCAGAAAAGACCTCATGTATGAGGAAACACTAGAGCTGAGCCCTGAAGGAAGGAGGACTTCTGTGAGCTACAGGTGAAGGGGAAAAACCTTCTAGGCAACAGATGAAGAGGAAACATGGAAGCTGTCAAAAAGGACCATTGTGAATTCACAGAGAACTCACTAAATTAGATATGAAAAAGATAGGTGCAGAAGACAGAAGCAAGGGTAGGTCAGAATGGATGGAGACAAAATTATGATATCTAAACTCTAGTCTTATATACAGTATAATAATTTATGAATATTGTTGAGTGCAAGAGGCCAGAAAGGCTGAAGTAGGTGAGGGTAGCTAAGGATGACAGAATGTTTTTGGTTTTGTTTTTAGCCATATTGGAGAAAGCCTTCAAGACTGAGTTGCAGAGAAGGTGCCAACCTGTGTAGGAGGAGTTTCCTCTGTGAAATCACAAATTGGAGAAAGGAGGAAAATCAAAGAAAAGATGAGATCCCTGCTTAGGGTGGAGGGCATTGTGTTAACTGACAGCAGAAGATGAAGAGCTTGGGCTGGAAAAATAGAGATTTGGAACTGGACCTATGATTTCATCGATATAGGGAACTTCCTGATGAGGAAACTCCCTTCATCACTGCAAATTGGCCCCTTGGAGTGCTCCTTAGAGCAGTGAGAAAGAGTTAAGTGCCTGCTCAGAGTCATAGTACTTTTGATAAATTCAGGTCAGATAAACTATAGCCTTAGTACTTACAATATTAACAAATGTGAAAGCTGAACAGATTTCATTGATATTTGAAAGGTCGTGAAGGATGGGGGAGATACCAACGGAAAGGGAAATGGCCCATTTTTTTTCCCCAAGACAGGCCAATAAGTATGACTTCAATTCCTGGGGAAATTCTAGAACATATTAAAGAGATCATTAGTGACAGTCTAGCAGAGGAATTGGTGATCACAAAGAATTGACCAGACTTGGCAGTGACTTATTGGAAAGGGGGGCGTTAATGAGAGTGAGAAAGGACTCCTCTTTTTGTTCTGAAATGATAACTCAGAATACCCATCTGAGTGACTGAAAGAATGGTGGTGTCTTCAACAGAAATAGAGAATTTTGGAGGAGTAATGAGTTTAAGAAAAAATGAGCACTGCTTTGGCAAGGTTGAGTTTGAGAAGCCTGTAGGGACATCTAGATATAGCAATCTAGCAGGGAATTGGTGATACAAGATAGAAATAGAATCATCAAACAAATCAGATTATCAAGGGGAAACCAAACTAACATAAATAAGGACTGGAATATGTATGTTTGGGAGTTATTTGCATAGAGATAACAACAACAACTACCACTTATTGTGGGCCAGGTACTGTGCTCATAATTGAACCCGTGGTAACTGAGGAGATCAGAGAGAGGGAAAGGGGAAAAGTAGAGGAAGAGTGTATAAGAGAACTCCAAGTGATGCAGTAGATGGAGCATTGGATTGGGAATTGGGAAGTCCTTAATTCAAATCCCACCTCAGACACTTACTAGCCATGTGACCCTGGGTAAGTTACTTAACTTCCCTATACTTCTGTTTCTTCATCTGTAAAACAGAAATAATAATAGAACTTACCTCTCAGGGTTGTTGTGATTATAAAATGAGATAATATTTATAAAGGACTTTGCATACTTTAAAGCTCTGTACTAAATGGTATTATTATTACTCCCATACTTCAGGCCCAAGGGTTGAATGAAGGTGCCACAGAAGAGTGGATGTCCTCAAACTGGTAAAAGTAGAACCATGAGAGAGTTACATCAAGAAAGCCAAGGGAGGAGAGAGCATAGACTGCGTAGGAAGGAATGGTTAGCAGTGTCAGATGTTGCAGTGAGAAAAAGTCATTGGATTTAATGGTGTAAAATTACTAGCAACCTCAGAAGGAAGAGTTTCATTCAAGTGCTAGGGTTAGAAGCCAAGTTTTGAAGGGTTGAGGTGTAAATGAGAGGGTGATGAAGTAGAAGCAATGAATGTAGATGACTTTTTTAGGAGTTTGATTATGAAAGGAAAGAAAGAAATTAGACTACAACTTGAGGAGATGTCAAAGTCAGGTGAAGGTTTTTTAAGGGTAAAAGAGACCTAGGTATGGTTGTAACCAACAAGGGGAAGGGACCAGCCAATAAGGAGAGATTGAGGTCATAGAGAATGGGTAATAAAAAAGTTAAGCTTTCGGAGGAAATGCTATGCTTCCAATGCAAGTGGAAGAGTTGACCTAGCAAGGAAAAGTCACCTGTGATCCAAGACTAGAACAAAGAAGAAGGGAATGGGGCATGATGTGCAGAGGTTTTAAGCTATAGAACTGGGGAGAAAAAGAGGCTGATGATAGCTGTTTTGTCAATAAAATAGAAGGCATTGTCAGCCATTGAGGAGGAAAGGGAAGTAAGTGACGTAAGTGGTTTAAGGAGAAAAGAGATTTGGGATGACCACTGTGGGGGGTGAGATAGAAGGATAGAAAGATTGTCATGAAGCAGCAAGAGTCAGCTGAGATTATATAAGGGCCTGATATATAGTATACCTAGTCAAAACAACATTTCCTTCAGCAACACTTGTATTGGAATGGAAAAGGAATATGGTGAGGTCAGTCCATTATTGGGATTTGACGAGGCCCAAGGGATGATATCTGATAGATAAAAGTAGTCAGGATATGATTAGGGTAGGGATGGGGAACCTGTGGCCTTGAGATCACACAACGCCTTCTAGATCCTTAAGTGCAGCTTTTTGACTGAATCCAAATTTCATTTGTTTTGTGAAATTTGGATTCAGTCAAAAGGCCACACTTAAGGATCTAGAAGGCCACGTGTGGCCTCAAGACCACACATTTCCCACCCTGGGTTAGGGTAAACCTCAAAGGAAGAAAGGTTACTGGAAGTTGGCAGAATGACACTGAGGAGTTAGGATATTGTAGACATGAAAGAAGATGTATCTAGTATTGGAGAGGGTAGCCACGGATACAGTGACTTCTAGGGAGAACCAACTATAAGTCCAACTGTTTTATAATAAATAACTGTTTTAATGTATTTCTCTAGCTTCTTTGTGTCATATTTAACATTTTTGTGTTGATGTTCCTTAGTAACTATTGGTTGATAGCTTTCTTTATGTATGTACCTTATCCCTCCCTTGTTTGTGAATCAAATCTGTGTTTATGTCATATTAGTAGAGTTCCTTTTTTCTCTTTACTTGAAACCAGTTTATATAGTACAGAGATTCTGTTTTTAAATGTTTGACATGTATATATAGTTCAGGTCTTGGAGTTCACTTCTGGCTTGCTTAATTTCTCTTTCTGAGATAGCATTATTTGGGTTATCTGTTTCCTCTTTTGCTAATTTTGTTCTGTATTTTTGTAAATAATCATTCATTTTGTCTAAGCTTTCATTTTTGTTGTCATATAATTCAACATAGTAGTTTCTCATCAGTTTCTTAATTTACTCTTCATTTGTGATGAATTCTCTTTTGGGAAGGATATTGTCTTTTTAAATCAAATTAGGCAATGTTTTATCCATTTTGTTCAGGTTTTTTTTTTTTTTAGTTTATTTCTTTTTAGTTTTCAACGTTCACTTCCATAAGTTTTCAATTTTTTCCTCCTCCCTTCCTTCCTCCCTCCCCAAGACGGAATACAATTTGATATAGGCTCTACATATACATTCCTATTAAACATATTTTCACATTAGTAATGTTGCATTGAAGAATTATAATAAATGGGGGAAACCATGAGAAAGAACAAGACAAAACAAAAAGAGAAAATAGTCTGCTTTGCTCTGCATTCAGACTCCATAGTTCTTTTTCTGGATGTGGATGGCATTTTTCCATTATGAGTCCTTTGGATTGTTTTAGGTCCTCGCCTTGGGCTAAATCTATCAAAATCAGTCATTGCAGGCTGTGACTCTTACTGTGTACAATGTTCTCCTGGTTCTGCTCACTTCACTCAGCATCAGTTCATATAAGTCTTTCCGTGTTTTTCTGATGTCTGCCGGTTCATCATTTCTTATAGCACAATAGTATTCCATTACACTCATATACCACAACTTATTCAGCCATTCCCTAATTGATGATCATCCCCTCAATTTCTAGTTCTTGGCCACCTCAAAAAGAACTGCTATAAATATTTATATAAATTGTGGATCTTTTCCCCATTTTTATGATTTCTTTGGGATACAGCCCTAGAAGTGGTATTACTGCATCAAAGGGTATGCACATTTTTATAGCCCTTTGGGCATAGTTCCGAATTGCTCTCTAGAATGGTTGGATCAGCTCACAGCTCCACCAACAATGAATTAGTGTTCCAACTTTCCCACATCTTCTCCAACACTTACCATTTTCTGGTTTTGTCATGTTAGCCAATCTGATAGGTGTGATATGGTACCTCAGAGTTATTTTGATTTATCTCTCTCTAATCAGTAGTGATTTAGACCATTTTTTTTAATGACTAGATAGTTTAAATTTCTTCTGAAAACTCCCTGTTCATATCCTTTGACCCTTATCAATTGGGGAATGACATGCATTCTTGTAAATTTGACTCAGTTCTCGATATATTTTAGAAATGAGACCTTTTATCAGAGACACTAGATGTAAAAATTCTTTCCCAGTTTTCTGCTTTTGTTCAGTTTTTTAATAACCCTTTGTTTAGTTTTTTTTATTTTAAATTCTGTTTATCTCACCTAAATTTTCAGAATCTTTTGTATTTGGGGAAACTATTGATCTGTTATTTTTCAGAGTTCTGACTTGCATGATTAAGTAATTGTTCTCTTTTTTTTTTTCTTACTGTAAGTATTGAGGGTTATAAATTCTTCTGGGGGCTGTTTTAGCTTCATCCCATCAATTTGAAAATGTTGGCTCACTGGTATCATTCCGTTTAATATAGTTTTTTATCATTCTATGATTTGGTCTTTGATCCACTGATTTAGGGTATTATTTTTAGTGTCTATTTAGGCCTGCCTATTTTCTCTAGTGATTATAGTTTTATTGTATTCTGATTTATAAAGGGTTTTTACCTTTTGCATTTGAGTTCTTTATGTACTATGAATTTGTGTAAATCCCAACAAAGTCTGAGAAATATATTTGTCCTCTAAGTTTCTTATTCAGTAATCTCTAAAAATTTGTCAAATTTAATTTTCCTGACATTATTTTCATTTGAGGTTTCCTTTTTCTGTTTTCACTTGTTGAGGTCTAATAAAGGAATATTAAAGTTTCCTAGAACTGGTGCCGTACTGCTTAGATCTTTTCTCATGTTGGTTGACTTTTCTTCAGGAATGTAGTTACTATGATGTGTGTGTGTGGGTTGGGTGTACTATTGATAGTTTCATTTCCTAGTGTGCTGTTAATCAAAATGTAGTTCCTTAATGATATCTTTCTCTTCTGTTATCCAAAATCATGATTATAACTCTTGCATTTTTTTTAGTCAACTAAAGCTAAATTTGTGTGATTATCTATTTCAAGTATTTCTTATGAGCAACAAACTGCTTTATTTTCTTACCCATTCTGCAATACGTTTCCTTTCTGTTGGTGAATTTAACGTATTCAAATTTGTAACTCTCAAATTTTGTTTTCTCTCTCATTATATTACATATTTCCCTTCTTTCTATTGAAATATTATAAACAGAACCAAGCGAACAATTTATACAGTGACCACATTAATATAAAGGAAAACAATATTGGAAGATTTCAGAGCTCAGATCAATGCCGTGAATAGTCACGATTTCAAATTACTGACAAAGCTGACTCAACAGAGACAGAGATGATGTGCTATAGGCATATAACAAGGCATAGATTTTCAGACATAGCAACATAGCTAACTTTGATTTATTTTGCTTAACCATACTTCTTTTGTCACAGGAAAGCTTCTATTGGGGGAGATAGGGAAGAGTCATTAGAAGTGAAAGCCATGTAAAAAAGAGTGATATATCAATGAAATGGTGGGGAGGGGGTTAGTGTTGGTGTTTTTTTTTTTTTAAGATTCACAATGCCGCTGAAGCTGTGAAACATGGTAATTATGTTTCTGAAAAGAGGTTCTTTAAATGTAGGGTTTATTTCTTTTGGTAGCCAGTGGATTTTATCAATCTGTACTCTGTCCTATTTCTCCAATATCTCTGGGCAATTTTCTTGTATGATTACATGGAATGTTGAGTTCATGCTCTTGGTTCTATTTTTCTGGGAGACCAATAATTCTCAGAGCTTGCTGAGCTCGGTCTTGTCACTCTCTTAGTTTGCTTTGTCTATACCTGAAATAATATTCCAGTTTTGCTTTTAGAAAACATTTTTATTCTGTTGTTTGTTCTTCCATTGCTGGGTTGTTTTGGGGGGCTTGGAGGGTTTGGTTGTTGTTGTTGTTTTTAATTCTGCCTGAGCTCCTGTTCCTCTGAGCTGCTCAAATGAGAATTTCCATCATCTTTTCTAAGTTGTCAGTTCTCATATTCATCTTCCTGAGTTCTTCCATCAGCAATCTTATTTTCCATTTTAGCGATGCCATATCTTCCTCCTTACATGGTGTGATTCTAAACCAATCTGAAAGTTCTTCTGGCATGTCTATTTTCTCATCAAAAACATGCGATGTTGTTATAGATGCTCGTCTTTTCCTCCCTTTCTTTTACTTTGTCCTGTTTCTTCATGGTATCAGGGCCGCGTTTTTGGACAGCTCATTTCTCTTGTCTTTCAGTCTCTTTCCTGTGCAGGTTTCCTTCCACTCCTCTCTGTTGTTGTTCTTTGGTTTGATTCTGCCCGTTTGTCATCGCTGCAAAGTGGAACAGCTTTTGCTGGGTCTCTTTCTCCTGACGCTGTTATAATAACCTTTTGTTTTTATGGCACAATCGTTTAGGAGTACACCTTCTCTACTCCACCCACACCTCTGGGACTGAGCACTCTCTTTAAAAAAATAAAATAAAATAAACACAGTTAAGCAAAAAAAGCAAATACAGCGGCCACGCCTGACAGTCTATGTAGTTTTGTTGTTGTTGTCACCTGTCTCTCTGCCAGGAGTATGCTTCATTATTTGTTCTCCAAGGCCAAGATTAGCTGTTAAGATTACTGAGAGCTTCATTTCAGCATCCATTTAATTTATATTATTCTAGTCATTGTGTACATTATTATGCGAATGCATTTGATCACTTAATCCTTCCCATATTTCTCTGAATTCCTAGTATTAGGGATTTCTTATTATGCAATAACATTCCGTTACATTCATCTGCCATGATTTTTTCAGATGGTTACAGACTCCTGCTTCATTTTAGTCAGCCACTAAACATTTTTAAGCACCTACTATGTGCCCTGGAACTGTACTAAGTGCTGGCCACACAAGAACAGCAAAAGATTCTCTGTTCTCCAGGAACCCGTGGTCTAGGTGGGGAGACAACATGCAAACAACTATGTACAGGAAATATTGGAGATACTCTATACAGGGAAGGCCCTAGAATTAAGCGGGATCACTAAGAGCTCCCTATAGAAGGCAGGGTTTTAGCTGAGACTTAGGGTTAGACGTTCCATGTCCTGACTCAGCATTTTCACTTATTATCTCATTGCGGGCAATATTTACACATACACATTCCAACGCATTTTTACATCCATCATCTCAGAATATCACTGAGAAGCAGGCTAGGTGGATGAGGGTCCCCCTGTCCTACGGATGAAAAAAAAGCAGCTTCAGAGCAGTTGTGATCAGGGTCACACAGCTAGTTAGTGGCAGCCCTGAGTCACCCAACTCCTATCGAATTTCTCTTAACAGGCATCATGATGTAGTAGAAGGATACCTCGGCCGAGGATTATTGAAGACTGACATTCAGATCTGGCTCCTGATACTTCCTACCTTTCTGGTTATGAGCAAGTCACTGAGGCTCTCTGAACCTCAACTTCCTTATCTGTAAAGTGGGAATAATACCGACCTCTGCACAGGGATGCTGTTAGAACTAAACGTGGTAATGGCTGGAAAGTGCTTTCCAAGATTTAGACCCTTCTGTACGTGCCAGATGGAATCTATCTTGATGAAATAGGGATGGGACCTGAGTTAGGGCTCCAGGACAGCTTAAGAATCCCTCATGCCTTGGGGGAAAAGAGTCTTGGAGTGCACCATGAAATGGGAGAAGGACCTTGAAAGGGTGGATAAAAACCTGATCCTCACTTTAGTTAGGCGACAGTGTGATACAGGGGTCCTTGCTCACCAGGCCCTTAGCAGTCCTTCTTTAAACCAAAGCCTTGGAATTACAGAGAGAAAGTCATACATAGTTCATTTTCCCTTCTGATGGGGTCTGGCAGGTGGGAATTTCTTGGCTTCCACTTCTGTCCCTTGCAAATCTTTTAACTTCTCCCTGGCATTCAGATTCCTCCCCTGAGTAGTAATGAGGTTGGGCTAAATATTCCTTAAAAGGAAGAAAATAAACCTTTATTAAGCACCTATTTTGTTCTGGGGACTGTGCTGAGCACTTTACAAATGCTGTCTCGTTTGATCCTCATGGATGCTATTATTATTCCCATTTTATAGTGAAGGAAACTGAGGCAGACAGAGATGAAGTCATTTGTACTGGATCACACAACTATGAGTATCTGAGGCTAGATTGGAACTCAGGTCTTCCTGACTTCAGGCCCAGAATACTACCAGCTGTACCACCTAATTGTCTCTAAAAGTTCCTCTCATCTCTGAAATTGTTCTCTCTAAGACCCCTTCCAGCTCTCATGCTTGTGTTCTGTGCTCTGAGATCCATCACCTTGCCCCATCCTCCTTTTATAAGATTCCAAAAGATGGTTAGGATGATTTCTATGGAGTCTTGGGACACAGGTTACCTCCTTTTCTCCCCAAGCTACCTTCTCACAACTCTCTGCCTTCCAAGATACCAACTCCAGTATTCAAATCTCTTTGCCAATTTTATTCATCACTTCATCCCAAGAAGCAATTTTTAGTTTGATGCCCTTTCAAAAAAAGAAAAAAAAGAGATTCATGTTGCAACCTTGCAAGGAGCAAAAAGTTAAAAGGATCAGATTATGGGGCATCAAAAATACTTGAGGTCCTGGAGGTTGAGGTCTTTCCTTTTTTAATGCAGAGTCTGCTTTTTCTTGGGGGGATTGTGCCAGAAAAAAAAAAATGAAGACCGCAGTCTTGTGGCATTGGGCATTTAATATTTATGGGGCTTAGGAGCTTTGCAAAAAGCCCTTTATCATCAGTTTGTCTGTTGTTCCTCATGAGGGACCCTGTGGAAGGTTAGAGTTACAATCCTCTACTTTCCAAAAGAGGAAGATGAAGGGCAGGGAGGCCAAGTGACTTTATAGTCAGACCATTTTTGCTTTTGTGCTCACAAAAAACTCACCGTAGTAATAGCCAATAATAATAGCCAGTATAGACAGATTTAAGATTTGCAAAGTGCTACATATATACACACACACACACACACACACACACACACACACACACACACACACATACACTATCTCATTTGATTTTAACAACCACCCTGTGGATTATTATTATTATTCCCAATTTATAGGTGAGGAAACTGAGGTAGATAGCATTGTATCTAAGGCAGGTTTGGAACTCAGGCCTTCCTGACTCTGAGTCCAGCTTTCTATACACTGTGCCATCTAGCTTCCTGGCGTAGGGAGATTTGGAAAGTGGTTTTGCTGAGTATGTCTGAGAAAGAGAGCTCCCCAAGGCCAATGGCCTCAAATTGAAATTGGTCTGGTCAGGGTCAGGTAGAAGATTGGGGAAGGGAGAGGCCAGGAGAGAGAAGGAGGGAGAGAGAGAGAGAGAGGAAGGGAGGGAAACAGAGAAAGGGAGAGGGAGAAGGAGAGAGGAGAGAGAGAGAGAGAGAGGGAGAGGGAGAGAAAGGGAGAGGGAGAAGGAGAGAGAGAGAGAGGGAGGGAAAGAAAGGGAGGGAGAGAGAGAGACAGAGAGAGGCAAGGGCTCCCGCTAACTATTGGTTGTGTTTGTCCTTTGCTCTCAAAGAAGACCACAGCATCAGGGAATGATGACACAACTTGCAGGTGACTTTGATTTGGGTGAGGGAGGGCTGTGCAAGGTCACCAGCCTCACTTTCTCCTCCAGAGCCATCTGGATCCAGTGACCAGATTAAAGAGCAGTGTAAAGGATCCAGAAGTGTGGCCCAGATCTGGGTGTGTTATATGGAACACACTGTTGGATGTGAGTGCTACTTGAGTAAAGCACATAGAACTGTAGAACATCAGAGGGAGAAGGCACCTCAGACATCAGAAAGTTCTCAACCAGGGGTCCATTAACTCATTTTTTGCATTTTCTTTAAAAAATACTTTGATAATTGGATTTCAATATAATTTGTTTCCTTTGTAATTCTGTGTGTTTTATTTTATGCATTTAAAGGCATAAGTAGCTGAGAGAAGGTTTCACCATATTGTTACAGGACACACGCACACAAAAAGGTTGAAAGCGCTGCTCTAAGCACCTTCATGTTACAAGTGAGGAACCAGACTCAGCAAGGGGAGGGAGCTAACCAAGGTACACAGACCAGGATCTAGGCCTCTTGATCACAGATGAATGAGTGAATAAATGAACGAATGAGCATTCATTAAGTTCTTGCTTGTGCTGTGCACTGTGAGAATACAAAAAGAAGTGAACAAGACAATCCCAGCCCTCAAGGAGAATGTAGTCTGATGAGAGAAGACAAGATGCAGAGGGGGAGGGGGGAGAGACTTGGAAGGGGGGAAGAGAGGAAAAGGTGTGTATGTGGAGGCGGTTTGGAGAAGGCTCAAGAGGGCGTAGTGGCCGGGCTTCATACAAGACAAGGTAAAAGTTCACCTGCCCAGGGCTCCCAGGGCAGCATCCAGGTTCTAACCAAAGTCATCTGCAGTTCAAGGAGCAGGATGGTGACTCACCAACTCGGCTTCTGCATCTTCCAGTCCTCTGTTGAATGGGAGATGAGGCCTCACAGTGTATGCTACAATGGTCACTATCATGGTTTCTTGGGGTCCACAGGCCTACCCAGTTTACAGGTGAAGCTGCCTTATGACAAGATCTTAGTACTCCTGGCTCTGCATGCCAAGGGTGAATACACTCATGTGGTTCAGCCATACTGAGCATTGCTGCCATCCTCTGCCCTCCCAGAGGCTCAGCCACACAACCCAGCCTTCCCTCTAAGATCATAGATTTGGAGAGGGGAGGGACCTCAGAGGTATCTCATCCAAATACCTTATTTTATGGATGAGGAAACTGAGGCAAGGGATGTTAAGTGAATTGTCCAAGATCACGTGGGCAAAAAAAAAAATCATCAGAGACAGGATTTGAACCCAACTCCTCCCACTCCCTAGCCAGTGCTTCACACTGCCTTTGCACAAGTCCTTGTAGAGTTAGAAGAGACATTAGGGGTCATCCAGTCTAATAATTTTATTTTATAGGTGAAGCTGAGGCCCAGAAACATGACTTGGTTGGGGTCAAGCAGGTCGTGTATAGCAAAGCTGGGGGGAGGCTTCATCCCAGGCAGAAAACTCACCTACACACACTTGCTCATACACACACATGTGCTCACATACACTCTCACATGCACACGCTCTCACAGACACACTCACTCTCTCAAACACTCACTGTCACACACTCGTACTTATATACACACTGTCTCACACATTCTGACACACTTGCACTCTCAGCACATACATACTCTCGCACGTATGTACACTATATCTCTCATGCTCATATTCTCTTTCCCACACACACTCTCT
>CM053585.1:184425636-184482738 GCA_028646515.1 Pseudochirops corinnae | reverse complement strand
TCTCCCTCTCTCCCTCTCTCCCTCTCTCCCTCTCTGCCCACCCTCTCCCTCTCCTTCTCCCTTTCTCTCCCCTCACCACTTTGCCCCCTCCACCTCTACCCAAGCTTGGCCAATATTTCAGATCTCTTTCATACCATTTATTTTTGCAAAGCTGAGAGTCAAGAAATCATTTCAGTTCATATATTGGGGGATGCAGCTTTTTCCTGCCTTTAAAGTTCCTCCCACACAAAGTGGGGCTAGTTTATTTTGGGAATGAGGGATTGTTCAACAGTTTTCTACTTCATTCCTCACTGACCTTTCAGAATTGTTTTGGCAAGAGCTGTTTATTTTAATTGACTCTAGCTACACCCCTCCAGCCTGTCTTTGCTAATAGATACATATAATGTGCAACAGATTTCTTGGTGCAAACATAAACATTCCTCATCTCCTCTCAACACTGATTACTGGAAGTCTCGGGGCACCCTTGACATTTTCCAGTGCTGTGTCACAGTTCCTTGCTGTGTCTGGCTTCCAGTAATCACTTACTATTTTCCCCCACACATGTTCTACAATCTATTTCTCTCCCTCAGCCTGAAAAAAACAGGGTTTCATTCACAAAATGCTGCAATCGGTGTATTTATGCAGTCAGCTTTCAGCTATGTCGTTCTCAACCTTATCCATTCATCCAACAAACATTAACTAACCCTCGGGCATACCCGGGACGTTTAAGAAGTGTGAGATGGATGGATGGATGATCTTACAAAGAAAACCGAGAAGGAATAGTTATGAGCAGGAGAAGAGCAATCTCAGAATCTGATGGGATGAGTTAGGATCCAGGAGAGTTAAGTGAAATAAAGATTCAGAAAAAAAAAAAAAAGCCACTGGGTTTAATGGTAAATCATTGGCAGCATGGGAGAAAACTATTTTAGTGGACTGGTTGAGTCAGAAGCATGATCAAAAGGATTTGGGAAGTGAATGAAAGGTGAACAAGTAGAAGAAATTAGTGCAGACAATTGTTTCCGAGAGTTTGGCCGAGAACCTCCACCATAAAGAGGTCAGAGGGTTTGGGCCCCTGGGGTTTCCTCAGAATTCTTAGCTTCTTAGCAGCCCTTTGATGAGACCACTTTTCCAGGCTATATTATAACTTTTAGAGGGATTTTCCTTTGAGAAGATAAGCAGAAAAGAAACCCAGATACAAAAGGGAGAATCACAGAATTTTAGAGTGGTGTAACATCTCCACGGCCACCTAATCCAACTCATGCCCAAAAGAGAATCCCCATTGTAACATACCCAACAAGTGACCCTCTGCTTGAAGCCCATGTATGTGCTTTCCCCCAAAAGAGAGGAAACCTATGCCATTTCTAAATAACTTAGGAAGTTTTTCCCAACTTCCAGCCTAAATTTGCTTCTCTGCAGTTTCTGCCTGTTGTTCTTGATTTCTCCTTCTTGGGTAAAATGGAACGATTCTTTTTTTAATAGTGTTCTATTTTTTTCCCATTAAGTAAGGATAATTTTCAACATTTATTTTTTGAAAGCTTTTGAGTTCCACATTTTTCTCCCTCCCTCCCTCCCTCCTTTTCCTTTCCCCTCCCCAAGCTGGGGAGTCAGACTTTCCAGTTTTGAATCCTTTGACAAGAATGTCTTCTGTGCCTTTATCCAAGTCACTGATAAAAACGTTAAGTAGCCCAAGGTCAAGTAGAAATTCCTTTAATGTGTCACTAAAAACCGTTTCCAGGTTCCAATGTAGGTTACACATGTACAGTCATGTAAAATGTATTTCCATGTTAGTCATGTTCTGAAAGAAAAAACAACAAAAGGAAAAACCACCAAAAAATGTAAAAATTGTATGCTTTGATCTGCATTCAGACTCCATTGTTCTTTCTCTGAATGTGGACAGCATTTTCCATCATGAGTCTTTTGGAATTTTCTTAGATCATTGCATTGCTCAGAAGAGCTAAGTCTATCATAGTTGCTCATTGCACAGTGTTACTGTTACTGTGTACAATGTTCTCCTGGTCCTGCTGACTTCATTCAGCATCAATTCATATAAGTCTTTCCAAGGTTTTCTGAAATCCACCCACTTATCATTTCTCATAGCACAATAGTATCCCATTACATTAATATACCACAACTTGTTCAGCCATTCCCTAATTGATGGGCATCCCCTCAGTTTCCAGTTCTTTGCCACCACAAAAAGAGCTGCTATAAATATTTTTGTATACCTGGGTCCTTTTCCCCTTTTTATGATCTCTTTGGGATACAGACCTAATAGTGGTATTGCTGAAATTGTATGCACAGTTTGGACATAATTCCAAATTGCTCTCCAAATCAGTTCACAACTCCACCAACATTGCATTAGTGTCCCAAATTTCCCACATCCTCTACAACATTTGTCATTTTCCTTTTCTGTCATATTAATCAGTCTGAAAGGTGTGAGGTAGTACTTCAGAGTTGTTTTAATGTACATTTCTCCTATCAGTAGTGATTTAGAGCATCAGATGGAATGATTCTAAGCTTTCCACATGACAGCCCTTCAGATGCTTGGAGATTACTGTCCTGTGTCCCCTGAGTCTTCCCTTCTATAGTTCCTTCACCTGATCTTCCTATGACATAGTCCTCACCCTTCTAACTGCCCTTCCCTCAGTGCCCTCTAGTTAATCAGTGTCCTCCTTAAATGGCAATGCCCAGAACTGAACATGGCTCTCCAGATGGGGGTGGGCCAGGGTGAGGTGCTGTGGGACTCTCTTATTCCTAAAGTCTGTCCTCATCTTGGAGCAGCCTGAAATTACATTCACTTTTTTGGCTGCCCCATCACTTGGTTGACTCATCTTGAGTTTGTTGTTTACTAAAACTTCTAGTTCTTTTTCAGGCAGATGGCTTTCAGATCCTGCCTCCTCCATCCTGTACTTGTGATAGGTTGATCTTTTGAATCCAAGTATAAGATTTGCATTTAGCCTTTCAGAATCGTTCGATTCAGCCAAATGTTCTGTCTAACCCATCATGATCTTTTTGGATCCAAACTCTGGCATCCGCTGGGTTAGCTCTTCTTTCCAGTTTTGAATCCTTTGACAAGAATGTCTTCTGTGCCCCTATCCAAGTCACTGTTAAAAATGTTAAGTAGCCCAAGGTCAAGCAGAAATTCCTCTAACAGGTCACTAAAAACCTTTTCCAGGTTGACTGTGTGGCATGGTAAGTGAAGGTTATTGTAGAATGAGGAAGTGCCAGGAATGTCTGTAAGCAGTAGAGATGGAACTAAAAGAGAGATTGAAGTTGAGACAGAGATGGGAGAGGAAGCAGGAAGAGGAAGAGAGAGAAAAAAGAGGAGGAAGGAGGAAAAGAGAAAACAGAGAATGGCAAAAAGGATGAGCTTCTAAAGTAGAATAATAGTAGTAGTAGTAGTAGTAGTAGTAGTAGTAGTAGTAGTAGTAGTAACAACTCAGTTTATAGAGTGCTTTCATGTTTGCAAAATACTTTACAGATCTCATTTAATCCTCACAACAACTCATGGAGACAGGTCCTACAATACCCATTTTACAGAAGAGGAAACAAAGGCTTGCCCCCAGGGTCATGCAGCTCCTAAGTGACTGAGGTTGGATTTAAACTCAGGTCTTCCTAACTTCCCTCTCCCCTTCTCACCTTCCCCATTGTTTCAAGTAGCTGAGAAAGGATTACATAAAGGGCATTTATCACCTAGTTTGTCTTCTCAAACATGTCGCTAGTGGTCAGCAAGAGCTCAACAAAAGAAAAGACTTAAATCAAAATACTTAATGTTAGATCATGGAACACAATGTCAGCTATGAGAGAGACTTTAGAACATAGAATGTCAAAAGGTAGAGGGACCTTAGAACCTAGAATATCAGAAGTAGGAGAAACCTTAGAGCACAGACTGTCCGAGTTGAATGAAATCTTAGAATAGAACGTAGATTGTTAAAGCTAGATAGAGGGACTCCTAAGGGACCATTAAGTCAACCCTCCCCCCCTGCAGAGGAATAAACTCAGAGAAATATTGAGAGAAAATGACCAGCCCAGGAGCCCTCAGCTAATGGTGAAGAGACAGACTGCTGAGAAAACTGAGCCTTGGAATCCCTACCCATCCCTGCTGACTCTGGACAAAGCCTCTTCCTACCTGCAGCTCCAGAAAGCTCCCGAGGAAGGTGTGAGGCAGCAAGAAAATAGATGCTTGGGGTGGTTAGGTGGCAGTGAATAGAGCACTGGCCCTGGAGTCAGGAGAACCTGAGTTCAAATCCCACCTCAGACACTTAACACTTACTAGCCATGTGACCTTGGGCAAGTCACTTAACCCCAATTGCCCTATACTTTCCCCCTCCAAAAAAAAAATAGATGCTCATCGTCACAGTTTTGCACTTCATCCCCAGAGAGGAGAGGAGGAGACTCAGTCAACAATTACTTATTAAGCACCTTCTGTGTACCAGGCATGGTGCTAAATGCTAGGGAGACAGAGAAAGAAGGAGGAAAGACAGACCCTGCCCTCAGGGGGCTCACAGTCTGTTGGGAGAGACAGATTCAAATAATAAAACTCCATGAATAACTTTAGGCTGACTCATAGTACAGCTCTGTATTAATTAGTACAACTATAGGGAACTTTCTCTCTACCCAGTCAATATATATCATCATTGCCAAAACCCAGATTCACCTGCCATCAGTCAGGAAGATCTAAATTCGAATCCAGCCTCAGACACTCACTAGCTGTGCGGACACTGAGTTGCTACCTGCCTCAGTTTCCTCAGTTGTAAGATACGAATAGCACCTACCTCCCAGGATTGTTGCGAGGATAAAATGGGATATAATGTTTGTAAGGCACCTTGTAAACGTTATTAGTTATTTTTATCATCTTACGGTCACACAGTGTTACAGAGTGGCAGTCGGTGTCTTCGGACGCTCAGCCTCTTTGGCGTGATTCCATTTTCTCATCACCAGCAATAATAGCTATGTTTTAAATATGCAGATATGTGTCTATATCTAAAGAGATAATTCTGTAGCATCTGATGGTATATATCACCGATAATAATGATGGCCGTCACTGGTGTAACACTGTGGTCTGCAGAGTGATTTAGGGACTCATTTCGTTTGACCCTCGCAGTGACCGATGAGGAGGTAGGTGCTGCCATTTATCTCCATTTTACAATGAGGAAACTGAGGCTGGGTGAGGTTAAGTGATTTACCAACAGTCATACAGCTAAGTATCTAAGGCAGGATTCAAACCCAGGTCTTCCCGATTCCAAGCCCAAGGTGAGGGGGGGTGGGGGCAGCGGCCTTGAGGCCGCCTGTGGCCTTCTAGGCATTTTGACTGTGTTCAGGTTTTACAGAGCAAATCCTTTTATTAAGGGGTTTTGTTCTATGTTGGTTGGATTCAGTCTAAGGGCTGCACTTGAGGACCTAGAGGGCCACCAGTAGTGACCTCAGGGTTCCCCACCCACTGCCTGTCCCCTGCACCCTCTCACTGCCTGGACACCAAGAAACACCACTCTTTCAGTCCAGCAAATGAGAATCCAAGGCTTGGAAGGATAACCAGAAGAGCCTGGTTCACCTTTCTGACCGAACAATTCAGCAACAAGATTTACCTTAAGGAAAAAATTGGTAATGGGGATGAATAATAGAGCAGCCAAAAGGGTAAACAGGCCAGCAGGAAACATTTTAAAATCACAGTCTGGCCTGTGAGGGAATCACAGGCAACGTTTTGCCATAATATGGCAAAGCGTGTTCTGTGAAGTCCCTGTCGCTTCATTTCCCCTGATAACCCAGGGTTATTGGCTTCCATGCACGGTTCTAAAGCCACCTCAGGGGCTCATTTCTACAAGGTGTTAATTAACTAGAGGTGAGCTTAGCACAGGGGCTCAGTAGGTGTTGGAGGGTAAACACAAGGGGTAAAAAAGGAGGAGTTCTGAAGTGGGGGGGATTAAAAAAAATTCATTTGCAATGCAGGGAAAACCACAATCTCCCATCAGCTTAGCCAGGGCTTAGAACAGTGCTCAGCACAGAGCAGATACTCAATGTTCATTGATCGACTGACTAATCAGGAGGCCTGGCTTTTGGTTCTCTCTCTGCTGCTCACACACTATGTAGTCTTGGGCAGGTCTTTTCCTAGCTCTGACTTCAGTTTCCCCTACTGTCAAATGAGGGAATCAGGCTACCCATAAGACCTTTCCCAGCTGGAGCCATTTACGATTGGATGTTGTGTGGCCAGTGTCATTCAGTGCCTTTGTTTAGATAGCAGATGGGGTAGGTCTGTGTGAACGTGGTCCGTGAAAGAAAACAGGTGAGCCTGGGATTGTGTGATAATTGCGTCTTGGCAGGATTTCTTCCATCTGGAAACTGCACTTTGAGACAGACAAACAAAGGGGAACTAGATGAAACACTGGAGACCAGTCAAACCCTCTCTACTCCCAGTCAGCTCTTTGTGTAGGTCATAGAGTCTGGGCCCTGGGACTTCTCTAGAACTCTTAGCTTATTAAAGGCCCTTGCGTGAAACCACCTTTCAGGGCTTATTCATTTAACCTCTATCTACCTTAGTTTCCTCATCTATAAAATGGAACTATTAATAGCACCAACCTCCCAGGGTTGTTGTGAGGATAAAACATGATATAATTTTTGTAAACCTCTGGCAAGGAACCAGACGTAGGGGGTAGTTGCGAGTTAGTATGTACCTAAGAGTCGTTTTAAGAACTTTGTGAACTTTAACTGCAGGTCAGTATCATCAGGAAGGTAGGCCTTCTTCCGTCACATACTGCTTCAGTAATAATTGTCTGTAGTCACACAACTAGTAATGAATTGTTGATTACTCACGTCCGATTCTTCATGACCCCATTTGGGGTTTTCTTGGCAAAGATACTGGAGTGGTTTGCCATTTCCTTCTCCAGCTCGTTTTACAGATGAGGAAACTGAGGCAAATAGGGTTAAGTGACTTGCCCAGGGTCATACAACTAGGAAGTATCTGATTCCAAATTTGAACTCAGATCCTCCTGATTCCAGGCCAACACTCTAACCACTGTGCCACCTACTTCAGTAGCTCCTAATTAATGTGGCAGGCCCCACTGAAGTTACCGTGTCTACCCCATGACTTCAGATAGGCTAGACACAGCTTAAGCTCATGAGTAGTATACGGTTGCCTGATGCAGGGAAAAGACGATGGAACCAGGAGTCAGGAGACCTGTTTTCTACTTCTGGCTTTACCACTAACTTCCTGTGTGTCTCTTCTCTGATGTGAGCCTCAGTTTCCCTCTCTGTAAAAATAAGGTGATTGAACTAGATCATAGGATCATGGATTTAGAAATTATCTACTCCAACCCCCTCATTTTATAGAGCAGGAAACTGAGCAACACTCCCAGGAACAGAAAGGTAGAAAGTAGCAGGGTCAGAATTTGAACCCAGGTCTCATCTAGTGCTCTTTCTACTACAGGCTCTGCTGTGCTTCTTAGACGTTCTCTGAAGCCCAGTTCAGCTCCAACATTTTATGTTCCAAGGGAATGTCTTTCCAGCCCTAATGCTCTGTGTCCTAAGATAGGGGTTGGCAAACTATGGCTCACAGGCCAACTCTGGCCCACAATCTCTTTCTCTACAGCCTGGGAGCTAAGAATGTTTTTATACAAAAATAGACAGTGGGCTATAGATTTGCCCCATGGACCATAGTTTGCCAGCTCCCATTCTAGGGTCCCACATAGGCCAGAATTTTATGTTCCAAGTTATATTAAATACTTACTATGTAAATAGAAGCATATATAAATATATAAAATATGAATTTTATAAAATATAAATTTATAGAAAATAAGTGTCCAGGATGAATAGTACCTCTGGTAGAAGGCCCTTTTTAGGGGTGTTCATCCACCATTGGTAGCCACCTCTCCCCTAACTCTGTCACCTGTGGCTCCAAGAAGCTGTAGTGGCCACGCCCCAGTAAAACTGTCTTGGCAAATGGTCTAAACCAGATTAGGGATAACCAAGAGGCCTCAAAACCAGTTGGGGAGTTAGAAGGATGTCTACTCCAAGCATGTAAAGACTTCTCTTGGTGGAATGAGCGGTCAAGAGCAGTTTGTTCCAACAGCCATGAAGGTGGCTGAAGCAGGTACTGTGTAGTTCTTAGAGTTTGGTCAGACGTTGAAGACACCAAGGCCATCAACTATGTCCTGGGCCATCGCCAGGCATCTTGACTTTTGTTTTGCCGCTGGACTTCAGTGACTAAGAAAGAAAGAGGGAAGCTGACGACTTTGAGCAACTCTGCCTTACTTAAATCCAATTCACGAACAAGTCAAGGCATCACCCATGATGTCATTGGTCCTCTTTGAAAACAAAGAATGAACAACGAGTTCTTATTATTTATTACTGTTATTATCTCCTAGTTCTGACAGTCTGTGATTCTATGAAATTAAGCCTACTCCCAAAAATTTCCAGAAACTTAGATCTAGAAGGTGCTTAGAGACCAGTGAATCCAACCTCCTCATCTGCAGATGGGGCCAATCCCTCTGAGAGAAGGAAAGTGGATACTCCAAGGTCAGACAGGAAGTGAGAGGTATCTCTGGGTCTAAAACCCAGCATCGTTGAATCATAGCTCAGGACTTTTCCATGATGCTAAAATGTGTATTTGTCAGGAAAAGACCTGCCCAGAGACAGGGAAATGAAGCAAGGACACGATCTGTGCTACCTCATCATGTCTCATAGGTTCGAACCAAGGAGCTGGAGAATTTTGTTCAAGCCCCTTCATTGTTCCCTGTGAGTGAATCTGCAGTATGGAATCTGTGCTTTTCTGGACCCAGCATGGCTCACTGGGGCCCATCCGTCTCAACAACCGATGTGAGCTATTTATAAGCAAACAAGGAGCTCATCCCAGAACCTGATGAAGCAAGATGATTTGGAGATAGGAGGATACAGGCCTGTTTCATCATGAGTCGGCCCAACTGAGCATGGCACAGGCTGATGAGTAGCTTCCAAACCACTGAAAGAAAGAATTGAGCTGAGTTGGGGAAGCCAATGAAGGTTTTATGTCTGGCCCTTTTCCTGAACCCTGACAGCCAAAAAGAATCAGATTTTACTTCCAGGGATTCAGCACCTTCCCCATTAATAAACTACCTCTCCACCATTTTGTCCTCTGGGCCTATATACATGGAAAGGGCTGCCTGAGACAGTGGAGTTCCCTCTGCCTAGGGGCTTTCAGGTGGGGGCTAAATGAATAACTGTAGGGGATTCTGCAAGGGGGAATTTCTGCTCAGGTATAGATTGGACCAGATGACCTCCAAGGGCCCTTCTAGCTCGGATTGCATCATTTTGTGAGGGACCTAATGGAACCACCATTTAAAACTGTGTGTGTATGTATGTGTCTGCACATTGTTGCCTTTTGTGTTTCAGACCACACACTTTATCCCCATACTATACTCCATTTGAGGCTTCCGTTGTAAGAAGGAAAAACATTTAAGCAAAACCAGCAGACAGAGGGACTAACGGCATCTGGTAGAAGATATCGCATTCTGCACCCTTAGCCCCTGTCCTCTCTACTGAGAGGAGGAGGCATGTTTCATCAATTATCAGAGAGAGAGGGAAATAAGAATATGAGTGAAGAAGAGGGGAGAAAGAGGAAAGAGAGAGAACACTTGGAGAGAAAGAACAAAGAAAGGGAGTAGTAGCTTGGGCTAGAGGAAGTGGCGTATGTGATGGAAAGCCACCATTTACCCATCAGTTTACCAGCCACCTGCCATTACTCTTCCCAAAGAGCGTTGTGCCTTCTCCTAGCCATCTGAGAAATACCCTTCCTGGTAGCAAAGAGGAAGAGAGAAGTCCAAGACAGATTGGTTCTTGAAACCTAGTAGAGAATGTTGTTCATCTCATGCTCTTGTCCATTCCTTAGAGACAACATGGAGTAGTGAAGAGGGCATAGGACTTGGAGACAAGAAGATGTGAGTTCAAATCCTGCATCAGACTTTTACTAACTGAGATCCCAGGCAAATTGCTTAACCCTTTTATACCTTAGTTTCCTCATCTGTAAAAAGAGGAATGTGGACCCAGCAGCCTTCCAGCTCTAAATATAAGACTCATTGATCTCATAGCTCACTAACGACGTCTGAGTGTCTCATCATCCCTTGTTCAGTATTTTCCAGTCCCATCTGCATTTGACCAGCTGTGAGCCTTGGTCTGAGCTGTGTGTTCATCTTGACCTTAACCCTGACTGCTGTGTCACCCTCTCCTCCTGTTGGCTACACTCACCTCTTTGAATTTAGATTAGGTTTAAAGTCAGGCTCAAAATCTGGGAATCAATGTTCTTCATGGACAATTTAGATCAGAAACAACAGAGCATCTTCTGTGAATGGCCTCTTAATATCAAAAATATTCATTGCTAGCATATATAAGGTTTGCAAAGCACTTTACAAAAATCTCATTTGATCCTCTCAACAACCCTGAGAGGCAGGTGCCACTGTAATCCCCATTTTACAGATGAGGAAGCTGAGGCAGGCAGACTATAACAGGCCTGCCCAGGGTCACACACTAGTAAGTGTCTAAGGCTAGATTTAAACTTAGATCTTCCTGACCCCAGACCCAGCACTCTGTCCAGTGCACCCTCAGCTGCTTCTCAGTTTCCCTCTGCCCTCTGTTAGTCTTTTCAAAGATTTGGATTCCACGTTCTTAAGCTCTTTGGATATCAGATTTCCTTTGATCAACCGTCTCATTAGTTCATTTAGCAAACATGCAGTAAAAGTCTACCACATTCAAGTTCTTAGACCAGATACTGGGGAGATAAAAGCAAAAGATGACCCAGGTTCTGCCTTCTAGAAACTTAATTTCAGTTGGGAGAGGGAAGGATGCTGTATGGGCACAGGTGTGTGCGCCAGCCAGTGTGCTGCAAGGATATTCGAGGAGGGAAAGAACAACCAGGGAATCCATCAGGCAACAAGCATTCATTATGCACCTACTGTCTGCCAAACACTGTGCTCTGGATACAAAGACAAAAAACAAAAATGGCCCCTGCCCTCCAGGAGGTTACATTTTATTGAATAGGATCACATCACTTAGAAGCAGTGCTTGAGCTGAGCCTTAAGGGGAGATATGGATACTAAATAATAATTATAAGCAGCTTTTATATAGGTCTTTAAAAGTTTGCATTTGACCCTCACATCAATCCTAGGAGGTAAGTGACATTATCATCCCCATTTTACAGATAAGGAAACCAAGGCTGAGAAAGCCTCAGCTACTAGCCCAGAATTGTAGATATCTGAGGCAGGATTCAAACTTGAGTCTTCCTGCCTGTCCAGCACTCCCTCCACTACCCCACTTAGCTGCCTGTGTCATTCTAACGATGCTAAAGGCAGAGATAAGATCTCAGTAACTCTCCTCTCTCTGCCACTGATGAATCAATCAGCAAGTATTGATAAAACACTTACTGTGCACTAGGGGCTTGGGGTGCAAATATGGAACAATGGAACAGTCCTTACTCTGAAGGAGTCTGGCTTCTGGAGGGCAGGGCAGAGACAGCATGGACATGTCTGCGTTATGCTAAGTTATCACACACAGAAGAAATGCAAAATGAATCTAACGCAGTTAGGGGAAAGGCTCAGGGAAACCTTCACGTAGAAAGTGGTGGTGCTTGGAGTGAGAGGGAGATTCCATGAGGCAGAGGGGAGGAAGGCATCCGGCCCTCTGGCCTGGAGAGCCAGGGACAGGCAGAGCAAGAGAGGAGGAGGGCCACCATCCTGAGAAGCCAAGGGAAGGCCCTTTGGGCTGGACCTTAAGTAATGCCTAAAGAGGCCAGAAAGATGGGTTGGGAAGGACTTGGAAGCCGGCAGATTTTCTGTTTCATCCTCAGGTGGTATGGAGGCATGTGAGGCCCATTTTCAAGGAATCCTAGAATATCAGAGCAGGAGAAGGGTGTCTTAGACGGTGTCTGCTAACACCCCCCTGACTTGGCATGTGTAGGCCAGAAGAGGAAGATAATTGCCCAAAGTCACATATAGACTTAGTGACAGAGCAGGTATCAGAATCCAAGCCTCCTTTATTCCATCCATTGTACCAGGCTGGCATCCCTGACCTGTGTGTGTATGTGTGTGCACACATACATATGTGTATATATGTATATATACACATATATGATATATACATAATATATAATATACACATGTATATATCTGCACACACATACACACACACATACACATATGTATATATATTTTTTTCTCTCCTGACCTCTGACTCCTGGTTTCCTTCAGCTCTCAAACTAAAATTCCACCTTCTGCTGGAAGCCTAAGTCCTTTTTTTTTTGGTGGGGAGAGGGGGGACAATCAAGGGTTAAGTGACTTACCCAAGGTCACATAGCTAATGGGTATGTAAGACTGGATTTGAATTCAAGTCCTTCTGATTCCAGGGCCTTCTTTCCGTTTATCCTGTCTTTATCTGATTCCTACATGATTGTTTGCATGTAGTCTGCCCCACCCCCATACTCCTTGGATTGTGAGCTCTTTGAAGGTCAGGAGGGTTTTTGCTGGTCTTTGCATCTCAGTGCTTAGTGTAGAACTTGACTCAGTAGATCATTATTGACTTGGCTCTCCCTCACATATGTAAGCGGTGTTGTTTTCTCCCAGTGCCCCCTGGTGTAGGCCCTGCCTTTCCCTCTGTTTATATTAGTCTTGTATTTAGTTTTTCCAGATCAGCCTCCCATCAAGCTGTGGTACCTGCAAAAGGATACCCATGCCTACCATGTGCCTCTCTCCTCCACACACACACACACACACACACACACACACACACACACACACACCATCCCTCTTTCCCTTTCTGCTCTCCTGGCAACAAAGGCTTAGTTAGCTCCAGGAGTTATACCTGCTCTGTGCCCCTCTGCTGCCTGAGCCCCCTCCTGGGCTCTGGAGAGGCTCGGGGACCTTTACTTGTGTGATGCCTCAGTGGCCATTCTAGAAATTGTGTTAAGGAAGCCTAATCAGATGAGCCCAGAACTGAATTTGGTGCCGAACATGGTCCGTTTTCTGTGACTGGGGAGAGTAGGGTCTCCTGGGGGCCGGGGTGATGGAGCATTTTAAGTCAGGTGACTCAGGTGTACTTCTTACCATCTATATGACCTTAAACAAGATCTTTCTTCTCTCTGGGCCTCAGAGTTCTCATTTGTAAAATAATGGCGTTGGACTGGGCCATGAATAAGGTAATACTGTGTGACAGGCACAGTGCTGAGCACTTTACAGTTATTATCTCATTTTATTCTCACAACTACTCTGGGAAGTAGATGCTGTTATTATCCCCATTTTATGGATTAATAAACTGAGGCAAACAGCGAGTAAGTGATTTGCTGTGGGTCACACCACTAATAAGGATATGAGGCTGGATTTGAACTCAGATCTTCCTGCTCCGAGTACAGCATTCCCTCCATGGCACTGTCTAGCTGCCCCCTCCTACTCTTGATGACTTTGAAGAACTAAGTTCTTAGGACTTTCTAGGCCAAGCGTAGAGGGAGAGAGAGGGTTTCTCAGAGGAAGAAATGGCTTAAAATAGATTAACACTGATGCGGTTAGATAGGATAATGGTGGGCTCATAAAGGTTTTAGATCATCCCTCTCCTTGCCCACATCAGTCCTTCCACATCCCCTGACCACCAGAATTGATGCTTCAGAGAAGGAACCATTTCTTCCCTGGAGCTAGCTCACACTTGGGTAGCCCTTTTGTTCGGTTGTGGCCGAATCTTCATGACCCCATGGACCTTATCATCCCTGGGGTTTTCTAGGCAAAGACACTGGAGCAGTTTGCCATTTCTTTCTCTAGCAGATTAAGGCAAATAGAGTTTAAGTGACTTGCCCAGGGTCACACTTCTTAGCAAGTTTCTAAGGTAAGATTTGAACTCAGGTCTTCCTCACTGCAGCCCCAGCAGCACTGAGCCTTCTAGCTGCCTCTGGGGAGTCCTCTAAGGTTTGAGAAATGATTTGCGTATTTTTGTTACCACATTTCATCCTCACAATGGCCCTGTGGACTAAACACTGTTATCATCCCCATATTACAGTTGAAGACACTGAGGCAGAGAGTACCTAAATAACAGGGCCCTCCCCAATAAATGCCTGAGGCAGAAGCCAGACCCAGTCGTGGGGACTCTCCAGCCCTTTATCCCTTTTGCCTTTCTGCCATTTTTCATAGTAATAGTGAACTTTTCTATCCAAATTCTCAGATTTCTAAGCACTTTTCCAACAACAGCCCAGAGAGGAAGGTGGAGCAACCACTATTAACCCCATTTTATAGATGAAGTAGTTGGGGCTTTCCCAGAGCTACTAGGTGGTTTCAAGGTCAAGCCAGCTGAGTCAAAGGGCAAGTGAGCCTGGAAAGGAGGCGAAACATGGTCGATAAGACCCAAGCCTGTAATTTACCTAGTGCTCCACTCCCCAACCCGAGGTGATAGTGCAGTCTCATTATTCCATGATGCCTGGCTGAAGAAACTCCAGTGTCTTGTTTAATTAGGCATCTGGCACCAAGTTGCATTTCACTCTTCAAACGTGGGGTATCACTCAGGAAGCAGGGTCGTTGGGGATGGTTCCCCGCACTCCAAGGGAACCTGACCTCCCTCTCTGCTGACTCCTCTGAATAAAGCTGGGTCTCTACAACTACCTTTTCTCCTTTCCCGTTTCCCTGTCCACACATCCTTACTTATTCTCAACTGGATAGTCCTTCTGTCTCTCAGAAGGGCAAGAATGCTTCATTTTCAGGATGGGTTGGATTTGGCTTCCATTCTTAAGGTGGTCTTAATTCCCAACCAGAGCCTGCCTTCCCCACTCTGACACTGCTGGCTGGCAGGTTTCCTTAGCTCCTCAGCTTGGGGTGCTGCCCGTCCATTGGGCCGACTCCCTCCTGTCTGTTTTGGACCGACTCCCTCCTGTCTGTTTTGGACCCAGCTCTTCTCTTTTCTGGGGTGACACCCATTGGAGAAGGCTGTGTTCTTTCCACAGGAGTGACAGGCTGTATGTTTAAAGGTCACGGCAGAAGTCCCTGAAATAGCCCTGCCATGTTCAGCCCTTTTCTTCTCTCTTGTTTTTCACTGCTTTCCCTTGGTCCTGATTGAAGGAGTTAGGAATATTTAGCTGGAGAAGATAACACTAAGGGAGTCATAAATGCTATTTTCAGATCTCATTAAGAGCTGTTATTCAGAAGAATTAAGCTTATTCTTTTTGCTCCAGAGAGTGGAGCTGGGTGGAAGATATACAATGACATTCTTTAGGACAGTTATTAGGAAGAATTTCTAAACAACTAAAATGCTCACAGTGGAATGGCCCGCCGGGGGTAGAGAGTTCCCTGTCACTTGGGGATGGTTCAAGCAGAGGCTATTAGAGATATATTGTCGGCTCACTTACAACTCTGAAGTTGCATAGTTCTGTAATTCTTAGATAGAATCCTAAATTAAGAGCTGAAGGGTGCCTTAGAAACCATCTAATCCAACCCTCTCCATTTTACAGATGAGGAAACTGAGGCCTAGAGGGATGAAGTGACTTAGTAGGGTTGTAAGACAAATTTTTTTTCTTCCTTTCCCTTTTCCCTTCCAGTTTCTCTGATATATTTTGTGAGATTATAGCCAAATAATCTGAGAAAAAAGCATATGGTAACATCATTGGGTATTAATGGACTTCATTTTTTTAGGGATCCTTAGGGGGTAGGGATGGATCATGGTGGGAATTTCCCACCATGACCCAGGGCTCGGCCAGCAGGGGTTATTTAGGAGCAAGAGTCTGCTTCTCCAGGAAACTGGCAACTCCCCCAAAAGGTTCCCACACCTCTTCAACTTTTTGTAATGTCTCCTGGGCTTCTGACATGGTCGTTCCTACTTGACTGAAGCCTTGGTGGATTTGAAACCTCACTCGTCCCCTCTCCATAGCCCTGTAGGGGACAGTCCCTGCCTGGCCTCCAGCTGCTTTGATTCCAGCCGATGCTGGCCTTCCCAGCTCTAGAGTCTGTAGTCCTTCCTGTGGCTGGGCTGTCTCTCTGACACACAACTCAGAAAGGTGGGCTGGGTGGAGAGAGAATAGATCCAGCTGCTTGGCACATGTTGCCATGATGTCTCAGTAAAACCGAATGTGTCACTTCTCAGGATGGATATAAAAGTAGCTATTTTTATAGACGGTAGACAGAGCTAAAAGAGACCTCAGAACATAGAGCGTAGAATGTCAGAGTCAGGATGAAGAGTCCTCAACACATAGAGCATAAAATGTCAGAGCCAGAAAGGGACCTTAGGCTAAGAGTTCTTAACCTTCAGTCTAGGAACCTAAAACATTTTTGAGAGTAGAGCTGGGTGGAAGAGCTGTATTTCAATGCAGTTAGTTTCCTTTATAATCCTATGTGTTTTATTATTGTCATTTATTAAATGCATGATTCTATGCATTTAAAAAAATATTCTGAGAAGGGGGCCATCCTGGTAAAGTGGTCCATGGCTTACAAAAGGTTAAAAACCCTTACTTATGGGCTTGGCCTTTCCAGCCCAACTTTTCCTTCCGCTGAAGACACACTGAGTCTCCAAGAGGGAAACATCTCACATATCAAGTTAGTGGCAGAGAGGAGATTAGAACCCAGCTCTCCTGACACCTAGTCCAGGGGTCTTTCTATTACACAGTGTTTTCTGACATGTTTCTTGAGAGAGTTCTCCTTTTGCACATTGAGGGAATCCCAAATCTTAAGACACCTGATGAATTGGCTGGGCCCCAACAAGGAACAGACCAACCTTTAGTATGGCCCAGACCCATTGGGGCTCACTCGTACTGCTTATGATGACCCTCTCTACTTACACACATGCTCCATGGCCTGTAGTTATGGCAAAACCCTATCACAGCATGGCCTCATCAGAGGGATTCCAGAGGAAACACAATTTCATCAGTTTCATTTTATTGATTTCATAGAGTGCAAGCGTGGTGTAACTTGGTTTTCTCCAGGGCTGAAGTTTAGTTCATACATTTATTTGAAGGAGACTCTGGAGGTAACCTAATGCAGACCTGCACAACCTATAGCCCACCAAAGGATTTTGGGCAGCCCACAAAAAAATGTAGAGGAAACATCCTCTGCATTGTTCAGGGGCTGCCTGAAATCCTTTGGCGTGCGATGAGCAGCCTGTGGGCCGCAGGTTGTGCAGGCCTGATCTAATAAGATCATGGGAGCGTAGGTCAGGAGATGGAAAGGCCCTTACAAGACCTTTCATCCAGCTGCCACATTTTACGGATAAGGAAACTGTGACCCAGAAAAACTAAGTAAGGTCACACAGGCATTAGCTTCAGAGGCAGGATTTGAACCCAAATCTTCTGAATCTCAAGTCTAGAAGTCTTTTCATTCTTATCCCCCAACCCCTCCCAACAAAGTCCACGTAGTAAAGTTCTGCTGAAATCCAGCTTGAAAAATAACACTGTTATCGACCCCCGAAACACAGTTGGGTTTAAAGAGGGCGTCTGGTTCATCTCTCCCCAGTCTCAGCTCAAGACTGCCCGCAAACCATCCCTGTCTGCCATTTGCTCCCAAGAGATCATAGACTCATGAAGAGAAAGATCATAGGCTTTCTAGCTGGAAAAGGACCTCAGAGATCAAAAACTCCCCAGAGATTGTGTCTGTTTAACACCTCAGGCGGGTGAGAGCTTAATAAATGCGATTGGGGAGGACAGGAGAGGAGTCTTAATTAGTGGTGCGGGAGCATCAGCTGTTCTGAGCCTGGCTTCTCACCTGGCCTCCACCTTCTCTGTTCTCTGTTTTCTTTATCCCCAGCTTTCTTTGGAAAGTACCTTAATGAATACAACGGCTCCTATGTGCCACCCGGCTGGAAGGAATGGGTCGGACTCCTGAAAAACTCTCGATTTTATAACTACACACTCTGTAGAAATGGACTGAAGGAGAAACACGGATTTGACTACTCAAAGGTAGGTTCGGCCAGAATGGCAGCTCTCGTCTGTCATGTTGCCTGGAACAGAAGAGTTTCAGAAGCTAATGGATTCTTTCCCCCCAATCAAAACTTGGCCCATATTCGACCCTTCCCTCTTCTTCATTGTCTGCCTCTAGTCATTCATCAGGGTCTGTCAATTCCTTCTTTAAAAAAAAAAAAATTACGTTTTTTCAATTCCTTCTCAGTATCTCTCATCTCCATCACCTCCATTACCACCAAGTCACAAAATCACTGAATTCTTAAGTTAGAAGGGGCTTCTGCGGCCATCTAGTCCAGCCAATACACCCAAAAGTATCCCCACTGGAAGGGAGGTAAAAATGAGGACCTTGCCCCTCATTATCAGAGCACCCCATCTTCCATTCAAGAAGTCTTACTCTCCTTCTGGGCCATCCTGCCGTGGGCTACCAGATGAGAGATAGAGACCAAACCTGGGATTTCGTTTCCATAGGGAACTCCCAGGTGAGCAAGCTCCGTCTACCACTGCAAGTGTGTCAGTACCTTTACCTGCAACTTAGAATCTTAGGTGGCTGTCCAAAGCACTGAATAGTTAAGTGAGTTCCTAAGGTCACACAGCCAGTAGGTGTCAGATATATGTTCCTAAAAGGGTTTTGTCACTCCTTCCTGCTCAGAAACCTTCAGTGATTCCCCACTTTGTATATAGTATGAAGGCCAGATTCCTCAGCCTGGCTTTCAAGGCCTTCCACCAGCCAACCACCCCCCCCACTATCCAGCTTTCTGTCCTGTTGCATCCTGTTGATGTCTTAGTATCTCTTGGTGAGAACCTTTCACTCTGGTCCAGGAAGTGTAAGCCAGAGGTCTATGAACTTTTTTTTTTTTCAACATTTCAATAACTATATTACTGGTTGCCTTTGTAATCATATGTATTTTATTTTATTTGTTGTATCCTGAAAAATCTCTAATCATCACCAGATTGCTAAAGGGGACCATGACAAAAAAAAAAAAAGGATTAAGAACTCTTGCTCTAGTCAGACTACTGTCTCCTTGACCCCTCATAGACACTAAGCTCTTTCTTGACACCAGGTCTTGCTCATGGTAGTCTCACTTCTGCCCCAGCCCTGTTCGGAATGACCTTCCTTCTGCCTATCCAAACCCTTCAAGCTTCTTGAGGGAAAGGACTGTTTTGTATTCCCAAGGCCCAACCTAATGCCTTGCAAATATTAGGCCTTTAATACATGTTTTTGGGATTGCACTGGAATCTCATTTTCAAGGTTGATATCCCTGCCTCTTCCAAGAAGCCTTCCCTTACTGCTCCAGCCCTCACTAATCTTTCCCTTTTTCTAAACCTTTGTCATCTGTTCTCATCATGGACTGACTTGTCCTTACTGTCAGTTGACTGCTTTGTGGCTGTGTGTCATCTCCCTGACTTTTCTGTGAGTTCCAGGAGCCCAGGGACGGAGTCCTAATAGATTTCTTTTGTCTTCCAGTCAGAATCTAGCACAGTGCTATGTAATGATGGTGATGATGATGATGGTGATGATAATGATCATTTGTTCTGTGGTGTTTTTAAATTTACACAATATACATCATCTCATTTAATTCCTACAAGACTCCTCTGAAGGTAGGCTTGTATTATCTCCATTAGACATATGAGGAAACTGAGACTCAGTTAAGCATTTTTTAGGAAAGGTAACTTGTCCAAGGTTGCTCCATTAGTAAATGAAAGATCCAAAATTAAATAAAGCCCTTCATGGTTTGACCCCTCCTACCTTTCCAGTCTTCTTAGACTTTGCTGTCTTCTACATACTGAGTATATCCATGTACTCTACATCCAGTGAAAGTGGCTTCCTTGCTCTTCCTCTCACAGGACACTTTGTATGCCGACTTTGACTGCTTATTCTCCATACCTGGAATTCTCTCCTTCCTCACCTTTGCCTTCTGGTTTCTGTGGCTTCTTTCAGCTTCCAACTAAAACCCCACCTTCTGCCAGAAGCCTTTCCCAGTCTCCTTTAATACTACTTACTGCCTTTCCTCTAAAATGTTCTTCAGTTTATCCAGCCTATATCTCATCCACACCCATGTGTTCACATGTTCCCTCCTTTGCCTTTCTTCATATCCCCAGCACTTAGCACAGTCCCTTATACAGAATAGGAACTTAATAAATACTGGGCAGCTAGGTTACACAGTGGTTAGAGTGCCGAGCCTGGAGTCAAGAAGACGCATCTTCCTAAGTTCAAATCTGGCCTCACTTACTTAGCTATGTGACTCTAAATGAGTCACCTAACTCCATCTGCCTCAGTTTCCTCATCTGTAAAACAAACTAGAGAAGGAAATGGCAAGCCACTCCAGTATCTTTGCCCAAAAAAGCCCCAGATAGAGTCACAAAGAGTTGGACACTACTGAAAACGACTACACACCAATAATAAATGCTTCTGTACTTGGATAGAGAGGTAGCTGTACGCGTGGTTGGAAAAGAGCACTGGGGTCAGAAGGCTTAGATTCAAAGTCCTCACTCTGACATGAACCAGTTGTATGATCTTGAGCCAATTTCTTGACCTCTTATGTCTTCAACTTCCTCTTCTAAAAAGTAGGAATAATTAATTATAGTGATGACTGTACCTTTTTTTTCAATAAAAAGAACCAGAGGAAGGCTTTCAACTCATTGGGTCATTCCTCTCCAGGGGATTCATGCCAAGATACAGACAAGAATCCCAGCTGGCAGAGTGTCCTTGAGTGCTAGTGGATGCCATGTCCACATTGAGGAATTCAAAGTGTCACCAAAGTATTGAAATTGAGTGCCTGCCCTGCCTACTTTACTATCAGGATTGGGTTAAGGAAAACACTTTGTAAACTCTTCACTACTATGTAAACTTGAGCAGTACAGCATCATTACTCTAATAACTGCCCGCTCCTCCCAAAAAAGACCAGAGTTTCATCCCTTTCCATTACTCATATGCCAACAGGTTAACAAGGTGCTCTTCTCACCATAGCCACCTGAGGCAAGGAGGGCAGGTACGATTATCCAGGGTTTTCTGCCACATAGATTCAGTGCTCCTTCCACAACATCCCAGCAGCTCCTTCACCTGAGAGAGAATCCAGCCCCCCCACACCTCAGTAAATGGTATCATGACCAGCCTTTTTCTGGTGACTTGCCACCCTGCCGGTAGGTCCTCCAACAACAGACTCAGCCCATCACTGGGTTGTTCCTTACATCTTTTCCAGCTTGTCCTTACCCATTGGTTCCAGCTCCATTGCCATAACCTTTGAGAGGGAGTCCAGGATTGCCTCCAAGTCCTGGGGAGGCATCTGAGGAATGGAGGCTTTTTATATTAAAAATGATAGAAGCCCAATGTAGTGGATGGAGAGCTGGCCTCAGAGTTAGAATGACCTGGGTTTCAAGTCTCACCTCTGACACACACTGGCTGTGTGACCCTGGGCAAGTCTCTCTCTGAGCACCCAGGAAGCCCTCGCAAGACTCCAGGTCACAGAGCAGAGGCCAGTCGGCATCGTTAGAGAGAGGATCTCTCGGTGGGAATTTCCTACACAAATGAAATCACAGGCCCAGGCTAAAAGAGAAAGATGGCAGCAATGATACTAGCCAGAGGAAAGAAGGACACACCCAAAGGTTAGTGCCCACAGAATGTTGAGAGTATAGTGTTCATTAAGACTAGGGGAACATCCACGGTTGCTTAGAATAGGACGTGGGGAGCAGGTCACTGATGTCCATGAGAATGCTGAAAAGGCAGACAGCGTGTATGTCGGCTGCTTAGGGAGGCCAGCTAACCAGGAGGGAAAGATCCCGAGCTTCCAAGGGTAAGATTGCCGACCTAATGTACTGCTGATTTTTTTTCCTATTTGAACCAAGAGGTAGGTGGTGGAGGGCAGAGAGTGGGTCCCATTGCTGGAACAGTGAAAAAGATGCTCCTGGCTTCCCAAGCAGAAGAGTAACTCAGTCCCAAGACTACGAGTCTATTGGGGACCCTGAAAATGATGCCCCGTCCCCCAGTGGAGCCAGGAGAGAGTGGGCTAGTCTGTCTTAGGGGATCCAACCCCATTTCCAGGGATGAGAAAGGATATAGACACCCCAGGAGCAATGCTGTGCTGCTTTGGAGAAGCTGGTGACATTTGTTTCTGAACTCAGGACCCAGACTCCCTCAGCAAGTGATTTATTCGTTGCCTAAGAAATAGCTCTGCAACCTGGGGCAGGAGGGGTGCTGGAAGGCCGCTCCCCAGGCTCTGCAGCCAGGAAAGATACAGCCCAGCTTTGATGTCACTGACTCCATTTTTGGCCCACTCTGCCCTCTCCTTCCTGAGAGCTCTTAGCATCTCTCCTGCTGGCAGGGCTCCTTAGCAAGGACCACATTTACTCAGAACAAAATACATTCACTTGCTTACAGCCACAAGCTAGCAATTTCCTCAAACGGGTTGTAGCACCTCCTGATTTATTGATGTAGATAAATTATTGATGGGGGATGCTCATTAGGGGGAAGGGGGCACAGCAGGAAGGCAGTGAGGCTCTAGAAAGGGGGAGCTGCATAGACCTGAAAGAGCTGAGATTATACTCATCTGCTTTAACATTGGGAAATCATTTCAAACCAATGCTTCCATCCCCTTGAATTTTTCTCCTATTGCCTCACGTCTGGGTGCAGGGCCAGTTAGTCCAGTGAGTGAGAGCACCAGGCTCACAAAGCCATGTTCAAAGGCCTGGGTCTGACCTCTGACCTCTGCCCCTACCTGAATGACTTCACCATCCCTAGGTCTGTTTCTCCCTCTGTAAAGTGAGGTTAGACTCAATGGCCTCTGAGGTCCCTTCCAGCCTCAGGTCTGTGATGGTAATACCCCACGGCCTCAGTGCCCCTGTGCACTGGTCACCTTTCTCATCAGTCATGCCTGCTACATAGAAGTTGTAGTTTTGTTTTTAAGCTCCATGCTCTAATGACTGACCACATAACCCTGTGACCTTGAGTAGTCACTTCCTGATCCCGAGACCTCATTTTTTTATCTATAAAACAAGGAGGTTGGACTAGATTAATTCTGAGGACCTCTCTGGCTCCAACAGCCCCTGTTCTAAGGTCCCTTTCAGCTTTGGCATTCCATGTTCTTTGCTCAGAAATCCCTACCAGCTCTGGCATTCTACATCCTCTCAATCAATAAGCATTTTTTAAGCACCTCCTGCATGCCAGGCACTGTGCCTAGGCGCTGGGGTCACAGCTACAAAGGATGCCATGGTGGCCCCTTTCCGGGAGATTGCTTCCATTCCCAGCAGCACTGCTGGCATTTATGGCATTTCTGTCCGGTCTCCATTCTCATATTTAAGCCTCCTGCCTTGCTTGTCTGCCTTCTGCTTGGCCACGTGCTTTCTGATGGGCTCCAAAGCCAGCAATTTGTGCCTTCCCCCCGCCGCCCAGGCAAAAGTTCAGAATTACCCTGGGTAAAATAATGAGCTTCTCACATTGGAATCACATCTTTATTCTCTGTGGCAAGTATTGTATCCCCCCAGAGAAAAACAAATTAAAATAAATTCGCTTTGCCAACAACAGCTCAGGAGCAGAAGTAACTAATTCACCTTGATCATATCCCCTTCGTGCCCAAAGATTCCTTCAGTCTGACTTTGAAACAAGCCTTGGATGCATGAGGACAGGGTTACGTATTCTCTAGGTGCGGGATAGAAAGAGCCCTGGCCACAGGCAGCTAGGTGGTGCAGTGGGTGGAGTCCTGGGCCTGGAATCAGGAAGACCCAACTTCAAATCCCACCTCAGACACTTACTATCTGCGTAATACTGAGCTAGGCCCTTAGCCTCTGCTTGCCTCAGTTTTCCCTTTATGTAAAATGGAGATAACAGCATCTGTAATGAAGGGTTGCCGTGAGGATCAAAGGTGATAATATTCGTAAAAGTGCTTAGCACAGTGCCTGGCACGTGGTAGGAACCATATAAATGCTTATTCTCTTCCCTGCCCTGCCCTGGAACTGAGTTGGCCCAATACTGGTTCTGCTGCTGGTTTCTCAATGTGTCTCCGGGGAAGTCCCTCCTCACTCTCTGAGTCTCCGTGAAACAAAGGTTGTTCCCTCATGAATTTTCCAGCTCTAAGTGGCTTAGGTTTCATAGGCCTCAGGAAGAGACTGTACCTAGAATGCCAACTGGCCATCTTGCAAGGGGTGGTCAGTAAAGGGACCAGGAAGACATTCTAATATCACATGTCTCAGTGTAGACGTCGTCCCACTCACGGGGGGAACATCCTGGAAGGGCTCAGTATGACAGGACATCAGCAGCGATGGCTTTGTGTACAGAGAGCACTGTTTTATACTATATGTTTATACTCTTTATACCTTCCACCTCAGTGTTCCATTAAGGTGGATAGAAAACATTCATTCTTCCTGACAGCCCTATGGAGGTGTGAGATGCATGGTGATGTTTTCCTCATTTCACAGATGAAGATAGTGAGGCTGATAGGTTTAGGGATTAAGCTCACATACCTGTGGTAGAACTAGGATTCAAACCCAGGTCTCTCCTGACTCTGTGTCCACTGTTCTTTATCTTACGTTAAGATGCCCGAACTCTTGTCTCTCTGAATAAAAATCAGCTCTTTGAGCTCTACTTTCTGTATCCTTCCACTATACCTAATACCATGCTGTGCACATAGTAGGTCCTCCTTCCATACTTGAGTGGGTGTGAATTAACTAAAATCAGGACTAGATATTCTTGAACCTGAGTAGAAGGGTTTAATACACACACACACATTCTCTCTCTCTCTCTCTCTCTCTCTCTCTCTCTTTAGTCCGAAGCGCCATTTTGACCAGAATCCCTGTTTGCCACACCCCCTGTAGAGCTCCGCCTCTCGGGCCAAGCAGCAGCCGCTCTTGTTCATCACTGACTGCTTCACTATTGTGGCAGATTCCATTCCCTTGCCTAGGAGTTCACCTGCCTGCACCATTGTACAAGCTTCATCCCTCACCGCCCACATTATGTTGGCTGCTGTTGTCCAAGTCTCATCAATCTGGACCTTTCCCTAATTACCAAAGCGGCCCTAGGCTGGCACCTTGCAGACAGCTAACGATCCCGAAGATAATGAGCCTCAGAGTCAGTGGGTAAACCTGTCTGTAACCGGGGAAACATCCCTCGCTGCTATGCAAAGTAAGGTGAGGGTTGGGGTAAGGCTGTCTCAGAGAGCTTCCTACCGCCAGCAGTGAAAATGCAATGCAAGATCCCCCTTCCTCTAACATAGAGGATCATGGGATCCCAAATGTAGTACCTGAAAGGAATCTGAAAGGTCATCTAGTCCAGCCTTCTCATTTAACAGATGAGGAAACTTGAGACCCTGAGAGGGGAGAGAACTTGGCTGATATCACAAGAGTAATAAAGGGGAGAGCCGAGATTCCAACCCAGGTCCTTTTCCTTCTGCCTTTATTTCACCTGAGATCCTGTTCCTCCTTTAAAGCCTTATCTGGCTCTCCCTCCCTCTCTTCACCCCAAAACACCTCCCCTTCCTCTGTATTCTGTGTTTCTCTCTCTCTCTCTCTCTCTCTCTCTCTCTCTCTCTCTCTCTCTCGGAGTATCCATCTCTCTGCATGCAGCCTGTACCGGCAGTCTTCCCCTTTCCATCATGGAAGCCACCATGTGCCCAGAACAGCAGAGCTCCCTTTTCTAGCCATGGCGTTGTTGGTTTACTTGTTTTCCCGAATCTCTCTTTCTCTCCCTGTTGCTTAGTCACATCAGCCCAGTTCTGAGCCCTTCTGGCAGCAGTGGTAGAGTAAGCTACTGTCAATGCAGTGAGCTATTGATAGGCCTCCCTGATTACCATTTGGATTGAATGGGAATTGATCCACTGGTTGTTGAAACATCAGCTTATCTTTCCCTCCAGCCCTTCATTCCTAGGCAGCTAAATCCTCCAGTGGAGCATGAAGCAGGTTTTCCATCATGCCTTTAGGAAGCCTTTGGGTTTTGTGTCACATTTCTCACACATCAAGAGAGAAGAAAATCCCTTTCATAGAATCCTGAGGCAGTGGAGGTCACCTTTCCATCCCCCGCCTCTGGGCTGCCCTACAGACATGGCCAGTTACCCTGGGCTCTTATAGAACTTAAGAACAGGAGCATCTGCAGTCTCCTAAGAGAACAACCCCTTCTGTTCTCCCTATTAGTGATCTCCCACCTGTCTTTTTCACTTCCCTCCTGTTTCTGGGAGTGAAAGGGCTAGGTCAAGATCATCATATCAGAGATTGAGAGTGCAGTGGGACCTTAGAGGTCATCTAGTTCAACTCTGGCATTTTACAGATGAGGAAACTGAGGCCCAGAATGTTAAGCACCCAAGATCGCATCACACATGAGGCTGGATTCAGAATCGTGTCTGCCTAACTCCAAGTTCAGCACTCTCCAGCTCCACAGTGCCATGGGATACAATCAGTTCAAGAAACTGGAAAAGAAAACTTAGGGGGGAAAGAAGGAAGGAAACAGCATTTATTAAATGCTTACCAGGTACCAGACACTGCTAAGGCTCTACAAGTATATTTTATCTTCACAACAACCCTGTGTTGTAGATGCTGTTAATAGCTCCTTCGAACAATTGAGGAAACTGAGGCAAATTGAGGCTAAGTGACTTTCCCAGGGTTACGGAGCTACTGAGTGTTTGAGGCTGGATTCGAATTCAGGTCTTCCAGACTCCAGGCCCAGCATTTTATCTATTGTGCCACGAATCTGCTGAAGGGGAAAATGTGATCCCTGACTTTGGGTCATGTGGAGTAAAATTTGGAGAGGCAGATTTCACTTCAGTCTAAGGAAAAATTCCCAAATCATTGGAGCCATCCCAAAGTGGAATGGGCTATCTTAAGAGGTGGTGAGTTACTCTTCATTGGAGATCTCTAGATGAAGGCTTAGTGGTCACTTGTTGGGTCGTTGTGGAAAGAATTCCTCTTCCGGTTCAAATTGGACTTGATTACCTGCTGAGGTTCCTTCCAACTCTGAGAATCTGTGCTGAGGATCCTTTGTCTCCCCAATACCTCTGTTGTTTGGGTGCCCTTGCAAATGTTTTCTCTTTTTTTTTGGAGGCAATCGGAGTTAAATGACTTACCCAGGGTCACAACAGCTAATAAGTGTCTGAGACTGGATTTGGACTCAGCTCCAGGGTCGGTGCTCTATCCACTGTGCCACCTAGCAGCCCTCATTTTGTCTTTTTCCTTCCTAATCCTTGCTTTTTCTCCCCTTCAGGATTACCTCACGGATCTAATCACCAATGATAGCATGAGCTTCTTTCGAACCTCCAAGAAGATGTATCCACATAGGCCAGTCCTGATGGTTATCAGCCACGCTGCTCCCCATGGCCCTGAGGACTCAGCCCCCCAGTACTCTCAGCTCTTTCCCAATGCCTCGCAGCACATGTAAGGTCAAGTTCCCCTTCAGCCAGAGGACAGTCACAGAGCTGATCCTCATGGGAAGCCAGTCTGAATTTTGTTTAGGGTTGCTGGGTTGTTGTTGTTTTTTTTTTTTAGAAAGACCAGAATGTACAACATTTGCTTAACTGATTGAGAGTGGCAAGGACGGGGCAATTTGGAAATGGCATGAATATTCAGGGAGTTTAATTTTCATTAAAATCAGAATGTATTTCCCCCTTTCCCTAATTGCTTTTAGATGAAGCTCAGAGTGGTGCTGAGCTGATAAGTGCTGGGTGTTAACCTCCTGATCCCCTGGTCTTTGGGGAGGAGTTGGGAGCTGCATTTGATAGAGGAAGAGAAATCAGCCCCCAGTGCAGTGGTTTTCCTGGCTCAGCCTTGAATCTCATCCCACTGCCTCTACACACCAGGCTAGATCTCTTAAAATCACCTGCCAGACTTCTGCCTCACTCCCATGATGCACAGCAAGCAAATATGGACTCAGGAGCCAAATCAGGGAGTCCAAACTCAGCCGGGTTTCTAGATTGTCTTGACAGCAACTCTCATTTCTATAGCACTATAAAAGCGACAGAGTGTTTAATCTAGAATGACTCTATAAAGCAGGAAATAGTACGAGAAGCTTTAACATCCCCATTTCACCGATAAGAAAACAGGCTCAGTGACAGTGACTTGCCTAGGGTCATTGAGTGTCAGTAGTAAGATTCGAACCCATGTCTCCCAACTCAAAGCCAAGCCTCCTCTCCACCCTGCTATGACTACCATATGTGCTGTAAGAAGCCAAGAAAGCATGTGTTCGTTCCATGGCTTTCTCTGCTGCTTCAGGGAGGGTGCTGTTCTCACCCCAGAGCAGCCTGGCATTTCGTGTTTAAATTGTTTGACACCTCTTGCTCATTTATTTCCCCTTTGAAATGAAAATTACAGAAATTCCAAATGAGCAGTGCCTGATATTACTTACACATACAATCAGCCTTTGCCTTATTAGGAGTGTATTTGGAAGACGCTCTTATCTCTAAGGTATAATCATCTGCAAAACAAAAAAAAAGTCCTACTGATGGGCCAGAGTCCGAGGTGGGGAGGAGGGAGTGGGGGAAGAACCTGACTGCCTGCATCTTCTTCGACGTCCTTCAAGGCTGCCTGCAGCATCTCAGCACGTTCAGGATTCTGACCTGGACTGGCGCTGGGCGTACTCCTTCTCCAAAGCCCAACTGGGCAAATATTTAAGCACCAGCTGGGTGCAGAGCACTATGCTGAATGAGTGCTAGAGGAGAAGATGAAATAAGATACAGATCATTGTTCCATAGCCAGGGCTAGAGTCTAGCCCCCTCATTTTATGGATGAGGAATCTGAAAGAAGGGAACAATTAATAAGTACCTACTGTGTACCAAGCACTACTGTGCTTAGAACTTTACAGATATTAGCTCACTGGATCATCCCAACAACCCTGGGAGGTAGATACAATTATTATCCCCATTTTGCAGTTGAGGAAACTGCAGCAGACAAAAGTAAAGTGACTTGCCCAGGGTCACATAGCTAGCAGGTGCCCAAGGTCATATTTAAATTCAGGTCTACCTGACTCCAGGTCCAGTGCTCTATCCACTGGACCACCTTCCTGCTTCTAAGAAATTTTAAAAGACAGTGACTTTCCTATTATCACACAGGTAACATCAAAGCCAGGATTTGAACCCAAGTTAGTTCTCTTGACTCCAAAATCTGTGTTCTTTCTGTGTTTGCTGAAGTCTAGGTCTCAGCCCTCAAGAAGATTACAGTCTAGTGGGGAAATCTCTCCCATAAACACACACATACAGGTGGACAGGTGGGCACACATACACATATACACACATCTAGAAAACAGAATACAAGGAAGATCCAAATAGTGTTCCTGAGGAATTCAGAGAAGAGGGAGATCAATAACAAGTGGTAGAATCAGAAAAGGCCCTCTGAAGAAAATGGCTTTAGAGAAGAGCCTGGAAGGAAGAGATGGATTTCAGCAGGTTGGGGCAGAGGATAGGTTAGAGAAAGAAGGGGTATTGCAAGCCTAGGAAACAGTACAAACAGAGGCAGGAGAGCACAGCAATGGATAGGGCTTGTCAAGTACTACATTTTAGCCAAAGGACTGAATATGTGGAGGGAAGAGTGTTGGATCAGTTTAGAATGGTCAGGTAGGCTCATGTTATAAAGGACCTTGGACACTGGGCTAAAAAATTGGACTTTATTCTGGAGGCAGTGGGGAGCCATTGAATTGCAGTGAACAGAAGAGATAGGATCAGAGTTCTCCCCTAGAAAAATTAGGCTGACTTGGAAGAAAGGAGAGAATGGAGGCAGGGCATTAGTCCATGCAAGTGGTAATGAGGAGAAGGGAGAGGAAGAAGTCAGGACTAGAATGAAGATACTGATGTGAAGAGATGCTGATATGGCAAAATCAACAGGCAGTGACTATCCTTGTCATACACTATAACTCATTTACTTGCTTCAGTTTCCCAGTGAAAAGTGCCTGGAATGGGGCAGCTAGGTGGCACAGTGCATAGAGCACTGGCCCTGGAGTCAGGAGGACCTGAGTTCAAATCCAACTCCAATTGCCCTACCTTCCCCCTGTAAAAAAAAAAAGGCAAAAAAAAAAAAAGAGAGAGAGAGAGAGAGAAATGTGCCTGGAATAGAGAAGCACAGTAATATTTTATAGTAGAAAGAGCACTGGATTTGAAGATAGGAACTAGGTTCAAATACTGGTTCTGACACTTCACTATAACATTTGGCAAGTCACTTGATCTTTCTAGGCCTCAGCTTTCTCATCTGCAAAATGAAAAGATGGGACTAAATGATCTCTGAAGTCCCTTCCAACTCTCAGTCCTGCAGTTCTGGGTGAGTTTCATTAAACCACCGTTCCTCACACAGACCCACCCTTTTTCAGGGGCTTTGCCCCAAGATTGGCCCTAGAGTCTGAAGTGCTGCTCCTCACGTAGACCTTGGTGACAGTGGCATCATGGTGCTGACAGCATGACAAACATGCAGTTGTGGCAGTGGGCTGCCTTGTGCCGTCTGCTAACATGCCTGGCAGGGCTTTGATTGGGAAGACTTTGAGATCCACCTTCCAAAACCACCCACGAAAATGATGATAATGGTGGTTAGAGTGACTGGCAGTGTGCAGTGTTTTAAAGGTTGCAAAGCATTTTACAGATGTTATCTGACTCAGTCCTTACAACAACCCTGTGAGGTAAGTGGTATTATTCTCCTCCTTTCCCAGATGGGGAAACTGAGGTAGAGTATTAAAGCAGTTTTCACAGAATCATATAATTTGGTAAGTGTCTGAGACAGGATTTGAACTCAGTTATTCCTGACCCCCAAGTCCAGTATTCTATCCACTCCACCACCTCGCTGCTGTGTATACCCAGATATTCACACTGAGAGTGCCTTGCTTGACACTCAGGAAGCTCACCAGGTAGTGAGTCCCTTGTTGTCTCTTCAGAAGAAGCCTACTTCAAGTCCCTCTAGCTTCAAGACCAAGCCTCTCTTTCAAGTCTTTGTCCCAGGGGAAGAAGGTAGGATAGCAAAATCCCAAAAGGAACTTACTCTGTTTCCATGTCTTTTTCCTCATTCCCTCCCTCTAGTTCCTAATGCAATGGGCAGTAGCTCCTCAAAAATGATGGCAGGGGAAGGGAGAGAGAGAGAAGGAGAGAGAGAGAGAGAGAGAGAGAGAGAGAGAGAGAGAGAGAGAGAGAGCCCTATTAGAACCACAGCGCATAACCTCCAAACTTTGCTTTACAAAAATGTCACTGAGTGTGAGGAGGGCTGGGGCCACTCGTGATTCCTGCCTCAGGAAGTTCTTTCCACCTTGGATTGATCGATAAGATGATGAATGTGTTGGGGATGAGAGGGTGGTGTTTCCAGCAATCAAAGGGAATCCGTGGGCCAAGGTTGGATTTGTCGGCAGGAGTCTTCAATCCATGGAGGAGTCAGAAAGCAAAGTCCAGAAGGAGCCTGCCCAGTATTGTGATTCATCGTGGGCATTACATAGCAACAGTTTCCATAACCGTCAGCATGTTCAGAGCTGTAATGTGATTATTCCAGCCTGAGAACGTTCTGATATTCAAGAGGCTATTAAGGTATCAGAGAAGAAAAGGCATTTTTTTTTTCTCTGAACAAAGCCTTGCCCCCTCCACCTCCTTCCCCCCACTCCCCTCAGCCTCTCGTGTCTGTTCAGGGCTGGCTTTGAAAAGCCTTCCCCCTCCAGCTTGCTGAAATCCAATCACTGTTTTGTTATTGACTGAGGATATGTGGGAGAGCCATACCTTTTAACATTTAATATTTAAAGAAGGTGGCAGGACCTGGGCATCCTCAGACCCAGCTCATGTTGTAGGGTTTCTATAGGAGAAGCTTTTCCTTTGTAGATCAGAGAAAAAATTTTGGATAATGGAAGGAACCCAAATGAGGCCAAGGGTCAAGTCCAAGCTTGTATTAGCTATATGACTATAAACGGGCTACTTTTTTCCCTTCTGATTCTCAGTTTCCCCACCTGTAAAATGAAGAAACTGAAAGCATACTTCTTTGATGAAGGATTTTGCCTAGGACTGGCCCTGCATCCAGAGACTGAGAAATTGAGTAGAAATTGTGCTGTTTTTGGAGTCATAGCCTCTAGATAGCCTTGGATGCTTCCTACTTGTGTGACCTTGGGGAAGATACCTAATGTCGCTGGGTCTCAGTTTCCTTATCTGTAAAATAAGGGGCTTAATTAGATTGGAATGACCTCTGAGATTTCCTTCCTTCTCTAAATGTTGTGACACCATGATCCCCCACATGGTAATAACACCTTCTACTCCTATAACATTTTTAAAAAATTCTATAGCATTGAAAGCATCTTTTCTTCACCATAACAACCACATGGTCAATAGGCTGGATAAGAGTTATCTGAGTTTTACCGATGAGGAAACTGAGGCAAATGGAGTGAAGTGACTTACCCAAGGTCACACAGCTAGTAAGTATCTGAGGCCAAAATTGAGCTCTGGAAGATGAGTCTTCCTGACTCCAGGCCTGACACTCTATGCTCTGCACCACTGAGCTGCCTCTTCTTCAGATGTTGGGGCAGATGAACAAGAGCTCCAAGGGAATCAGGGCAAGGCTTTATAGAAGTGCTGGTACTTATGGCAGGCCCTGAAGGCAGGTAGGTGGTACAGTGTGGACAGATCATTGGACAGAGACTCAGGAACAGCTCAGTCAAATTTAACTTCACTAGCTACCTGACCCTGGGAAGGTCCCTCAACCTCAGTTTCCTCATCAGTAAAATGGAAATAATCGAACCTACCTCCCAGGATTGTTGTGAGGTTCAAATGAATGGTATCTGTAAGGAACTTTGCAGACCTTAAAGCATTATGTAAATGCTAGGTTATCATCAGTTATTATTATTATTGAAAGTTGGGTTGGATTTCAACAGGTATTGATGCAAATGACAGGGAATTACATTATAAGAGCTGTGCTTTCAGGAGATGACTAGGAGGTAGTAGGTTTGGGATGGATCGAAGTGGGGAGAGACAGGAAAAGAATCCTCCGATAACTTCAAAAACCATTTATTAAATACCTGCTGTGTGCTTAGCATTAGGGGCAATATAAAAATAAACAGCACAGCTCCCAGCCTCACCAAGCTCAGGTCTGGTGGGAGGGCTTAACAAACGCCTGCTGATCGATTGTCCAACATGTACATAAATACCTATAATGCAAAAGGATTTGGGAGTGATTAAGGGAGGTGTAAACAAAGCTCTGTGGTCCAATTCAGATCTGCATCGCCTCGCCCCTGGGGTTATTGTAAAAGCTCATCAACAAGGCTAAAATAAAAATCGTGATAATAGCCGATGTTTATAGTCACATTATGAGGTTTACAAAGCACTTTCCTCACAGCAACTCTCTAAGGTAGATAGCTTAGGTGAGATGAGCTCCCTTTTTTTTTTCAGGTGAGGAAACTAAGGCTCAGAAAAGGTGGAGGTTGAATAATTGATTGTTGTTCCATTGTGTCAGACTCTCCATGACCCCATTTAGGGTTTTCTTGGCAAAGATACTGGAGTGGTTTGCCATTTCCTTCTGTAGCTCATTTTACAGAGAAGGAAACTGAGGCAGACAGGGCTAAGTGACTTACCCAAGTTACACAGCTAGTAAGTGTCTGAGGCTAGATTTGAACTCAAGAAGAAGAGTCTTCTTGACTCCAGGCGCAGTACTGTATCCATTGCACCACCTAGAGTTAGCTAGGACTCAAACTAAAGTTTTAACACATACCTCATAACACTAAGCCTCCTATTTTGCCCCTTTGGTGAGCATGTTCTTTTGCTTGTAGGGGCAGCTTATGGGCCAAAATTTGTTTTCCCATCAGCAAGCACTGGTTATACAGACCTTGAGTGGCTCCTGGTTGCTGCAGAAGGGAGAATCTGCTACAAGTGTGTGTAGGGACAGGACTCAAGAGCATTTGGCAAACTGGGCTGGTTTTAAATATATCATGATCTGCAGATCATCAGATTCTGAGCTGTAAAGGACCTTAGAAGTCATCCTCTCCAACCCCTACATTTTACAGTAGGAGAAACAGGCCCTCAGAGTGGAAGGGACTAGTCCAAAGGAGATACACCTAGTAAGTGGCAGGTCTGGGAATCTTTTTACTCCAAATTCAGATCTCTTTCTGTTATCCCACAGCTGCTGCTCTCGATACAACTTTGTTCAGATATAGACCTTGTAGAAGAACCATTTAGGTGTCTTGAGTCAAGAATATATTAAGTAAACCTTTACTCTGTTCCAGGCGCTGTCCTAAGTGCTGATACAAAGACCAAAACATGGTCCCTGCCCTCCAGAAGATTACATTCTGACTAGGGAGACATCCAGGGTGAATATGTAGGAATATGTAAGCTCTCTGCAGAAGAGATGGATTATAATCTGAAAGGGGAAGGTACTAGTAGGAAAGGTCCTGAGTCTTGAAGGAAATTGGGCAAACCAAGGCCCAGGCTCTAACTGGCTAAAACCCATCCAGGGTGTCCCAGATCAGGTGGTGCATCCCACAGAGTGGGACCCTGAGAGCAATGGCCATCCCTTCTCATCAGTGGACTGTGAGCCCTTGCTCCTGGGCTCAACCTTTGAAAGATCCTGAAGATGTGAAATGCCTCTGTTTTTTCTCCCCCTACACTACCCCCTCCCCCTGACATCTGACCCGTCCTTTAGTACCCCCCTCCAAGGACCCTCCTTCTCCATGAAGCCTCCCCCCCACATGACAAAGATCTCTGTCATCTCTCTGACCTCAGAGCAGTTTGTATTCCTTGCCTCCTCTCTGGGTAGCTGTAATTTTGTAAGAGTGTGGGCTTCTTCACCACCAGAACAGACTCATATCTTATTAGACAGTCTTTAGGAGCCACTGTGGCCTCAAAAACTTCATCCATTGGTAGCTACCTTCAGTAACAAACAAGCTTCCACACATTTAACTAGATAGGTCCCCAATGATAGACATAGAGCCTGTCACTGGACCTTTAGTTGGAGAAACAAACATATATTAAAACTTACCTGGTGCCAGGCACTGTGCTAAGTTCTGGGGATACAAAAAAAGGCAAAAACCTTGATTCCTGCCCTCAAGGAGCCCACAGTCAAATGGGGGAGATGACATGCAAAAAAATTGTCTATGCAGGATATATAGAGTACAAATGCAAGGCAGTCTCGGAGAGAAGGCACAAGGAGAAGGAAAGGGGAAGAAGGGCATTGAGAGGAAAGTTCTCCTGCAGAAGGCAGGATTGGGACTGAGTCTTAGAAGGGAGAGAGGAAGGCAGGAGGCAGAGGTGAGGAGTAAGAGCAGCCCCCAGGTGAGGAACAGCCAATGAAAAGGCACAGAGTTCAAGTCAACAGCTGGAGCGTCCCATTCGAGGAAGATTGTAAGAGTATGGGGAGTAAATTGTAAACCTGGAAAGGGAGGAAGGGCCAGAGAGAAGACACCATCATTAAAGGGGACCAGAAAAGGCTTCCTTTAGCTGAGACTTGGATGGAAGCCGGGGAAAATAGAAGGTGACGCTAAGGAAGCAGAGAATTCAGGGAATGGGGCCTGGCCATTGAAAATGCCCAAAGTCAGGAGCTGAAATGTCTTGTGCAGGAACAGCAGAGTCCAGTGTCATTGAATTGCAATTGAATTGCATTACATGGGGGTGAGTAAGGTATAAAAAAACTGGAAATGTAGGCAGAAGCCAGGTTATGAAGGGCTTCAGAAGACAAACAGAGAATTTTCTATTTGATCTTGGAGGTACTGGAGTTTATTAAACAGGGAAGTGGCATGGTCAGATTGACACTTTAGGAATATCAATTTGACAGTTAGGTGAAGGATAGATTGGATGGGAGGTGAAAGAGGGAGGGAACAAGCATTTATTAAGCATCTACTGTATACCAGCCATTGTGGAAAAAAAGTGCTTTACAGATATCTCATTTGATTCCCACAACAACCCTGGTGCTATTATTATCCCCATTTTATAGTTGAAGAAACTGAGGCAGACAAAGGTTAAGTGACTTGCCCAGGGTCACAAAGCTAGTGGATGTCTGAGGTCAAATTTGAACCTAGGTCTTCCTGACTCCAGGCCCAGCACTCTGTCCACTGAGCCACGTAACTGCTTCTGAATAGGGAGAGATGAGTCAGGGAGACCAACCAGCAGGCTACTGCAGTAGTCCAGACATGAGGTGATGAGGGCCTGCAGCAGTATCAGAGGAGAAAAGGTGCTGAAGGATTTAAAGAGCCAAATAGAGGGTTTTCTTTTTAGTCCTAGAGGTAATAGGGAGCCAGTGAAATTTACTGAGTAGCAGAGTGATCTGGGTGAAAATAAGCCATTGGAGCCACGGTGGGCAGGGAGGAGGATAGAGGGGCAGGTGGAGGTTCACCATTCATTGAATATTGAATGGTTGGGTGATACCCTCTGCTAAGATAGGAGTCATTTTGCTCCAGGCTACAGAGAAAGCACTGGCCCAACAATAAACATGTGGGGACCAAGGTCTCTAATCTCTAGGGCAGCTTATTATAAGGGGAAGAGTTTAGGGTCACGAATCAGGACAGCCAGATTCAAGGCCCACCAGACTAGACCATGAGCTAGCAACATCATTTTAGCAAGCCTTCCCTGAGCCTTGGCTTTCTCATATATAAAATGAGGACTTAGTCTCCATCAGAGATTCTTAACCTGGAATCTGTGACTTTGGACCTCTTAATCTTTGGGTAATTGTATTTCAATGGAATTGGTTTTCTTTGTAATCTCCTGTGTTTTATGCATTTAAAAACATCCTGAGAAGGGATCCATGGGCTTCCCCAAACTGCCTGGGGCAGGGGGTGGGGAGGCAGGAGAAGGGAAGGGACTAAAAAATAAAAGGCTAAGAACCCTGGGTGTCTAGATGATCTCAAGAGGCAGCTAGATGGTTCAGTGGTTAAAACGCTGGACTCAAGAAGTTAGTAACAAGAATTAAAACCAAGTGTCCAGGGTGCTGGTCAAGTCAAGAAGACCTGAGTTCACCTCTAGCCTCAAGACACTTACTAGCTCTGTGATTCTAGGCAAGTCACTGCCACTCTGGGTTTCAGTTTCTCCCTCTGTAAAATGAAGGGGTTGGACTCCACGGCCTCCAAGGTGCTTCCAGCCCTAAGTCTATGATCATATGATCTCTGAGGTCTCTTCCAGCTCTGATGTTCTGTGTTCGAAGGTCCCTCCCAACTTTGATATTCCACATGATCATAGATTTCAGCCTGCAGAGGACATCAGAGGCCGCCTCTTCCAGCCCTTGTATTTTACAGATGAGGACATTTGAGTCTTAGGAAGGTTGAGAAACTTGTCCAAGTCAGTCATGCAGGTAACAAATGCTCAGGTAATAAGAGGAAGACCTGATATTGGAACCCAGGTCCCTTGACCACCTCCCCTTTTCCAGGGTCTCTTTCACCGCTGACATGCCTTGTTCTAAGACTTCTTCCAGCTCTGGCATTCTGCAGCTCCAGATCTCTTTTGAGTGACTACTCCATCACCATAATCTATTGACTTGACCACTCTGCTTTGTTTGCCATCCCCCACCCAGCACTCCAAGCTATAATTACGCACCTAACCCCGACAAGCATTGGATCATGAGGTACACGGGACCAATGAAGCCCATCCACATGGAATTTACCAACATGCTGCAGAGGAAGCGCCTGCAGACCCTCATGTCTGTGGATGACTCAATGGAGATGGTAAGCAGGCCCTGCCACCACCACCACCCCTCACTCTCGCTCCTCAGCACACGGATGCCCCGTCTCTTCGATTCCCCTTCCCTGTCCTCTCTTGGGATGAGCATATGGCCAAGCCAAATGCTTCTGCCATTCAGTGACTTCCCAGGCCCCTGGCCTGAGGGGTCATTGCCTAGAGAAGAAAGAAAGCAGAATGGAGAATGAGTAATAATAAACCCACCTCCCAGCAGGCATAGCCCAGCACCCACTGCCATCCTGTCCAAGGAGGGAAAGCACACTTGACAAGGTGGTTGTTGTTGTTGCTCATTGTTCAGTTGTTTCAGACTCTTTGTGACCCCATTTGGGATTTTCTTAGCAAAGATACTAGATTGGTTTGCTATTTCCTTCTCCAGCTCATTTACAGATGAGGAAACTGAGGCAAACTCAGTGACTTGCCCAGGGTCATGAAGCTAGCGTCTAAGGCCAGATTTGAACTCAGGAAGTGGAGTCTTCCTGATTCCAGGCCTGGCATTCTACCACACTAGCTGCAAGATTCCAAATGAGAAAAGGAAAGCCCGTGGGCTCAGAGGCAAGGATGTCCTCACTCACACTCACCTGAGCCCAACACAGTTTCTAAGTTACCTGAGAATTGTTTTAAGATCCCAAACCAGCCAGACCAGGTTGGAGAATTCAGCCAGTGACCATTTAACAAGGGGATTCCTTGAGGCCTGTGGTTTATTTGCTCCCACCATGTACCACGGGACAGCCAGAGCCTCCGGGAAATCCTGCAACAAGTAGCAACTGGGATTCTCAGAACCCAAGCTGATTTGGTTTTCAGGGATCCCTACGTAAGCCTCTTACCTTTAACCACTACCCGTCTTCTCCCAGTGGCATCCTCTGTGCCCCCACGCATGAGAAAGAGAGAATGAATGAGAATATTCATGGGAGGAACACAAAAAAACACAGAGAGAATGGAAGAAGGGAGAAGAGGAGGGAGGGAAAGGGAAGAAAGGAGAGGAAAAGAACAAGAGAGAGAAGCACCCAGGGAGGAAGAGACAAAACAGATCTCAACCTGAAGGTACAGTGGGAGAGGAGAAAAGCTGAGACAGAACCTCTGGCCTTTAGACCTTGTTCTGGCATAGCTGGTTGTGTGACATTGGGTAAGTCCCTTGTCTTCTCTAAGCATCTGAAAAATGGGACTTCTGGGTGGGACCATATGGGTCTGGGAGGAGTGAGGACTCACAGATGTGTATGGGACAAGTCACTCTAACCCAGTGGCAGATCAGTTGTGAGGACTTGGCCTGTTGGAGACCTAGCACAGGGTTTTGTGTCTCCTCATTTTCCCTGTCTCAAGGTCAATATCTCATCATATCCCATTGGGAAAACCAATGCCAAGGAAGAGGAAAGAGAATTCAGGAACCAACCATGGGGTCCCAGGCTCATAGAGTCCTAGCTGGGAGTGGCCTCAGAGGCTACCCACTCCAATCCCCTTCATTCTGCTCATCAGTAAAAGGAGGGGCCTGGGCTAGGTGACCTCTGAGGCCCCTCTCAGCTCATTCTCTATGAGCCTGGGACCCTGTCATCCTCAGCTATAGAAATGAAAATTGTTCCACTCACCCTGACCAACCTCTCAGGATGCTTATGAGGAAAGTGTTTTGACTGAGCCAGCATTTGAACTCAAGCTCAAGGCTGCTGACTCCAGATCTGCAGCTCTGTCTTCAAGGTTGATTCTTGGCATCTGACCAAAGAGCAGATAGACATTCACTGCTCCTTTAAGTGACTCCTTAGTATGTGTGAGGTCCCGTGCTGTCTGGCTGCTGGGAGAGCTGCAGAAATAACAAAGAGGCCCTGCCCTCAAGGAGATTCCAGTCTAGTCAGGGAGTTAAGATGTGCACGCAGTAGTGTAGAAAGGCCCGTGAAAGAGGTACAGACAAGGTATTAGAGGAGAGAGCGGTCACTTCAGAACCCCAGGAGGAAGAGTAGGCCATGGTGGGGAAAGCCCTGCATTTGGAGGCAAAGGACTCATTAGCCGTGTGTGTGACCGTGGGCAAGTCCACTGCCTTCTTTGAGTCTCACAGAGTTTGCATGAGAGGCCCTGGGTTTGAATCCCGTGTCTCTGGTCACTACTGCTTAGTTTCTCTGGGCCTCCAGTTCCTCATCTGTAAGAGGGGAATGGTAACCTTTTAATTACTTGCCTCACAGATTTGTTATAAGGAAAGTACTCCATAAACAGTGAAGTCCCCATGTAAGTGTGTTGGCATGGGGGGGCGGGGGCGGGGGCAGTGGCGGACTCACAACAGATGGAACAAAGGACTTGAAATCAGGAAGACTTGAATACAGATCCTGCCTCAGACATTTCCTATCTGTGTGACAATGGACAAGTCACTTAACCTCTCTGGGCCTCGGTTTCCCCATCTGTAAAATGGGGATGATAATAATGCCTGTCTTCCAGGGTTGTTGTGAAGATTGAATGAGTTAGCATAGGTAAAGCGCTTTATATAAATGTTAGTTGTTGTTATTAGTAATCAGATAAGGATGTATATGGGCAAGTAGAGTTGGTCATATGCACGTTCTACACAGTTCCTCATGCCAAGGCCTCATGCCCTCATTCATTTCTGTTGTTTCAGATTTACAACATGCTGGTCGAGACAGGCGAGCTGGACAACACCTACATTGTTTACACTGCTGACCATGGCTACCATATTGGCCAGTTTGGTCTGGTGAAAGGGAAATCCATGCCCTATGAGTTTGACATCAGGGTCCCTTTCTACATACGAGGCCCCAATGTGGAGGCAGGATCTTTGTAAGTGCATTCCTTTCTTGCTCTGGGGAAGTGGTACAACATTATCTAGGGATGTTAAGCCCAGTCTGGTGCCAGGGTGAGAAGGAATGGGAAGCGTGGCATACATGGCTGGAATGCTGGATTTCTTTCTCCCCAAATGCTATGAGACTCAGGCCCATGTGCCTCATGTCACTGGAGTGATCCTGTGTCCCAGGCCCAAGTCTCAGATTCTCTTAACCCTCCTTAGGGGCTAGCACCTGACTGCATGGGAACATCTGCTCAGTGTTCATGGATGGGGATGCTTTGTGATTTCTCTGCTCCATCAGGCAGTCATTTAGGGCCTGGTCATTATCACATAATAGTCTTGCTACTGTGAAGAAATAGCCAGTCATCTACAGAGATCAGGCTATGGGAAACTCTCTCAGCTCTAAGCATTTTCTCTTGTAGCGGTGTTTGGGCAGCGGGGCCCCCATGGCCCGCAGTGAACAGCTCTCCTTGAGTTAGCCTTCGAGGTGACACACTCTTCCTGGGAAGCGCTCTGTCTGGGCTTGGGGGAAGTGTAAAAGGCCTTATGATGATCAGAGTAACTTTGATCATCGGGGAAATTATGTAGCTGGACTCCTGGGATTTTTGATATGCAAATACTCACCATTAAGCTGTGCTTTGGGACTTACATCTATAATGAGCTGAACACACACTTGCACAACTAAGGTTCCTTCTAAATGAGTGCTGAATATAGGATGCAGAAATAGAGAACTAGGAGTCTCCTAAGGACACAGCTAGTTTAAAATATGAAAAGCCAGTGCAGTACAGTGGGAGATTAAAAATCAAGACACCTGACTTCTGATCTCAGCCTTGCTACTAACTAGTTGTGAGACCTTAGACCAGTCACTTCTCAACTTGATGTCATGCAAAGAGCACTGATTGGATTTAGAATCAGAGGATGTAGGTTTGAATGGCTGGCTCTGTCACATACTACCTATGTGACCTTAGGCAAGTCCCCTCCCTTGTCTAGCCCTGAGTTTCCTCCTCTGTAAAAAATAAAAATCTAAGGTATTTCCTGTATCATTGAGGATGCAAATACTACTGTCAGTAATGAGTTTATCTAGCTGCTTCTATTTTTCAGATCATATGTATAGCACTAATCTAGCCCTGAAGCCTTACAAAACCTCTTCAATGAAAACTACATTCAGTTAAAAATGCTCCTGACCATCTACTGTGAAAACCAAAGTGGATGAAAACCATATTAGCCAGATAACAATATACAGTTGGACAGGAAACCCACCACAAAGTGGATCTATATGTACTGCATATGTACTGCATACATGTACTGCAGATTCACAGTAGAAGATTCAGAATTGATTAGGAGAGGATTGAACTAGACCATATTTGGAGAAGCTTGTGTTGCTTTTAGTGTTCCCAAGATTATGGCAGGAAATTTTTTTTTTTCTTTTAACCACACCAAAACTCTCTGTGTCGTTCTGTATGGTTGCAGATCATGGAAAACAGTGATCCAAGAGGAGGAGGAAAGCCACATGGTGGGTTTGAGTAAGGCAGAAACATGTGACCAACAATGGCTTATATGGCAGAGGACGAATTTTAAAACCTTGTCAGAGATGTGCATGTTCACACAAGGAGATGAGTCCTCGGGCCATGTATTAGGAATGAGGGACAAAAGCATGAGTGCTATGAGAAGACCCCGCTAAAAATAAGGAGGCTGGATCCAGCCAAAAACTCCCATTGATTCTTTTGGCTAGTTCCATATGTCGTCCTAGGAGCAAGTTCTAAAACATTCTTCTCCAAAGATAGCCCCCTCTTCCCCACAAGTTTCTTCTTCTAAATCATTCCCCATTAGGTTGGCTGGTTGGTGATGAGAACACATAGACCAGTCATGGCTGTCCCACTGATCCGCCATGTAACTCTGGGTTCCAGTAGCAAGGACACTGGATTTGGCGTCATAGGGGATTAATTGGACTAAATGATGTAGAAGGGCACATAGCGTGGATAGGATGCTGGACTCTGAGCCAGGAGGCCTTGAGTTCAGATCCTGCTTTAGACACTAGTTGTGTGACCCTGGATGAGTCATATAACTTTTCTGTGTCAGTTTCTTTATGGGCAAAATATCAGGCAGTAAAGGGAGAGGGTAGACTCTCTGGTCTCTGAGGACACTTGTAGCTCTAAATCTTTAATCCTATGATCTTTGAGATCTCTTTCCATTCCAAAGGCTGTGATTCTGAATCAGCTTCTCCTTTTAGAGATGTAGTTTTGGGATCTGTAAAATAAAGGACCTGGACTAGGGTTTATTCTAGTTCTAAGATCTGTTGCTCCATGATCTATTTGAGACTATATGCAAATGGGCAAGGGGCACTTGAGAAACTTCACGGCTCTTTCCCATGATGGGGGATTCAAATATGCAGGGACAACCACAGTGACAACTCACTGAAGCATGAATCTTCCCCATCGAGCCATCTACTGCCCCTTCCCCCCAACCCTCCCAGGTTTCAGGTTGGGATGGAGTTTCAGCTGTCTTCCAGTCTTCACTGGGTCCCTAAGGATAGATGAATGGATTCATAGATAGATAATTAGATAGCGATAGATGGATGGATGATTGATAGATGAGTCAGTTTTTATTTAATGCTTACTATGTGCTAAGTGTTAGAAATAAAAACATAAGGAAACAAAATAGTCCCTGCCCTCAAGGAGTTTACACTCTAATGGTGAAGACACATAAAGCATGGGGGAGGGAAGAGTGCAAGAAGTGGCGTGGAGTCCAGCAGCAAGATAAGGGCTTCAATTTCCAAATTCTTCCTCCATCCCCTGACACTTGGATTCCAAAAGGCTCTAACAGGAGCCATGCTAAGGAGAGTGTGGGCTGAGGCTGGCCTGTCGGGCTCTGATATGTTTAACAGGAACCTACTCAGAGGAGAGATTCCCAGAGGCAGGACTCAGCAGAAATTGAGATGAACTCTCTCCCCCACTGTCTCTTCTGTAGAAATCCCCATATCGTCCTGAACATTGACCTGGCACCAACTATCCTGGACATTGCAGGCCTGGACATCCCTCCCGACATGGATGGCAAGTCTATTCTCAAACTTCTGGATACCGAGAGGCCAGTCAACAGGTGAGAATGTCTGGGTGTTGAGGGGAAGGAGAAGGTGGAAAGGGAGGATGCGTCCCTCAATCCCATTTGTGCCCACCCATCTGCTCATTCAGTCAGGGAGAGAGGCTACATTGGAACACACCACATAGACCTTGCCCTTGTGGAGCCTGTTGGTCAGCAGGTGAGACAGTGCACGTCCACATGAAATAATCCTCCCAGACTAGTGAAGCAAATCCCCAGATGCATGGTACCCACTGGATAAGGGCTAGGAGAGAGCTTTGTGTTCCAGATAAATTCCATGAAGGGCGTGAGTCTTAAGTTGAGTCTAGAAGGGTGTTCATTCAGGCTTTGGATAGAGAGGAGAAAGGGGGGGAACTGGGAAGATTCTAAGCTGGAAGGAAGGTAACCTGGCCATTGGGCAGAAAGACCAGGCAGTGCAGGAGAAGTATGAAAAGGAGGGGCTCTTCCGGCTCTAAATCTGTGACCCGATGAACCATGATGCTGTGAGCCACACTGCCTCACTTGGCCTCAGTTCCCCATCTGTAAGATGAGGGGGTGGACTAGGTCAGCTTGGGGTCCATGAATTTGTCTGGGGTCGGGGGGAAGTGCATCTTTATTTTCTCTAACCTCTAACTAAAATTTACTATTTATTTTCAATTACTAAAAACATTCCATTCTGAGAAGGGGTCCAGAGGCTTCACTAGACTGCTATAGGGATCTGGGACACAAACAGGGTGCAGAACCCCCAGAGCTCATGTTCTCTGGTGCCTCTTCCCAGTTTTAAGAGTCCTGTGTTCTTCCTTACTATGTTCTCACTCATTCACCAAGCTATGAAAATTCTAGATTCTCTGCAAGGCGATAGTGCCCTCTGGTGGGCTATCTTGTAAGTGCAGTCTTAAATCTAAACTGGATGACAGAAGCTAGTCAGACTTCACCCCTCCCAGGATGTTAGCTGTCTAACTCCTCTGGACACAAAGGGAGAAAATGTGGGGCCAGCAGCAGATCCAATCATCTCCTTCCTGAAGTTTACATCTCTGCTTAACTGACTCCCTAAGAAATATGCTCCATTTAACAGCCTGCTGGAAGAGATACCTCCCCGTGTTGGATCTTTTCTTGACCTCCTTGGAAACGGTCCTAAGAGGGAGAAATAGGAGAAAAGCTCATTCTTCCAGAAGCCTATTAGAGGGAATGTAGAGACAGCACAGGCTTCAGTCCTGGCTCCATTCTGTGTCTCCCTCTGTGACTTTGGGCAAACAGCTTTCCTAATTTATGAGGCTTCAGTTTTGCATAGGGATGAAAATGCTTAAGCTTTAGCATGTGCCGGGCCCTGTGCTGAGCACTGGGAATGCAAAATCAAGCCAGCAAGGCAGTGCCTGCCTTCAAGAATCTTGCATGCCAATAGGGAAAGATATTACATAAAGAAGGGCTGGAAAGCAAGGAAGGGGGTTACTTTATTTAGATGAAATTCAGGTCAAAACCAGTACAGACAACAAAAGGCCATCGGAAACCAGAAACTATGGTGCATTTATCACATCCTGAAACAGATGCCATTTGGTATTACAGAGGAAGCTGGAGGACCTGAGTTTGATGCCCAGCCCTGCCTCTTACTACCTGTGTGACAGCAGAGAGGCTTTCTTAGCTTCCCTACCCATAAAATGAAGGTTTTGTGTTAAATTATTGCAAATGACCCTTCCAGCTCTAGTCAGGATTCCAGGAGGGCCCTTTGCCCTGCAGTGCCATTCTTTATAAAGGTTAGATCCAGTGGGTTGGCAGATCCAAGCCCAGCAGATCTCATAGGCTCTGGGGAAGATAGGCACTGTGCTTGTGTTGAGAACTGAACTGTGTGTTTTCCTCAGGTTCCACTTGAAAAAGAAGATAAAGGTCTGGAGAGACTCATTCCTAGTGGAGAGAGGGTAAGAAGGAAGTCTTTTTAAAGAAACTAACTATAGACAGCCATTCAGTTATTAAAGGCATAATGTCTACAGAACCTTGTGCCAGGGGAGGTACAAAGTTGAGATAAAACATGATCCCTGCCTTCATGAAGCTTCGAATTCAGGAGAACAATTTTCTTATACAATATTAGGTAAGTGCATTGAGCACTTAATCTGTCTGAGCAAGTTCCTTATTGAGCAGGAGGGTGGCATTTGAAGTTGGGCTTTGAAAGAGGAGGAGACAGGGAATGCTGTGATAGTCATCTTTTTTCTCTAATTCATCCTCAGTCTCTGAGATGAAGGCCAGGTATAAAGGGATTAGCTTCTATAAGATGCCTACACAACTTGCAGCGTGGGCCACTTGCAGTGTAGGCGGCCTGCAGCACACCAAATGATTTCAGGTGGCCCATACAAAATATAGAGGGAAACATCCTGTGTACATAGAGGAAATTCTGTGCTTTAAGAATATCAGTTTGGCTGGTGAAGCTGGTGGATCACTTGAGTTCTGGAGTTCTGAGCTGCAGTAGAGCTAACACCAATCAGATGTCTGTACTAAGTCTGGCACCAAGATGGTGGGACCCCAGGAACAAAGGGGAACCAGGCTGCCTAAGAAGAGGTCAGCTGGCCCAGGTCAGAAAAATGGAGAAAATTAAAGCTTTGGGATCAGGTCCATGAGTGACTGCTGCACTTGTAGGCTGGGCAAGATAGGGAGCCTGAATCTCAAAAAAAAAAAATCAGTGTGATTGTGTGAAGATGAATTGGAGAGGGATCCAGGGAGACCAGTTAGGCTTTTGAAGAGTCCAGCTGAGAGTTAATGAAGCCTAGAGTGTTAGGGGTGTGAGAAGTAGATTTAAAGGACAGATTTTGAGATGGAATGGCAAATGATTGAATTGAGGAGGGAGAGGAATGAATGAATGAATGAATGGTGTATTAAGTACTTAGGATGTACCAGGTATCCTGATAAGTACCAGGATACCAATACAAAAAGTAAGACACTCCCCACCCCCAAAAAGTTTTTATTCTAAAGGGAAAGCAACACAAAGGAGTGGTAGCCAAGGAAAGGGTATTACGGTCAAGGTGTAAAAGAAGACTTTACACAGCGAACCTCCAGCTGAGGGGCTGGTGAGCAGAGTTGTAGGGTAATTGATTGACACGCACTCTACCAATGGTAGCATGGGATCAATTACTGCTCCCAGAGCTAGTTAGAAATTGAGATTAGAGGGAGGGACAAATGCCATAGTGTGTGGCATTGAAGCAGACAGAGAGAAACACTATCATAGTGGTGATAATGACAATTTTACCAACGGCCAAAAGAGGGATGTTGCCCTTGAAATGGACAGAGCACTGGCCCTGGAGTCAGGAAGATGTGGCTCCAAATCTAGTCTCAGACACTCACCAGCTGTGTGACCCTGGGCAAGTCACTTAACCTCTGTTCGCTTCATTTCCTCAGCTATAGAATGGTGATAATAAGAGCACTTGCTTCACAGGGTTGATGTGAGGATTATTTGTAAAGTGCTTGGCATGAAAAAGACAGGAAAATAGGAAGAGGGGTGGGTGTAGGGCCGTGGGGGAGGGAGGGAGGGCAGTCTGATGCTGCTGGGACATTTGGAGGACCGTGCTGGCAGAGCTCAGGCTCAGCAGAATGCTGCAGAAACCTGGGGCATCAGTGATAAGCATGGGAAGTGCAAGGACCGTTGGTGGTGAGAGGAGGGAAGAAGGTGGATCGTGTTTCCCTTCTTCCCATAATGCTTTCACCGGCTTCATTCACCAGGGGCAATTTAGTCTACACGTCACCAGTAGCAAACAGGGACTAAAATTAACCAGAAGTTCCCAAAGCAGAGGGACACTGGACACTCAGTAGTCAGTCAGCCAGCATTAAGCACTTATTGTGTGCCAGGCACCCTAGTAAGTACCGGGGACACCCACAAAAATGACTACACTGAAACCTGAAGGAAGCTAGGGAAACTAGAAGATGGAAGTGAGGAAGAGAATTCTAGGCAAAGGGGGGACAGCTGGTAAAAATGCAAGGAATCAGCAAGCCAACAGCAAGGAGACCCGTGTCTCGGGACTGAAAATATGTATGAGAAGACTGGAAAGGTAGGAGAGAGCCAGGCGAATAAAGGGCTTTAAAAGCCAAACGGAGAATTTTATTTTTGATGCTGAAGGTAATGAGAAGACACTAGAGCTTGTTGAATCAGGGGAGAGGAGGAGTGACATGGTCAAACTTTCACTTTAGGAAGATCACTTTGACAACCGAATGGAAGAAGAGCTGGAGCAGGGGAGGACTCGAAGCAGGAATACCAGCCAGCAGGCTATTGCAGTAGTCTGGATGCGGCATGATGGGGGCCTGCACCAAGGTGGTGACAGTATCAGAGGAAAGAAGGAGGCATATGGGAGAGATGTTACAGAGGTAGCAATGACAGGGATTGGCAAATGATTGGACACTGGGGGAGGAGGGGGAGGAAGAGTCAGGAGTTCAGGACGACAGCTGGGCTGCAAACCTAACTAGCTAGAGGAAAGTGATATTCTTAATAGCCAGAGGGAAATTAGAAAGAGGGGAGGGTTTAAAGCAGTGGTTCTCAACCTTCCTAATGCCACAACTTTTTAATGCTCATTTGTGGGTGTGTCTGCATGTGGGCAGACCCACCTGGAGACAGATGGAGGAGCGGTGTCTCAGTGTCTCGATTCCTAAGACCATTGGAAATATGTGTTTTCCGATGGTCTTAGGTGACCCCTGTGACCGGATCATTTGACCCCCAAAGGGGTTGCGACCCACAGGTTGAGAACTGCTGGTTTAAGGGAAAGGATAACTCTGTATTGAACATGTTGAGTTTAAGATGTCTATGGGACTTTCAGTTTAAGATATCTAATGGGCATTTGGAGATGCAAGCAAGACTGAAGGTGAGGAAAAATATTAGAGCATATCTGAGAGTCGTCTGCACAGAGATGACAATTGAATCCAAGGGATTCAGCTGAGGTTATAAAGTGACATTATTGAGAAAGAAGAGAAGAGGGTCCAGGACACAGCTTTGGGGAACATCCACATTTAGTGGGCATGACCTGGATGAAGGTCCAGCAAAGAAGACTGAGTAGGAGTGGTCAGATACGTAGGAGGAGAACCAGGGCAGAGGCCCCAAAACCTAGAGAGAAGAAAGTATCAAGGAGAAGCGTTCACCTTTACCTGACCTGGTTCACCAAGGGATCCAGATGGGAAAAGGAAGAGAGTAGATACCCAGTGGAGAGGTGACGATGACCTGGGAAAGAACTGAGGGTTGGAGGGAAGAGAGTCACTCCGAACAGTGGGGGGCAAGAGGTGGGAAGGAATAAGGATGAGTACAACCAGGGCCAGATAGAGTGGCCAGGGTGGCTCTGTCACGAGGAGGAAGCCAGGTGTCAGGGAAGATGAGCACAGGGAGGGGATTGGACACTGTGAGGGGAGGGGAATGGAAGGAAGGGAGTGGTCAGCAGGGATGGAGAATGGGCTTTGAACCATGCAGTTGGGGAATCAGAGTGGCCGAGGTGGGAGGAGTATAAAGGAGTGGCAGTGAGGAATGAGTCCTGGTCATTCTATTACCCACGGGGTTCGGCCTTTGGGGGAGCTGTCCCTGGTGTGTGTGTGTGACTAAAAAGGGAAGGAACAAGGGGGTTATTGTGGAAGGGGCCTGGAAGGGAGCCCAGTGGAGCTGAAGGGGGCCTGGAAGCGGGGTAGAACTTGACTGATCTGAGGTCTTACATTTAGAAGAAAAATTTTTTTTTCCTAACTTCAATCAAAATGACAATTTTCCCTTGAGCCTGAGATACAGAGAAAGATTTGTATGTATGAGGTAGATGTTGGAGACCATTTTGGGAGAACTAAATCACTGTGTGAGCTTGGACAAATTACTTCTCTTTTCTCTGTTTCGGCCTCCTCTCCTGTGAAATGAGAAGGTTCAGCTAACTGGTCTTTAAGGTGTCCTTTCGAGCTGATGTCCCAGCCGTGACTGTGTACTCAAGCCCCTCCCAGCTCTGACATTCTGGATCCTAAGGTCCTTGTCAGTTCTAACTCTCTGTGATTTCTCTTCTCTATAGAAAGCTGCTTCATAAAAGAGAGAATGAGAAGGTAGATGCCCAGGAGGAAAACTTCTTGCCCAAACACCAGCGTGTGAAGGATCTGTGCCAGCGAGCAGAGTACCAGACAGCTTGTGAGCAGCTGGGACAGGTGAGGAGTGCAGATGGGCAGCTGGCCCCCTGAGGGGTCTCGGTGGGGAGACGAGGCTCTTGAAACAACTTCCCTTCCCATTGAAGAGCTAAGGATGGGCGAAGCTTGACTTTCTAGGGTACTGTGTGGTCAGTTACCAATTGCTTTATAGCCATTATCTCAACTGAGCCTAGTCAGAGAGCAAAGGAGAGATGAGAGAGGGGGAAGTGAGGCCCAGAGAAAAAGAAAGCCCTTTGCCTCAAGTCATGTGGGTGACAGAGGCAAGTTTTGAATTCTTGTCCATTGACACCAAGTCTAGTGCTCTCCATTCCCCTCTGTTGGTGGCCTCCCATCTCTGTGGATGATAAGAGGCGTGTTGCAGCATCTAGAAAAAGTCTGACCAAAAAGATGTATTGAGCACCTACAGTATGCCCAGCCTAGTGATAAACCCTTCAAGTGGCTTTCAAGGCCCCTTTACCACCTGATCTCTGTTTATCTTCAGTATTTACCCCCTTTTCTGGCCGGGCTCATGGCCTTACAATCAATCCCCTGTACCCCCCACCCCACGTGTGCACACACATACACATTTGTACACACAAACACACAGACACACACGTCATCTGTCTCCTGGGTACTTATGAGGACCCCATGTCTTGCAGAAGTGGCAATGTGTGGAGGATGCCTCCGGGAAGCTCAAGCTTCACAAGTGCAAAGGACCCCTGCGGCTGGGGGCCAACAGTGGCAGCAGCACCAAAGCCTTCTCCAATCTCGTGCCCAAATACTACAAGGGCAGCACCGAGGGCTGCACCTGTGAGGACAACGAGTACAAGCTCAGCCCTGTGGGGAGGAGGAAAAAGCTCTTCTCCAAGAAAAGTAAGTGACAGGGCCCCCCACAGGGGAGAGCCAAGCTTCCTCCCCCTGCTCTTTTCTCTGCAGCAGAAAGCACAGTGGGGGGTGGGAGGGAGGTGGACCCCAAGGGTTTGGCCAGTTAGCCATCCTACCTCTAGCAGGAAAGAAGAGGCACTTAGAGGTTCAGAGGACCAGGGAGTGCAGATCATGTAGCCTTCCGGATTTGCATTTTCTGCAATCTAGCATCCACTGTATTTCAGTAGCTCAGCTGCTTCAGAACCACAGAATCCCAGATTATCTGAGCTGGGAGGGCCCTTAGAACACAGGACGTCAGAGCTGGGAGGGACCTGAGAATATAGTGCCGAGGTTGAAAAGTGCCTTCGATCCAATCTCCTCCTTTAAAGAGGAGTAAGAATAACACCCAAAGGGTTTAAACAGCTTGCCCGGGCTATATAGTAACCTGTGTACTGCTGAGCTGGGACTGTCCCTGCCTCCTGGAGCACTGGGGTCGGGCTGAATGATCACTGGTGATATATGTGCAGGGCATTTTAGAAGAGAATACCTCCCAGGGAAGCACCAAGAAGGGAGGATGATCTTGGAAGAGGTGGAAATGGGGCAGACTTGAGAAGTCAGCGGTGAACATTGTTTTTGGAATGAGAAGACCCGAGTTCAAATCCATTCTCTCCTACTTATTGCCATATAACCTCAGGCAACTTACATAACCTCCCTGGCCTTTCTGTTTTCTCCTCTATAAAATAAGGAGTTTGGGATGAGATAATCTATAAGGTCATTCCAGCTCTAAATTTTTGGGGGCTCCTCTAATTAACATTGGCTCTTCATCAGAATGGACACCCTGTCAGCCAAAACAGTAGCTCCCTGTGGGGCTAGATCTTGTATGTCTTTTATTTAAAGATAATTCTCTGGGAAGCTTGGTGGCCCAGTGGATAGAGCACTGGGAGTGAAATCAGGAAGATTCATCTTCATGAGTTCATATCCAGCCTCAGACACTGACTGTGTGACCCTGAGCAAGTCACTTCACCCTGTTTGGTCAGTCTCCTCATCTGTAAAATGAGCTGGAGAAGGAAATGGCAAACCACTCCAGTATCTCTGCCAAGAAAAACCCAAATGGGGTCACACATGTCAGACATGACTGGAAAATGACTTAGCAACAGTTCTCATCTTCCCTGTTTCATGTGTGCCCACCTCAGGAAGGTGAAATCCAAATCCTCTAGGGCAGTTGGCCTGCTTTACTCCCAAACCCAGGCTCTTTCCCGGGCCTGCCCTGGCTCCCCTCTGACACAGATAAATGTGCCCATTTGAAGGATGGAGTGCAATTAGGGGCGGCAGGCAGCAGCCACCAGCCATCCCTCCTCAACTGTGTTTCTTGCCTCTCATCCCACAAACGCAGGTCCTCAATTATTTAGCAGATTAGTCTTTCTCCATAATGACCTGGCACACACTTCGAGACAGAGGCTTCAAATTGATTCCCCCCCATTATATTTCCTCGCAGGCTGATTACTAACTACTAAGCTAATTTTTTTAGGTGAATAAAATTATTGGTTCCAAGATTGAATTACACAGTGACACGCTCTCTTTTAAGTGTGCGGCACGGCACATAATCTTTAAATAATACCAGAACTTGGGACTCAATTAAGCTTTTTTTTTCCTCCTTAAAAAAAAACTCCAAAGAAAATAAAATTCCTACTAACCCAAGGGTTGATTCACTTAGGCCAGGCCCCCAGTAATTGAAGCTTTGAGAACGGAGGTGGCAGCAGATCCAGTTTGGCTGAAACATAAGTGTATTCAGGAGGAAATGATGTGAGGTTGGCTGCTGAGGTAGGTTGGAAGCCAGATTGTGGAGACCTCTAAATGCCAGTGAGGATCATGGGGATTTGGAATTGGAAGGAACCTTAGTGATCATCTAGTTAATTCAATGAACAGAAAAATTATTAAGTGCTTGAGTAGTAGGTTGTGCAGTGGAATAGAGTGCTGGGCTTGGAATCAGGAAGACCCAGAGTTCAAATCCTGTCTCAGACACTTGCTAGCTGTGACCCTGGAGCAAGTGTGCCTCAGTTTCCTCATTTGTAAAATGAGATGTTGGACTTTGGTGGCCTCCAAAGTCCCTCCAGCTCTGAATCTATTATTTTAAGGAGGGAAGCACCTCCTTCTCCCACTCCAACTCCCATTTGTTAAAATTGCCATGAGGCAAAGCCCCTTTCCATTGGGTTTATAAAATTTAGAGCAGAGTGTTCTAATGGAATCTCCTCATTTTATAGAGGGGAACTTTGAAGCCCTTGCCCACTGCCACACAGTAGCAGAGCCAGGATTCAAACCCAGAACCTGTGACTCCAAACCCAGTGCTCTTCTCATACTACCACACTGGCCATGAAAGTCTCGTAAGCAGTGGACTGATATGGTCAGACTTGTCCATTAAAAATACTCCTCTGGTCCGAGTAGATCCAATGAACAGAAAAGAAGCATAGATCCCAGTTTTGCTACATGAATGTGCAAAGAAACTTCACCAAAGTCCCTCTGTTTTCATTGTAAAAATTTAGACCATGATTGAGAAAGATTTTGTGAACCTTCATGGGCTCTGTTGTTGGTGGTGTTATTTTCTCAGGCCATGCAGCAGGCTTGCTAGCACAGGCCCCCAGGAGGGAGGGGAACCCAGGAGAGAACATGGACAGTTCCAAGCAAACCTGTCTCCATTCCTGTGAATATGATTCTCATTGTCCCAATAACAGTTCAGGGTAGTTAGTCCATCAGCCTACAAGTGTTTACAGTGTGCGGTGTACACTGTGCCTAGTGCCAGGGATGCAAGGAAAGGCAAAAATAAGCCTTGCCCTCTTGAGATGTATATGTGAGGGGTGGAGGAGAGAGGACACATAAGTAACTAGATGACTACAAGATATACGTATGTCTGTATGTCTTTATATGGAAGGTTATCTCAGAAAAGAAAGTTTAGTAGCTACTGGGAAAACCAGGAAAGGCCTTCTGACTAAAGGTGGAATTTGAGCTAACTCTTGAGAGAAGAGACATCTAGGTGGTGCAGTGGATAGAGCACTGGCCCTGGAGTCAGGAGGACCTGAGTTCAAATCTGGCTTCAGACACTTTCTAGCTGTGTGACCCTGGGCAAGTCACTTAACCCTGTTTGCTTCAGTTTCCTCATCTGTAAAATGAGCTGGAGAAGGAAATGGCCAACCACTTGAGGGAGGGAAGAAGGAAGGAGGGAGGGAGCAAAACAAAACGATCTCAGAAGTAAGGCAGGAAAGTAATTACTTTGCCAGGGCAAAAATAGAGCCTGATGTCTGAGGAATGGCAAGTAGTCTAGCAAGGATCAGAGTGTGGGGGGTAGAGGATAGTGTGAGACTGCAGTCATCTCTGAAAGGGAGGACTGGAATACATCCCGTGGCAATAGAGCACCCGAGTTCTAGGCACATGGTGAACTCTTAAATGTTTGTGGATGGATTCTGATGATATACGTAGCCTTGTGTGATATTAACTAACATTGGGATAAGAGAGATACTAATAAACTACATGACCTTGGGCAAGTCATCTAACCCAACTGGGCCCCATTTACTTCATCTCTAATAGGAAGGAGCTGGACTGGACAATCTCTAATGATCCATCCATTTCTGGGCAGTCGACCAGCACCTACTTATTAATTGTCTCTACTGAGTGTCATAGGGATATAAAGGGCAAAAAAAGAAGAAAAAAAAGGTGTGTGTGGAGTGGCGGTCTTTCCTTCAAGGAGCTTCCATTCTATCAGGGGAGAGACTTATTATACCAAGCCCGCTTCAGCCAAGCTCAGAGTTTATACCACCTGCCAGCTGGAAGTCAGAGGGAAGATTCGGGCTCAGTCACCCAACAAAGGAGCAAAGTTGTTTCATCAGGGACCCGGAGAGGCAGAGGCTGAGTGATGGGGGCTCTCAGAGAGTCAATGGAACATACAGCCCAGGTCTTTGTTCCTGTCAGAGTCAGGGTTTATGAGTTCATAATAAGCCATTAACTTTTTTATGTGTATGAATCATTGTCACCAGGCCCTCTCTGACAGCAGCCTCACTGTGAATGAGGGCTCCTTCAGGGACTTGTTGGCAGGAGACAGCTACGTAGAATAACTGTGGGGTGAAGAGAGAGGCCGCTCAGAGGCTGGAGGATTCTGGCTCTGAATTCCTTGTATCCCACCCTCTCAGCTGACTCCTTCCCTGGGGCAGGGCTGCGCAGTCATTGAGAGCCTGCTGTATCTCTCCTGTCCTGGCCAACCAGCCGTGCCTCACCATGCCATCTTCTGGCAATGCCTCACTCTTCCTCCCCACCTCCACCTTTTCATTTCTTGGTAACTCTGGAAATAGTAATTAAATCAACCCTGCCATTATGTCTGGAAAGAAATGGGCCAGTTGTTTGCCCTAGGGCTCTACTTGCCATCTACACCTTCCAAACCAAAACACCTTTCCCAGGTCACCACCCCCCACCCCTCTCTCAAAACAGACACTCCTTAAGGGAAGAGACTGCCTCCCCTTTGTACGCGTTGCATGTAATCAATGCTTAGTAAGTATTTCGTTATTAATTTATCTCACTTTTCATTAGCCTTCACAGACAAAACACAAAACTCCCCGGGTCGTTCCCACCCTGGGCCAGGGAGTTGGGAAAAAGAGTGGAGATTTTTTTTTTTAATCATCTTCCTAGGTTTTCTTCCGAAGTATTTCTCAAGCCTTCTCCCCACCCCCTACCTCCTACAAGCCAACTACATGCAAAAAGAAAGAGATGGTCACTGACCTTCAGAAACCTGGGGGAAAGAGGGACAAGGTGAACAACATGGCCTACCTTCTGTCTCACTGGGTTCCTATTCAAGGAAGAATTTATGGAACAGGCAGCCAGGAGGCATGCATTCTGTGCTCAGCTCAGTCACTAGCTTGTTGTGGGACTTTGGACAGTCAATCAGCAAGCATTTATTAAACACCTGACATGTGCCTAGGATGCACTTAGTCCCTGTCCTCAAGGAACACATATCCTAATGGGAGGATACAGCATAGCAAGAACTGGGTGCCTGCAAGATAAATATGGAGCAGAGGGTTGGTAACCTGAAAGGGGAAGGAATTGGTAGCTGGGAGGACCAGAAAAAAGGCCCCCCTACAGAAGGCAGCTCTAAGCGATTATCTAGGTCCCAGGTGCTTTCCTTGCAATACAGGTTCACTGAACTCAATTATTTTCAAGACCCCCCCGCCCAAATCCTGTGATTGTGGGACTTGATTTTTAGTTTTGTTGCTGTTATCTTTAAAGACAAACCTATTTTCCAAGGGAAAAAGAAGAGAGCATCTGTCTGTTAGCAGTTGGAAGGAATGCTGTCTAATTGTGTTGGACTTGGGATGAGGCGGGCTTGGAAGGAAGATGAGCGAGCTAGAGGACATGGAGGGAGGACAGTGACTCAACAGACATAACAAAGAGTGCTGGATTGGACCTAGTGTTAAATCCTGGTGCTGTCACTTAGTCACTCCTCTGAGACTCCGGCTTCCTTCTCTGTACAATGACAGTGTGTAAGAGAGGGCTAAACAGATGACCGATGTTTCTGGCCCAGAGGGAGGGGAGAGGATGAGCAGACTGGTCCTGAGAAGGACTGCAGAGACACATTCACTTTGCAGAATACAAGGCCAGCTATATCCGGAACCGCTCCATCCGCTCTGTGTCTATCGAGATAGATGGGAAGCTTTACAGCATGGGACTGCAGCCCCGGAACATCACCAAGCGGCACAGGCTGGAGACCGGAGGGGCCCCTGAGGACCAGGAGGACCAAGATGGCGGCAGCGAGTTCAGCGGCACTGGGGACCTTCAGGAGTATATGGTTCCCAACCTCATCAAAGTAACCCACAGGTGAGACTGGGTCCAAGACAGCCTCACCCAGTGCCGGCATGGGGAGAGCTGGGAAGGATGCTGGCGCCCCTGGAATCAGGGATACGTGGAGGGTCTGAGGGCAGGGAGGGGCTGACTCTGTGCATACAGATAACTGAGCAAGCGCTCATCACGAGCTCTAAAATGTGCCAGTCCCAAGGTCCGCTCAGTGAGAGAGTCTCTTTCTTCCACACCTCGGACAGGTGCTACATCCTGGAAAATGACACTGTCCGGTGTGACCTAGACCTGTACAAGTCACTGCAGGCCTGGAAAGACCACAAGCTCCACATTGACCATGAGGTGAGTGGCCCCTCAGCTCAGTTGTCTCTTTCTGCCTCCAAAGCGAGATCATAGGGCTGTCCGTGGACTACAGAACGGGGTGACGGAATGGTCACTGTTGGAGGATCGTCAGGCCTAAAAAGGAGGAAATTTTTCAGCTACGCTTTTCCCCAAACAGTCACTAGTTGGAGAAGGTGGTGGGAGGGAGAAATGAGGTTTTTAAAGAATAGGATTGAGGCGTTGGATAGGAAAGGAGGAGGACAAGCATTACTATGCGTTGGCTTTGTGCTGAGCACATTACAATATTACCTCATTTAATTCTCACAGCAGCCTGTGAGGTAGGTACTATTATCTCCATTTTGCATTTGAGGAAACTGAGGCAGGCCCAGTGACTTGTCCAGGGTCAGACAACTAGTAAATATCTGAGGCAGGGATGGGGAACCTTTGGCCTAGAGGCCACATGTGGCCCTTTAGGTCCTCAAGTGTGGCCTTTTGACTGAATCCAAACTTCACAAAACAAAGGGGATTTGAGGTTATATCTGAACTCGGCCCTCTCTCACTCCAGGGTTGGTGTTCTATCCACTGAAGGGATTAAGAGAAATAAAGTGGGAAAGGTCACATGGTGTGGTAATAATCAACTATTCAATCAATAAATACTTATTTATTTTTATATTTATTTATTACTATTTTTAAAAATTATTTAAATTTAATATTGTTATAATTTT
>CM053585.1:184378473-184425136 GCA_028646515.1 Pseudochirops corinnae | reverse complement strand
ATTTAAAAATTTTAAAATTATTAAATATTTGTTATTATTATTTGTTATTATCCATCGATAAATAATTATAATAATTATTAATCCTGGCACCAATTATGTGCCAGGAACTTGGGCCACAAAGACCAAAAATGAAATTCTCTGGCCTCAAGGAACAGAGTTCTGTCAGAGAGGGCAAGTACATATGCAGAATATTTTGTGTGTGTGTGTACACACACACACACACACACACACACACACACACATACACACACATATATATATGGAACAAATGCAAAAGAAATATAAAAACAAAGTTAAAGAGGAAGGGCAGGAGCAGTTGGAGTGATTAGAAAAGGCTTCTAGTAGAAGGTGGTGCTGGAGAGCTGAATCTGGAAGGAAGAAATTAATTCCATGAAGCACAGGTGAGGAGGAAGGGCCGGAGGAGGAGTGCTGTATGTGAAGAACAGAGACAAGCTTACTTAGGCAGAATCATTTATTAAGTATCTTTTATGTGCCAAGCGCTGAGCGGAGTACTGGGGACACAAAGAAAGTGGGGAAAACCAATAAGACAACAGTCCAGGACTCAAGGAGCTCACAGTCCAGTGGGAGAAGTCACTGTGCAAACAGAAGTACAAAGCAAAAATGCATGCAGAGTAGTCTCAGAGGGAAAGCACTAGCATTAAGGGTGACTGGGAAAGCCTTCTTTGCAGAAGGGAGAACTTTAGCTGAGATTTAAGGGGAGCTGAGGAAGCCAGAAGGTTGATCTAAGAAGGGCGGAGCATTCTAGACATGGGTGACAGCCAATGAAAATATCCAGAGTGGGAGATGGAGTCTCCGGGGAGGGCAAGGAGGCCAGTGTCACTGACTGCATAGCACAAGAAGACAGGGATGTGAAAGTGTGAGAAAGGCTGGATGGAGCCAGATTAGTGAGAGCCAAACCCGACTTCTATATTTTATCCTGGAAGCAATAGGGGGCCTGATGTTTATTGAATAGGGAGGTGGCAGGGTCAGACTTAAACATGAGGAAAAGCAATGTGACGAGTGAATGGGGGAGAGCGTGAAGAGACCAAGTAGCTGGCTATCACAGTTGTGTGGGAAGGGGAGTAAGGCTAGAAATGAGGCTAGAAATATACCATGGGGTAAAGCTGGGGAAGGGATTTTAAAGCCAGAGCAGTGAATTTTTTTTTTTGGTAATCCTAGAGGCAATAGGGAATTTATTGAATACGAGAGTAAAATTGATTTGCATTTAAGAAAAATCATCTCAGCAGCTAGAACCTTAGACTTGGAGTCAAAGTTTGAGTTCTGATCTTAGCCCCAGCACTTACTAAGTGTATGACCTTGGTCAGGTAACTTCCTCGTCTCTGGGCTGCAGTTTCTTCCTCTGTAATATGAAGGGACTGGACTCGATTTCTATAATTCCTTCCAGCTTTGACATTCTTTAAGTATGATTGGGAGGTGGGACAGCTTATCACCTTTAAGAATCCTTATATCTTCCCCTCTGGTGAATGGATTTGTCTTTCTTAAAGTTAAGAAGAAGGATGAAGTGACCTCTAGAGATGCCCAACACATTTCACAGTGGTAACCAAGGACAGCCTTGGGGTAGCATAGGTAAGAATGAAAGAGCCCACTCCCCAAATAGAAAGACCTGTGGGGCTAAACCTTTTTGCCTAACTCTAAGCAGAAACCTAACTTTGAAGGTCTTTAAATAATGTCCATTTTTGTGTACTACAGTGGAGGGATTGCCGAGGCCCACAGCTAAGGAGCTCTGTGTAGGAGGCATCAGCCTCAGAAGTTTATGAGTCTCTGCCCTCCAATGGTCTTTCTTTTCCTCAGATTGAAACACTCCAAAACAAGATTAAGAATCTTCGAGAAGTCCGGGGTCATCTGAAGAGGAAGAGACCTGAAGAATGTGACTGCAATAAGATAAGGTAGGAGGCAGCTGGGCAGTCCTGAGGCATCCTGGGCTTTGAAGCTATTGGACACTTCAAGGGGATGTTAAGGGAAGGGCAGGCAATGTACTTTGAAGCTATAAATATTGTTGGATACAGCCTTGTCTGGAAATAAGGGGAACCAGCTTTTTGAATGGCCAAGTTGAGAATGCTTCTCCCTCTTAGTTAGGGGCTGGCCCCTGCACTCGTGGATCAGAATAAAGGGATCTCAGGCAATTAATAGTCCTCAACATGTGGGCCCCTCTCCTACCAGATTTGTGTGATGTCTTCTGAGAAACCTTTACAACCTTCCTCCAGTAGCACTCCAGCTCCACCTGATAGGAAGCAAATAGCTTAAGGAAGACAGCCTTTGGGGATAGTTTGATCTAGAATAGTGGTTCTCAACCTTCCTAATGCCTCGACCCTTTAATACATGTATGTGGGTGTATCTGCATGTGGGCAGACCTGCCTGGAGACAGTGTCTCAGTTCCTAAGACCATCGGAAATATGTGTTTTCCAATGGTCTTAGGTGACCTCTGTGAAAGGGTCGTTCGACCCCCAAAGGGGTCGCGACGCACAGTTTGAGAACTGCTAATCTAGAAGGTCATAGCTGACTGGCATGTGACAAAGCTTCTAGCTTAGATGAATGTGAATTTGAGAAACTGGCTCCCCAAGCTTCAGATTTGAGTCTGTACACAAAGTGATCTGAGCTTGGGAAGGAAGCCTGAGAGAAGTCCTCTCTACACACCTTTGCCTACATAGCCAACTATGTTAGGCTTAAATCCCTGCTGTCTGCCCTGGCACCAAAGGTTCCCTGCCTTGACTGCCACGATCCATGGGGGTAGACTACAGCTATCATCACCCATCCCCTTCACCCCCAAGGCAGCACTCAGATGTGGGGCCTTGTCCCTGATGAGCCCTATCTAGCCCCAAACTAATCAGTGGACCTTAGGCAGCCAAGCCAGATCACATCAAGTCAAGAAATGCCTGCCTCACTGAGTGGTTTTGGGGAAAGTACTTTGTAAGTCGTAAAACATGACATCGACTCATGAGTTATCAGATTTTTTAGGCCTAAGTGACCTTTCAGCTGTTTTTATGATCCTATCTGAGCCTCCATCCAGAAGCTGGTTGTGATTTTGCAATGTGTGATCAGCACCACTGGAGGTCACTATTACCTCGGTTCTACCTTAGGAATGACTACAATACCGGGCACCTGGAAGGAATCTTAGCTTAGGTTTAGCAGACCTCAGTCTGCTGGGGAAATGATTCCCATCAGCTAGGAAGAGAGCCCAGATTCCCAGTCTCCTGATTACTGGGCTCATGTACCTTCCACTTAGGCCATGGCTTGTGATTTTCTTTTTGAGAGCTAGAAGAGCTAGAAGTTCCCCCATGCCTAGACCCTGGCTCCAGATAACTGGAGCTGAAATTTACTATTATTTCTGTGAAAGCTGGACAGGAATGGGTTTCTTTTTTTTCTTTTTAAATCAGATTTAGGAAAACTCACTGCTTGAGTTCTAGGGCTAATAATACACATCAGGTTTCAAAAATAAATAAACTCCTGGGGATTGTAGGGGAAAATGCCATTTAGTGAATACACTGGTGTGTATATGTATGTATGTATATGTAATACACATACATGCATATATTTATACATACGCATGTATATGCACACACACATATATGTAACCATCCACCCTCTATTACTATGCTAGTGAATGGCTGGATCCAAAAGGGTTCCATATCACACTCTTAAAGGAGGTTTCCAATGGAAGGCCCCTAGGGATCTGTGCTTGGCCTGGGTGCTGTCTTACTGCTTTCTCAGTGACTTGGGTAAAGACAGAGATGGCTCGCTTATCAAAGTTACAAATGACACAAAGCTGGGTGGGGGCATTAAGGTGTTGAAAAATACAAATCAGAACTCAAAAAACATAGTTGGGCTAGATTATTGGGCTGAACCTAATTAGAGGATGCTTAATAATTTAATAATCTTGGGTCCAAGATGGGAATGGGAGGAACATGGCTCTACAACTTGTTGGACAGAGATGTTAGTTTCTTTTTTAGTGGACTACAAGCTCAATATAAGCCAATATTTGTGTGTCAGTCAAATGAAAATTAAAGAAGTGTAGTGTTCAAGCAGAAGGATGCTCTGCCCCAGCCAGACAACAACTAGAGTACACTTGGGGAAAAGACATTAATAAATTGGAAAGTATCCAGAAGGCAAATAGGATAGTGAAGGGTTGTACCTGCAACCCTTAAGAATCAATTTGATTAATAGGGGTTGGTTTAGGAAACCTCAGAGAGCCCTTGATAGCTGCCTTCAGGCTTTTTGAAGGGGTATCATCTGGAATAGACTTGTTTTTTGGGCACCAGAGAGCAGAAATGCGAGTAATGGGTAACCATTACAAAGAGACAAGTTTAGGCTTGCCTTGAGATAAAGAAAAACTTCTGAACAATTAGAACTACCCCAAAATGCTTTTGAGTTCATGAATTAACAGGCTTCAATAAAAAGCTTGCTAATGATTTGTTGGGTTGGATTAGACTTTGATATGATATTCTGATATATAACTGATACAAAGGTATTAATGGGTCGTTGGGTCCAAATGCTGACTCCAGCCTAGGAAAAGACGTGAGGTGTGAACAGTGGGATATGGCACTCTGTTAAGTGTGGCAGCTTCTAAGTACAAATTCTATTTTCCAGCTACCAGGCTAAACACAAGGGCAGAGTCAAGCACAAAAGCTCCATGCTGCATCCTTTCAAGTAAGTGGTAGCTGGCTCTGGGAGACACTTCGGGACCCAGACCTACTGCCTCTGAGACAGGGAGAATTCCAATCTGGTTTCCTTGGCAAGGGAGTTGGAAGGGGATAGGAAGGATTGTAGTGGAGGGCACCCCACCTTATTTCTTAAAAAAGAGGGTAGCATCCCATGATGTTTCCTACCCTACAGTTCAACAGGGGTTCATCCCCATGATTGGGATTCAAGGAGAGACTGGATGCTCTCTCAGTAATGTCCCTTTCAACTCAAGTTCTGGGTTTCCCTCACAGGTCCACGAAAGAGTTCTGTGGTTGGTTGCCTTTTAGTTACTGACTGAAAAAATGGTTGCAACTTTCCAAAATGTGAGCACTCACGGAAAAGGAAGAGAAAGGCATGTGCTGACATAAATCTGGGGACAGGACTGAGTGGGGAAGGAGGAATATTCTACTTGTGTTCTTTCAAATGCCAAATGTAGTTGGTAGTAGTAGGAACTGTGTAATAATTCTAATCCCAGTTCTGTTGTATCACTTTAAACCAATCCCTTTCTAGGACTCAGTTCCTTCTTCTGTCAGAAGGCCAGATAATTCCCACAATACCTTTCACAAATCTCCGATTGGAACTAATCCAAAAGTGGAACAGGCCACCTGGGCTGACACCTACTTCCTGTGATAACCATGGGCAAAGCAAATAACTTCTCTGAACTTGAGTTTCTTCATTTATAAAATGGGGATGTACTGGTGTAATCCCTCCCTCACAGAATTAGCTGATTCTCCAGTACAGAAAGGTCTCTGCGAGATATAAGACAGAGGTGTCGAGGCACAAGAGCCACAGCACCCCTAAGTGCAGCTGGAAATCAATCTGATCAGTATGTAATTGGGAAATAGTTAACATAACAAGCGTGAGAAATACTGATAGTTTGGTTTCCACAGAGTCTATGGTGCTTAAGAAACAGATCTTGCATGGGATGTGCAGGAATATCTAAGTCAGGGTGAGAGAAAGAGCAGAATACTCTCTCCAGTCATTATAGCAGGAAGAAATCAGTTAAGTCTGTCCTTAGAGGGGGCCCAGGCCAAGCTGGCTCAAACTGGTGGGGGTTCAAGAGAGCCTCATTGTCTGGTCATGGGTTATACTGGAGGGGAAAAGGACCATTCGTGTGAGGGGCATTCTAGGAAGGGGGATGTCTTGCCTGACTGGGCCCAATGGCCCAACGGGGGTGGGATGAAATGGGAGTAGAGTCAAATGAGCCCATATGACTTTTGTTCTGCATGCATGCATGTGTGTTTTGTTCCATGAGGGAGCACGCATACCCACTCACACCTAGGGAATCGTCAATAAAATTATCCTTCGCTCCACAAACTGTGACTTCATCTGTTACCTGATTTAACTGGTTCCGAAGCTGAAGGGGAAAGGGCAGCAAGCCTTCTCAGGCTAAGCTCCTGAGCTGAGTCTGGGACAATATTTCATTTATAACATAAGTAAAACTACAGTAGAACATAGATAATGTTCTAAGTCAATATGCAGCCTCAGAGGTAGTCATGTCTGTCCCTCTCTGCCCTTTCCTATTTAAGTTTGACCCACTCCTGTAGAAAGGAGTCCAATTCAGGTGTGGAGTGAACTGAATGATTCAGTCTAGCTGAGATGCCATGGTGGTGGGTGTCCTGAGATACAGGACAGCTGTGTTCAGGATCCAGGTCTGCTGTGGGTGGCCCCAGTGCTGTGTCAAAGTCAGAAAGGGGCTTTTTGTGGGGAGACGGTAAAGCAGTACCTTGGATTTCTCTCTCCTCTTCCTTTCCGTCCCTTTCCCCCTCTCCCAACGGGGCTCCTGAACCTAGGAAGGCAATGCAGGAGAAAGACAAGTTATGGTTGCTGAGAGAACAGAAAAGAAAGAAGAAACTCCGCAAGCTGCTGAAGAGACTGAAGAACAATGACACCTGCAGCATGCCTGGACTTACCTGCTTCACCCACGACAACCAGCACTGGCAGACAGCTCCACTGTGGACACGTAAGTGGGGCCGGAGGCTGCCAACTCCTACCGTTAGCACCCAGTCCTGGCTGTAATAACTTCCCTACCCCACCCCCAATATTTCTTAAAATATGTTCCACATTTTCATATACATGATTCAAGCTTGTTCCTTATAACTGTGAAGAAACAAAGAGCGCCCCAGGCTTAGAGTTCAAAGACCCAGTTTCCAGGGCCGCACTCAGCCATTTACTGTATCACCTTGGGCAAGACAGTTTCTCCCAGCCACAGCTTCCAAGTGGGGGACAAAATGAGAGTGAAAGGAGATAAAGGATGTGATTGTAGTCCCTATTTAACATCTGAAGGAAGCTGGGGGGGAAGGAGGAAATGACTTGCCCCAGGTCAAGTAAGAGTTAGTGTTGGGACCCTTGTCTAAATCTTCACTTACTCTCTTTTACCATACAAATCCTGGGCCTTCTAAAGGGAAGAGGGGCAGCAAGGAGGGGAGAGAGCATTTGAATTCATTTCCATCGTAGTTATCCAGCCAAGGTTCCTGGGTCAGATTCCAAGAGGAATAAGTGCAGTGGCCACCAACCTTTACCTCTTCCAGAATGGCTGCTGCTTCTCACCACACTACTCTTTTTTGTTGTTGTTGCAGTGGGGCCTTTCTGCGCCTGTACCAGTGCCAACAACAACACATACTGGTGCATGAGGACAATCAACGAGACACACAACTTCCTGTTCTGTGAATTTGCTACAGGTTTCCTGGAATATTTTGATCTCAACACTGATCCCTACCAGGTATGGGATTCATTGTTTTGAGTCCTATCCATCCCATCTATTTTAATTAAGTAGTTTTCAGTAGGAAGCATCATGGTGCTACAGGGCATTGGGCTTCATCTTTCCACTGAAGGGTTCAAACTCCAACAAAAGGCACTTGGGTGATGGAACCTATGTTGTACAGCCAGCTCAAGTAGCTAAGGAGCACATCCCAACAGGAGTCACACCAGTGGTTTATGGTCACTTTAGAGGGTCCTAAGAGATCTATGTAGTCTAATACTTTTATCAGTGACTTGGATAGGCATGAATTGAATGATTCAATTTAGCAAGCATTTATTACAATGTGCAAGGTATGCTGGCGGTATAGAAACAAAATGAAGGATCCAGCCCTGCCCTCTGGGGGTATGACATGCAACAGAGATTAAATGCAATCTGAGGAGGTCAGGGAAAGTTTCCCGTAGGAGGTGGCACCTGAAATGACACTTTGAAGATAGCTAAGAAGCACAGATGAGTGGTGTTGGTGTTATTACTGTTTTCAGAGGTAGAGTTGGTGTCATGGAATGAAGTAAAAGTTCCCTGACCTTTAGAGTAATTCAAAAGTGGAATGGACTGTTGCTCTCAGTAGGCACCTGCTAGACATCTGAGTGACCAGGAGGGGTGGGGGCATTTGGAGGATAGTGGGCATCCACAGCAGCTACTGTTTTCAAGGGCTGGAGGGGCTGTCACATAGAAGAGGAAATGCACCTCCTGGCACCTCCGGGGGAAAAACTAGGTAGGAACAATGGATGGAAGTTGCAAAAGCCAATTTAGATTTGATGTGATGAATAATTTTCTAACAATTAGCAATCTCTAGAAGTGAAATGGGTTGCCTGGGGAGGTCTTTAAATCAAGGCCTAAGGAAAACTTGTCAGATACAGGTTTAAGTTGGACTTGATGCCCTCCAAGGTTCTTGAGAACTGGGGAAGTCTGATTCCAGCTTCACAAATGTGTGATCTGAGTGTGCCAAGTCACTTCTCTCTGAGCCTCAATTTCATCTACTGTGAAATGAGAGGGATGGGTTAGATGTCTTCTGAGGTCCAGATGAACAACAAGAGATCTGTGCTCCTCTGACTTGACACAAATTCTGGTCAGTTGCTTGTCTGGGGTTCAAGAGTATAGGGAATTCCCAAGGAGAGGCTCTGTAGTTGTCCAGGGGCACTGAGAGGTTAAAGACTTGGCCAGACCACATGACTAGGCAGTGTCAAAGGGTAGGACTTAAATCCAGCTTTCCTGACTCTGAGGTCAGCTCTCTCTGTCTGCCATGCCATGTTCTCTGTGTTGACTGAGTCCATACAGCTGGCTTCCAAAATAGAACCTTAAAAGGGCAGAGGGTTGCTTCCACAGATTAAAAAGCCTGATGGAAGGTTAAACCACAGTGCTCACAAGTGAACTGCTAGGATTTGGAACCCAGCCTGGTCAAGTGGATGCAATGAATAACATAATAGTTCACACTGCTATAATTACTTTAAGTTTCACAAAGTGTTTTCCCTCTAACACCCCATAACCCTTTTAAAGAAAGTAGGACAAGTATCAGTTTTCCCCGTGGTCACACAGCTACTACCACAGTCCAGATTCAAACCCAGCACCTGTTTTCATTTATACCACAATGAAAGCCAAACAAAGATTTACAAAACACTTTTTACTGACTTAACTTGGTAAGGGTTGACACAAGACAATGAAAGAAAATGCTTCCACAGTATGGAGCTGGATAGCTTAGAAATTTTTTCTAACAACTTACTTTTCTTATAATCACCAGCTGATTAATGCAGTGAATACACTGGATCGAGATATTCTCAATCAACTGCATGTACAGCTTATGGAGCTCCGGAGCTGCAAGGGGTACAAACAGTGCAACCCCAGGACTCGTAACATGGACCTTGGTAAGTACCCTGCTTCATCTTCTCCCTCAGTTCCAATTTCCTGTACTTGTCCTCAGCTATACAAACAGTACCCAGGGAATCTTATTACCTGCCTTAAAGTGATACTGTATTTGAGCTATCAGGTTCATACTTTCAAATTGTAGTAGCAACCTCCTTAGACGGTATGATTTAGAAAGAACAATGTAAGATTTCATCCATGTTTTCTTTCAGGCTGGGGGAATGGCTAAAGAGACTTGTTTGGTTAAATAAAACCAATTTAATTGCCAGATCACCCTTTTAATCAGCCTTTCCTCAAGATGCAACTCATGAAAAAGTGACATGCAGAGACACTAAGAGAGGCCTGCTTCCCCATTCTAGAATAGTCTCAGATGAAATATGCTGAAAAGGGGCAGAGTGAGGAATAAAAAACCTTAAAGTTGTAGAGACTGAGGATAACATCCTGCTATTCCTTCATTGTGTTAAGAAAAATCTTAACATAGGGCTGCTGCAGTGAGAATTCTAATCAGAAATAAGGTCACAAAATCTCCGTCTGAGGTAAAGTCTGTTCTCTAAACCATGTATTAGAATAGAAAGGCAGTCTTATCTGGTAATTGGGCTGACTGTAGTAAGGAAACATTTGTCGGGGAGTTTTATAATTCTGTTTATTTATAATTCTAATTTTATAATTTTAATTAGGACCAAACAGAATCTCTCCCAAGGGCATCCATTGCCTCCCTAGATGACCATACTATCATCAGGGTTCCATAATTTTTTAAACTAGACTAATCCTGGAACCAAGGAAAATGGAAATCTAGCTGCAGTAGGAAATTTCTACTCCTATTTGGGGCAAAAGTAAGATGTACCAGACCCCACTGAAGTTCTGGTTTAACCAGCTACATGTCTAAAGCTAATATTTGGCCAGGGGGGCCAATGGCATAGAATCCTACCCAGTGATACTTATTTTCCTCTGTAAAATGAGGGATTCTACCTAGACTATCACTACAGTCCTTCCAGATTCTAAATCTGATAATGGGTTCCCAATTAGTCACCTGAAGCAACAAATACAAGGGCCACCAGTTACCAATACAAGTGGAAGAGAGAATTCCTTTGACAACAGATTGATGGTTATTTCCAGTCTGTGCACCTTCTTAACCTTTCCTGGCTATTCACTGAGAACCTCTTTATTTTCCCCTCATTTAGGACTTAAAGATGGGGGAAGCTATGAGCAATACAGGTACGCTCACTTTCTTCTTCCTGTTATGTTCCCCCAACTCCACTTTGAAATAATCTAATCATCTCTTCTTTTTTCTGTGGGGTTTACATGTCTCTGCCATAACCCCAAATTAGGGACGATTCACTTCTAGTTTTCGCCTTTTACTCCTTTTGGGGTGGTTTGGGCCTTTTATTCTCGATTGTTAACTCTTTCTCCCCCCTCCTTTTTAACTTCCTGAAAATCTAGGCAGTTTCAGCGTCGAAAATGGCCCGACATGAAGAGACCTTCTAAGTCACTGTGAGTTGAGTCACAAATACAACAGTAATTCTGATTTGTTTCATTGTGCAAACCCTCCTAGTTTTCATGCTGTTTTTCAGCTGGCTTCCAGGAGAGTAGCATTGGTCTTGCCCTCAGATGACAAGAGAAAGAATGTATCTTTTGTTTTACTTACTCTCAAAGCTCCATCCCAGCTCTCTTAATCATTTTAAGCAAAACAAGAAATGTTGTATTCGGTAACCCACTCCCCACCCCTCTTAAAAGAAAAGAAACTGCTTTTTAAGCAATAATCCTGGATCCCCCAAAGTTATGTCAAACAGAGTATAAACCCAGGCAGGTCCTGTATTCATTTCAGAAGGCTTCAGACGTGGTTTGAAGATGGATCCTTTGATGCAAAGAATAACCTATAGTTAAGTTGAGAGAAACAAATGGCTTGAGGGTGAATGTTTTAAAGATAGCCTACCAAGTTGTAGATGCAATACCTGTACCAGCAAATCAGGGGTCCCTGTATGATCACAGTGTTTCCTAAAAGTGGGGATTATATGTAACCACCTATTCCCCTGGTGGTAAATACATTTGAATATTCTCTTACTGAAGGTTGGGAAGAGTAGGAGTAGTCGAAGACAATGAAAGGAAGCATTAGTGTGAGGCTCTAAAGAGATATAATAGTGTCTGCTACCCTGCAGCCACGATGATATGCACAGCTTTTAAGCCTGCTGCATTTCTTTTCCCTCCCCCAACTTAGTTCTAATGTGCATGTACTGTGTTAAACTGACAAAGTGGATTTAAATAAACCCTATGGGCAATTAATGGCAGGACAATAACACTAATGACCTTAACATTCTTAGTGTAACCAGAGTCGAACAGGATGATTAGCCATGAGGTTGCGAGTATCCATATTGATGAGACTGCATACACACTGGAGTTAAACACCTTGATTTTAAGAACATAATGGTCAACAGTTCTGCTGTAATGCTTGTTTCAAAAGCACGAATTTATTCCAACTCGCTATATTAGGGAACATTTTGAGTATAACTGCAGTTATCACCGTATTTCTTTCCCTCTGAGGAAACTATTTTAGTTCTGTGCATTTTCAGTTTGTTTATGCTCCGTTTCTTCTACAAGAAATAGCAAGAAAACAGAAAACTGCACCGCTTCAGAATAACTCACAAGGTGTAGCCTTTTCAACCCGTTTCCACAAGCCAATTTCAGGTGTTTTTTAAAGCAGAGTGTGTGTGCCCTATTTATTGTGTCTTAGGGTGCAGTAGGAGCTGTGGGCTGAGCAGGGCTGGCTCCCCCTCCAATCTGGGGGCAGAATAAGTAGCAGCCCACACGCTGTGGACATTGCCATTTTGGGGGGTAGTATTTCTATATTTCTTAACGCTTTAACATACATAAAACTGTGCTTTTATCAGGTTCCAATCTTTTTTTGATGTGCCACCAACAAAGTTCTTGAGCCTTATGTCCTAATCTTATTTTTTCCATAAGCCCATGGTTTTTAATTGAACAATTTTATAATACTGAGGTGCTTTTTGGTAACACATACATCACAGCAGAACTGACTGTAGCTACCTACTATGAAAATATTAATCAACTAAAAGTTAGGATGGAGTAAAAAAAAAAAATCCATTTGGTAATGTTGATAATCATTGGTTTAAGAAGGCCCCCCTCTTTGGTAGATAACACTTTCTTTCCCAAGTTTAGGAAAACTGCAATTGTTAGTTGGAGAGTAACATGACATCTGCAAACAATATAGCATCCTAACAATGATACTTTTTTCTTTTTTTTTTTTTTTTTTTTTTTGGCTTAACAGAGGACAACTATGGGAAGGCTGGGAGGGCTAAGCTCCAAAAGCTGGTTCTCAAAGAAGAAAGATGTCCACTGGCCAGAAAGCCAAACTTTTTACAGATACTGTGTATGATTTCAGTAAGACTTCCACTGTTGTACTGGAGAAACTTTGGGGCTGAGGTAGGTAGAATATGCCACTGTTAACATGCTATAAAGAGATCTAGTGGATTCTAGAGGACATCCAGAAAGACCAGGGATCCTTTTAGAACTCCACTGGCACACCTGCTTTTGCTTTGGACTATATACCTCACCAGCTGCACAAAAAGCATTTTTATTCCAAGAAGTCACCACTAACACTGAGTCACTAAAGGGAAAAAGAACCTAGAAGTGTCATACGGTATCCTACATTGGAAACTCCCCCAAGGGCAAAATCCACAATAATTTTTTAAACTATAAAGAAAACTCCATTTCAAACACCCTTACTTCATAAAGCATATTAACGGTCAGAGAAAGAAGGCTCTGTCAAGTGAAACAGGAACACTGCACCGCACTGCACCTAGAAAAATGGACTTTTTCCCCCTTTTTGCTTAAAATCAGAGTAAGCACTAAGTAGAAGACAACCAGTATAAAGATGTCACAAGAGACTCAAGAACATTGGGACAGAAGTGGACACACATTCACCATGTTTCTTCTGAGGAAACTGTTTTAGCTCACTGTATATATGTATGGCCAACCTATTACATATCAATTACCAATTTCAAGATGGGCAGTGTAAATAAATATTCAATAACGTTCAAGTCAAAAGGAAATTCCTTCAAGTTGTGAAGATTTTTGTCAATAAATTGTGGAATGCCCAGATACCGTTTCTTTAAATGTTGCCTTGTTACCACACAATTCCAAGATTGACGGTTTTTAAAGCACTGCAAAGAAAATGCAGTTCATGTATGTCCTGAGTTTTAATGAAATCCTATTTGTACAGAAACATTTTTAGTGTGAGTATTGTATTGTTCATAAACCCAAACCATTGTATTAGGACTTTTTTTTTTTTTGGGGGGGGGGGGGGGATGTTCCAATCTTTGTGTTTGGATTTTATTTGGACTTTTTTTGGGAGTGAAGGAGGAAGATTTCTTCATAATACACTCTGTGAAGATATAGTGAGCAGAATGGAGGGACTTCCTAACGGGGAAGTCTTACCTTGAAATTTCTTTTGATGCACTGGGAACCAATCCAGTGATAAAATTCCAATGAACAATTGTAAAAGCTTTTCACCTGGTTGTAAAGACAGTGAAAAGCATAATCCAGTATGAGGGTATGAGGGCCTTACCCCACGGCTTTTTAAAAGGCACCAGCTCTTAAAAGTCTGACTTAGACTTACAGTCATACTCCTTTGTAGCTTTCTTATGAGTTAATTGCTATACACAAGAATGGATGGGAAAGAAATTTATGATTACTTACATTTTAGATTCCTTAAATGCCAAAGCCAAAAGGGAATGTAAAGACCAACCATACCTTTTAGTAAAAGGTTTCTTCTTACCAGATGTGTGAATTTCATGTGTTATTTAACAAGCCAATGTGTATGAAAAGTGCTGAGTAAAATTGTCAGGGGCCAGCTTTAAATAGAAACCTTTATTTACATTGACATTAACATCCAAAAAACAATCAGAAAAGCAGTCATAGCTTACAACCCAGCCATCTTATAAATCATCCCATGGGGTTTGGATTTTTTGCAGTGTAAAGAAAGATACAGATATTTCAAGCAATACTTAATGTAAACTACATTTAAATTTAATTCATTCTCAATACTGTAAGCCTTCTCCTGAGAATTTTTAAATATTGCTCTCAGAATTACATACAATTTTGTGATTGCTGTATCATTTCCACCATATTTAAAATTCCACATATTAACCAAAAAAAAAAAGAAAGAAAGAAAGAAAAAAAACCCTGCACATTACAAAATGTAACATTCAAAAGGTTTTGCCTTATAGCAGGAAAAAAAAATGCTCTCACTCCTTTGTTGTTCAAAGCAAATATCTGGGATGGTATTAATTCTTTAACTAGATCATACGTGTGCAGCTTCTGTGAATAAAAGAAGACCAGATGGACAGGTAGTAAAAGTGACTTCCCTGCAGCAGGTTAAAGTGGCCACTACTAGCATTCAAATGGCCTCACTTTCCAAATCAAAGAATTTTCCTAACAAGTGTTTTCCTGTGGAACTAAACTGGGCGAAAAATAAATCCCACCCCAATCCATCTCTTAAATATTAAACACTGAAGTATTAAGCAGTGCTGTTTGTATTCTACAGTTCTTTCTGTCCAGATAAATGATTCATAAATGGCATTGTCAAGAGAAAATCATTAACAATGCAAATTTTTTTTTAAGGAAGGAACATTCATTTCTTTTACATCACATTTTGAGCTTCATAAAAAAAAATATATCTTTGGATTCAGCAAAAAGTAAATACTGATAATATCCAACATTCTAAAATCTGATGAAGTTAGGATTTCTTGTACATCCTTCAGGTGCTATGTTTTAGAAAAGGGCCATAGGAAAGTAGAGGAGGGGTCTGAAAAATAGCAAGAAAATTTTTCAAAAAAAGTAAAAAGGGCAGGATGTACAAAGCCATCATTTGCAGGTTTCACCAGCATAATGAACAAGTATAAAATGTTTGAAGTCTGGCAGGTTTTATACTGAATATAAAAAGTAGAGAAAAGAGAGCTTCCTTCCTTCCCGTGCCTGACCCTGTAGGTCTACTCTTGGAATCAGTTGTGAAGAGACCTCAAAGGGGTGTGGGTGTGGTATTTAGAGCAAAAAAGGTAAGAGCACCATTCTCTTTGTTAAAGACAAAGATAAGTCAAACAAGGGAAACTTATACACCCCAAGAATAGAATCTATGATTTAAGGGGTGGTAAGAAAGTAATTAATTCCCTAGGGAGGCAGCTGGTGGCACAGGGAATAAAGCACTGGGCCTGGAATCAGGAAGACCTGAACTCAAATCCAGCCTCAGACTAGCTTTGTGACCCTGGGCAAGTCATTTAACCTCTATCTGCCTTAGTTTTCTCATCTGTAAAGCTGGGATAATGGCATCTACCCAAGATGATAATTGTAAAAAGCACTTAGCACAGTGCCCAGCACCAAGTAGGGTGCTATAAAAATACCTCTTTCCTTCTCCTACTGTAAATATAGCTCTCCAAATGAGGCAAGTCAATGGTCTTGCAAGTACAGTCCTCTAAAGTTTGTCATCATCTATCTTTCTATATGGATCAAGTTTTAGGAGAGTGGGGTGTTGTGTTTTTGTTTGGGGCAGTTGGTGAGGAAATAAGAAAAGAGACCCATTAAAATAACCTACGACTTACTCCCACATACATTGGCCTAAGGAGAGCGCAGTAGTTGTCACTAATTTTAAGTCACAGAGCTTCTAAAAAAAACTTTAGACATACAACATTCCAATTGTTCCCACCCCCATTTTAATAACAAGTTTGGAAATTCATGTTTGCACTGCTAAAAATTTGCTTTAAGAAACCTGCTAAAAAAACTAACGTATTGCCAGCTCCCATGTGTAAATACAGCAAACAAGAATGCCAGGAATATTATAATAAACCCACTGACAATGCCAAAATTCATGCCTGAAATTTAGGACTAAAATAACAAGTGACCTGCATAGAATGGTTTTAAGTTCTATCTTTCCTTTCCTTCCACTGACTGCCAACTGGTACTGGTATCTATAGCTAAAAACAAGACCCAGTTGTCATATCTGATACATGGACAATCAAGAGTTGACATTAGTGGCCAAGGTTGTAATTCACTAAAGGGTTAGAGCTGACCAGAAAAGCCAGCTTTGTTCCCAGGGGCATAAAGAAAACAACAATCCTAGCTACAGTTTTTTTTTTAACAAAAAATGGCTAAGACAACATTGAAAATTAACACAAACTCATAATAACGAACAAACAAGCTGCTGTTTACATCGGTTCAAAGCAATGACAAACCCTATGTCATTCATCCACTCCCTGACTCAAAAGGCAACGTGTTTAAGTTTAAAAAAAAAAAATACCCTGAATTGCTGTCATACAATTCATGGAGAGCTGAAAAAGGCAGAGAGCTCTTTTTCTTGTCAGATCACACTATATTTTTAAAAGCTAAAACAATACCCTCCCCCCACCAAAAAAAAAAATTAACAAAGTGCTTAGTTCAGGTGGAGAAAACAATTACAACTGCCTAACCCTAAACAAATCATCTTTTTAGAAAGCTATTTTTTTTTTTAAAGATGGAAATGAGTGAGGTGGCCAAGACCAAAGGAGAAGGGAAGCTAAAGGCTACCAACATCCCCCACTCAACCCCCTCCCAGGTCTTTAAATTAAGAATGTCTTCTATTTTTTACCTCACTATGCTGAGCCTACAGAAATCAACACTGTTAAATATTTAGCTTCACAAACTCTGCAAAAATGAGTTCTTGTGACCTACAAAAGTCATATATATGTACACATAATACAATATCTTAAACGATTCTATTTACAAAAACCTATTCACAGAAACAGACTGCAGATTTCTGATTCAGACTGCAGTACCCGGCCTTGGGTTTTCTGAAGTTGATTTTCAAAAAGGATTATTGCTCTACCATATAAGCAAAGTGTGACATTATCCAGTCCTTTCGAGTGAGTTTACAGTTCCTGCCCGATGGATTAGCTCAGACAGAGAACATGATACAGCTCGCCATAAGACCTCAAAAATATTGCATTAATCCATTACTTTCTAGATAAAGTGCACTCGGCTGCACGTTAGCATGTAAATATTAGCCACTACTGCAATTAAATACTGTAATTTCCATTTTCCTTTCTGCAAAGCCACTTGCTATCAGTAATAATCTGGAATATTAGATGCTAGTGGTAATCCTAAAAGAATCAGAGGGCATAACCATCAATGGTGGTGGGGAGTCCAAAGCTCATATCAAGTTGATGACATGACCTCAAACATTTTGATTTACTGGGGACAAAAGGTTAAGAGAGGACTGTTCACCAATGAAAAAGGCCTCAAGGCTGGGAACTACATTCTGTGTCAGACATTACTACTAGAGAAACCAGACTTTTCTATCCCACAACTCTCCACTTTCTTTGGCCTGCCAATTACATTTAGAGGGCTTTGGATAGCAAGGCAGAAAGAAATAATAACACACAGGGAGTCTACCATATTTACTAAAATACCATTGCCAGATTCACATCTCTAGAGGCAGAATGCCAAAAATATTTATGTCCATTGCTTAATATACCACAATATACAGAAAAACAGGTAGACAATATTTTAGCTCATGACCCAGATCTGTTCAAATGAAGTTGCTTGGGATACCTTAATGAAGATTTGGGGGAAGTAGGTCCTTTTCATAAGTAAGATGCCACTAACAATGTGTAACTCCTTTATTTTACCTCCTGAAAACACTAGTGCAGAGACTTTTGTACAGTGATTTTCGGTGGGAGGTTCTGGACTTCATGTGTCAGCAGTATTTCTGCAAATAACCACAGGGAAAAGGAGTTAAAACATCCATTTTGCAAAATTCAAAACACCCATGTTTTTACTCATAAATAGCAATACATCCATTTGTGTTCAATATGTCCATATATGCTTCTTTGCTTTTGCTAAATTCAGTTACTTGATTCAAATCAATAAATGGAAGCCTAGGGGAAAAAAAAAAAGAGTATGCCCTCTAATACAAATCATCACCATATAAAAAGTAGAAGCATAGACTATCAAAAACAGGAGGGTCCTTTGCACAGATGTTTGAAGGTGGAACAACACAGGCACTAAGAGTAGGGAGGTTCCAAAGATACCAAATCCAACCCTCTTGTGTTACAAGGAAAAACAGGGACCAAAGAGAGGGAGTGACTGACCCAAAATCACAAACTAATTAGGGACAGCCATGATGCTCTAGCAGCAGGGGAAAAAAAGTTAACATCACTAGAGAGTGATTAAAGAAAAAGGATTATGATTTCTGTACCTGATCAGGACCCATGGGCATCCCAGACATGGGCACAGAATTCATATTCATTTGTCCGATGTGGCCACTGTTACCATTCATGTGCATCATACTGTAGGGAGCAGGGCTTCCCTGGGGGGGAAACTGCTGCTGTGGAAATGAACTGAAAAGCAAAAAGGACCATTTACCTTCTATGTCCTCTTATTTGCAAACACTACACAGAAAAGAGAATGCAAAGAAAGTCTGGACAGTGGAGTCATTAGCTCTGCACTTACAAAGAGAACATTTAAAGACAGATACCCATAAAACCTGCTGAATCTTCACCTCCAGGAGAGCACTAATTTATTTACCATGTCTATTTGCTTTCAAAACAAATATAGGAAATAGGTCCAAACACATGATCATGACTTTATCTGAGGTAAAACTCAAGGCCTCACATTTAAAGCTTTATTGCTCAAGGCAAAATCTTTGAGTGGAAAATGCAAAGAGTATTTTACTGGGACTCAGAACCTAAGTGTGAAAGATTTTTACAGTCACCTAATATTACTGACAAAACACAACTTAATAAAACCAGTGGTAGCTGAGCATATGGGAAGTTCACTACTACACATCTAAATAAGGTGTTTACCTGTTCCTGGACAAGGTTCCTGATGGCCAGCCCTTCATTTCTGGGGACTGATACATTGGTGCTGTCTGAGGGTGCTGCATCATGGGGTTCTGGGAGGGACCAATTCTTGATGACATCATTGCACTGGGAGGACTAGCTACTCTGCTAAAGGCAGGATCTGATTGTTGGCTCATTCCTTATAAAGAAAAATAAAACATTACTGGCTTGTAGGATCTTTTTTATTTAAAAGGCAAACAATTATTCAAATGCTAATCCATAAGATTACTGCACGAATTTCTCTAAAGAATAGTATGGGCAAAGTTAGAAAAGATGAGGGGTTATGCTATAGCTCACATCTATGTTGTGCTTCAATACTCAAGTCCCACAAGAACTATAATAAGTAACCAAGATCAGGAAGTCACATTCCTTAAACAAAATTAGCTTGCTTTCCTTTCTAAACATTTAATATTACTCAGCATACTTACATATATAAAGAGACAATTTACTGCTTGAGATAAGTGGATATACAAGAGGATACTTTTCCTATTAGGTAAACATCAATAGTCTTTCCCCAAAATTTTCCCATCCCTCCCCCGCCCCAAGCAGATAACTGAGCCTCCCTACAATCAAAGGTTGATAAGAAGTAAATAGTGTTGAAAAGGCACTCATTTACTGTCAGCAGGCAGGATTTAATAACAGTGTATACCTCTAACAGGTCTTACTAAAAGCTAAACCTTCAGCAATATTTATTGGAACTAATTCTGTCCCTAAGGTTGCAAAGAAAACAACTTTATATCTTTTCCTCAAAACTTAAATTGAGGGAAGAAGAGAGATGTCGTGAAAATATGTCAAGTAAAAATGCTAACAATCTGCCTACAGCCAATGGTAAAAAGCACTGGTTTAGTTTTTGCTTCTTTGAATACTCTGAACTAAGTTTGAGCAATCTACAACATTCTTTTAAGGAAGACAAGTTTTCTTGTATAGAATTTACCATAATTTGGTGGGTATGAAAACTGCTGTGGAGGGGCTTGTGGCATTGAGGTCCCAGCCAAAGCACCATCCATGCCAGCTGAAGCAGTCACATTAGGGGGAGGGCTGAAGGTCTGTGTCTGTTGCTGCTGTTGCTGCTGCTGCATCATCATGGCCATCCGGTGCTGTCTGATATGGTGACTAATCAGTTCTCTGCTGCGCTGGGCAACCATCTGGGCATTGAGAAAACCTTGCTGCTAACCAGGAGAAAAATTAAAGACATATATGAAGAACAAACTAATTTCATCCTTAACAAGAATCCAAAAGGCATTACAGATAAAAATCATGTGGAGGGCAGGGATCTTGAGAGAGTTTTCAATGGAATTGTATAACAGTAAGCTAAGCAGAGAAAATCTGACCAAGACCTTCAAGTTCTTTGTGAATACTCTGAAATAGGCCATGGGAAGCTGTTTAAAGCAACAGGAGAGTGTTTCCAAAGCAAAGGACCTAAAAGCTAATTCAGTGACATCACAGAATCTCTTATGACCCACTGGCTGCCTCAGCAGGGTGCTCCTATATAGCATGCCTGACAAGCATTCATCCAGTCTTCACTTGAAGATCCACCTACCTTCCATGGCAGCCTATTCTACTACTATAAGAGCAGAATTTTTGACTAATGGATTAATTTGAATTAATGTTCATCTTCGATAATCAAACTTTTATTGTCAGTTTGCTCTAAGTCCTGCCACAATTTATATAAAGTTTTAATACCTCCAAGCGACCATATAACCACAAAAAGTTGAGTAGTTTGGGGTACCAAACTTATTCCTTAAGAATGAAATGTAGCATGGTATTTTCTTTGCCACAACCTTTTTTATGTAATATATAGATGCTATTTCTCCACGTGGCAAAAGGTAAAGACAGGAAGAAATGACATTCCCTCTCACTGCTCTTACTATTACTAGTAAATGAGACTCGATAGGTGAGTATTCAAAGGATATGAATAAACAGTTTCTCAAAAGAATTGGAAACTACTAACAGCCACATAAAAGAATGTTCTAAATTACCAATAATAAGAAAAGTGCAACTTAAATAATTTTAAGATTTTGCCTAACCACGACAAACTGACAAAGCTTACAAAAGGTGGGAATAGTCAGTATTGGAGGAAGAATAGAAAAACAAGCACAATTAGACATTGTTGGTTATGCTGTGAATTAGTCCAACCACCTTGGAAAGCAATCTGTGATCATGTTAAGGGACTAATTTCTTAACATAACCTTTGATGCAGACAAATCACTTATAAGCATATACTTTAACAACATCAATGATAAAATGAAAGCACAAAATTCAGCAATATTTTTTCTTGTAAAAAAAGAATTATATACCAAGCAACTGCCTATTCATTGGGGAATGCCTAAACAGATCATGATACATGAATGTAATGGAATATTACCATAAGAAACAGTATATGGGATGAATACCAAGTAATATAGAAGACATATGAATTAATAGAAAATGATGTAAGCAGAAAAGGAAAACTATGTACACTGAGAGCAAAGTAAATGGAAAGAAAGTGCTATTGAATGTTGCAAAATTATAATGATCCAGTTTGGCCCCAAATAAGATACTTAACCCCACTTTCTCTGCAGAAATGAGGGACTGTGGGTGTCAAACACTGTGTACAGTACAGCAACAGGCTAGTTAAAGGATGGCTGTTATAATGATGTAATGATGACTAATTAATGATATGGGAGAAAGGAAGCAGTCCCAGAAGGCAGAACTAGGAACTAGGAAGAAGTGAAAGATGCAAAGAGGGATATTTAGGTACTAAAACCATCTTCAAGGAGAACAGGCTGGCTCAGAAGGTACTGGGTTCCCTCCATGCTGCATTGTCTTCAAAGTCTATAAAGATCATTATAGATGGGACCCAAAAGTCTTAATGTAGCTTATAAGCACTAACAGCTTTAAACTGCACTAAGACTTTTGAGACATTCCATCTGTAGGCTGGCATTATGGTATACAGAGGATTCTTGTCTGGCCTCCAGGGTTCCTTCCAACTCTGATATTCTACAATAAAAGGATATAATGTGTTTATTCAACAATTATGCATATGTGCTTGTTCAACTAAAGAGATCAGGACTCTTCTCACCTGAGAGTTTACTTGGGCCTGCATTACAGGCCTCATCACTGTAGCCCCACTAGCAGGAGGGGTTTCCATTTTCATTTCAAGGGCCTGACGGCTCTGGTTCAGAAACTAGAGAGAGAAAAAAACAGGTCAGAAAGCACATCGAATATGCTGATAAGATGAAAGGGAACATGCCTTCAAAACAGAAACACTGAACGATGAAACAACATGCTGAGATCTCCACTGAACTGGTTAAACCACCAACTTGAAGGTTATAAACAAAACTTGCAAAATACTTCAGGTTCAATTTATTTAAGCCTGAAAAGTCCTTGGTCAGCAGAAAGGATGCTTAAAATAAGAGAACCTTAAACAAATAAAAGATGGATGTGAAATTGTACCTTAAAGGGCATCATGAAAAAGTATCAGAAAAGATTTATTGAGGCAGATTATCTCTACAATTGTGGCTTTGTATATTAGACACTTAGAGAAGCTGCATTAACTTTCTCAGGTTAACCTTTAATGCCCTACTACTAATGGGACATTCTTCCAGGTAATATTTAATAACAAGTTTTAAATGACACCCTACACAAGTGAACAAATTCCCAAAATGCTAACTATTGTCTGCCTGGGAGCATTCCAAGGAAGATAATAAGAGTTCTCTGGGTTATAAAATTACAGGCAAATTCAATTCAGTTCAATTCAACAAATACAGAACATTATTCAAGATAACATTTGGTAACATCTAGTTACAGTATATTTAAAAGATAATCTTCATGAGTGAACACAACTTTCAAAAATGCCCAATTGTCTGTGTGGAAGCAGTTAATGCACAGGAATGTAGAGCTCTCCAGAATACAGATTTACAAATCAATTCAATTTGATTCAGTTCAACAAGCACTTAGTAATCACCTGTATGCATGAAACTCTGGCAGATGCTGGGAACAGAAAGACAAAAACAAAAGTTACTGCCCCAAAGGAGCATTATATTCTCCTGGGAGCACAGGACATGCATATAAATACACTAGGAGAAAAACTGAGAAAGAAAAAAATAAAATAAAACATTGCTAAGAGGGGACATCAAGAAAGTTTCATGGAGGTGGTACCTGAATTAAGCCTTGAAGGAAGATCGGGTTTGTTGGATGGATGAATGGAAGGAAAGAATGCTGAGAAGCAGAAATGAGAAGGAAGTGCATTCTAGGCATGGAAGATAGTTTTTAATGCATCTAGATTAAGAAAAAGGGAATATTAAACATAACTGACATAAAAGGTAATGTGATAAAGGCAAGAAAGAAAGCTACCTTTGAGATCTATGGATAGATAAAGTTTAACGGGATAGACAGGATCACAGGGGAAAAAAAATCAGTAATTTCTGTTACATAAAATTTAAATATTTTTGCACCAAAAAAACCAATTTAGTTAAAATTAAGAGAGAAATTGGTATAACTGGGGGAAAATCTTTGAGGAAGTCTCTCTGATAAAGATTTTATATCTAAGATATATAAGAAACGGATTCAAACGTATAAGACTAAGAGCCATTCTCCAATAGATAAAGGCAATTTTCAAAATGAAGAAATTCAAGCTATCAACAACAATGTGAAAAAATGCTCCAAATCACTAATAACTACAGAAATACAAACAGAAGTGACTTTGCAGTTCCATCTTACATCCAGATTATCAAAGATGAGAAAAATTACAAATGCTGGAAAAGCTGCAAAAAACAAAAATAAAACCAGTCCACACTAGGGACACTGTTGATGGAACTCCAAAATTGGCTCAGTCATTTGGAAAACAATTAGAAACTATGCCCCCAAATTGTGAAACTGAACACCCAGCAACACCATTACTAGGCCAATACACTAAAAAGATCAAATAAAGAAGAAAAGCACGAATATGAAGAGTCCCTGGGAGCAAAGAGACACCAGGCTTTCTCAAAAAGAGATGAACCAGCCTCATCAGAAATAGAGAATGTCAAAACTTCCATGCCAATCACGAGTGGCTGCTACACTTCAGTCTGGGCAAGATAGGGATAACTAGCCTCAAAAAAGGAAGAAGGGAAGACATGGGAGCTAGGAAGAGAGGGAGTATCAAGTTAAAGGAATAGTCAAGCAGTCCAGTTTGGCTAGAATGTGGCATTCAGAGAGATAACTAGTATAAAATAAGGCTTGAAAGATTGATACGGCTTGAAAGATTGATAAGGGCCTTATTATGGAAAGTTTCAAATACCTGGCTATGGATCCTGTATTTTATTCTATAGGCAATGGAAAGTCATGAAAGGTTTTTAAGCAAGAGAGTAAGATGATCTGTACTTTATTATTATTAATTAAAATTATTTTGGCAATTGTGTATACAGTGGATTAGAGGGAAGATATAAGAAGTAGTGAGATCATGTTGGGGGCTCTTAAAATAATTCAGGTAAAGAAATGCTTAAGGGATGAACTAGGACTGTGGCCTATACATGGAGAGAAGACACTTTACTTAGATATGAGACTAGATGCTGTCTAAGGTCCATTCCAATTATGGAGTTCTGTGATTTTGTAACATATTAAAGACATATTATGGAAAGAGTACACAGGATTTGCCACTAACTAAAAGTAAAGGATAAGAGAGGGGGAAGAGTTATGCATGACTCTGAGGTTAGAAACCTGGTAATTGGAAGGTAGGTGGTATCCTAGGTCCAAAAATGAAAGTTTGGAGGATGTACAGAACTTGGGGGGGAAGGAGGGAGGTGGAAGGTGAAAGGAAAGAATAAGTTCTGTTTTTTATATAATGAATTTGAAATACAAGTGGGATATCTAGTAGGAGATATCTAGCAACAAGCTGACAACCAGGGCTCAGGAGAGAGATTAGGACTAGATATATAGATCTGAGAACAAGCTGCATAGAAATGATACTTAAAACCATAAGAATCATTAAAAACCTATTAAGAGAGAATATAGTAATAGAGAGGTCAGTCACACTAAATGGATGATGATTCCATTAAAAAAAAAAAACTGAGAAACAGTCAAATAAGTAGAAAGAGAACCAGGAGAGAACAGACTAGGTGACAGCAGAAGAAACTAGGTTCAAGAGGAACAAGTGGGTTAACAACATCAAAGCCTGAAGAGACATCAAGGAGAATGAAGACTGAGGAAAAAGGTCATCAGATGTCAACCAACCAACAAGCATTCAGCTAGCACTTTCTATAGGTCAGGTGCTATGCTAGCACCAGGGATACAAAGGCAAAGGTGAAACTCCCTCTCTTAAGCACATTCTGAGAGCAAATACATTTTATAAGCATATACAAAATAAAGGCAAGGTAATTTTTGGTGAAATGAACTAGAACTGGGGGAAAATCAGAAAAAGCTGTACACAGAAGACAGCACTTGAGCTGAGCTCTGAATTAAACTAGAGTGTAAAACATGAAGTGGAGGTGAGAATGCATTCTGGTCCTGAGAAAAGGAACAGAGACAGGTTCACCAGGTCATTTTCTGAATCAAAACTTCCAAAATCCCAATCTGTATATATCCTTGTTACCTCCCCCCTGAGATGTAAGCTCCTTACAATTAAGGAGTGTTTCATCCATTGTATTTTTAAATTTCAATGCCTAGTACATAAAAGGCACTTAATAAATACTTGACTGATTAAGGGGGAGATGGGAGAGAAGAAGAGGGCAAAGGAAAAGGCCTTTGGGAGTCTCCACAGTTAGGAGATGGAATAATGATGATGATCCAGCTAAAGAGACTTGAGTTGTCAGACTCCTATCCTAAGAAGGAAATGAGATATCTAAGAAAAACGAAAGAGTGCTTTCACAACACCCCAGAGAATAAAGAATATCTAGGAGATCAATGTACCAAATGCAGAGAGGTCAAGAAGAATGAGGATTAAAAAAAACCTATGAGATGTGCCAATTAAGAGATTTTTGGTTTAATATGATTGTATATGTATAACCTATACCAGATTACTTGCTATCTTGCAGGGGGGACAGGGGAAGGAAGAAGGGAGAAAAATTTGGAACTCAAAATTTTACAAAAATGAATGTTGAAAACTATCTTTAACTGTAAATGGGGGGGAAATACTATTAAGGAAAAAAAATTTAAAAGATTATTGGTAACTCTGAAAAATCAAGTTCTTCTGAGTAGAATCTGATGCTAAACAGTAAGGAGACGAAAAAAGAGTGAGGAGTCACTGAATGTAGGAAGCTTTTTTTTTCCTAGCACTCTGCCTGTGAAGAGAAGAGAAACTTATATGATAATGAAGGGTTTTTATGGATGGAATAGATTTACAAGTGTTGTAAGCAGCAAGAAAGCACCATTAGATAAGAGGAGACTGCAGGTGAGAAAGACAAAGGATGATAGAGTAAATCCTTATAGGATATAAGAGAGATGGGATCCAAGACACTGAGGTGGCAATAGGAGGGAAGACCACCCCCTTCCTCATACATAGGAGTAAAGGAAGAAAGAATGGGTTTTGAGATATACAGAAGGAAGAAAAGGGGATGGATGGCAACTGATTTATCTTCCCAGTAAACTAGAAGGCAAAGAACTTTTGATAAGAGATAGGAAGGTGAAGAAGGATTTGGGTACTAAAGAGAAAGGACTGTTGTCCCCTGTACTTGAAAAGAATCAAAATGATATCACTATGTACATGTGTCTGACTATGGCTGATCAGATCAGTACAAGCTCAGAAGGCTCTACCATAGGTCAAACACAATAAGCCCAAATGAACATCTGGGATGGAGATGTCTCTAAATCTGTACATCTCATATTTCTTTAGAGCTACTGCAAAAAAAAAAAAATGGTTAAGATGAAAGATAAAAAGGATGAGAAAACATCTTTTTTTTTTTAAGAGAAAAGATGACCTGGAACAATGCCTGAGAGGGGAATAAAATAATCAAGTATTAAGAAAAGGTTCATGATGTAATGGTAGGGCCAACTTAAGATTAAATGAATTTGTAATGGACTTAGTTGTCAGTTAAATAAGCAAGTAAGTAAAGACAGAAGGTAGATTAACAGAAACCAGATGGAGATGATGATGTAAGGTTGAGAACTACAGGGGGTGAATGGTGGTAGACCAGTGAACTAGTGAATTATTAGATCATGCTTACAAGAAGAAAATAAAAGGCAGATTAGTAGTGGTAGAGCTGAAGAATAAAGAGAGATAGCTGAGACTGGATGTTTCTGTAAAAATGAAGAATAGACTTAGGAAAAGAGAAGCAGGGAAATAGATGGAAAGACAGGAGATTATCATCAGCAAGAAGTTCAGAGTTTAAGATCATAAGAAATAATAGTATTAGTCAAGTAAGAGCTAAGGTATGAACATCCTATACACAGATGAAGTAGAGTAAAGCTGTTGTTATTGGAGTTGAGGTGGTTGAGGAACTGTGAAGTCAGGGTGTCAGAATGGTCACTAATGTGTACACTAGAGCCCCCAAAATATGAATACAAGATCTGGATTAGAAAGGACAATGAACTCACTATCGAACTCCATTAAGAAATCTAAGCCTGAAGCCTACATTGAAAATATAACCATTAACTGAGACAAAATGACCCAGACCTCAAGAGAACACAGCAGCAAGGAACTGCACCAGATAATATTCAAAAAATCAAGAATATGTAGTGAAAGAAGCACAGGACACAATGTGAAAGGACCCAAGTTCAGATATCAATTCTGCATCTTAATGCTTATGACATAGTCACTGAAACTCTCTGAGCCCAAGATCATTCATCTATAAAAAGTTAATTCGATGCATTTCTAATGACTCTTCTGGTTCTAAATCCTAGGATCTACTTACATAAATGCCTATTAAATAGACACATGAATAGACTTAAAGTTCATTAAAATTGCCATCATGGGTTTGTGTCTTCCTCAGTGATCAATCATTTAGCCATGTATATCAGGGTCAGTTTAGAGTAGGAAGGAACCTTAAGGAATAGTTAATTCAATTCCCTCACTTTGCAAAGGAGAAAACTGAGTGATCAGAAGTTAAAGCAACTCAACTCTTGGGTAAAAGCAGCAAATACAAAATATGCACCCAGGACCCCGAACTTAAGGATTCTTCCCACTGTACTACAAAGCCTTGCAGACTAGGAAATGATGGGGAATAAAGTAACTGTTTATTTTGGAGTATCAAAATTAAACTAAGATGTTATAATATATAGTGAGTTATAATACAGGAGTATAATAAGGAAGATATCCTAGTCTGATAAAAAAAAATTGGACTTAGAACTGAGTCCATTTAAGTTTCAGCTTCAGTTCTCTCAGCTGTAAAGAATCATGCTTCTACTTATTTCACAAATGGAATCATTTATTTCAATACTACAAAATGCTTAAGAAGTAAGGAACTCTGATTGATTTTCTATTCAGAACATCACCTCTACATTCTGCCCACTGGTAACCTGGATTCCACCCTTGTGGCTCCCAGATTATAGCAGTCCTGGCCTTCCACAACCGTTCACAGCCTGTACTGCATGCACTGACTTTCCAGCTCACGTTTAGGTGTTGTCCTCACTCAACAGAAGGTAAACACTTCTTAAGGGCAAGGAATGTACATAGTTGCTGGCACAGAGATAGTGCTTAATAAATCACCATTTACTTCCATCCCATTCAGATTATATGAAAGAAGCAAAATATTGATTTCTTGTTCCCATGAAGATAGGATTCTTTCTTCCCACCTCTCACCCCCTACCTCTGCGATTTCAACCACCATCAACACATCCACCTACCTGCTGGCCCTGGAGTCTCTGCTGGAGTTGCATTCTAAGCTGTTTGGGTGTATTTGTTCGGGGTCTCATCATGTTGGCTCTGGGATGCATTCCCTGTAGTGGAAAGTTACCCTGCTGGCTCATTTGATTCATCATTGAATTATATGGTTGCTGTTGTCCCTGAAGATTACTGAAACCTCCTTGTAGTACTGCAGACTGGGCTTGATAGGATTGTCCAAATAGAGCAGACTTTTGGTCAATCATTACTGCAGATTCTTGACTTTGGAAAGACTCCTGTTTTGTTTCCAAAGCTTGTCCCTTTAACAACGAAGAAATAAATGAATACTAATACATACATACACACATCTTAAAGAGGTTAAGCATTTAGGTATTAATTTTTAAATGCCAGGATGAAATTCCAAAAACAAAATACTTGTCACCATACTGTCTGAAAAAAAAATGATTAAATGTCTTCTTTGGCAAAGTTGAGAAACCATCCATAATGCAAAACAGTCACTAACAATTTTTTTCTGTTTTGCAAATCTGGAGTTTTGTATAACTGCTTAAAGGAAAAGAATAAAAAATAATGGGGTATGGGGAGATGCAAAGGGACAATCATGACAGATATACTTTATTATTAAGTTTCATTTTGTTGAAGCTAATAAAAAAATTAACTTGCATTCTAGCTGAGGCAGCTGGTAGTATACTACATCATTACATGTCTAGGATCAAAAACTGCCTGACAGCAAATTAATGCAAATATAGTCAACAATGACTGAGGATTTTCATGTAATTTGAATCATGCCACACTGTCAGGTATTCAGTCATACTGCTAAGATTATGAACATTAACGACTGGGATAAACTAAAGTAAATATAGAATCAAAAGATATAACCCTGAGTTTTGTCATTTGTAAAATGGGATTATCCTCTCAAGTCCTGAACAAGTCAAACATTCTTGGAAACTAGTTTTACTGAGTCATAATTATTAAATTAGAAATAATTCTTTTGGTATCTGTTAGGATTCTAAGAGTCATACTGTAGTTTTACAAATTATTTTTCCATTTGCAATGATGTATATCTATTAGGTTAATATTTCTTACTTGATTTACAAGATCAGGGATTCCCAAAGCTTTATCAATTTCTTCAAGTCCCGTGACATCTGTGTTACTCAACAGAGTATGTAACTGATCCAAAAGAGCTCTTTCATCACTCTGACCTTCTATGTTAGAAGGAGGACACAAGAGATCATCTAGGGAATTCCTAACAAGGGCTCTAAAAAAAACAAAAAAGACAAAATTCAAAACATCTGACATTATAATGATAATTTTAGACACTTCTAAATAAAGTCCAACTTTTGTTAAATGAAGTCTACTCACACTATTTGCAAAACTATTTGATAATCATCTAAACAGTACTGTCATACAAGAATAGTCCTGTTGGATAAAGTCAGAAGACCTCACTTCTAATCCTAACTCTGCTACCTCATAGCCTCTTGACTAAGGGGTCAAGACACGTAACCCTTCCCTGTAAAATGGGACTAATACCTCCTGGACCACTCCAAGTGCTTCTGACCTTATCATTCTAAGACATGGTCATTACAATGATCAAATACATATGAAAACTGCTTTGCTATTATGTTCAATTTGATTCAATAGATATGCCAAGTAGACTAATCACTGTGATAGACCTTGGGACGGGAAGATAAAATCAAAGTGTTCTTGTCCTTACAATCTATTAGTGGCATACAACAGTAACAGAAATAATTATAGTACGTGGGAAATTATGGCACTGGTAGCAAGAGGATGGGAGGATCAGAGGTAGTTTCATGGAGAAAATGGCACATAAACTGAATGGGCAAGAATTTATTGCCTTTTGAGAAACAGTGCTTGTGTCTACCTGGCACAGAGAAAGCAGATAGAATTCAATTCAGAGAAGAGCTTATCAGCCAGTTTGACTAGAATACAGAGTTCAAGAAGGGGAGTAGCAGAAAATAAGGTTGGAGAGGTAAATGGGAGCCAGATTGTGCAAGGCCTTAAACGCCAGGCAAAGAAGTCTCTATTTATCATATAGGCAAAGATGGCCAGTGAGAGTTGTTGAGTGACATGGTCAGACCTGCTGTGCCTCACTTAGGAAGATTATTTTGATAACCCTGAAGTTTGCAATATTGAACAGTCAATAGAATCGGCCTCAAAGTCAGGTTTAGGCTTTCATTTTTAGATTAGACTATTGAGGGTCAAGACCGGCTTCTGACACACACTGGCTGTTTGACCTTGGGCCAATCATGTAACCTATTACCCTAAAATCCTAAACAATTAAGACTATAAGTTGCAGAAAAGATGTCACATTGCATCAGTAGAACAGATTCAGCACTGAAATAAACAAAAACATGACCTTGACCTCACTCCATAATCATTCTGGAACTGAGAAGGATAATAATATCATGTTCAACAACATTCAAAAAGTTGTTTTCAAGTATAAAATTTCTTTAAAGATACCTGAGTAATCTCTCACCTAGCATCAAAAAATAAGCTACTTCTTCAAATAAGTTTACCAGATAACTTTATAGACAGAAATCTTATCATACTTTGTCTTCGATTTCATACTTTGTCTTCTGAAGCATAGTAAACTATTAGGTATCAATTATAGTGGTACCTTTAAGGGACATTTAAAACATATGTCTATTTGCCCTTATAATAAATGATGCCAAAATGTTTTAGCTTTAATTTTTTTTTCTTCTATCTCCTCCCTTCACTGTGAACACTGCTTTTTTACTGATGCAATTGCATGTATCCCCAAATTTCTGATCTGTCTTCTTATTCTTTCCACACATTGGACCAAGTGGCTTAAAAATATCTGAATTCTCCCAGCCAAGTATTTCTTGGGATCTATAACATAAAGGACCATTTTTCCTTTACTTCAGGTGATACTACTATGCTTGTAATAGGTGAGATACTGATAGTCTAATGTACAGAGCTGTGGTTACTATAATCATACATATGATCTAACTGTAACTACTTCCTTACAAATTTGGTTATGACTCTTTACTAAAAAAATAAACACACTGACATCATCTATTTGAATCCCTACCTATTTTGTGTCCCACGAGGACCCTGATCCACGGATAACATATTATCAGGCCAAGACCCAGGCTGATTAGAGGGTCCTGTCTGGCCATAGGCATTTACCCCCATGCTCATAGGAATTTCACCAGGTCCTAGGAAATAAAAATCAGGATATATTTTAAAATATACCAAAAAATCCCTGGAAACTGTTAGGTAGCAATCACAAATATGTATTTCACTTTTTTTTTCTGGAGAGAAGAAAACTTACTCATATGAATCATCTGCTGCTGCAGCACTGGCCTTGTGCCAGGTATACTATTGGACCTAACAGGAAGGCCAGGCAAAGTACCACCCACGGCAGGTCTGGGTAAGGAATTATTGTAGTCAGTTCCTGGCCTCACCAACGAGCTCGTGTTTTGTTCCATTCTGCTAACTTTAGAATTTGGCAAACCCCATTCTCCTGATGGATGATGGTTCATAGATATATTTCTATTCGGACCACCTGGTGGAAAAAAAAAGATTAGTTCTTCACCATTTTATAATACTGGAATTTATTTTCACATAATAATCTCAATTACACGAAATAATAGCCCAAAAGAAAATCCCCAGATAGTAAGCTGCTGATGCTACCACAAACGGCATTCTGCCTTACCACTTCTGAGGGACAAAGCCAAGTAATAAAATTTAAAATCATTTGGTCACCATTAATATGGCAAATAAATGTATAAATATATTCTGTAGATTATTATTCCAGTCTGCTAATTAAAAATTAGGAAAGTTATTAATAAAAACTTTGAACTAAAAGAGTTTGAACACATTAAGTGAAACCTTGGTATAGATAAATTGTGAGACTTGAATGGATTCAATGTCAGTAATTTTTACTTAAGATAAAAACTTAACTTTATACCAACAAAGAAGAGTGGTGGAGTTGGAGTCAGAAATGTTCCAATCTTGCCTCAAGACTTATGACTAGCTGTATGACCCTGGGCAAATGACTTGACCTCTCTCAGCCTGAGTCTGCTCATCTGCAAAATGAGAGAAGTAGGCTCCATGTCCTCTAAGGTCCTTTCTCATTCTAAATTTAATGATCCTATAATCTACTTTAGAAAACATGATTAAATTTGGGGGGAGGGGAGGAGAATGGGGGGGGGGGGTGAGGAAAGAAGGAGAGAACATACACTTCCCCCCCAGGGGAAAAGTATGAAGGGGAGGAGTGGAAAGAAGAAAATAAAAACTACTGTCTCATAGGAATGTTTCGACATTAAATAGTCCTTAGAAGGTCGTTTTCCAAAATGTATTACCATAACTCTCAAGTAAAGCAACATACCCATGTTAGAGCCAAAATTCTCCTGTGTATCCATCATCCTTGTATTCCCGCTTACCACAGGCTGCTTTGGTAACATGGGAAATGCATTAATATTTCTCACTGGAGGGCTTGAACCAACAGGAATAGGGCTATCCAAGGATACAGCTCGATTAAAAGGAGGACGAACAGATGGCAGAGACTGTGGGCTTCTCAAACCTAAAAAGGAACCAAAAATGTATTTTATAAATAAAATTGTATGTATCTCAAAATAGCTAGAAATGAAATAGACAGCTCTTGTATCTCCGCCAATACCTACACTCTACCCCTCCAATGCAAAAATACATAGTTTTTCCTTTACATAATAAACACCAGAAGGAGACATAACCCATACTGAAAGGAAACAAGCATTACAGCCATGCCGGATAAAGAATTTCAACAGTGGAGCAGGGATGAGTGCTGCCCTATGAGGTGAAATTTTATATAAGGACCTGTTTCACATTGCTCCCTGTTCTAATCTCCAGACTAAGTCAATGTTCCTCAAGCCCCAAGATATTTTTGCCTCTATATGTAGTTAAACTAAGTGGCTCATGGAATCAAGATAAAGAGATCCTTTTAGGATTTAGGAGTTAAGGCTTTAGTGTAAAAATGTTCATTTAACATTTTATTTTGCTTTTACTATTCTAAGTGCTCATTTTAGTCAAAGAATAAAGTTCTTTAAAATGTATACAGTATGATTCTTAATAATCATCATTATAGACAAAGGAATTAATGGAAGTAACAAGACTAGGAACTTTAAAACATCCAACACAACAGCAAACGGTAACACAACCAATTAGATTTATACATTTCAAAACTAAAGCTATGAAGACACCAGACATTTATGACAGTCCTACCTGAAAATGAAAAGAATGAAAAGTAGCTTTTTAAATTTGCTTTATTTTTTAAAATTCTGATTTTATTTTTAATCTAACATTCTAGATTTTGTGTCCAAACAGATATTATTCTTCAAAGTCAGTACCTTAAGAATATACTAAGCACTGAATTTATCATAGATCAAATGTTTAAATTATCAAAATAAAGGCATTTGTGGGCTACAGAAGACAGTGAAGGTTACATTATCATGTCATATTTCCTTAAACTGCTACAGTCTACCATGATCACCTATTTTTTAAACCATACTTAGTTGTTTGAAAATTGTATGAGAATCAGGATACTTCGTTGTAAACAATCATTTTCAATTAAAAAGAAGAATTTGTCTGAGAATCAAATTCAAGCTGCAGCAGTAACTATGCACCGAATTCTAATCACTAGTCAAGGCTACACTGGATCTGAAATCAATTTCTCCAAACACACTACTTTAAAATGGCATAGACATTCATTCACAGGAATCAGTTGACAAGTCCTGTCATTTTTCCCTTTGTAACATCTGTCATATACTCCCTCTTCACTCCTCTGACACTGCCTCCACTCTGGTGCAGACCTCATTACCTTTTCCTTAGACTACTGCAATAGCGTGCCAATTGTTCTCTCTGCAAAGAGTTTCCCTCCACTACAATCCAAAGCTCCATTCAAATGTCAAATTCATCTTCCTTAAATGTAGGTCTGACTATCATGCCCCCTATTCAATCAACCTCAGTGGCTCTCCCTGTTACCTCCAGGATCAAATAGAAAATCCTCTGTTTGGTTTTAAAGCCCTTCATTACCCTAGCCCTTTCCAATATTTCCAGTCCTCTTATAACTTTTTTCCCCTCTATCTACAATCCAGTGACAACAACTTCCTTCCTTGTTATTCCTCAAACATGACTCTTTGGAAGCAGGGACTGGTTTGTTTGCCTTTCCTTATATCTCCAGCACTTAGTTGGGCACATAATGGGTGTTTTAACAATACTAGTTTAATTTGACTTGACTAGAAAGCTGACTGTCATTTATGATCTTTCAGCTTAACAATACATATAAGAAATGTACTGTAGACCACCAGAAATTGACATTAAAAATCTGATTTAATAAACAGGTGCCAGAAACTGAAATAGTCAAAAGACACGAGTAAAATTGTCTGCCATTAATCTCTCCAACAAGCCACTGTTACTCATTCACTTTGTTGTTGTTCGGTGGTTTTCAATCATGTCCAACTTTTTATGACCCAATTGGCGCATTTATAATAAGTGAAACCTTGATGCAGATAAATTGTGAGACATGGATGGATTCAACGTCTTAATAATTTTTACTTAATATAAAAACTTAACTTTACACCAACATGTTCAGAGTGGTGGAGTCAGAGTCAGAAATGTTCTGATCTTGCCTCAGACTTATTACTGCCTGTATGACCCCAGGCAAATGATTTGATTCTATCAGTCTCAGTTTGCTCATCTGCAAAATGAGAGAAGTGGGCTCCAGGAAGGAAAACAATGGTTTCCTATTTCCTTCTCCAGCTCATTTTACATATGAGGAAACTGAGGCAAATGGGATTGAGTGACTTGCCCAGGGTCACACAGCTAGTAAGTGTGTCACATTTGAACTCAGGTGCTCCTGACTCTAGACTTGGTGTTCTATCTACTGTGCCACCTAGCAGCCCCGTTCATTTATAGACCCTCTAAAATGTAACTGGGGGAGGAGGGGGGACGGTAAGGGAGGGGAGTTATATTCAGGCAGAATAAGATGCAAAGGTTGCCATAAGACATGTGTATTACATCATTAGGTTTTTATCTAATTTTATAGCAAAACTACTTCTAAAGGCTAAGAGGACCCAGTGGTCAGTGAGTAGGTCTTAGAATTAGGAAGACACTTCCTGGCTATATGGCTCCAGACAAATCATTTTAACTTCTCTGTTTTTCAATTCACTCTCTAAGATTGTAAATTCAAGAGTAGGTTCAGGGGCAGTTAGATGGCACAGTGAATAGAACACCGGCCCTAAAGTCAGGAGGACCTGAGTTCAAATCCTGCCTCAGACACTTTGCACTTACTAGCTGTGTGACCTGGGGCAAGTCACTTAACTCCAACTGCCTTGCCTTCTGCCCCCCCCAAAAAAAAAAAAAAAAGTTTTATCTGCATTGATCAGGAGGAATGTCTAATTTTTTTTTAAAAAAACCTACTAGTGAATTTATTTCTGAATTTTATAACATTTCATGACATATAAAATGAAATCGAATTTTTTCTTCATTGTATCATCAATTAACAAGCATTTATTAAGTGCCTAATACATGCCAGGCATTGTGCTATATGCAACTGATGCAGTGACAAAGAATAAAATAATCCCTACCTAGAAACTGGAATGTAGCTGTAACTGAATATGCACCCAGGAGGGAAGAGTGGTGTGAGTGGTTGTATTGGAACTAACAAAAATTACTAACAAGGTACATCTTTAAGCAGCTCCATTCTACCATGAATAAAGAGCCATTTATTACATATTTTTCATATAAAAAAATTATGGACAAGTGGAAATTAGGCATGAGATGGAATGAAAACATTTTAAAGATTGTTCCCATGAGTGATGGATGGATAGAAAAGGGTATACACAAGGTTTAAGAGAAATGTAATCACATTTAACAACACAATTGTAGGCAAAAAAGAAAAATTTAACACTTATTAGAACAGTGGTTCTCAACCTGTGGGTTATATTCAGTTTGTAACAATGAAAATACATCCTGCATGTCAGATATTTACATTACAACAGTAGCAAAATTACAGTTATGAAGTAGCAATGAAAATAATTTTATGGTTGGGGGTCACCACAACATGAGGAACTGTATTAAAGGGTCGCGGCATTAGGAAGGTTGAGAACTACTGTATTAGAATCTAAAGATAAGCAGATTCTAAATCTCTCATGATAGATATCTTTTGCAGTACTACATTATGCTCTTTGCAGTATCACACAAGAGAAAATCCAGTTTTCAACAGAAGTATGGATCAAAAGAATTTTAAAAGGTACATAATTGGGGAAAACTGGTAGGTAGAGAAATAAAAAAGCTAAAAGCTTAAACCACCAAACAGAACCATCTGCATATGATGTCTAGAGGGCTGCTTTGTCTTGAAATGCACTGTAACATAAGATCCTTGTGGGCAGAGTTTGAGTCTTATTATTTTACTGCCCTCTTTGTGAAGCAGATGTATTACACATAGGTCTTTTGATAAATGTTTGCTATTGAAGTATAGGTACCTGGACATATGAGTTTACCCCTTGGTTCTAGGCAGCATCCCATAAATATAGCAGATGTAATTTGTCCATATATATTCCTAGTCACTATTTCACAATGTTAAGATTTAGAAGACCAAAGTTTTCTTTTTCAAAAAATTAAGACTTACCTAGAGGGGTATTTCCTTGAAACATCTGTTGCTTACTTCCCAGGTTATTACCATTTGTGGACATGGCATTGTTATAAAAGTCAGAACTTGTCAGGTCACCAAGAATAGCATCTAAATTATCCAAGTCTCCAGTCACCTAAAGATCAATTTTTACAAACAGGCTGAATGTGTGTCTGTGTATTTGTACCCAGACATTGGTGTGTATGTAATAAGAAACAAATTGAATGATGAAGAATAAAATGGAACAAATGTCTGAAAATAATGGTAAGGCTAAGTGTGTGAGGCTTATAAGAAGTAAAATAATTAATGATAAATATTTCTGACAACACCTTCATCTAAATGAAGGCTGTTCGTCACAAACATGAAGATATTTACAGAAGTCTGTAAACTCAAGCTAAGTACATAGGTTATGGTAAATATTTAGTCGCTAATATTTTCCTAACTGTCCTAGAAGGATTATCTAATTTAATGTCCAGTATAAACCAAAAGAAAATCTTTCTCTTCAAAATGAGATCAATTTACTTCGCTGCGACCATCACAGAATCAAAGGTATGCTCACATCTGAAAGGTATTTGGCCCTGGTGTTAGGACTTATACTTGACAACAGAGAGACTCTCATAGCGATGCTGTGATGATCATCACCACCAGATAAAGAATAAGCATGCACTATTCAAAAGTTTGTCATAAATAACCACCAAAAACTTTTATAAACACATAGCAATATGTATACAACTTGGCTTCTAAATGGCAATTTATAATCTTGATTTTTGTGTTTCTCTAACCCTTTTTGCCATGCCCTCAGTTACCTAGAATGCTCATTTGGAAAATAAGAAGGGGATGAGATTTTCCACTTCTACCTTCAAACCATGCATCATCAACAAAATGAGCATTTGTTTAATTCTAACAATCACTGAATTTTAAATTTCTTCATTAAGTTACAGTTACAAAGTCATGGAATAATAAAATACTGAACTTGGAGTCAAGATGATCCAGGTTCAAATATACTTGTCATACTTGCAGGGTGAGTAGGTCACAACCTTTCTCAGCCTCAGTTTCCTCATCTATGTAACAGGGAAAATGATATTATCTACATCATAAAGCTATTGTTTGGCTCAGATATGATCATCCTTCTAAAACTTTTTGAAAATTTTAATGTTTACATGTAAATGTTTATTATTATTATTACTACTATCGTTGTATTTGCTGTTGGCATTAATTCTATTTCCCGCTTTTCGATCTATGCTTACTATAGGATAGAAATAACAGAAAACAAATGAACGAAGTTCTTAAACTACTCAATCTGTTACCTCTTCATTTTGCTCAGTCTTAACTTTAACCTCTTTTTCTTGATTTGAAGGAGGAACAGCAGACGTGCTGCACTGTCCCATTTTACTATCAGCACCTTCCACTTTAGGCTTTATGTCTTTAGAAAGGGAATCATTAGGATCATCCCTATCAAGCAGATATCGAAGAAGGGCATTGTTTTCCTTCTTCTTGGGACTTAGCTGCTCCTGCTTAATTATTCCTTCACTAGAAGCTGCACTGCTTGTGTCTTTCCCAGTAGCTTCGGCTGTAATCTTGGCTACTTCAGCAGGTGAATTCCCATTCTGCAGCAATTTGTGCAAAATTCTGTGCTTCTCTTGCAACAGGGAGCCATGCATGTTTGATGTGGAAGAAACTCCTCCTGACGTAGAAGAGGAGACTCCGGAAGGGCTAGTGACACTGGCAGCAGAATCTTTACACCCTGGATCTAATGGAGAATTTGTCAGAGTGGAATGTCCCCGATCATCTGAAGAGCATGTTAGTAACTGAAGTAGTTTTTTATGGCCTTTGCTTTCAGGTGGTCCCCTTGGATTCTCTGGCCCTTCGACACCAGTTTCTTTACTGTCCTTATCACTAGCATGGTCCCTGTTATTGGCTTGGCATATGGAACTCTCCACCTGACTCTGTTCACAATATAAGCCAATGGGACTCTTAGAATCCTGGCTGCCTATTTTACTTTGTTGGTTCATGTTCATATTTGGAGAATTATCCAACTTGGGGCCTGGTGAAGAAAGTGTAGACAAAAGAGAAGTCCCCACACCCTCACTGATGGCTTGAAGGGCACTGAGAGAGCTGCTGGAGAAACTGTTGCCACCAGTATTGCTAGCAGATCCCATTGGAGAATGCATACCTATATAAGGAAGGAAGCCAAAGGAACTAGGTGAGTTATCAATCAAAGGAGAAACATTTTTTAAATATTCACCATCTATCAGGGATACAAAGTGCTAGGTGCTGGGGATACAAAGACTAAAATCAAATAGTTCTTGTCCTCAAACTTACATTCTATGGAGGGATATAGATAGACAGACAAAGAGAAAATGTAGACAAAATAAGCATGTAATGGAAGGAGAGGACAGTACTAGCAGGAAAGATTTCATGTAGAAGGTGCTTCTCGGGCTGAGTTTTCAAGGAAACAAGGAATTCTGAGAAGTTAAAGTGAAGAACAAGTAGATTCCTAGTCTGAGAAACAGACAATGAACATTCAGGAGATGGAAATGTAGCATCATGTGAAAGGAATTGCAAAAAAGACCAGTCTGGCTGGAGCATAGAGTATGGGAAGTAGAGTAATAGATAAGAAAGCTAAAAGGACTTCAACATGTCTATTTGTTGGTGTTATTCAGTCATTTTCAGTTGTGACCAACTCTTGGCAAAGATACTGGTGTAATTTTCTTCTCCATTTCATTTTAGAGATGAGGAAACTGAGGCAAACAGGATAAAAGGGTAAAGTTCTAGTCTGGGATCAAGGGCTTTAAATGCCAACAGAGAAGTTTGGGTTTTATCCTTACAGGTAAAAATGCAAGAGGAAAAAAAGGGAGCCATTGGCATTTACTGAGCAGGAGAGCATTAAAGTAATACCTGCATTTTAGTTAAAATGCTTTGATAATTATATGGAGGATGAATTGGAAAGAGGGGAGGCTTACAGCTAGGAGACAAATTAAGATTAAGGCAAATGAAGAGGCTACTGTAATAGTGCATGCAAGAGATGATGAGAGCCTGAACTCGGTAGATGTGTGATTAGAGATAAGGAGCCAGATGCAAAAGGTGTAAAGATAGCAACAACATGTTAACTGAATGGATATGGGAGATCCATTGGGAGGATGCATCTTATTAGGACTTTAATTTCTCAAAAATAATGGAGCAGGAACAAAATGAACCACATGACAAATTAAACACATAAATATGACCTTTAAAAAAAGCCTCCCAAAGACTGACAGCTAAGACAATACTGGGTATGGAGAAAACCTTCTAAGGTATGCAAAAGAAGTGAAAGACCTGGGGGTGCAGCCAAGATGGCAGAGAGAAGCACAAACTTGGCATGAGCTCCTGCTCCAATCACTTCCAATACATGTTTAAAAAAATGACTCTAAACAAATTTTAAAGCTACAGAACCCACAAAGTGACAGAAATAAATCTCCTGCTAAAGGCAGCCTGGCAGGCCAACAGGAAAGGTCTACCACAGTGCTCTGGGAGCCCAGTGCAGTCCCGCGGTGAGCCGTGCAGTTCTGGCCCCAGGGAAGCCCCAACCAGCTGCAGCCAGAGCAGGCTCCAGGAGAGTGAATAATCAGCAGCTGTGGCGACTTCCAGACTTCTCAACCCATAAATACCAAAGACAAAGTAAAAGGTCAGTGTGGAACTCTGCTGGAACGGGGGAATGGAAGAGCGCAGCTCGGCCCCTGCCCCCAGGGACGAGAAGCAGGGTGTGCCGTGACTGCGTGGGCACTACAGAGGCTCCTGGCCCGCAGATTGTAAGGGGACCAAGTGACCATTCAGAGGGTAATTGCTCTTGCTTTAATTTGCTTAGATCTGAATCATGGCCTTTGGTGGAGTGTGTGGCCAGTGAGCCAGAGCTTGTGGGGGCTGTAGAGAGGGCACCTTCCTAACAGCTCCAGCAGCTGCAAAAACCACAGATTGTCCTTTGCCTAAGTGTTAAGAAGTCATGGTTCCCATGAAATCTAAGCTAAAGCCACACATATTTGTAGGCCATAGACTAAGAAGTGAAGGGGTTATCTACGTCAGTAGCAAGAGTGCCAACATGAATAAAATCCCAGATCTTTGCATTATTTAAACATTAACAGGAAGAACATTTAAAAATAGACAAAAAGAAATACGTCAAGTAAAATACCTGGAACAGGAGAAAATTGATGTGAAGGCATCTTTGGACTACCTCTGTTACGAGGAGAAATCATTATGTTCTGCTGATTGGAGACAAGGCCAGGGCTTCCATGTGGGGGACTATTCATATTTAGCCCATAATTGTTGTTCTGATAGGCAGAGGACTGCATTCCTGGTCCAAGGTTCATAGAGCTTATGTTATTAGGACCTCCATATCTAATGCCACTCATCTGTCCCACTGCATTGGGATCTCCCAAGGAGTAGGGCCTGTTCTGTATTGGCAAGTTTTGATTTGGCGACATATTCATTCCTCCAACAGAACTGGCACATCCAACTGGGGGAGCTCGTATGTTTTGTCCCACTGGGTTTGGATTTGGTCTATATCCATTCTGCTCTCTGAAAATCACACACAGAAAAACTCACAAAATTTTACTCAATAATTACAAAGTTCATTAATATGTTAGATAAGAGTTAAAATACAGGAGGAAATTGATATTTCAAACCAAATCTTCATGGATACTATGACTATTCCTTCAATAACTATACCAGCAAAAGTGCTCATCTGTTTCTAATGAGACCAAATTAATTTCCCTTCCACTAAGCTACTTACAAAAACTGCCTCATAATTGACTTTGCGTCTGCCACACTTTACAGAATTAAGAAGGTTTCAATAAAAAAAAGTTACAGAACTCTTCAAAACCAGCATTTTCCATGACGCAGATGACAGAAGGTTAGAGAAGATTTAAGGATTTCTTATTTAATGTTTTGTATGTGCTTCCTACTCTCACTAGGATGCCACTTGTTATTATAAAAAGCATATGTTCCTAATTGAAATGTGAATTTAAAAAACTAACTTCAGCGTTATTCTTTATTAACATCATGGGGAAAAAATGGGAGATGGAAAGAAAGGTAGGAATACTTTTCATACAAGACAGATATGCCACCCAGTCTATACTTTTCATAGAACAATTATCCTGGAGGAGAACATAACAGTTCATTCAATCTTAGTCTTCAGAATACGGCCTTTCTCCCCTCCACCTCTGAAAATAAAATTTTCAAGCAAAAATTGCTTTGTACATTTCTCACATACAAAACACAACCTTTAAAAATGTGCATTCCTACTCTCAACTTCAAACTTTTCAAGTTCAAAACCAAACCATCAGAATTAAACTCACTACCATAGGATACTTTTTCTTTCCTAATTTTGACTTTTTTTAACAAAATTTTTACACCAACAAAATATTTCGCAGCTTGGTATTTAAGTTTGAGAATAATGTAAATGAAAAACATAACAGAAGGCACCACCTCTGTAGGAAGTGAGTAGAAAGAAAGCCATGGCGATCATTAGTTACTGGATTCCGAAAAAGTTTGCTCTTTGTCTGGGCAGTCACTATAGTCCCATCAGCTAAGGAGAACCGATACACAGGGGTTTCAGCATGTCCTTGAATATAAGCTGTGAGAGAAGTTAACATTGTAGACTGTATCAATGAAACACAACTAACAAAGATTAGAAAGAAAATATATTGAAAATACAATTCTTCCAAGACTAGGTAGCATTAAGTTCTATATAAAAATTGTAAGCAGGCTAAAATAAAAATTCTTAAGATATATTCTTACAAGATACAGCAATTAGCATACACAAAAAAACTAGTAAAAAGGGAAGATTCTAAATGTAGCAACTCAATTTTTTAAAAGTTCCTTACCTTCCTGATAGTGCCGTTTTTGAGACCATGTCTGTCCGTCATTAAGGCTAAAAAATCTCTGGATACACCTTCTGATTATATCTTCAAAGCCAGGTCTCATAGAAGACCTCAGTGAGTTTGTATCTATAGTGACAACTTTGCCTGTTTTTAAAGTATAAAGGAAATAAAATATTTGAGGTGTCCATTATGCAGAAGTACTGTAGAAGATAAAGAAAAAGGTTCAATCAACAAAGAACTACAGAACAAGCTCACATCTTAATCATCTGGTGTCACGACTATGGATTTCAGATACAGTCCATGTCATCTTTCTGTGCACAGCCCTGACCCTGAAGAATGACAACATACCTAACCATAATATTTTAACAAACACCTGAAAACATCTTATTATCATATCCTCTGACTTCTGGATGGCTTCAGTGTTTTAATTGTTGTCTTTACAATTTTCTAAATCTTCATGAAATACTTCATGTAAAAATAGTACTCACTTTTTTGTCTAAATTTGGAGGGTCAAGCAAACCCTTTTAACTAATTCATTAAATATTTTACTGAGCACCTGTGATATATGCTAGGAATTTCAGAGAAACTACAGCAATTCAACTAATCCTACAAAATATAACTGCAGAAAATTATCAGTTTTTGAAGTTTTACTACTTCTTTCAACTAAACCATAAACACTTTAATTTTGAGGATGAAGCAGGTAAAGAATATTTTAATATAGCCAGAGAAAAGTCTCAAGATCCTCTGTAAATTGTGAATATTTTGCAATTTTTAAAATATCTCCATCAATTACTGCAGATTAATAAGACTAACACAATTTGACAGGTCATTAATCCCAAAAAAGAGCTCCCCTCCATTATTTCTCATGTGCCAGTACATCTCTGGTAGAATTAGGTAGTTGCTTTCCTGAAATCATTAAATAAATTAAGAAAATAATACCAGAGCACTCCAAGTAGAATGAATGAAGAGGTTGGTGGGGGTCTACTTCTGACATGAATCTATTCCTCACTTCAACATCACTGAACTGAGTGAGCCTTCCAGTCCTGGTCTGTCTCTGAACATGAAGGTCTGCTTTCCCTGAAGTACTTCTGCCCTAATTCAGAATGCTAAACCACCGTGGCCCTCTCCATTATTAAAAGGCCAGGAAGGTGGAGGTACAGCTGGTGTTGAAGTTCCTTCCCTAGTCTGTCTCCAGATCTGGGTTCCAAGTTCACCTTGCCACAGAATCTATTACCATGTACAGCTATAATCATTTTGCACTGTGTCACCAAGCCATCTACGAAATAGCACATCAGTTCTATGTAACCACAAAGCACCCGAACACCAGGCTTTTCAGGGCCCTTCTCAGGGCCTTTTATACTCTGGCCAACTAGTAGCAAAATTCTATTGGGATGAGACCAAGGAATTAGTTCCAAATATTAATTTGGTCAAAACCCCAAGGTTCAATCATCAAACATTTACTGACTCTTATCACCCAAAACTTAATGCCTTCTCCATACACAAACTCCCCAGAAAATAAGTAGGCTGATGCCACTGCCAAGTCAGATGTCTTTCTAATATCACAGTACGTCAGAGAATGAAGGTCACCCACCTACTGGTGCTTTCCCAAGCTAATGGCTAGCAAATGCCTACATCCTAGTCCTCAATGCTCCTAACTCTGAACTATAGCTTGCCAAAGCCCCAAAGCCCCCTCTACCTGAAAATATTCACTGCTCTCTGATCCCTATCCAATAATGCCCATCCCCAGTCTCTGTCTTCCTCAGGCTTCTAGAAGGGCTTCGGCCAACCTTTTCACTCACATTCATCTTTTTAAGATCACAAAAATGTGCCTCCATCCAGAAATAGAACATCAAATGGACTCATTCTCACATGCCTCAAATCTACAGCTACAATGAGTCTAGAAGAAAAACAGGCATACTCTTGTTATCATTACTGACCCTTGCAGACATCGCCCTCCTACCTCTGCATGTCATTCATATATAAGGTCTAGTATAGATCCCCGTGCCTATACAGTACCAAGCACTCAATCACTATCCCTCCTTTCACAAGTTCAATATAACTGTCTTTCCACATTTATCAACCTAAATGCTTTGGGCATATGTTTATTCCGCAAGAAATACAACTAGGTGGCTCAGTGGATAAAGCACTGGGCCTCAAATCAGGAAGAACTGAGTTCAAATCTAGTCTCTGACATTTTTTTAGCTATATGACCCTGAGCAAGTCACTTAACCTCTGTCTGTCCCAGTTACCTCAAGTATAAAACGGGGGTAAAAATAGCTACTTGGCAGGGTTGCCTTTCAAAAGGCATTATTTGTAAAGTGCTTAGCACAGTGTCTGACACTTATTAAATGCTTTTCTCCATCCTTCCTAGTTATACCCTGTCTCATAACAACTTGTAATTATGACATCCCCATCTTTCACATCTGTCTCTGACTCACTATTCTCAATCTTATCTCTGACCTCATTGTGAAAACCCAATACCTTCACTCTTCCACATTCTCACAGTCACATCATCACTGTTATGGGCTTTTTCCTGCCTTCAGAGCCTCAACCGCTATTTGGCCAGTTGAATTATACACTATTATTATACACTGTTTTCTAATCCTGAATTAATGAGCATTTTTCAAGTGCTCACTACATGCCAGCCACTGTGTGATGTGCTAGAGATACAAATAGAAGCAAGCAAGAAATCCTCTGCCATCCAGGGGTTTAAAGTCCAACAAGAGAAGGCAAGACCCATGGCAGAAGGAGCTTTCCAGGAATGGTAGTATTCATATGATTGCTGTTCTGAGCAAAGGGGGGGGAGGGGGTGAAGGGGGGCTGTCAATAAAAAGGAGGTCAAATCAGAGAAAAGATCTTATGTCTTGACTAATAAGACAAGTTCATAAAAAGGTAATCCACAATGATTCCATTTATTAAATCAATGTATAAAATATTCCAAAGAAATTTCTTTCAGCACTTTGGAGGAAAACATTCTCCTACCATTCCTAATGCCTTGGCAATCCTCAGTCTAGAGCAACTCCACGTTCTGACTTCTTTGCTATTCCTTGCTTCTGAACATTGCTGGTACAAGTCATGGTTGAAATGTAACAATATGGCCCATCACAGATTCATGTAATATCATCTCAACTAGAATCTCACATTTTTATACTACAATCCTTTTAGGTTTCCACGATCAACTATCATTCTCAACAACACAGATGTTCCAAACCCTCTCTCTCT
>CM053585.1:184360181-184378373 GCA_028646515.1 Pseudochirops corinnae | reverse complement strand
GGCAATCCTCAGTCTAGAGCAACTCCACGTTCTGACTTCTTTGCTATTCCTTGCTTCTGAACATTGCTGGTACAAGTCATGGTTGAAATGTAACAATATGGCCCATCACAGATTCATGTAATATCATCTCAACTAGAATCTCACATTTTTATACTACAATCCTTTTAGGTTTCCACGATCAACTATCATTCTCAACAACGCAGATGTTCCAAACCCTCTCTCTCTCTCTCTCTCTCTCTCTCTCTCTCTCTCTCTCTCTCCTCAAACCAATTATGCCATTTCTTTCCTCACAACAGAGGCCTTTGTCTCTTACTTTACAAAGAAAAATAAAAGGCACCAGTATTGATCTACAATTCTTTTCCCCTATTATACCTTAAACTTCTGGCAATTATTCCCTTTTCTCTATTACTCAGCTCCAGTCTCTGAGAAAGAGGCAATCCTGCTTCTTAGTTTCTAATTCTAAAATTTTATTTAATTTTTTTCAATTAATGTTCTGGTAGCAAATAAGCATAGCCAAAGAAAACAAATTTCTAATTTTGAGGGGGAGGGGAAGCGGGAGGGGGAAGGAGAGAGAAACAGAGAAACAGAGAGAGAGGTGGGGAGAGAGAGACAGGGTGGGGAGAGAAAGAGAGATGGAGAGAAAGAGAAAGAAAGGGACAGAGGAGGGGAGAGAGGGAGAGAGAGGGAAAGAGAGACAGAGAGAGAGACAGAGGGGAGAGAGAGAGAGAGAGAGAGAGAGAGAGAGAGAGAGAGAGAGAAGGAGAGAGAGAGAGAGAGAGAAGGAGAGAGAGGGAGGAGAGAGACAGAGACAGGGGGGGAGAGAGAAAAAGAGAGATGGGGAAGAGAAAGAGAGAGAGAGGGAGAGGGAAGGAAAGAGAGAGAGAAGGAGAGGGAGAGAGAAAGAGAGAGATGGGGGGGAGAGAGAGACAGAGAGAAAGAGGGTGGGAAGACAGAGACAGACAGAAAGAGAGAGAAAGAGGGAGAGAGAAATGAGAGAGAGACAGAGGGGGGGAGAGACAGAGAAAGAGAGAGACAAAAAGAGAGACAGAGACACAGAGGGGGAAGAGAGAGAGAGAGAGAGAGTAGGGGAGACAGAGAGAGGGGGAAGGGGAGACAGACAGAGACAGAGAGAGGGGGGAGAGAGACAGAGACAGACACGGGAGGGAGGGGGGAGGGGGAGAGAGAGAGAGGGTGGGGGAGAGAGAGAGAAAGAGGGTGGGGGAGAGAGAGAGAAAGAGAGAGACAGAGACAGAAAGAGGGTGGGGGAGAGGGAGAGAGAGACAGAGAGAGAAAGAGAGACAGAGAGAATGCAATTTCATAGCCTAAATCCATCACTTCTGTCAATAAGTGGGTGAAATTGTACATGAATGATCCTCTGGAATCATGATTGGTGATAACATTGCCCAGAGTTCTTCAATTTCCAATGTTACCTCAACTTGGCAATAATTATGTTACTATTATTTCAATTGTTCTCTTGCTTTATTCTTCACTCTTGCATCAGTTCATACGTCTTTCCAAGTTGCTCTAAAAGAAGCCACATCATCATTTCTTGTAGCACAGTAATATTTCTTAAATTCATAAACTATTATTAGTTTAACCATTTTCTAATTATTAGGCACCACCTTAGTTTTTGTTTTGTTTTGTTTTGTTTGCCACAGCTGCTATAAATATTTTTGCACAGAAGAGTCATGAGAGCAGGGTGGACATAAAGATCATTTACTCTTTATCCTTTTGGCTTATACCAACTTGATACTGGTATTCCTAGGTCAAAGGGGATGCAGAGTTTAGTAACTCTGGGGATAGAGTTTCAAACTGCTTTCCAGAATGGAGAGAACAATTCACAGTTCCATGAACAGGATGTAAGGTACTTGTTTCCCCACAGCCCCAATGAAATCTGTCATTTTCCTTTTTTCCAGTTTTATAGTCTAATCAGTATAAGAGAAAATTCATCTGGCATTTAAAGCTCTTCATAACTCACAATATCTTTTCATTCTACTTACACATTGCATCCTGCTATGTACTCAATGGTTAATACACAACACTGCTTTCCATCTCCATGCTTGTACACGATGGGACTCTGTGCCTGGAATGCTATCTTCCTCACCTCCTCCTCTTAAAGGCCCTAGTTTCCTTCTAGACTCAGATTTAATGCCACTCTTGGCATAAGGCTATTCTTCCTCCCTCAATTGCTAATATCTACCCCTGTAAGATTAATTTCCATCTACTTTGTATCTGTCTTTAATTCACTTATCTCTACAAAGAAGGAATATACTTTAAACTAAAGGACACAAAATGTTTGCATGGACTCAATTACAAAGTGTTCCTAAAAGAAATTTAAATAGCTGGAGAAATGTTCAAAGCTCATAACTGGGCCATGCCAATTTAATAAAAATAAAAATGATATTACCAAAGTTAATTTATAGTTTTAATGCTGTACCAATTAAACTTTTGATAGGAATACTTTCTAGAACTCAATACAATAAGAATATTTAACTGGAAAAGCAACCCTTTAAGATTCACAAGGAAAGTAATGGAAAGAGATAGGCAATAGCACTTCTAGGCCTCAAACTATACTATAAAGCAAGTCATTAAAACCATTTGGCTTTGGTATTGGTTAAAAATTATAAAGGTAGATCAGCGGAGAAGACACTAGACAATGGAAAATCAGAAACAATGGAACATAACAATTTAGTGTTTGAAAATCCAGAAAACATAAATTAGATAGGAAAGAACTATTCATTTAATAAAAACTGATGGGAAAATTCAAAATCAATATGGTAGAAATTAGTCTTAAACCAACACCTTCTGCCATATTACATAATAAATTCTAAATAGATTCATTAGAATAGTATCATGATCATACCACAAAAAAATTAATAGAAAAGCAGATAATATACATTTCACAGGATACATATTCTTAACCAAACAATGGGTAGAGGTGATTAGAAAAGACAAAAGTGAATATTCTGGTTAATGAAACTGAAAAACTCCTACACAAATAAAATTAATGAACTCAAGATAAGAAGAAACGCAGTCAAATGGGGAAAAAAAAATCTTTGTACCTAATTTCTGATAAGATTTAGTATTAAAAGAACAGATTATGGGGTGGCTAGGTGGCGCAGTGAATAGAGCACTGGCCCTGGAGTCAGGAGGACCTCAGTTCAAATCTGGCCTTAGACACTTAACACAAAACTAGCCATGTGACCTTGGGCAAACACTTAACCCCATGGCCCTCCAAAAAAAAAGAAACTATTAAAAAATAAAGATGATGTATTCATATGAGAAAAGAGAGGAAAGGGAATGGAAGGGAGGAAGGAGGTAAAAGGGAGAAAGGAAGAGACCAAAAGAAAAGTGGTTCCTCAGTTGATAACTGATGAAAAGATATAAACAAAAAGTTCTCAAAAGAAGAATTGCAAACTAATAACAATATAAAAGAATATGCCAAATCACTAATAAGAAAAATGCAAATCAAAACAACCCTAAACTTTAACCTCTCTCACACCCTATAAATGGCAAAGATGATAAAAACATGGGAAATGTTGGAGAGGTTCTAGAAAGACAATATACTGCTGGTGAAGTGGTGAAACAATACAGTCATTTCGGAAAGCAATTTCAGTTATGTAAATAAAGTAACTAAATGTCCATAAACTTTGACCTAAACAGTCTAAAAATTAGGATTATATCCAAAGGAGGTCAGTAATAAGAAAGAAATCTGCATATATGGCAAAACATTGATATCAGTAATTTTTGTGATAACAAAATATTAAAAATAAACTAGACAGCCATTTATTGGAGAATGGTTAAACAAACTGGCACATGAATGTAAGGGAATATTACTATAATACGACAATTAAGATTTATATGATATGATACAAAGTGAAGTAATCAGAGCCAAGAAAACAACATGTACAATAACAACATAAATGGAAAGAACCACAAAAAAAATCAAAAGGCAATGGTGCAAAATTTTACATAGTGATAATGGTCTTTAAAAATTGATATGAAAAGATATCCCCAAACCTACTTCTTTTGCAAAAGTGAAAGGATCATTAAGTGGAAAAAAAAAAAAAAAAGCAAGAGGATCCACAGATAGGGTACATTGCTCATATTTTCAGACTTTTTCAATGTGTTGATCAGTTTTGTAGATTTTTTTTCTCCAATATCAAAACTATTATTTGTTATATGGGATGGCGCTGTGGAAGAGGAAGAGGCAGGGATACTAGGAAAAATTTTGGCAATATAAATAAAAATTTACACACACACATACACACAAAAAAAAGCATGTACCTTGAGGACAGAGACTGTTTTTGGTATTTCTCTGTGTCCTCAGCATTTAGCACATTCTCTGGAACATAGGAAATAAAGGTTTAATAAAAACTTGTTGACTGGATTGTTGTTGGCGTTTTATACATTATATCCCCTCAGCAGAATGTAAGATCCTTGAAGGAAAGGAGTTTCATTTTGGCTTTGTAGTCCCAATTTCCAGGATCTATTAACATGTAACAGACATAATAAATTTTTGTTGAATTAAAAAGAATATTGACTATAGATCTGTTATGCATTAAACTGCAATGGATAAGCAAGAGGTGATTCTGGATTATGCCACATAATCTTAAAGCCCAGGAAACAAAAGAATCCAAACTTTCCAGAAGGATTACATAAGAAAAGGGAAGGGGGAGGGGGGCGGTTGGTGGCACAGTGAATACAGCACTGGCCCTGGAGTCAGGAGGACCTGAGTTCAAATCCACCCTCAGACACTTGAGACTTAACCAACTGTGGGACCTTGGGCAAGTCACTTAACCCCAACTTCCCCCTTCAAAAAGAAAGTAGGAAGCCCTACCTTCCCCCTTCAAAAACAAAAAAGAAAAGAAAATGGAGGGGAGGGGTGCACTTGCAAGACAGGGAGAGAGAATAACAATTAGTACTAAACTGGAGATGTGGCTAGATCAGGTTAGGGATTGAACAGGGTTAAAACTAACAATAAATTCTCACCACAAAGAAAGGCACAAGAGACAAAAGCAGCCTGACTCATTACCATAGAAAGGAAAAGCTCTCAGATGATAGAAAAGTCAGCATTTCACTACACAACATTAGCTGAAATGTCCAGAATAATAACTGTCTGTTTCTCTAGCAATCAGGGGATTAAAACTGGGACTTCTTAGTAAACTGGTAAACTAGCAAACTAGTAAACTTGGTAAACTGGTTAAACATAAAAGGATTACTTTTGTTTCTCAGGCATAAATACAAGTGCAGGATTGTCCTACTAAAGAGAAATTAAGACCTCCAAATCACAATATGGGAATTATTAAGTCATTTGATTGACTGAGTTTTTCTTCATCCTTTAATCTCAAATTCATGAAAAGAGTTGAATGAGAAAAAATAAATACCAAGGGCTAAAGCGCATATGCACATGGTAATTTTAAAGGTTGAAAAGTTTCACTGTAAAATTAATGACAAGACAATATGGGGCAGAGGGGAATGATTTCAGAAAATCCTGGGAAGATTTTTATGAGCTGATGCAAACTGAGGTAAGAAGAACTAAGAGAACACAGCACAGACTAACAGCAGTATTATAACAATGACCAACTACGAAAGACTTAACTACTCTGATCAATGTGATGAGCCAAGACAACGCCAAAGGACTCAAGATTACAAATGCTATCTAGCTCCAGGAAAAGAACTAATGAATTGAGAGTTCAGATTGAAGTATACTACTTTTCAATTTATTTTTCTTAGTGATTTTTGGGGGGTAGGGAGGGGGAAGATGGCAAATATAGAAATGTTTTGTATGACTTCACATGTATAATGGGCATAACGCTTGCCTTCTCTATGAGGAGAAAGACTGGAGAAAGGGAGAGAATTTGGAACTCAAATTTTTAAAAATGAGTGTTAAAAATAGTAATAAAGTATGAGGCATGAAAATTAACACAAAAATAAAAATATGGACAGAAATTCTACCCTTGCAAAAAAAAAAATTATGTAGCTACTAAAAAAATGGAAGATACAGCATTGTGGTAGGTATTTTTTTTTTCCTAAGGTGAAGGTGAGGGGATGAAACCAGGTATACTTGTAGTACTGATTGATCTTACCTGAAAGGTCATGTTTAGTAATAAAGCTTTCAGGGTTTGAAGGGAACACTGTAGTGATGCGGCGCGCCACACATATCATACAAGATTGTAAATCTGTAAATAAAAATTTAACCCATTTCAGATTTGTCAACATTTGATGAGGATAATAAGTTTTTAGAAAGATGAATAAAGAAACATAAAAACACAATGACTTAATTATTTTGTCTTCGGTTTTACATATTTGAAATATAACACCTACCTTCTCCTTCCTCCATCATAGCTCGTGGCTGAGACAAGGCAAAACACTGCATGGTCTCATATCGCTGGCGCATATCAGGACTGCTACCCACATCATCTAGAATATCATGCACTGTTTTCACCAACATACGGCAATTAAATGTGTGACTTTTTTGTCTAGGTGCCTCATTTGTCCATGGATCTCCATTAACTTTAAAAAAGAAATCAATCATAGGGGAAAGAAATAGGAAAGAAACAAAATGTCACTTCAGTGGACAGGGAATCTAAAGTTCAGCAAACTAAGAACATGAAGAAGAACAAGATTTTATTTTAACAAGAACAAGATGATATTTTCCATACTTTAGTAAGTTAACACAAACTCACAAGGAACTGTATGTAGTCATAGAAACTGTCTCAATCGGGGTGGGGAACCTGCAACCTAGAAGCCACATGTGGCCTTCTAGGTACTTGGGTACAGCCTTCTGACTGTCTAAAAGTTTTACCAAACAAATCCTTTTATTAAGGGGATTTGTTCTGTGAAGTTTCAATTCAGTCAAAGGACTGCATTTGAGGACCTAGAGGACAACATGTGGCCTCAAGGTTGCAGGTTTCTCACCCCTGGTCTAAAAAAATAATTAATAACTATCAGAATGTTAAAGGAGCTTGTATATGTGAGAACACAAACACATCACTGCTTCTGAAAGCTCTATTTGGATGACTTTAGTCAGACTTTTCAAAACTGAGCTGGACAGCTGAATAGAAGAGTATTTTTGGTTAGTTTCTTTGGTTGGTTGGTTGTTTTTTTGTGAGCAAAAATATAATTACCTGATGACTTCGGCAAATTCTTGAGAAAATCCTTTCTATCATCTTCATGCAAGATACTGTAGACACTGGTATTAACCAAGTCTTCTTGCTTATATTGCAGGTACTGTGTAACATTTTCTGACACAAATACAATGGTCCCATCACGATTCACCACAAAAAGAAAACCATCCAAGGCCTAAAACAGGATTGCACAAATACACATTAATATCTGACTTACTTAGGTTTTGTTAAAAAAGACATTTTAATTTAGTAACAAATGAGTAAAACATCTGTCTACTCTCCTCCCCCCCAACTATTCTTTTAAGAAAATACACAAACTTAAATTAACATTTTTTCCATTACTGATGTTAACATTAAGATTACATGTTATCCTCATAAAACAAAGGACAATATAATTTTCAAAACAATATGTAAAAGTGAGGCTCAAATACACAATAGGAATGTATAAAATGTAAAAGCTTTTACAAAAATAATTTCAGCACAATCAAAATTAGAAAAGAACATACAAGTGGGAAAGAAGTATTTGCATTCAACATTTCTGAAAAGAAATGTGAACCACAGAAGTGGCTGCACCCTTTGGATTCAATGCCATGTATCAGCTTTGATACTAACACTGCATCAGTATCATCAGCCACAGCCCCTTTGATTGGAGCAAAAAACTTTTCCAACAAAGCCTTCATTTAAAGACTGCTCTCAATTCAGCCATTTCCCACCCACTGCCCTCCTGAAAACTGACTCCACCATTAGTATCCCCACCCACCCCCCACCTCCCACTGTCAACTTCTTTTTGGGTGATGTCTTCCCTCATTTGACTGTAAGTGCCTTTAGGATAAGGACTGTCTTCTCACTTGTATCCCCAGCAATTAGCAGAGAGCCCAGCACACTGCTCAATATTTACAGAATAATGAATTGAAAGAATGACAGAAAATCTATATGAAATTGAATCATATAAGACTAAATAGATGTGATCAAAATTATATAGAGAGCTCTCAAATGAAACTTTAAAAAAAGTTCAGAATTACTTGTTAACACACATTTTTAAAACTGTAGAAAACATGATTCTAAGGGAAAATTCAAGTACAGAGGGGCCATGGGGAGACAGGCAAGCTGATTCACTGCTGTGAAAGTGTAAACTTGTCCAACCATTTGGGAAAAGTTTTGGAACATGCAAGTAAAGTTATGAAATCATATACTTTTTGGAGGGAGAAGATACGGCAATTGGGGTTAAGTGACTTGCCCAAGATCACATGGCTAGTTTTTTTGAGTGTTAAGTGTCTGATGCCAGATTTGAACTCAGGACCTCCTGACTCCAGGGCCGGTGCTCTATTCACTGCACCACCTAGCCACCCCCTAAATCATATACTTTAACCAAGAGATTTTATTGTTGAGATTATACCCAAAGGAGGTCAATAAGAAAAGAATCATATGTATGCACATATTCATAATAGCATGATCTGTGGTGATAAAAACTTAAAATATGCATCAAATAACTGAGGAATGGTCAAATTGTGGTATACAAATGTATGACAATCTTTATATGAAATTTTGAAAACTGAAGAAAGTAGAAACAAAATGTATACAATGGCCACAAAAGTATACATAAAGGTAACAGTAAAAAAAGAAACAAAACTAAAGTGAAATACATGGGACAATATCGTCCCATACTATCAAAGATCAAAAATCCTAACAGATCTTTTCTGATAATTCATAAACAACAAAAGTAGAAATTAATATGCATGATCATAGTACAATCACACTGAGGTGGTTTTATCTAAAAATTTGGGGAAAGGGAAGTATTGTATTGTATCCAAACAATATTTAGAAACTTAAATAAATTCTACTTCTCAATGATTTTATCTTTAATAAAACATTTTTGTATGAGGAATCAGGAAAGGAACATGAAATTGTAAAAAGTTAGAGGCACCTAGAAGCAACAGGTCAAAAGTCGACTGATTATTATGTTTCTCTTATACTTAGAGAATACTTCATTTCAAAGCACTGTAATTTGATGGAAAGAGAGCTAATAGGTCTGAGTTATAATCTCGGCTATTCTCCTTACCTGTGAGAGATAACACAAGTCTCTCAACTTTTTGGAGCCTCACTTTCACTATAGCATACTGGATAGAAAGTTGACCTAGAAGCTAAGAAGACCCAGGTTCTAGTCTTGCCTCTCATACATGATGGCTGAGTGACTCAGAGGGCAAGTCACTTAACCTCACAGGGGCACAGAAAGTTCTTTAAGACCAAGTGGCAGAGAAGGCACCACCTTATATAGGCAGAGGGAGGTCCTCATCTGAGAGTCCCCCATACCAATGAAATAATAGGTCCAGTAACTATGTATATATCCCTATCCCTATTCTATCAATTAGGGAAACTATAACCAAAAATTAAGCATGTTTTTAATACTTAAAAACAGCCTACAATGTTTACCTTTACTATCACATTAAAATATTAATACTTTTAACTACCAGTCTTAAAAAGAAAAATGCTAAAATTCTTTTTAATACCGTTCATAACTTTATCATTTTCACCATTCTAAGACTGACAATTATTTCAAAATATATGGCACACAAGTGGAAACTAAAGAGTACCTCTCAATTAAGGAATGGCTGAAATAATTATGGTATGTGAATATAATGAAATACTATTGTGCTATAAGAAATGATGAAAGGAATGGTTTCAGAGAAACCTGGGAAGATTTGTATGAACTGATGCAGAATAAAGTAGACAAAATGAGGAGAACAATTTATACAATAACATCAATATTGTAAAACAAACAACTCAAAAAGATTTAAGGACTTTCATCAATGCAGTGACCAACCATGATTCCAGAGAACCAATGATGATATCATACCCACCTCTTAACAGATAGGTGATGGACTCAAGATACGAAGAATAAGATATATTTTTAGATGGTGCCAATATGGTAACTTGATTTGTTTGAAACGCATATTTGTTTAAAGGGGTTTGTTTTGCTTTTTTTTTTCTTCCAATGGGAGGTAGAAGTAAATAAAATAAAGGCTTATTAATTGAAATAAAGTTAAATTGTAAAAATAAATGTATGGCATAACTGTCATTTGGTTCAACCCTTTTATACTTGCCTGCAGTAAAAGTGGTCCTAAGGAATCTTTATCAATAACTCCCTGCCCTGTAGAAGACACATCAGCTTTCTGAACATCATCATCAATGGAAGCTGCCTTTCCTAAAGAGACAGAAGAAAGTTCTTCAAATGACTCTAGTTATGCTGGTTAATAATAACAAAATGATCCAGACCATATTTACAGCATACATTCTGTTCCCTTAATGAGGGAATTATTTGATCATGAAAACATATAACTTGACCAGGAGCTCAAAAGAGATGGTCTCAATCTGGATAATAAAAAAGGTGACAAGGTCTAGTGTCGGGTAGGAGCAGGAAAGACATGTGACACGGAGGTGGTTAATGAGAGAGAGAACTGGAACAGCCACTGCACGAAGCTTGATAAAGATTTAGTCAGGGAAGATTTTTTTTTTTTAAATAAATCCATCGTGAAGCAATGAAGATAGAAACAGATCCCAAAAGTGTTCTCATATGTGATCAGGTCTGTGGATAGCTATCATAGAGAGGAGATACAGGTCACAAGACTGCAAGTGGATGCTGAAACAGAAGGTCAAGTTACTTGCTGCACTATTTTTTTTAATTGTGATTTGTTTAGTAACTTTAAATTTAAAATGTAGTTTTAAATAAAGCTTGGATTTGTCTGTAAAAAAAAAAAAGAAAAGAAAAAAAAAAGGGCAAGATACAGCAATGAGGGGAGAGGTTAAAACAGAAAACCTGGTTATTCGGATACTGAATTCCTTGAGAAAGAAAGCAGAATGGCCTAGACTCCAGCAAATAACTGCATGAAGGACACAGACAGGGTGATAGAGGAGTTTGAAATGAAGATCAAAAGAAAGGGCTACTGAATGTTATTGATACAGGGAAGGCTTGGAAGAGCAGGCCAGCAAACTGAGGCTATAATAAAAGGCACAACCCATACAAAGAGAACATGTCCAGGAATTTTTTAAAAAATCTCTTGGGGACAAAAACAGGTTTCCATGAATACGATAAGATTATAAGAGGAAGAAAATCAAGAAGGAAAAGGAATTTGTATATAATAATGGCTTCCAGAGGGCAGAGAGCAGAAAAGGGAGAAAAATTAATCTGAGAAGTCAATAGTTAGCTAAGAAAATGAAACTTAAATTTCTGTACCTTGGCTTACAATATTAAGACATCACAGATCACCGGCCAGAGATGAAATATGCCTAACAAAAACTAGTAAGAATGTACTTCACAGATGCCTGACAAATGTAATCAAAAGGACTTCATACTGAAAAGGACGAGGGAAGAAGACAACCTATGTACAACCCCCAAGTTAGATACTAGACAGTATAGCTACTAAAAATGAAGAATAATGATAGTTGAAAAATCTAGAAATCCACCCAAGACAAGCGTCAATAAAGGAATTAGTATTAAAACCTCTGACCACAACAAATTACCAAAGTTTAAAAAAAACAGAAAACAAATGGTCCAAATATAAGGAGGCAAATTTGATATCATAGGTATCCCTGCAACTCTGTTGGATAAAAGCCATCCAGAAAATGGTTCTGGATGCGTATACTTTATTTAAAAGAATAAAGGCATATAACAGGAGACAGAAGTATAACATCAGATATTAAGAATGTTTGCTATTATCTACAAATGCTAGTGATTTCTGTGGGTTTCCTTTGTAGCCTGAAACTTTGTTGGAGGTATTAACAGTATCAATTAGCTTTCTTCAATGATTCCCTATGATTTTCTAAGCAAACATCAAGATATTAGCAAACAGAGATAACTTTGTCTACTGTTTGCGTATCAGTAGGGTTTAATTTCTTGCTTTTGTCTCATTGCTATTGCTACCATTACTAGAGCTCTATCAAATAACAGTGCATCCATTTAATAATATGCATATAATGAGCAAATAATAAGCGTTCATTTTTTAGAACTCCTGGTTTTATTAGGAAAGTTTCTGGTGCATTCACATTGCAAATGATTGCCTGCTTTTTGGCTTTAGATATACAAGATCTCTCTATGCCAAAACTTTGTAAGGATTTTAGTATAAATAAGTGCTGTACTATACCAAAAAATTACTTTATTTAAAAAAATTTTAACCAAAGTTTATTTAATTATATTGACTTATAGTTCTCCTGTGCATTAGTCTTCGTTGGTTTAGATTTACATCTATTTCCTAAAGGTGTTTGATAGAGTTTTTTCTCAGCAGTACTGGTATTAATTTCTTTTTAAAAGTTTGATAGTATTCCATCAGGTCCAAGGGTATTTTTCTTTAGCACTCCCTTTATGACTAGTTTTATTTCTTTTTGTGAGATTGGGTTACTTAGGATCTCTATGTGACATTCCACTAATCTGGGAATTGCATATTTTTGAAGGTTTTTCTGTGTTCTCAGTTTTGTTGGCATATAATTGTGCATAAATTCTGATAATTTTTTTATTTCTTAGAAGTTTGTTGTGATTTCATCTTCTTAATTTGGTATTTTGCTGATTTGGGGGTTCCATTTAAAGAGACATAGTTTCTGGGCATAGTGAGGAAATAGTCCTGCTGTAATCCACCTTCATCAGTCTTCATTTGGAATATTGTGTTCAGTTTGGGGCACTGCTGTTTAAGATGGATATTGATCAGTCAGGGAGTGATCCAAGGAAAACAATCAGCATGATAAAGGCCTAGTTCATAACATATAAGGATCAGTTGCAGGAGCAGGGCATATTTTACCTCAAAAAGAGAAGATTCAGAGGAGACAGAGGAATTAAATGTGTTCTATTCAAATCAAAAGCAAGGAGAAGAAGTTGCACCTCACCACTTGTTGGGCCAGCGATGGTGGTACTGCTTTATTATATAGGATGGACTGGAGGGCTACTGAGGTCCTTTTCAACTCTCAAATTCTGTGATTCTGAGCGGGAATATATAAGACTGAACCAGTTAGGAATGAGAATTACAGAAAAGGAGTAAAAAACCTCTTACGTTCAAGGATTAGGCAACCCAAAGGAGGGATGATAGGAGCATGTCGGGGTAAGTGCCAACTGATCACAGCAGGAGACTGTGCAATCAATGGTAATAGTCACTGGGAAGGTCATGTGGTAAAAGCAAGAACTAATACTAAATCCTCTGAAGCTTATCATTTTACTCTTCTATACCTCATGATCACAGAGGACTGAGTAACTATTAGGGATGAAAAAATTAATAAGTAAGGACAGTCAGGAGACTCAGTAAAAAAAAGGCTACGTTCCCAAAAAGCATGTGGTTACTTCACTCCATCCCTCTTATCCACAATCAAAAACTAAAAACCAAGGCCGGGGTGCTGATAGAAGGGAAATAAATAAATACTTTCTCAATACTGAACAGCAGCACTCCTATCAACCTGGATTCTTGAGAGTGAATAAAGACTGAAGGGGCAGCAATTTCTAGATGGTAATTAGGAACAACACATAGTGATTACAATGGGCAGAAAAGTAGACATTTCTATTGATGCCACTCAGGATGACAATATGGGGTGGGGCCTTAAAATTCAAATCCCTGAGAAGTGCTAGGTAGGGTCTTCCATACTCCCAGGTCTTTAATTCACAAGAGCAAAGAAGATTTTGAGTTTAAAACTTGGAATCAGCAGGGCCTTCCTTATATTCTTTCAGTTTTCTTTTCCTACTTGGGACACTGGTCATCATAAAAGGTGGGAGAAAAGAACCTACTGATGAGGGTAGGAGAAGTAGGTGTCAGGGAAAGATACATGGAAGAGCATGAAAGATCCATGGTTGCATCTGAACTGGGTTTGGACAAGAAAATCTAAGCATAAAGGCTCTGTCGGCAAAGGCATATAGATATAAAAGTTTACGATGTGGTGGGAATGAATATCAAGTGGACTGGCTAAAGTAGAGCATAAGAGAAAAATAACAGTATGAGATAAGCTAGAAAGGTGTGGAGATGCCATATTTTAGATGGCTTTGAACGCCCACTAGAAAAGACCTGAACTTTACTCAGTATGGAGACAAAAAACGCTTTAAGCATATCTATCTATAAGAACGATTAGTTTGGCACTGGGATCAATGTTAGTTCGGAGAGGAGAAATTCATTAAGAAGCTAATTTAAGGAAGGGAATAATATTACCAAATTTATACATATAAAAGATTAATCTAGTGATAGTATTCAGAATCAATCAACCTTTAACAAACATTTATTAAGTATTTGTTATGTGCCAGACGACGTAAAGACAAAGACAACCAAATTCCTGCCCTGAAGAAACTTACATTTTAAAGAGGGAGAAAATGTGTACGTACACAAGTATATGAAAGATACATAGAAAGCAGACATAAAATAATCTTGAATAAGAAGAGACCAGAACCTGAGGTAAGCAAGAAAGGACTCTTGCACAAGATAATATTTGAGCTGAGTCTCAAAGAAAACCAGGAATCACAAGAGACAAGAATACAGAGGAAAAGCATTCTAAGCATAGAAAACAGCCAGTGTAAAGGAAGAGAGATGAGAGATAAAGCATCATGAATTACAGCAAGAAGGCTATTGTGACTCAACCACAGAAAGATTGGAGGGAAATGATGTAAAAGAAACTGTAGATGGAGAAAATGATCATGTTGTGAAGAGCTTTAAATACCAAAAAGAACTTTATATGCAATCCGAAAAGTAATAGGAAGTCATATAAGTCTGTTGAATAGGGAGGATGACTTAGTAAGACCTTATTATGAAAATCACTTTTGTTTTTAGGTAAAAGAGCAATTAGAGGGGGAAGAGATTTGAGGCAAGGAAATCAAATAAAAAGTTACTGCAATAGTATAGGGAGAAAGTAATGAGGGCCTGAAAGTAAAGAAGGTACTGTCTGCATAAGTAGAAAAAAATGGCATATATGTAAGAGAAATTATGGAGACGGAAATGACAAAATTTGATACCTAATCTGAAATGATTTCTCCCCTTTCTCCCATCTCCCACATACACTGAAGTGCACTATACCAACAATTCTAAAAATGTAGTCCAGGGAGCCCTGGGGCTCCCCAAGATCCTTTCAGGAAATGATGTGTGTGAAGGAGTGCTTAGACCAAACTGTTTGAGAACTGTTGTGCTATACATAGGGTGACCCAAAAGTGTAGCTGTCTCCCCCATTTGAATGTGAGCTCCTTCTGAACTAGGGCCACGTCTTTGCCTTTCACTGTATCCTCAGCATACAGCAAATATTAAGTGCTTTCATATAATGAGAGCTTCACAAATGCTTTGGAATTGCTGCTACTCTGTTGTCAGTCAACAAACAGAGTTATTACAAAACAAATCAAAGAAAAGAGCCTTGATATACTGCCCCCTACCCACTTGTTATCTCATCCTGCTGAATCCAATTGTACTCAGATACCTGGCTACCAGAAGACTCAGAGAGTAGCAAAAAGGATAAAGGAGAGCAAAATATACATAAAAAACTGTAATACAGTTCCATGCTTGAATTAACAACGGGAACCATTACTGACTGAATAACTTTTGTGACTCAGTAATTACCTTAAATTTCCACATTACCTTGTTCCTTTATCTGTCGGATCTGTCTCACAGTTTCCTTTAAAATTGCGCATTTATCTGGTTTGACATTGAAACTGTCAATGTCACTGAGATTAGCAGATATCAACTCAGCCAACTCCTCGAGGTATTTACTCTCCTGCTCCCGTCGCCACTTTTCCCCACTTCCAGTTAGACTAGGGGAAAGAACAATCATGTGATAAAGGCTCTGAATGAAGCAAGGCAGGGGAACCAAGAGCTGACCTTGGAGGCAGGAGAAACATGGTCCAAAGTACCATCCAAACACTCACTAGTGACACAACCTTGGTCAAGTCACTTAGCATTGGGATTATTGTTTCTCCAACTGGAAAATGAGGACAGCAGCAATAAGGCCTACTTCCTAGGGCTGTAAGGACGTAAAGAGGTTGGCAAACCTTGAAGCTTCTATCGTGATTAGCTCTTAATGAATCTGCAGTTTGGTTGATGTGTAGTACCCTCCAGGGCCCATTCATGTCCTCCCAAAGCTTACCACAAGAATTTCATCCAAAATGTTGGAGGTCTTCCTCAACTTCTTCCTATGCCGCAAGGTGCCAAAAGACCCTCCTTGTCATCAAGGGCATATCCCTCACTCTCAGAAACTGACCAAGCTATCTCTTCATTCCATGAACAATTCTTTGATGACATGCTTTACTTTTCCAAATCCCTCACTGGCTATATATTACAACCTGCCCATACTAAACACTTAAGTTTCCATTGCCATCTATGTGATAATCTGTAATTCTTCAGAGGCAGTGAGTGGTGTTCCAGATCTTGATAACACACAGCCCAAAACTGGTAAAATGTCTGTATAGAAAATATGGGTCTGTAATGTTATGGGAAGCTTAGGGTGAGTAAAAGCACTTTACAATCTCCTCAAAGTAATCTAGCACATTTTCTTCCTCTTCTTCAACTCTGGGTTCACCAGTACTGGTGTGTGTCTGTGTATGTGTACACTGTTGGAATTATGACTATGGTATTAAAAAGCAGACAGAATGTCACTACAAAGATGAAAGTTACCTCTCTATAGAAGTAACAAACATCTTGTAACCCAAACTATAAACATATTCTTTTTTTATACTGAAAATTTCATTTAGAATTAAAATGTCACCAAACGTCAACTTAAGTCATATTATAAAACAATTTCATGAGACTAAGGGATCTTAGTGACAAGAAAACTCACACATCCAAAGTCCTATTCAATACAGGCACTCTGTCAATAGCATTCTTAAGAGTCATTTAGGTCATGCTTGAGTAACCCTAGCAACAGAGTCCTTTAATTTATAGGGTAGCTTATTCAAATACTGGACTGCTGTACTTGTTACAAAGCCATTTCCTATCTAAAAGACAATGTCTGAATGATAACAACCAAACAATAAAAACAATTCTGTAAAATTTAATGAGTTAGCATGGGAAATTTTCTGATCTTTTGGTTAACTTTGTTGGCCCTTTTTGCTTTTTGTTAGGATGCATCGGGAAATGTAGGTGATATTAAAAAAGAACAGCAATAAAAATTTATTTTAAAATAGGTGGATATTGTCTTCTGGGATTATCTCTGTCCACTGTTTGGTTAAAGATGTTTCCCCTAGGCCTAAAACTGTGAAAGATATCTGATTTTTTTGGTATAACCTTTACTATTCAGATTACATATTCACTTTTATATTGGTACAGTATCTATAATACAGTAGATATTAATCTAAACCTACAAAACTGCTTTCCAGTTTTCCAATCTTGTTGTTCAGCTGTTTCAGCTGTGTCTGACCCTTTATGACCCAATTTAGGATTTTCTTAGCAAAGACACCATGTGGTTTGCCACTTTCTTTTCTAGTGGATCCATTTTGTCAGGCAAAGATTAAATGACTTGCCCAGGGTCACACAGGTAGGAAGTGTCTGGGACTGGATTTGAACTCAGGTCTTTTTGACTTCAGACCTAGTGCTCTACCCACTGAGCCACTCACTGGCCTCAGTGTTTTCCCATGAGGCCTTGTCAAATAGGGAATTCATCCTCAAGTAATTTATATTCTCAGATTTATCAAACACTAGGTTAAGTTCAACAGTTTATAATTCTTTAGATAGTCTGATTTAACTTTATAACTTTTAGTCAGTACAAAGCTATTTTTATGATTATTACTTTAAAGGTATAATTTGAGCTCTGGAAATGCTCCCTCCATTCTCACTCTTTTAAAGTTTCACTTCTGATAATTTTGAATACATAAAACTGAAAAGCTTTTACTTGAAGAAAAAAATCACTGTTACTGGGATAAGAAGAAAAGCTATCAACTGTGGGAAGAAATCTTTGCAACAACTATTTATGATTAGATTATAAATCCAAGAAATATTGGTAAATATCACAAATACCACTGCCCTGTGGATAAGCTGTGGATATGAACACTTCCTACTAGATGCCCACTGACTGGGGAACAGTTAAATTGTATTATATGATTATGATCTTGTAAGAAATTAATATTTAGATT
>CM053585.1:184339253-184359681 GCA_028646515.1 Pseudochirops corinnae | reverse complement strand
ACTAATATGAGCCAAGAAATAAAGAGTAAAATAAGTGAAAAGCAGAAAATAATATACAGAATGACAACAATATAAATAGAAAGATCAAAGCTGTAATTATAATGACTAATGCCGGCCCCAAAGAAAAGAAAAGATATGGGAATGAATTTCCCCCTGCTTCTTTGCCAAAGTACAAAATTATTGAATTATAATAGAAAATATACCATTAAACTTAGTTAATGTATTCATTAGTTTTACTCAACTGGTTTTCCATCCTCTTTCTTTTTACTGTTTTTTTATTTTATAGGTTGGGTCTCTAGATTAAGGAAGGAAAGTACATATTAGGGGAAAAAATGGTGATGTCAAAACAAAACCTTCCAAAAAGAATTTTAATGTGATAAAATAAAATACATTATTCTGAAATTTTTAAATTCATAGATGTCTGTAAAAAGCTATATAATATTCAGTTCATATACAAAAAAGACTTTCTTACCCTTGTACTGGAGTATCACATGGCAATTTACGTTTTCGGGAATCAGCAGTCAGTGGATCTAAGGAGTTTTCTCCTAATCCACTCATTTTGACTATGCATCAGCAACTGAGAAGAGAAAGAAAATAAAATGTTAAGACACAAAATATCTATTGCATAAAAACTGTCAGGTAACATCACAGCCACATTTTAAAATACAGAACTTTCTCATCTGAAGAAGAATACAATGAAGAAGCTGACATTGCTAACAGACACTCTAATCATGTAAATTTTGAACACACTCTTCCTAGGTTAGATGTCTACAGAATCTTACCTAACAATAATTTTCCCAAATTCTCTCAAAACTATATGCATTCTAGTGCTTGTATCCCGCCAAAGTATGAGAAGGATGTGTTCAAATGGCAGCTCAAATTTACCAGCACTGGGATCCTCAAAAAAGGTAGCAGTTTTAGAAATAACAGTGGACTCTCCAAGTGAAGCACCCTAAGACGGCACAGAATGCTCTGAAATTTCAGGTCAGGTGGAAGAGCTCAATATAGAATCATAAAGAAGAATAAAACAAAAGCTACCTTGTTTGAATGCTAAGTTTCCCTAAGAAAAGAAAGGGTTTTGTTTTTGGTTTATTTATACATGGGGGGAGGGAGATATAAGATAAATGTTCAGTAAAGGAATTAACATTTGGGGTATGGAAGAGGGAAGGGGAAAGTTTAAACCATAAGAAATTATATGAGCAAGGTACAGACATGGGAAGCTATGGAACACATCTGAGATATAAGCATTCTATAATACAAAGTCCAGGAAGGAGAATTGAAATAAGGCTGTAGACATAGGTCAGAGCCACACCGTAGCTTTGAATGCTGACCAAATGTGGTGTTTATCTGGTAGGCAACAGAGAACCATTGGTGTTTTTTTAACTAAGCAGTGAAATGATCAGAGCAATGGTATTAGGAAATTATGATGACAAGAAGTATGTAGACAGAATTGGATAGGGAAAGAGACTGGGTAAAAAAGTCAATTGTCTATTATGATAGTAACAGCTAACATTTATGTGGCACTTTAAAAATGTTAGCTAAGTACTTTAGGTATGCTATGTCATTTGATCCTTTACAACAGTGGTTCTCAACCTTCCTAATGCCCTGCCCCTTTAATATTCCTATGTGGGCGTGTCTGCATGTGGGCGGACCCGCCTGGAGACAGATAGAGGAGCGGTATCTCGGTTCCTAAGACCATGCGAAATATGTTTTCCCATGGTCTTAGGTGACAGGGGTCGTGTCCCACAGGTTGAGAGCCGCTGCTTTACAATACTGCTTAAAAAAAAAAAAAAAAAGAAAACTAATGGAGGGAAGGAGGAGTGGCTTGAGATTTGCAGAACAGTACAAAAATTTTAAAGTATTCCTACAAGGTAGGTGCTTATTATTATCTCTATTTAATAAATGAAGGTAGAGAGGTCAAGCATTTTAGACAAGATGACACCACAGGCGCTTCTAGGCACCCACACACAGCACTTTATTCACTATACCACCTTGCTGCCTCATAGATGAATGGAAAGGAAAGGATGGATGTGCAAGTTGTTAAGGGGGTATAACTGACAAGACATGGCAAATGACTGAAAATGGAAAGTGGAGAGAGAGGGAAGAGTCAAAAATAACCCCCCAAAATTTCAACCAGAGGGTAACTAATAAGAGACAACAGAAAAAGACCAGGAGTAAGATAGGTAACCAGGAGACTATAGTGGCATAAAAGGCAAAGACAAGAATATAATCCCAACAAGACTGGCCAGAAGCACCAGATCATACAAAACAGTCAAGGGAACACAGACTAGAAAAGTACCAATTTTGGCATTAGGTTAGTGATGATTTTCAGGGATATTATAACTCTTCCTTACAATGTACAATTAAATTAGAGATATAGCAGTATTTAAGTTTTAAGTTATATACAGTTCAAAAAGCTGATTTAAACGGGAAAAGACTTCTAGAAGGGGCAAAAGCTCACTCATTCAACCTACTTAAAAACTTTTAATTTAACACTCTCATTTTTCAGATGAGGAAAATGAAGCCCAGGGAAGTCACATGACTGCCTAGTCATAATTATCTAAATATTTTGGGAGGAAAGAATTAATTTGGGTTATGAAACAAATACAGAGTGAAGTATTTGCCTACCAAATCTACTGACAAATAAAAAAAATTTGTAACTGAAAATCCCATCTCTCCAGTAAAATAGATTTTTGCTCCTTGAGGACAGAAATCGCTTTTTCTTTTTCACCTCAGTATTTACTCATAGTGCTGTCATATAGTAAACTCTGACCAAATGCTTTTTTATTGACTTAAAACTTTCATATTCATTAGCTTACAAAGTACATAAAGAACTTTTTCTTGAACAAAATAAAAGATCTCATATTTTACCCAATGCTAAGTCAGACTGAATAATGTTCAACTTTCCACTAGGTGGCAGAATTCTACCAAGTAATACTTTGTACCATAAACGGCATCCCCAAAAGGCTACAACTAGGTCTCCTTCTCATTTGTTAAGACTGAATAAATAATCATTTTAAAAGTTATAGATTAAGCACTCCAGTAAGAGACTAGGAAGCATGAAGCAAGGACCATAAGGGATCAGAAAAAACTGAACCCATCCTAAAATTCTGGCAGTGGAAGTCTCTAGCCATTTTGTGTTAAAAGTAACAAGTAAAGTGATGAAACAAAGTGTGAGAAAGTACTTAAAATAACACATATGATGAAAGATAGCTCAAGGCTAGAGTTTGAAAGATGTTTTGTTAAACTGATAGTGTGTTTTGGTTGGGGTTGTTTTAATTCTCCATGTAAAAAGAGAGAAGGAATTCTCCAACTATGCTATTGAATTAATTTTGGCACATACCAGAACATTTTCTCTTCTCCCACTCTACATGTCTCCCAGTAAAGAAAAAAAAATTCCCAATTGGATCAAGGAGTTATCTATCCCAGTAGTATAAAGATAGGGACTAGACCTGTTATTTCACTGTATAGGGAAAACCTCAAATGAGGAAAAAAAGCTTATGCTTTAAACCTATTTCACATGCTAAATGTATTTCTCTCCATTAATATTAATCACAGAAAGCTAAGACTGAACGATCCTTTGTTCCCCAGTGTGTTGTCTGAAATAAAACTGGTCTTGAAATGTATAAGTTTAAAAAAAAGTCAATACTTTCCAATTAAGCACCAATCATGACAAAGTTAATAATTCTTTACCTAATATTTGTAACAACATATGTATATAATCCTAAACATATGCAAAGTACTTCTGTTGTAAAAGAACAATCAAGTTCACAATTTCCTCCATTAAACCCATGAGAAAACTGAGGCTAGGTCTGAAAAGTTAAATCACCTGTTCATGATCAGACAGCTAGCAAACATCCGAGGCCAGATTCCAACCCAGGTCTCTTGACTAACTAGTTCATAATTCTAGCCATGAAACCACAAGACAACCTCTCATACACTGGAAATTTTCAATTTTTCTCAATACTGTATTTCACATCTCAGCACATTCTTTATATTATGGTACACCAACACGGTATCCCAACTTGTTCAGTGACAAGTGATAAATAACTAAATTAATGTGATGACTGATAATAAAGACGCTAATAAAAGGGAAGTGCTTAGCAGCTAACTGAATTGGTCAGAGGGAATAAGAAAAAGGGTACAATACTCAACAGTACTCTGAAATTACACACTTGAGTGGATAGAAGGATATACATGGCAGTGTCATCAATAGAAATGGGTTGAGTTAGAAGGAACATCATACTTCAAACAGAGAAATTTGCTTTTGGAGAAGTTAAGTTCCCTGAGGAGAGAGATTGTTTTTGCAATCTAGACTGAGATACTCAGTATAGGAAGGGGAAATTTAAGACATGTTCAGGGGAGCATTAAGAACTGGACATATAGATACAGGAGTCACATAAACAGAATTATAAGACATAGGATCACATGAGCTGGAAAAGGTCATCTAAGTCAACTCCCTTTTTACAAATAAGGTAATTGAGGCCCTATGGAAGTACTGAAATTGTCAAAGGAGAGGGGAGAGTAAACAGGCTGAGGACAGAAGAGAAATGACCAAAATTAGGAATCAGTAACTAGTAAAGCCAACAAAGGAGACTAAGAAGGACCAAAAGAGTAAGGGGGAAACCAGGAAGAAGAATGTTTCAGAAACCAAAAGGCAAGACAGGATCAAGAAGGATGTAGTCAACAGTATCGAAAGTTACAGAAAGGTCAAACTGAGGACTAAAGAGGTCACTGGATTTAAATCTGCTGGAGGGTTGAGAGGTATGATGGGTGTTATAACGGCAGAGGAAGCAGGTGCAAATTATTCTGTGTACCAGTTTAATAATTAAGAGGAAGAAAGAGCTAGAACAATGTCTTTGGGAGTATAAGCAAAATCAAGGAAAAGCTTTGTTAGGTTGCTGTGGGTATGTTTTACACAGAAGTAAATGAGATCCAAGAAACATGAAGAAAATGTACATGGAAGTATGATACAAAGAGAGAAAGTTCTCAAGAAAACAAACTGGAGGTAAGCAGAACACACAGAGAGCTAGATTTGGGGTTTCATCTGTGAAAGAGGAAGACAACCTCATAATTTGGGACAAGGGGAAAGGAAATAAAAGAGAGTCAAGTGTTCATGATCCAGAGACATGGGTACTCATGCTGCCTTAGAGAGGTGAGAGACATGAAACAGATGGAGTAGAAGCAAAGAAGGTGAAGGTAGAATTGGGGGTTTGAGGAAAGGAGAGCAGGCTTTGAATGGTGGCTACAGGGACGGTGAGAGAAAAGCAAAAAAGGAATTTAAAAGAAGTTACAGGGAAGGCTGATGACTTAGTTCATGCTAAAGGGTATAAATGATAGTCCTGATAGTTTAATGACTTCCTCAAGCTATACTATATCTATTTAACAATAACAAATTTATATTTCTTCTTGTACCCAATATATCAAATTCTCCAAGAACAGTACCATTTTTCAGGCAATAGAAATTCTTAACACCAGAGGTAATTATACATAAAGTTATTAATGCAAAAAATCACTAATTAAAAACAATGGTAATGATGTTTATCCATTGAATATGAAGGTACAATTACTTCAGGTGCTCAATATTTATCATGCAATGAAGTAGAGAAATAAATATTAAAGTAGTTTTTTCAATACCAGATCTAAGAGCCTTTTCCTTAGCACAAAAAGACAATTTTTTTAAAGAGACCATACATAACATCTACATAAATGAAACAGGAGCAAAGTCCATCATTATTCATCTACATCTACATTCATCTAAAAATATCACAGTAAAACAGATACTCCTCACAAACTTTCAAAATTTAAATACAATTCTCCTAGATCAAATTGTTCAACAAAAGCTGGTTGACTAATGTAGTAATATCAGACTCTTAATAGAAACAGAGCCCTGCTGGACACATATTGACTTAGAAAACCACAAAAATTAACATTAAGTTTTATTGTATCTTTCTTTATTTTGTTAAACATTTCTCAATTATATTTTAATCTGGTTCTAACTGCACTTCAGAGTTTTGTAGTCAACAGGCGAAGAGTTTAATACTTCTGGTGTTATGAATGATAGTTTTAACATGAAAACATCTGGGTTAAAAAATCAACTTTACAAATACAGGATGGAGGAGACGTAATTTGACAGTGGTTAGTCTGATCAGGCAGGACTTTTGGTAGATTGCTGTTGTTGGTTATCCTTCATCAAAGATGATAATGACATCATAAAATGATGTCTTACCTTGCACATAAATAGGATTTCAATGAGGCAGAGTTGCTCGGTTCTCCATCTTACTTTCTCTTCTAGAGTCATCAAAGTCCAATGACAAAAGTAAGAGTGACTGGTTGTAACGATACTGGGATTTGAAGATCTTCCATGCCCCTTGAGCTTGCTGACGTAGCAGGAAGGGGTGGAGCAAGAGAACGCCGGAACCAAGCTAGTCTCCATGCGGTGCGGACTGGAAGCGGCGTCAGAGGCAGTGGCTGCAGATGCGAACTCTTTTTGCTTTGAGCGGGCCAGAATCTCTGCTAAGGATTTCTGCTGAGGACTGCCTGGAGCAGGAACTGCCAGGGGCCGGAGCTGCTGGGACCAAGCTGCCTGGACGCTGAGCAGTTGCCTGCATGAGGAGAGGAGGATCTTTGCCTGAGGTAGCCTGTCCTGTCTGAGGGCTTGAGGATGTGGGTATTTACTACTTTGACCACATGTGCCAACTTCATCACTACTGGGTTGGCTGTGACTTTCTGGTTTTGGGACTCAGTCTTCTGGTATTTAAATGAATGCACTATCTATATTTCTTATGTAGAGAGCCTGTTCCATTTTGTGATTAATAACTATATCAGCATATTTATAGTTACTGTAGGCATTGTGAATACTGCATTGCTGATACACTGGTGATGGCCCAAAATGCAGTAGATGACCTTGGCATCTTCAACGGCCCAGAATGTAGTAGATGGCTTTGGCATCTTCAACGTCTGACCAAGCTCTAAGTCTCCTACAATATCTGCTTCATTCACCTTCATAGCTACTGGAACAAATCATTCTCATGTGTCGCTTCTACTGGGGAAAGTCTTCACATCCCCGGGGCAGATATCACCCTAACTCACTAATGGGTTTGAGGCCTGCTGAGTTACCCTCCCTGCCAAGATGGGGTATATCCACTGGGGTATGACCACCGCTCATACTATAGCTTCATGGAGCTAGCTCCAAATAAGTGAACAGTCAATCAACAAATATCCAACAAGCACAAACTCAGTGCTTCACATTGTGCTAAGTGACAGGAATCAACTGCAAGCAGAATGAAAACGAGTCCCTGTCCTAAAGGAGCTTACAAGGGGAAGAATTAATCAATAAATAAATATTTATTAAGACCCTACTAAGTGTCAGGTACTGCACTAAGCTCTGTGGATTAAAAAAATAGAGTTTTGAAAAAAAGAGTCATCACCCTCAAGGAGCACACAGGGGTTCTAATGAAAGACACATGAAAAATGTATACAAAGCAAACTATTTATAAGATAAATACAACTGGGTTGGAAAAGGCTTCCTATAGAAGGCAGAATTTTAGTTGGGACTTAAAGGAGTTGAGGATGGGGAAGGGAGAAAGGAAACTTTCCCAAGCATACAGGACAGCCAGAGAAAATGGCCTTAAGTCAAGAAATGGAGAGTTTACTTTGTAGAATAGCCAGGAGGCCAGTGTCACAGTTTTAGGGAGTAAGGTTTAAGAAGAGCATAAAGGAAGGAGGGGACTAGATGATGGAGGGCTTTGAATGTCAAGCACAGCATTTTGTATTTCTTCTTGAAGCAATAGGTAACCACTGGAGTTTATTGAGTAGGGGGATGACAAGATTGGATGTGCTTTTTAGGAAAATCACTTTGGAGGCTGAATGGAAAAAGGATTAGCGTGGAGACATGACAGGCAGACAAGCCTACCAGCAGGTGTGAGGCAATGAAGGTCTGTACTAGAGTGGTGAGAATGTCAGAGGAGAAAAGAGCATATTTAAGAGAAATGTTGCAAAGGTGAAACCAATAGACCTTGTAAGCAGATTGGAAATGTGTAGTGAAGAATCCAGAATTAATCCTTGGTTGTGAGCCTGAGGGATTGGGAGAATGGTACTGCCCTCTACAGTAAGGGGAAGGTGGGGAGCAGCATGGAGAAGAGGAACAGTATAGGAGGAAAGATGATATGTTTTAGACATATGGAATTTAAGATTATCTACTGAACATCCAGTTTGAGAGGCAGCTGGAGATGAGAGATTAGAGATCTGCAGAGAATTTGGGGAAGGAAAAAAGCAAAGGAAGAAAAAAAAAAGGCTCAGAAGTCTTTCAAGAAGCCATCTTCAAGTATCTGAAGGACAGGAATATGGAAGAGGAATCAGAGTTGCCCTGCTCTGGCAAGCAGTGAGATACTCAAAGCACTGAGTTTGTGCTTGTTGGATATTTGTTGATTGACTGTTCACTTATTTGGAGCTAGCTCCATGAAGCTATAGTATGAGCGGTGGTCATACCCCAGTGGATATACCCCATCTTGGCAGGGAGGGTAACTCAGCAGGCCTCAAACCCATTAGTGAGTTAGGGTGATATCTGCCCCGGGGATATTTAGGCTTGATGTGTAAAAACTTCCTAATCATTAGTGGGACAGACCACCTCAGGAGGTATGGGGCGCCCACTCACTAGTGGTCTTCAATCTCTGAATAAACATGTCATTGTTTTTCAGGGATGGACTGGACTAAGGTCTCTGGGGTCCATTCCAATTCAAGTTTCCCAAGCTGTCTGAAAAATGATATGAAAATTTTGATATACAAAGAAGGCAGAAACAGTAAGAGGCATTATCCCCATTATTTATTATGTATGTATATGTGTGTGTGTGTGTGTGTTAAATACTAAAAGAGTAACAAAATAATTTTTTTTCCTAAGGCACTTCACTAACTTTTCTAGGTATTTATGGAAGGTGTGCTATTGTTTCTCGGGTATTGGTAATCAATAGTACACGTTGCTTCTGGAACTGCTTCTTTCCTCCTTCTCTCCTGAAACTGGGTCTCAGACTCACTCTGGGCCACACTAAGAACTCAGCAGCCTCTCTCAAGCCACATCAATCCCACTGCTAATAAGCACAGTACCTCTGACCTGCTGCTTCATTTCAGACCTATAATGGTTCACTCCTCCTTAAGCATCCAGGAGCTCACTACCAAACTTAGCACAGCTGCATCTCAGAACTTGAAAGTTCCAAGTGCTCTGCTAGGCTGTCCTTTCTGGAGATTTAATCACAGATGTATGAGTAGAGTAGTCACTATGTCCCAATCCTGTTTCTTCATATATAATTCATCATGGTGCAATAATATGCAGTCCTTAGCCTTGAAAGAATTACAGTCTATAGGGAAGAAACAAGAGCTATACAGATTAGTACAAATCCAGAGTAATTTCAAAAGGGAGAGAGTATTCAAGAAGTGACCATCTTGCAGAAGAGGTAGCCTGCAGAAGAGTTCACCTGAATTATACTGAACTCATTATCTTTCCCCAAAAAATCTTGTCTTCTTCCTAACTTCTCTGTTACTGTTGAGGGTGTCAACATTTTCCCAGTCGCACAGGCTCACAATTTAAGTGTCAATCTCATGAACACCTCCCAAATCCAATCCACTGCTGCTAAGTTCTGTTGATTCTACTTTTGTAACATCTCTTACATGCCCCCTTCTGTCTTCTGACACAGCTGCCACTCTAGTATAAGCCCTCATCATCTCACTCCTCAACTAACTTCACCAGCCTTCTGGTTGGTCTTCCTGTCTCAAGTCACTCTCCCTTCTATCCTCCACTAAGCAGCCTGCGGGATCTTCATAAAGAACAAGTCTGACCATGCTACCTAGCACCCTACTCAATTAAAGCCCTGTGGCTCCCTATTACCAATAGGATCAAATATCAAAGCTTCTACTTACCTTTTCAAGTCATTCATAACATAGCTCCTTCATACTTTTCCAGGCTTCTTACATCTTATTCCCAATTGATGTATTCTACAATTCAGTGACAATGCGCTTCTTACTAGTCCTTTAACAACACACTCCATCTCCCAACTCTTGTGCATTTTCACTGACTATCTCCTATGTCTGGAATGCTCTCCCTCTTCATATCCTTACTTCTCTAGCTTCCTTCAAGTCCATCTACAGAAAGCCTTCCCCAACCCCTCATAACCCTAATATCTTCCCATGATCAATTATTCCCTATTTATCCTTCATGTTGCTTCTTTGTACATAATTGTTTGCATGTTATCTCCCATTAGACTATAAGCTCCTTGAAAGGAGGGCTGTTTTAGCCTTTCTTTGTATCACTTAGCAAATTGCCTGACACATAGTAAATGTTTAATAAATGCTTATTGACCTATTTCTCCAATCATTAGGGACACAGATTGTTTTCAGTGTTCTGCTATTACAAGTAGTACTGCTAGGAATAGGGCAGTCACTTTATAAATAGTTATGTTTCATTTGTAAATAATTCCCTTCTCACTGGTGAGTTCAGATACATGTTACTTAGTGTTGAACTCTGAGCAGTATAGTGGGTCCTTAAAAAAAAAAGTCAGATAAGTCCTTGATTGAAGTATATTTTCTAACTGCAGAACTCTTCATTTAAAAAAAATTGTTTTAGAATTACAATTAAGAGATTCTAACTTATTCGAAAACAGAATATCAAAGCTCCAACCCATATACACAATATGAAAGTACAGACTTTTTTCAAAAGCTGAATATATTTGATGTAAAAGCATCTATCAAACTGAATCCTGCTCAAACAGGGCATACTAAAAGCTGCAATAGCTTTTAAATGCACTAAGACTTTTGGCACACCTGGAATATACTCTATTATGCATACCAATAAAAACAGCATTTAGATAGTGCTTTAAGGTTTACAAAAGGCTTTGCAAATATTACCTCCTTTGATGCTCAGATACCTGTCATGATTTTTCCAGAGTAATTCAAATGAATGATAAGATTAGGTTTAGCTAAGTACTTGGTGGAGACATTTAAAATAACACTAATCATCACTGAACAGTGGCCTAGGCAACCCTAAAGTTCTAAGTATGGAGAATATGTTGGATTACAAGGGTAGAAGGTCTTCACCACAAGCATCCTCCAGGTGATGAATATAGTAGAGAAGAACAAAATACTGAGGTATATATAAAATAAATGCAATGTGAGATCAAACTGGAAAAAAAATTGGGGAAGTGCAGTCAGGGAACGTTTTATGGAAGAGATAGCATTTGAGTTAGGTTTTAAAGGACAAATAAGAAGGGATTCAATAGGTAAAGAGGGGGGATAATTTACATTCACAGCATGGGGGGAAATGTGAATAACAACAGGAAGGGGGATGGGATGGCTAGAGAGGGGCTTAGTCTAACTGAAGCATAGTATACATGGAAGGAAACAACATGAGATGGGGCAGGAAAGGTGGAACAACACCACTGTTCAAGGTATGGAATACCTTCCAAACATGTTAGGATTTTACACACTTTCCAATGAAGAGTCACTAAAAAACTTCGAGGAGAAAAACTGTATGTCTAAATGGAAGTAAAATGTATGTGAATTCAGTATAGAGCATGTTTAAATGTAACTCTGTAATGACTGCAATACTCAGATACACATTCCTGGGCAGATTTCAGAGGAATCCAGGAGTGTGGATGAGGGGAAGGGGGAAAAAACACACTATGCCTATATTTCAATACAATTGGTTTCCTAAGTAATCTTATGTGTTCTACTTTATGCATTTAAAAATATTATACTGAGCAGGCAATTCACCAAATTGCCAAAGGTGTTCAAAATGATAAAGAGAGATTTAAGAACCCCTACAATAATGGCACATCTAAGGAAATTTTCATGGTATTTTAAGTTGACTCAAGCAAAAAAAAGATAACAAAGATTTCAACTAGCCTACAGGGGGGAAAAAATAGGGCAGCTAGGTGGCGCAGTGAATAGAGTGCCAAACCTGGAGTCAGGAAGACTCATCTTCCTGAGTTCAAAAAATCTGCCCTCAGACATTTACTAGCTATGTGACCCTAAGCAGTTCGCTTAACCCCGTCTGCCTCAGTTTCCCCATCTATAAAATGAGCAGGAGAAGGAAATGGCAAACCACTCCAGTACCTTTGCCAAGAAAACCTCAAATGGAGTCATTAAGAGTCAGACACAACTAAACAACAACACAGGAAAATGGTGAAGAATCTGGTATATGGGCTAATAACATAAACCTACTCCATCTTTTGGATATCCAGGGTTAATTATATACCATACAACATGCAAATAGACAAGGATAGAGAAAGCATTTGCCCAAAAGGAAAAAGCATCAATCAGCAATGGCTGCTTCCATGAGATAATTTGTTGGTGGTGGCTTGAAGAAGAGGTAGGAGTTCTTAAAGAAAACTTTAATAGAGTAGTAAAAGTAGTTAACTCAATAATCTAAAGTTAGTACATATCACAATTCCACATAAAATATTTTATTCTTCTTAAATTAATCAATTTTGTTTCTTAAAGTTTCGGGGGGGAGGGGGGGGAAGGGTACATAGAAAGCATACTTGTTAAATTACATTCACTAGAAATTCAAATGCCTAATTATAAGTGGTAGGGATTTAACTCAGTAGTGAATGGGCTAACAGGGAAGGAAAAGAAGAGACAAAAGTCAATTATACACGAATCTTCTAATATTTTAGCTGGGATGTGGGAAGGTATAGAACTAACATCTAGTTAGTAGGAGACCTACTGGCTAAACAAGCAGGGAAAATCTGACAGTAAGCCCATCTCAGCTAAATTATTCCTTCTCCTCATCTCTGCAAGGAAATGGAATACCCTGGAATTACTTCTCTTTTACGCACAGCCATTTCTCAGAGCCAAAATACTCCCTCCTGCCTCAGATGCTCTTTCCCTGTCCTTCCTTATTCTGGAATCTTAATCAAAACAATACTGCTAAAACTACTAGAAATGATTTCTCAATCTACTTCCTTAAGCTTCCAACCACCCTTGCAGTATCCTCCCCAGATAAAATACCCCAATCTTCTCCCGCTCCAAAATTGTTTCTCCAATTAAAATATAAACTCCTTGAGGACAAAGAATGTCTTTCCTTTTGTATTTTCATATGAAAAAGTTCAGGGTTTGACGCCCAGAAAACACTTAATAAGTGCTTTTTCCCCTTAGTGCTTAGTACAGTGCCTAGAACATAGAAGGCACTTAATAAATGCTTATTCCTTCCCTCCCAGAATCTATTTTACAGATTTAGTGATTCCCTGAGAGGTAAACCAAAGCAAGCCTTGTAGAGATGTGGTTTTTTTTTTTTTGGTTTGTTTTACAGAAAACAAATAAGGAAGAGAGAAGGTCAAGGCAGGTACAGAAAGATGACTTACTTCTATCCCAGGTTTGATGAAGAAGAAGGATAAAAGGGGACTACAAAGCAGTGGTATCAAACTCAGAGAAACAGGGTTCACAAAAACTTAAGATGAAGATTCCTAAAAGCCATATATTGCCTTAGAAAAGCACAAATTAACATTATCTATATTTTATGGGTTTTTTAAATTTAGTTTGTTAAATATTTCCCAATTACATTTTTAATCTGGTTTTGAGCCACATTTCAGAGTGCTGTAGAGCATCAGAACAGAACTTAGTGCCAAATCGATATTGGGAAAGGTACTGTTAATAGTACAGTCAAAAGCAAAAGCATACTGAACCAGTGCCTGCATCAACACTAACCTATTAAGCTCCTCTTTCTTTAATTATGTTTAAGTAGCGTGTCTGTCTATTTAGGAGATGGCTAAACTGTAGGAAATAAATATAATGAAATAGCAAAGTAAAATAAGCAGAACTAGGAAAATAATACATACAATAATTACAACAATATAAACAAAATAAAAAATTATGAATTAATCAAAAATCATAAAATATCACTGGTTAAAAATGGACCCAAAGTCTGACACATATGAGGTATTTCTCCTCTTTACAGAAGTTAAGGTGCCTATCGGAAAGATGCTATATTTGACATACAGTCAAAAAAAAAAAAAGCATAAAAGAAAAAAAAATTTTTTAATTTTAAAGCCTGCCTCAAGATGAAGGACTAACAAACCATGTTCCTTCTTTATTTTGTTTCATTGTTTTATTTAATTACTGGGTTTTTTTCAACATGGTACTAGGTTTTTCATGACTTCCATATTTTTCTTTCTTCTCAAGAGACCCTCTGAGAAGTAAAGACTGGAAAATAGAGGTAATATAAAAATATCAATAAAAATAATTTCAAATAATTTAAACATAAAGATATCCATTTTTTAAAGTCTAATATGGTACATGTTCATGTTATTTCAACTAAGTGACAATCAAGCCAAGCTGGTCCCTTCCTCCAGACAAAAAAAGGAGGTCAAAGAAAAAAAGACTCAAGGATCCGTCTGTAAGTATCCATGGTATCCCCTCATACCAAAGCAATTCTATGCTTCTATCAAACTAATTCAAGACTAATGTACTGGGGTCCACCTGAAGTTCTCAGCATAAATAATTCACCTTAAAGTTCTGCCTCTCAGAAAGCAGAAGAGTTAGGGCGGTGATTTATGTAATATTAATATTTTCAATAAACTTCTAAGAAGTGTCAGCATGTGGTGCTACTGTGACAGTAATGTTCCAGCTTTGGTTTCCTTTTATTACTTTTTTATTATTTGGGGAAATTTTCTCCAAATTAGTAGGTTACTGAGATAGCTGAAATCTGTCCCTTGGGATGTGAAAATTTACTTAAGGCTTCAAACATTCCTCAGATAAGAAGTTAAAAAGGGAGACCATGTAATCTAACTTGAGGAAGGATTCATCTGACACCTACTCTGTAGGCATGGAAATCTCTCCTCTCAATCAGCCCATTGTGAAACCTCTAAATGTAGTTTAATCTGTAACCTGACTTAGTTTACCTAAAGAGTCTGTTTAACTAAGCTTGTTTCCTTAGGGGACATATGAGACTATGGCTCTATTTAACTAAATTTGTTCAAATTCTATGACACTGAAGGAAGCATGGGTCTGTCTTTTTCAACTTTTATAGCCTAAACGAATGTACAAGATTGCAATATATAAAATAATTTATTTCTTTCATTCCAATATAATTTTGTCTCTAAGAAGTCTTGTTAGAATCTTAATCTTAATTCAGGTTTTCTTTTTCTCCTGAAGCCTAAACCTGTGCTTAAACATAATAAAATTTAGGATTTTACCTCTCTAATTTCTGTACTGTGGTAGATGTATTTCAGCAGCAGTTATCTACTATATGGAACTCAGAAAGAAGATTTTTCTCCCGTAACACTAACAGTACTTGAATTTCAGTTCTCTGGCACTATGGGCCCTGGTGGATGTCCTTCTACTTTACCTTGCCCCAAGCCAGGCCCAGTCATTTCCAAACCATGCCACATGTACTATAGTCCTCCTGCCCCTGTGACCCGTGTCTTTGAAGGACCAGTTTCACATTATTTTGCCTATAATTAGACTTCCATATAACATGTGGTCACACATTTCCAAACCATATAGCTCCCTTGTACCCTTTGTATCTTTCCCTATTAGAACCCAAGTTCTGTTAAGAGTAGAAACACTCTTGTTTGTGTATCCCCAGTGCTTATACAGTATCTGGCCAATAGTAATCCATCCATCCATCCATCCATCCATCCATCCTGATTTAGAATGGGCCCAACTCAGTAAACTTTTTCACAACCTAGTCCAGGAACTAAAACAACTTGCCTGGGAACTGGCTTCTCTGGGAGAATATATTTGCAGTTCCAGAAAACTAACTTTTATACACTTTCACAACACAAGCCATTAATAAATTGGAGATGTACTTGGCATCAGGAACATCTGAGTTCAGATCTGGTCTCAGACACTTACTAGCTGTGCGATCCTGGACAAATCATTTAACCTCTATTTGCCTCACTTTACTCATCTTTAAAATGGGAAATAGTGCTTATCTCTAAGATGGCTGTAGGTTGCAAACTCCAGGACTAGGATGGGGGCTATATCCATGGCAGAAGAGGTGGGAGTACAATGCATGGGTGGGGATCAGTCCTTCTTCCACTACAGCTCCTACTGCATCCAATGCAGTATATATGAAATATGGCACTTTACATTGAAAATAGGGCAGCTAGGTAGTGCAGTAGCTAGAGAAGTGGGGTAGAATCAGTAAGACTTACGTTCATGAGTTCAAATCCTGCCTCAGACATGTATTAGCTGTGTGAAACTGCTCAATTGATTTAATCTTGTTTGCTTCAATCTCCTCATCCATAAAGTGGGCTGGAAAAGGAAATGGCAAACCACTCCAGGATCTTTGCCAAGAAAATACCAAATGGAGTCAAGAAGAGTCAAACAAGACTGAAATGACTGAATGACAACAGCAAACCTTAAAAAAGACCTGAAATTTGTTTGTAGAAGAGGGCATCAAAAAGATCACAGCTAGGGGGTGGGTAGGTGGCATAGTGAATAGAACACTGGTCCGGGCGTCAGGAGTACCTGAGTTCAAATCTGGCCTCAGATACTTAACACAAAACCAGCTGTGTGACCTTAGGCAAGTCTTAACCCCAATTGCCCTACCTTCCCCCCTCCAAAAAGAAAAAAAAAAAAAGGATTATAGTTTGTGAGTTATTATGAAGTAGCAGAAGCAGGATTATCTGGGATCAAACTTTAACATCAGATACAGATAGGTGTGTGACTCATTGTCTTCTTATATTCTTGTGTGTCAAGAAGGAGCACTTCTAGTCCCTCCTTTGTGTATTCCTAGGTGTTTGGTTAAATGCAGTTTTCTGTGTTGTGGCTGTTTCTTCTGTATGAAATCTATACAAACAAGCTCAATATTCACTCCATCTAGCTAGAACAAATTTAAGTTTTTAAAGTAAGCATTAAAGAAAAACTGACTAAACTAAGTGATGAAAATACTACATAAGAGAATTTTGCCCTAACAGTCCATGCTGTAAACTCCATGCAATAATGGGTTAACATTAGCATTAAAAACACCTTCCAAGCACCATATCCATCCTTGTGGTTCCCTATTATAAAGAGTATTCACTTCAAGCTGAAAGATAGATATAATAGTAAACTAATTTACACTAACCTGGGATTATACTTAGTCTACATTTAGAGTAAGACTGTCCAACTTTAGGCACCAGTATCTGTAATGCCATGCAAGAGCAGCTTCCCAAAAGAATGCTACTGTGAACAGCTTTTAAGGTTCTGATTACACAATAGAGTGAATACTCTGTTTATTCCATAAAAAACCAAGGCAAACATTCACAACAAATCAAGATACAATATACACAACATTACATATTATCACAGAAAATCACAATATAATGTTCACAACAGCTTATCATTAAAATGGCCACAAAGTTTTCACTAAAGTGGTCACAGTATTGAGAACAAAGAACAAAAGAACAATCATCTGGTATCCCTAAGGAGGTTTGCCTCCTTACTCAGTCATTCAGTCATCTCAAAATACAATAGTCAGTCTTCCACTCATGGAGCAATCATAGGTTAACCTAATCAGTCACTTATCTAGAAACCAGTCACTAAACATTGTTAATCACTAAATACAATCATTAGAAAATTACACAAACCCTCCACCCCTTGGTCTCTAATAAACTTCAAACTTCAATTTCATCACCACATTCTATATCCAAGAAGAGATCTTTTCTTCATCTTGACTCAGGGTGGTCTCTCAGATTTCCTGGATCCCCTTCCATGGTCCCAGCTCCTACTTGAATCCACCAAACACTCACCTGGATTCAGAGGTAGACACTCCCAGGTCCTTGTCCAGTCCTCCGGGCAGTTCCTGCTACACACTGAAGTTCACAGGGTCCAGCACATCTCAATCTCACAACACCTTCACAATTTCTGTTCCTGGGAACTCAAGGATCAACCAAGCCACAAACAAATCAAGTCTTATCCCAGTCATGCTTCTTCAGTCCTCTGGCAATTCGGCTGGCCCTAGGACCCAGAAGAAACCTCAGCCTTCCAGGCAGCCTTCTCAACAGTAACTTCAGCCTTCACCAGATTCTGGTCTCAAGGAAATCCTCTCTCAATTCTCAGTCAGCTTCCAGATGCTCATTGAGAGAAACTCTCTCTCTCCTCCACCATGAGCCCACCAGGAGAAAAATTCTAATTCTGACTGTCTCTCTCTTTCTGGGGCTCTTCTTATATACACACAAAGCACTGGCTTCCTGTTTCAGCCAAACCCTTCCTGTTATGTCAGCAACAGGAGACAGAGTTCACACCCTCGGCCTCTTAGCCACAAAGGTTTGATTAGTTACTAAGGGCTAAGTACCTGCTTACTTGACATAACAAAAAGGGGTCTTCAAATTTAAATTTATTACTATTACAGTATCTTAAGAGAGTATATATATAGTATTCATTTGGCATGGCATAAAAGTAACACCAAACTTGGGGTCAACCATCTAGATTAAAATTCCAAATCTTACTAGTTTCTGTGACCTACTTTAAATCCCTTTCCCTCTCTGATCCTCAGTTTCATCAAAAATAAAAGAACATTAAAGTAAATAATCTTTCAATTCTAAAATTCCATGATACGATAACTCAAAGGTTAGGAGAACAGGAGAAAACAGGTAAAGACCAGGGAGAGATTACCAAGGAATGCTTGATAAGAAAATGTTTCATTCATTACAATACATAGATAAGCAGTATTTTCCTAAAAATACTAGAGAGGGGGGGGAAAGCAAACCAAATCTCTTAGAGTAGGCAATGAATAACAGTAATATCCCTTGCCTTTGTCCTTGGTCCACTAATTCATGGTAGCAGACTGTACACATCTACCTGCCAAATCTAGCTAAACCTCCTAAAGATCATACTCACTCCCCATACCAAGACAAGAAAGCTCAGGACACCAGAGAAAGAAGGGATGAATCCTGAAGAAAGAAGAAGATGGGAATAAGGCCTTGATTTTTTTGTGTCAATTCTCACTTTGGTTCATCCCTATCCTGGCCAATAACTACTAGTGTGACTTTAAGTAAGGCACTTCTCTCTAAGGTTCAGTTTCCTCATCTGGAAAATGAGAAGGATGAACTAAATTATCTAACTTCCCTATAAACTCTAATTATATTATTTTAATGTACACTTTCTACTCAGGAGCCAACAGAATAATGAACAACAGAAGAAGAAATGAGAAATATGACAGAAAAATCAAATAACACCCAGTCACCAGAACAGGAAAATTCCCATTTTTATTTTTTTCCCTTTTTTTTTTCCTTTTTTTCCCTTTTTTCCCCTCAAGTTTTAGACACAGGGTGGGGGAACCTGTGGCCTCGAGGCCACACATAGGTCTCTAGGTTCTCAAGTGCATCCTTTTGAATCCGAATTTCACAGAATAAATTCCCTTTATAAAAGAATTTGCTCTATAAGACTTAGACTCAGTCAAAAGGCTGTATCCAAGGACCCAGAAAGTCACCTGTGGCCTCCTGGGTCCAAATTTCCTACCCCTGGTTTAAAAGAACTATTAACATTCTTTGTGATTAGGGACTGACTAGATAGTAAGCTGGTTGTTTCTACCAAGTACTGAAAAGCATAGGTTACTGTAAGGGAAAATGAGCAAATAGATGAATGCCTTCTGAGGTAATCTAGCCCAATGCTAGTTATACTCAAAAACACTGCTGTCTTCAAGAAAGATGATTCAGCTGATGAACCCTGTGGAGTTCTCATTTTTCATTTAGCAGCTTCTGAATTTCCCCATTACTTTCATCAAACCAATCCTGATTTCTATGAACATTCTGAGCAAATGCTCCACAAGTCTCCAAAAGCTGCCAACTCCTTTTCTGATCTACCGTATGCCAACTCAGCCTTTCCTCCTGGTCAGCAAAAGTCATCCTGATAGTTATCTTGCTTTGGGCCCGCCACTTTTTTTGAATGTGAATATTTATCTTGGAATGGATAAGTCTATGTTGAATCAAGGACTCTGTACCACACATCACATTCCTCACTCTCACAACCTGCCTGTCTCTTCTCCTTACTATAGCAGCAAGCACCCTAGCATACCCAGGGTGGCTGCTAGCATAGGATCTTAGATCTACTTTTCTAAAGGAAAGCAACTCAAAATGGGTTAACAATCTTACTTTAATCAATCAAACAAATATCATTTACCTAGTTCAGGGGGAAAAAAGTCAGTACCCTGCACTTCAGAGAATACAAACACAAGTTACAAGCAGACAAAGAAACAGATCATCAGATGGACTTCCAACCATCTGACCATTACATCCATACCTAGTCAGTTACCAGAGAGGGAAGCACCAACATCTGGGTTTTTCAAAGCCATGGGGCTCAACGGCTTCCCAGAATCTTATCTGGCCAAATCACACAACTCTTTCCAAAGTGAGCCCCAAAGCAAAACCTCACATCAGGGTATATATAGCCTTCTCCTGGATCGGAGAATGTCAAAGTCCTCTTGACCCACTGCCTAATCACAAAGTAATAAGGC
>CM053585.1:184289645-184329516 GCA_028646515.1 Pseudochirops corinnae | reverse complement strand
CAGATCCTATACATGATTGCACGCCACCATGGGGGGGGGGAGGGAAGGGAGGGGAGAAAATCTGAAACTCAAGTGATTGTGGAACTGAATCTTGTAAATTAAAAGTAAATGAGTAAATAAAAAAAATTAAAAAAAAAACACTTAACTGCTTCTGCAAATTACTAAATAATCTGTTCAACTAAACAAATTTTTTATTTTTCTAAAATCAGTGCCAAACAGATCTGAAGACTACTATTGCTTTACAGTTAAGTCTGAAATCTAGTAATGCTATAGTATAACTCCACCAGCTTTTTTCCATTATTTGGAATTATCTGCCTTCCATTCTTACAGATAAATTTTGTTTTCTCTAGTTTAAAATTATTTTTAGTAATCCCTTAGTAGTTTGATTAGTATTACATTGAAACTGTAAATTAAGGAGTATCAACATTATTATACTGACATGATTTAAGTGTGAAAAATTAAAATCAAATTGTCTCCTCACTCCTTTTTTCTTTAGTAAAGAGTGGTTTTTACTAGCCATGTGACTTTGGGCAAATCACTTAACCTCAACTGCCCGAAAAAAAAAAAAAGTAAAGAGTGGTTTACAGTTGTTTTCCAATAAGTACTTATTATGCTTAGGAAGAATGATTCCCTAAAGTATTTTGTGGAATTCAAAAATTATTTCAAATGGAATTTTATCACTCCCTGCGGGATTTGTTAAATAACAGAGAGTAAATTCTGGGATTCTTTTTAATGACTGTGACTCCTTGATAATCAATCTCTACTGAGGTGATTGCAGTGCATTTTAACCTGGAAATTCTACAATTTGACTATCACACTTGTATTGATGATTGTATTAAATTTGGGGTTTCTCAGTATTTATACTTTCTGTTCTGGAGTGGTTTATTTATATCTGACCCCAGCCCCAGTCTCTAATTCATTCATTAGATTGGGATTTTTTTTTTTAAACAACCTGCTAATTTACTGAAATTGTTAGAATTTTCACTTGAATGTCTGGTGCTCACTAACTAAATCATGCCATCTATAAGAAAAATTAGTATGTACCCTCTTTTACTACACTTATTACTGTCTTACTACTATTACAGACAGTATTTCTAAAACTATCTCAAATGACAGGTAATAGTCTATCACAAGCTCATAACTCCAGGGATAAAAGGAACCTATTTTGCCTCTGATCTTAATGGAAATCTCTCTATCATTTCTCCATTAAAAAAGGTGTGACTTTTATAGGTACTATAGGTACCTATAAATAGGTACTACTCACTATTTTAAGCAATTTATTCCTAGGCTCTTTAGTGTTGACATAAATGAGTACTGTTTTTGCCAAAACTTTTCCTGTATTACTGATATAATCATGATAGTTTTTGTAATTAATATAGTATTATGCTTGGATTTTTAATGTCAAAAAACCGTATTCAGGAATTGAAGCCAACCTGGTAAGACCACATTTTTTAATATTACAGTGCTCACTTTCTTAATGTTTTATTCAATATTTTTCCATAAATATTCATTTGAGATACTGGTCTGTAGTTTCTCTGCTTTTTCTCTTTCTGCTTTGTGTATCAGGACCACATTTGTCTCACAAAAGAAGTTGGTAAAATGCCATGCTCTATTCTTGTAATCAGTCCATGTATTTAAAATTAACAATTAATTTTTATTTGAATGTTGGAAGAATTCACTTGCCAGTCCATCTGGGCCTCTTTTCTTTTTTTCCTTTTACTCTTTGGTACTTCTTTTATGACTTTGTGTTCATCAGGATCTTTTCTTTTTCTGCATGTTCACTTGAGTAAAAGAGTTTCCAGCAAATTTTTTTGTTTCATCTTATCTGTTATGATTTTTTTTTTTCATTTTTACATTGGCAATTTGGTTCACCTTTCTATAGAACTTATAGCTGGTGGATTTTCCATTTTTTTAGTCTTAAAATCAAACAGTTTCTTGCTTTATGAATTCAATAGGTTTTTTTGTTGTTTCTCTAATTTGATTTTCAAAATTTTTATTCTGAGTTTCATTTGCTTTTTCTGTTCCTATCTTTAAAAATTCCTTATTCAGTTATCTCTTTTTTACTTTTGTTCATGGAAATTATTTAAAGATACAATATTTCCCAAAGGATTGTTTTGATTACACTTGAAGAGTTTTGTTTCTTGTTATACTTGTTAATCTAAACGTATGCCAGAACGTTTTTTCTAATTCTGGGATTCTTTTTAATGACTGTGACTCCTTGATACTCAATCTCTACTGAGGTGGTTGCAGTGCATTTTAACCTGGAAATTCTACAGTTTGACTATCACAGTCGTATCGATGCTTGTATTAAATTTTGGGTTTCTCAGTATTTATACTTTCCGTTCTTGACCAGCTTATTTTTATCTGACCCCAGCCCCAGTGCCTAACCAGAAGCTGTCATATCTTGTGGCACAAGCACTAAAAAGAAATTGTGACCAGTTTAGAAGCTGTGGGACCAGGCCACCAAATGGAAAGTCAGTTACAGTTCACATCTGATACAGTACTGAAGGAGCTGAAGCTCACTTGTGTTTCTTACTACATCTGCTACCTTTCTCTCCACTCATACAACAGTGCACTCAGAATTTAGGTTCTCATCACCTTTTATCTGGACCATATTTTAATAGCCTTCTACCTGGTCACCTTGTTTCTCCTCTCTTCAAAATTTCCCTTCACAAAGTTACTAAACTGATATTCCCCAAATCTTTATTCGATCATTTCACTCCCCTACAATAAAATGTGTGTGTGTTTGTGTCTATCAATAGCTTCCAACTGCCTCTATGATACAACAAAAACATGACATTTAACATGACATTTAAAATTAAAACCTGGCTCTTACCTTTCTGGACTTAGTTCACATTACTATTTCATGTATTCTCTGTCCGATTCAAAATGACTGATTAACTTAGTCTTTATATAACATTACCCCACAATTGGAATGGGCTTTCTTCATTTCTTAGAATCTCTATCTTTAGTGAAGAGTTAGTTCAAGTACAACTTCCTACATATGGCATTCCCAGAGACCCATCCCTCATTCATCAATACTCAGTCCTTCATAAAATTATTTTCTGCTTACTTTTCTATATATATTTTCTATTCCCTACGAAGGATGTAAGGAAGTTCCTTAGGGACAGGCAATGATTTGTTTTAGTCTCTAGACTCCCAGCACTTAAGCCAATAAATATATTAGGTGTTTAATACATTTGATAAAATGAAAAACTGTGTACAGCTTCTTGGAATTCATAAGGATTTGGTATATAGAAAGAATTATAATATAGATAGTTCAACAACTTTTCCCCATAGTAAGAACTATAAATAAGCAAAACATGGGCCATTTTATTAATATCTGCAAGTTATAAGTTACTGAAAAGCCCATACTTCAAGAGTTAGACTCTCATAACAATTACCATTCAGATACATAATGGAAGGAATAAATAAATTTTTTTCTACCTTTGAGTATCGCTCTCCTGCTGCTCCTGCTTACTCAACTAAGAATGCATTGTCCAATCACTTGTGGTCAAATACTTTTTTTCCCTGAAACTTCAAAAATTGATTTTCCTAAAACTTGTATTTGACTGTACAAGTACAATACCATATATCTTCAGACTAACTCAAACCTTGAAATATGTAAATATACACACACGTACATTTTTAACACCATTCCTTGAGGTCTCCTATAACAATGTAAACCAATTAAGTAAAAAACTAGTAGTACAATGACTTCATCTGAAAAGGTATGCAACATTCCACATATATAGCATCCCTGACTTCTATTTTTGTTTTGTTTTAAATTAAGAAAAAAGTGTTTTAGTCCCTTCCACCCTCCATCTCCCCCAAAATAAATTCCTGAGCATAGTCGAGCAAAACAAATTCCCTCATAGCAGTTTAAAATATAAGTCTCATTTTATAACCTAAATCTATCACCTCTCTGTCAGAAAATATGTTTTATTATCAGTCCTCTGGATGGTCATTATAGGTCATAATTTTCAGAACTTTCAAAGATGCCTTTATAATGCTTTTATTGTACTCATTTTTCTCCTGGTTCTGTTCATTTCATTCTTCATCAGTTTAAAAAAGTCTTCAAAATTATTTGTTTTTATAATATTCATGATATTCATATAATATTCATGATATCTTCTGGGTCTACTTACTTCATTTTGCATCTCTTCATAGAAACATTTCCGTATCTCTGAAATCATTTTCTTACAGTATAATAGTATCCCATCAAATTCATATACCTTAATTTATTCAGACATTCCTTAACTAACAGGGATCCTTTTAGTTTATAGCTTGTTGCCACCACAAAAATATTATAGTATTGATAGAACTTTCTCCCATTTCTTTCATCTCTTTCGGGTATAGGCCTACCAATGGATAGCTGCCTCAAAGAGCACACAAAGTATAGTTAATTTGTGTATAATTCCAAATTGTTTTGAAAATGGTTTTACCCACTCACAAGCTCACCAACAATGCATCAATATGACTGGTTTCCTGAAATGACTACAATTAAATTAAATATAACCTAAGATAAAAGAGAATAAATTGAAGTTATCTCTCCAAGTCCCAATTCTTATTTGGTATACTGCACAGTAAAAACTTGTTTGATTAATTGAATTCATCAATTCTAAAAATTTTTAATTTTAGAAGGATGGACATTCCCTCAAAGAAAACAGAGGTCAAACTTTGTTATGTCATCTATGGTCCTTGTGAGCCAACTGACTAGAAATGTTGATCTGGTGAACATTCTGGAGATGACACTTTGCAAACTTAAGCTGCTAGGGTAGCCCTGGAACAAAATACAGTCAAACACAAGGCACAAACTCAAGGGCTGTGCCATACAGCTATGCTTTGGAGCAACAGGGATCACCTCCACATCACGAAATAGGTCTTACTGGAGAACATTCAGATTAAACCATGTAGTTTAAATATGTCAAGTTCAAAATAAAACTAACATTAAACAAATATGTATATGTCAAGAGAGGGTTATACGCTTGAAAAATGCCATACACAATAATTTCTTAATCAGTATGTAAGAATCCTTTGGCATAAATGAGGAATATATCCTTGGCATTTCCTGGGTTTCCTTTTCTCTCACACCAGTTTTTGAATTGAAGATAAGAAATGGGTGGAAACCACGGTAAGGTAAAAAGAGGAACAGGTGTAATATGCCATCTTTAATATGGTTATACAAATAGCATGAAGCTTATGTGGAGAAAAACAAAATAAAACTAACAGATATTTCAACTAGGAAAAGGTGAAGAAAAAGCACAGACAGAAATGCATCTTAAAAGTTTAATGGTTTCATAGAAACTGAAAAATGTTCAGGAACAGTGATGTAGACAAAAAACCTCACATAACAGAATGTTATAGATAAATGGTCTAGGAAAAACCTAAGTTAGGGGCTAAATGTGTATTATAAATAAGAAAGGCTAACAGTGGGTACTACAGGATTCTGTTAATAAGATTAGTACTACTATTTGATGAAAGACTAAGATTCCAACAGCACTATTTGACTAAATATGTTCGTTATTCAAGTGAAAAATTACTTCCTATTCCAACTCTCTTACATGGGTTGATGTGTTCCAACAATTTTAAAACTTTAAAAATTGCTACTACAGTAAATACAAGAATATATGAAATGTGTGCTATGATTCAGTGTCATTAATTCTAAGAATTTCTACAAGTGCTTGAGAAACTTGCAACAGCATTATAAGAATTAAGTTACTTTTTAAATTTTGTTTTAGAAAGGGGAGGGGAGGGCAATTGGGGTTAAGTGAGTCGCCCATGGTCACGTAGGTAGTTTTTTGTGTGTGTGGTCAGTGTCTGCAGCTAGATTTGAACTCAGGTCTGGCTGACTCCAAGGCCGGTGCTCTATTCACTGTGCCACCTAGGCCCCCCAGAATTAAATTACTAACCCTTAATTCCAAGGAAATAATGATTACTCAAATTTTATGGAATTAAACTAAATTAAAATCTTACAAAAAAGTTAAGATTCCAACTGTCCACTGTAATTAGACACATACAGGAAAAACATGGCAATACCACAAAAATAAAGGTAGACTGCCTCTGCTATCTAATGGTTCCTTTCCTACTTCCTTCAACACCTGTTCAAGTCTCCCTCATTTTTAAAAAAACATCATTAGTCCTTAATATCCTCTTAAGTTATTGTACTATCTCTCTCCTCCCTTTCCAAACCAAATTAAAACTGTCAACTCTGTCTGCTTCTATTGCCTTCTTTCCTCTTGTTCCTCAGTCCTTTGTAATCTGGCTTCCAAGCTCATCATTCAACTGAAACTGCTCTCCCCAAAGTTACCAGTGGTTTCATAACTTCCAAATCTGATGATCTTTTCTGTCTTCATCATAATAAGCCTATATGCTGCAATTAACATAGCTAACCAGCCTTTCCTCCTGCATGGTGCAGTAAATAGAGCTTTAGGCTTAGAATCAGAAGACTGATCTTCATGAGTTCAAATCCAACATCAGATACTTTTTAGATGTGTGACCCTGGGCAAGTCATTTAACCCTGTCTGCCTCAATTTCTCATCTATAAAATGAACTGGAGAAGAAAATAGCAAACCACTCCTGTATCTTTGCCAAGAAAATCCCAAATGGGGTCATGAAGACTGGTTACTGATAACTATGGTTATTACCTCTTTGTGGTTAGGGCAGCTGGCATGATGTATAGAGTGTTGTACCTAAAGTTAGGAAGACTCAGCTTCATGAGTTCAAATCCAGCCTCAGATCCTTACTAGCTGTGTGAATTTAGTCCTGTTTGCTTCAATTTCTCATTTGTAAAATGAGCTAGAGAAGGAAATGGCAAACTTTTTCTTTGTCAAGAAAAGTTCAAATGGGGTCATGAAAAGTTGGACGCAACTGAAACAAATGAATAACAACCAATTCCTACATATTCTCATCTCTTTTTTTCTTAACAATATTTTCTCCTATCCACTAGACTACTCCTTCTCAGTCTCCTTTTCAGACTACATCACATCCCCTAACTGTGGGTATTCCTAAAAGCTCTGATCTAAGTCATGTCTTCTCTCTTAACTTCATCTTAACTCCCATAGATTTAATTATCTGATATAGATGACTCATAGTTTTGGACAGCTAAGTGGCCCAAAAGCACTGGACCAGAGACAGGAAAACTTAAGTTCAAATCTGGCCTCAAACTTTACTACCTATAACCATGGGAAAGTCAGCTTCTGTATTCTTAATTTTAAAATAGTGATAACAAAAGCAACTACCTCACAGAGTTGTTATGAGAATCAAATGAAATAATATCTGTAAAGTATTTTGCAAATCTTAAAGCACTATATAAATACTTCATTATTATTATTTCTATCATCATCATCATTACTACTATTACTATTATTATTATTATTATATAAATACAGCCCTAGTTTCTCCCTTGACCATCAGTACTCAATTACCAACTATTGGCCATCTGAAACTGCAAGTCCCAGGGACATCTAAACTCAGTATGCACAAAACTGAACTCTATATATTATAGAGTCTTCTTCCCAAACTCTACCCTCTCAAATTCCCCAAGTCCTATTGGAAGGTACCAGTTTCCTTCCAGTCACTCTGGACTAAGAGGGACAGCATGATGCTGGCCTCTCTTTCACATCATAAATCACTCCATAAAAGAAGCTGTTTGTCCTTCAAACAATGAAAGACTATAGCACATAAGCTAGTAAGGGGCAGAGGACAAAAAAGGGTGATGATTTGTCCATCAGATTACAAAAGTGAAAACTCTTCTTCCCCAATCATGTTTCCATGCTGTAACAGAGAATACCCTAATATCAGTGTTTCCTTAGGGAACAGATGACATTACCAGAAGGAACCTAAAAAGCAATGGAAACAGTTATGTAGAAGAAATTAAAGACCATGAGGGAAACAGAGGTCACTCTTTTCCCTTGTCTTTCCTCTGCCCTTCCCTCAAAAACCATCAAGTGAGCCTGACCTGAGTAGAAAAGTAAAAAGAATAGTAAACACGACAGGGGACCTTTTACTATTGCTTTGGTTTCTCCATTCCCTACACCCAAGCTACCCAGACCCAACAAGGCAAAAGTTCTTAACTGTTTCTGTATTCTAAGAATAATATTTTGCATAAAATAAAAGATATGTATAAAATATATAAAATTACACAGAAAAACAATTATATTGAAATGCAGTTATCAAAATATTTTTATAAAAATCTTACAGACCTTAGGTTAAGGACCTTTGTCATAGGGTAAAATGGGCAAGAGAGGGAGCATGGCTGCTCAGAACACTTGGATAAGAAGCTAGTTACCAACAAGAAGCCATAGAGTGGAATTGAGATCCACCAAGCTAGATCACCTGCCTTTCAACAGGATACAGTGAGTACACCAAAGATTTACTAGACTACTAGGCATGGTTATGCAATCATCTGGTATATTCTAAGCACACCTGGTTCTAACCACTTACAATATCCCACAGGCCCCACAGTCACTCTTAGGATGTGAGGGCCTTCCATTACTATACAGTTAAACTCTTTTCTATATGCAGATTCCCACAAGCAGGGATGAGGCTCCTTGAAAAGAGTAATCATCTGCTTTTTCTTTGTGTTTCTCCAGCCAATAGCACACTACCTGCCCGTAATAAGTACTTAATAAATGTTTGGGGGGATGGGAGGGGCATTTATTTTTCTTTCATTCACTGTTGCCTATTAAAGAGAAAAATCAATTTGGGAATAGGATAACTTGCAAAGAAGTGAGAAGGCAGACTGCTTGGTTCTTATATTGCTTCTGTTTTCTCCACAAAGGAGAATAGCCTTTACATTGAAAATGACAAACACATCAATGACTTACATTTAAGGTAAGAAGATAATAAGAATGAAAAATCACATGACTCAGATGAACTCCACCCTCAAGTACTGAAAGAACTTGTGAATGCTGAACAACTATGAATGATTCCTGAAAGAATGTAGAAAATGATAGAAGCACAAGCTATGAAAAGAGGAAATTATCATTTTTCTAAAAAGGAAAAAAAAGTCTGCAACCTATAAACTAGTAAGCTTAACTTCAATCCTGGAGGAAATTCTAGATCATATCACTAAAAATAAAGTTAACATATTTCTAGAAAGGGAATAATGAATACAAAGAGCAATATATTCAGGAAGAAGCCAGAATAATATGATTTCCCTTTTTTGATTACCAAACTATTAGATGGGAATAATGTGGATACTGCTTACTGCGATTCTGGCAACATTTGTGATAAAAAAAACACTTTATTCTTTTGGAGATGGAGAGATATGGGTTGGGTGATCATATAATCATATGGATTCAGAACTTGTTAGAATGTGACATCTGGACAAGAAGACTGCAAGAAGAGAGTGAGAATGCCCAGCTCCACCAACACCTACTACTCCAATCAAACACTGAAATTCATATCAGATAAAATAATAATCAAGAAATCCAATGAGAAACTACCAGAAGCACCTTCTTTCATTTGAAAACTTTATGAAAGGTCAGGCAACAATCCACGGCAATAGAAGAAGGAGCTACCAACAAAGTCAAAGAGCCAGAATAGGCAAACAAATCCACAAGGCTCCTAGAATGACTAGAGAAGGGCCAGGGACAGGTACACCCTGCAGGGCTTTCTTTCCCTGTGGTTACAGACCCATAGAGGGGATCCCTGAACCCTCAGGGAACAACAGTTATAAATGACCAATGTAAGCATAGCTCATTTCAGGATCCTCCAAAATATCCCTTTCCTGAGGGAAAAAAAGGAGTTCCAGACATCCAGCACTCTGAAGTTCAAAAATACAAGAGAATATAATACTAGAAAGTTGAAATCAGCACATGAACCCAAGTGACCCAATGAAAGACCAAACATGAGCAGCTACCATACCTCAAATACCAGACGGGGGTAAAGTCTGTATCTGGCACAAATCTCCTGATTCAGGAACTAAAGCTGAAGAGATCAGTTAACAGTTAAGAAACTACAGACTAGGATCAAAAATTAATATGATCCAGAGAGCCTAAAAAAAAAAAAATAAGACATTGGTGGGAGAAAGATGAATAGAGAAGATTCCAAGGACGGAATAGTAGTAAGTAAAACAAATTTCCTAATACTAAAGAGGAATAAAAGGAAAGGAAAAGAAAAGAACTAGAATAGAAAGAGGTAGCCATCAACCAGGAAATGGCTAAAAAATCTGTGTTGTACAAATGTAACAGAGTATTACTGGTTCACAAGAAATAACAAAAGAGAATTTCAGAGAATTTTGGGTAGTATTAATTGATGTAAAGTAAATGGAACCAGGAAAATAATTTATAAAAGAACAACATAAAGAAACACAACTTTGAAAAGACAACCTGGAAAAGAACTCTGATCAATGTCATGATCAACTATGTCTACAGAAAAAATATGACGAAGCATGTTCCTTGACAAGTGAAGAACTCAAAGTGCAGAAAAATCCATACATTTTTAGATATGACCATTCCAAGGATTCACTTTGCTTAATTACACTTATTAGAAGGGTTTTTTAAATTAAATTTCATTTTTTTTAATTGTGGGAAGAGGAAATTACCAATAATGATGACCAAAAAAAAAGGGCATTTCTTTAAATGCACAGAAGACAAGGAAAGCAAGTTCATAACGAACAAATCAATAGGGCAGTTTTGAAAGTAATATGAGTAATTTGTTACAGTCTTAAAAAACAAGTAGTATGAAATGGAGAGTCAGGATTTCTTATACAATCCTCTTTTTATGTCTTAACATGAATACAGAAATGCACTTTTTGGTTCTTATTCAAAAATTTTAAAATACATTTTAAAAAGGAAGAAGAAAATTAGTTTGATAGCCATCCTCAAAGAGTTCAATGGCAGCAAGCCAGGAAGTCTCCAGTAGAATATTCCAGACATCTGTGCTGTCTAACAGTTTTATCAATTTCTTGGGAAAAAAGACAGTATGGCTCAGTAAATTTGGAAATAATATTAAGTATGGGTTACAGGGTCAGGAACTGAAAGGATCTTAACACTGGGATGGACATTATCAGATGATATTCAATAAGAGAAGAAGCAAGTTTTGTACTTCGGTACAAAAAAACAGCCTCACAAGGGCAAAAAGGGAAGGCAAGGTTAGCCTGCAATTTTTCTGAAAAATATTTGGGCATTTTAGTATACTGCAAAGCCAATGAGTCAGCTATGTGGTATGACAGGAAAAAACTTTAATTTAATCTACTACTGATCCATTAAGAAGAACACAGTTCTAGGAATAGAGAGGTCACACTGTACCTTGCTCCATTCAGATCTTTTCTGGAGTACTATGTTCAGTTCTAGGTATCTGATATTTAAGAAAGACACTAATAAGCTACAGTGTCCAGAGGAAAGCAACCATTAATGCTGAAAGGATTTAAGTTCAAGATATATGAGGATCACTGAAAGAACTGGTCATGGTTAGCCTGGAAAAAAGAAGACTGAAGCCATAAGAATGAATTTAATCTCTCCTCTACATGAGAGCCATTCAGACACTTGGAAGTCATCTATCATATCTCCAATGAAGACAAAACTAGGAATCACAGATGGAAGTTGCAAAGGGAACAATTTAGGCCTGATGGCAGGAAAAAATTCATAAAAAAGAGAACTGTACAAAAGTAAAATTGGTTTCCTCAAAAGATAGTGGGTTCTCATTCCTTGGAGGTCTTCAGGTAGAGAGGCTGAATGACCACCTGTTGGGCATGTTATGTTAGGGATTCCTTTTAAGAATAGATATGCTTGGGACAGCTAGGTGGTGCAGACATGGAGTCCGGGGGAGCTGAGTTCAAATCCAGCCACAGACACTTGACACATTTACTAGCCATGTGATCTTGGGCAAGTCACTTAACCCCACCCTCAAAAAAAAAAAAAGAATAGGTATGCTTAATTGTTTCTGAGGTTTCTTCAAATGCTCAAATTTGGTTATTCTGTTTTGGTAAGAAGCATAAATCAAGTAATACTGTAGAATACGGTAAGAAAGATCAGAAAATGAAATAAAATCTACAAGGAAAGTAAAATAATTCAAAAACTTCTTCAGGCATGATTTTCCCCCAGTGTTATAAAGACAGATATGTATCTCTACAGAAGCAATGAATACAATAGAACGAATCAAAAGAGAAAAAAATGGTAAAGATGTAATTCTTTAAGTTCTTTTAATTTTTTAAGTTCTTTTAAAAGTAATACCATAATTTTAAAAATGTGAAAGACTTTAAAAATTAAAAATAATTCTCCACTCAAGACTTCCTCCAATATCATATTATGGCACTAAAATAAATCCCAAGTTCTGAGAAGTAGAGTACACACCCCGTCACATTCTAACAAACTGCAAAGTCTTCAAATTATAGAGCTGGTGACAAGACTGCATGTGTCAATCAAAGAATAAGCTGGGTGTAGAGAGGTTCATCACATTGAGGAGAGTCATTTTTTTTTTCAGCACCAGAAGTGATGAAATGAGGGGAGAAAAAGAGAAGAGAGGTGAAGTGAGTGAGAGAAAGAAGGGAAGGGAGAAAGACTATAGCTATAAATATAAAGCTATAAGGTGGTAAAAGGGGCATATGTATATATAAAATTGATATCTAAACTGAATTCATTAATACAAGATTAAAATGTACCAAAACTTAATGACTCCATCCAATAAGAAAAAATTATTAGAACACAATCCAAAAATTTGAAGAGAAAATAAAAAGGAAGAAAATGTAAAGTATCAACTATTAAAAACTAACGTGGAAAGAAGTTAAGCAAAGAAGTTAAGCAAAGTATCAGAATCAAGCTCCCTGAAAATCATGACCAAAAAGAGGAAACGGAGTACACAACATATTCCAAAAAATAGTAAACAAAAATGGCCCAGACTTATTAAAACTAGAATTCAAAGTGAAAGTAGAATCACGTCCTGAAAGAAAATGCAAAATGAAAATTCCTAGAAATATTACAACCAAAATCCATAGCTTCTACTTCAAAGACAAGAGTATAATCATCAAGAAAGAATTCAAGTACTAAGGAGACAAAATCAGTATAATGCAAGAACTGGCAGCTCCAAGGCCCAAACCTTCAACATACTCGAACTGCTCCATACTACATAAGTATATGTCCGACCCCAAATTTCCAGCTCTGGTTTTTGTGTGATCTTCCCAATGAGAATGCAAATTTCTAGAAGACAGAGTAGTTTCTTTGCTTCTATTTGTACTCCAGCCTTTGGGATACAGGAAACGCTTAATAAAACCCTAGTATATCTTTCTATGCACAATAAAAATAAAAGAGATGAGTAAAAATATTGAAATGAAAACATGTGTATCAAAAGAAATGTAAAGTAAAATAAATTTGAGAATTGAAAGTGGCAGCGAAATGCTGATGAAGTACTGACATTCTAAAAAGAGGGAAGACTAATTAATATCCCTTCAGAATCCTACTGTTCTCAAGGTTTACAAAAAGGATTGAATTACACAGAGAGGGGGCCCCAGGCAGTTTTGTTTTGTTACAATGGACATAAGAAAAAGCAAGGAACAGGAATACCAAAGAGAAGAAATTTTTCATAATGAGGGTTAGCGAACAAGAACAGGCAAATATGGAAGAAGGAGGTAGGGGTAATGGGCAAGACAAGAACCTCATTTTTATCTAAACCATGTTAAAAACACACATACATACATACACACACACACACACACACACACACACACACACACACACACTTTGGTGTCTTCATTCACTGAACTTAACAAGAAAAGAGACAAGAAGGATGATAAAGGATTATATTCTTTATCTGATAGTCCCAACCTCAAAAACCTCTCTAAAACAGTAATTACACACAACAGATAAAGCAATTTCAGCTATTTCCACAGTCTAACCATAAAGAGGTAACAATCCAATGAAATAATAGCAGAGGCCAATCCCTGACAGGCTCAGCTCACTTAGTACTCCCATCCCGCTGGTCACCACATTTTGGAAGAGCTGTACAATCTGACCTGTGAGTTAGTAACAGAACTCAACACTGTTCCCCACTTCTCACAAGAGAAAATCCAAAAGCCAGAAGCTTCTTGTAGCTGTGAGGTCAGAGAACTATATACAGAGGGGACTGGGGCAGGATGCCAGCATGTGGATGGTGTTCCACTAAAACTTTAGGAAAAAGGATTGACATCAATTTGGGGTGAGTTCCGTTTCCTCCAGAACTTACTTGAAGTCAGTAAAAAGTGAATTTCCCCAGCGTGAAAGGAAACTGAGACAACTTTGAAGCCCAAAACCTAGAGAAACAACCCCCACCCCAAAAGAGACTCAAAAAGTGACCAATAGGGGAATGGGGGGGGGGGGGGGGAGAGAGAAGGGGAGATGAAATTAACATTTTGTTTTTTCCCAATTACATATAAAAAAACCAATTTTTAACATTCTTTTTCCAAAATTTGAATTTGAAATTCTCCCCCCCATTAAGAATGCAATTTGACATATGCTATCTATGTGTAGTCACACAAAACATATTTGCACGTAAGTCATTTTATGAAAGAAAACACAAACAATAGAACCCAAGAACAATTTTTTTAAAAAGTAAAGAAAAAGTAACTTTCATCTACAGTCAGAGTTCTTTCTCTGGAGAAGAATAGCACCTTCCATGACAAGTGCTACAGAATTGTCTTGGTTCATTGTATGGCTGAGAATAGCTAACTTATTCATAATAGATCATCATACAATATTGCTGTTACTGTATAATGGTCTCCTGGTTCTGATCATTTCACTTTGCATCAGTTTATATAAGTCTTTCTGAAAGTATGCTGCTCATCATTTCTTAAAGCACAATAGTATTCTATCACAATCATATACAACTTGTTCAGCCATTCCCCAGCTGACAGACACCCCTTCAATTTCCCATTCTTTGCCACCACTAAAAGAGCTGCTATAAATAATTTTGTACACATAGGTCTTTTCCTTTTTGTTTTTATCTCTTTGGGATACAGACCTAGTAGTGATATGGCTTGGTCAAAGGGTTTGCATAGTTTTATAGCCATCTCAGCATTGTTCCAAATTGCTCTACAGAATGACTAGATCAGTATACAACGTCACCAAGAGAACATCAGTGTTTTAGTTCTCCTATATTCCTTCCAACGTTAGTGTTTGGGATTGTTAGGCGGCACAGTGAATAGAGCACTGGCCCTGGAGTCAGGAGGACCTGAGTTCAAACCTGGCCTCAGACACTTAACACTTACTAGCCATATGACCTTGGGCAAGTCACTTAACCCCAACTGCCTTGCCTTCCCCCCTCCAAAAAAAAAGCAAGCAAAAAAAAATTTTGTTTTTCTACCTTTTCTGTCATATTAGGCATTCTGCCAGGTGTGAAGTAGTAGAGTTGTTTTAATTTGCATTTCTCTCATCAATAGTAATTTAGAGCTTTTTTTTTTCAAATCATCATAGATAGCTTTGATTCCTCTGCCTGAAAACTGCCTGTTCATATTCATTGACTATTTATCAATTGAGGAAATGGCTCTTGTTTCTATAAATGACTTCAATTTCTATGTGTTTAAAATTGAAGTCTTTAACAGGGAAACTCCCTGTAAAGAAAATTTTCACAGTAATGATTGCCAACTATGTATTTCTCTCTATCCTATTTTTACCCTGTTTATCCTCTCTCTCCTTTTACCTTGTCCATTCACAAAAGAGTTTTGGTTCTGAATTTTACCCCCCTTAAATTTTGATCCCTTCTACCAGCTACCCCCTCCCTTCTCCTACATCCTTCACTTCCTCCTTCCCTGTATGGTAAGATAGATTTCTACACCCAATTGAGTGTGTATACTATGCCATCTCTGAGCCAATTCTGATGAGAGAAAGGTTCATGTGTTCCCCTCCCTTCTTCCCCCATTTTCTCCTCCACTATCAAATCTCTTTTAGGTATCATTTATGTCAGATAATTTATTCCATTCTCTCTCTTCTTCCCTTCTCTCAGTGCATTCTTCTTTCTCATCCCCTAATTTTATTTTTTTAGATAAGTATTACCATCACATTCAACTCACAGTTCTGCTTTCTGTCTATGTATATTCCTTCTAACTGCCCTAATAATGAGAAGGTTTTTAGGAGTTATAAATATCATTTTCCCATGCAGGAATATAAAACTTAAACTTATCAAATCTCTTATATTTCTCTTTCCTGTTTGCCTTTTTATGCCTCTTTTGCATCTTATATTTGAAAGTCAAATTTTCTATTCAGTCCTGGTCTTTTTTTATCAAGAATGCTTGAAAGTTCTCTATTTCACAGACTATCCTTTTTTTTTTCCTGAAGGATTATGGCCAGTTTTGCTGGATTGGTGATTCTTAGTTGTTATTCTATTCTAGTTCATTTGTCTTCCAGAATATCATATTCTAAGCCCTCCCACCCTTTTAATGTAGAAACTGCTCAATTTTGTTAACACAAGACTGTGGCTCCATAGTATTTGGATTGTTTATTTTTGGCTGCTTTCAGTATTTTCTCCTTGATCTGGGAGATCCAGAATTTGGCTATAATATTCCTGGGAGTTTTCATTTTGGCATCTCTCTCAGGATGTGATTGGTGGATGCTTTCAATTTCTATTTTACCCTCTGGTTTAGAATATCAGGGCAGTTTCCTTGGCAATTTCTTTAAAGATAATGTCTAAGATGTTTTTTTGGTCATAGTTTTCAGGTAGTCCAATAATTCTTAAATTACCCCTCCTGGATCTATTTGCTAGGTCACTTGTTTTTCCAATGAGATCACATTTTCTTCTATTTTTTTCATTCTTTTGATTTTGTTTGTTTCTTGATGTCTCACAGTCATTACATTCCACTTGCCCAATTCTAACATTTAAGGAACTGTTTTCTTCATTGAGTTTTTGTACCTCCTTTTCCATTTGGCCAGTTCTATTTTTTTAAGAAGTTCTTCTCAAGGCTGCTAGTTCAAATGTGGCCTCAGACACTTAACACTTACTAGCCATGTGACTGTGAGCAAGTCACTTAACCCCAATTGCCCTGCCCACATCACTCCGAGAAGAAGAAGAAGAAGAAGAAGAAGAAGTAGTAGTAGTAGTAGTAGTAGTAGTAGTAGTAGTAGTAGTAGTAGTAGCAGCAGCAGTAGTAGTTGTTTTTCTCTTCAGTGAATTTTTGTGCCTCTTTTTCCATTTGGTCAATTCTGCTTTTCAAGGAATCCTTCTCTTCATTGGATTTTTGTGCCTCTTTTACCCTTTGGCCTCTTCTGTTTTTTTAAGGTATTATTTTCTTCAGTATTTTTTGTGCCTCCTTTACCAAGCTGTTGACTTTTTTTTCATGATTTTCTTCTATCACTCTTATTTATCTTCCCAATTATCCCTCCAGCTCTCTTAATTTTTAAAATCCTTTTTGAGCTATTCCATAGCCTGAGGCCAATTCACATTTTTCTTTGAGGCGTTGGATGCAGGAATTTTGACTTTGTTGTCTTCTTTTGAATGTGTGTTTCGATCTTCCTTGTCACCACAGTAACTTTCTGTGGTCAGATTTTTTTCTGTTGTTTGCTCATTTTCCAGCTTATTTCTTGACTTTTAACCTTATACTAAAATGGGGTGCTGCTTCCCAAGTGGAGGGAACACTATCCCAAGTTTCAGGTTTTTTGTGCAGCTGTTTCCAGAGGTAATATGGGGGGCCTGGTTTTGGCTCTTCCAAAGTGGTATGATCTAGGAAGAGGTGTGTTTGCTACTCTTCTGTACTGAGCACTGGTTTCTGAGCAACCATAAGGATCCTTTCCTTTTCTTACATTAATTAATTTATTTATTTTTGTTTTCAGCATTCACTTTTATAAGACTTTGAGTTCTCAATTTTCACCATCCCTTCCCTCCCCCCCCCCCCAAGATGACATGTAGCCTGATATAGGCTATATATATATATATACAATCATATTAAACATTATTTCCACATTAGTCATGTTGTAAAGAAGAATCAGAACCAAAGGGAAAAACCACAAGAATGAAAAAAAAAAAGAGAGAGAAAATAGTGTGCTTCTATCTACATTCAGATTCCATAGTTCTTTCACTGGGTATGGATAGCATTTTCCAACTTTAGTCCTTTGGAATTGTCTTAAATCATTGCATTGCTCAGAAGAGTTTAAGTCTATCAAAGTTGGTCATCACACAATGTAGCTGCTACTATATACAATGTTCTCCTGGTTCTGCTCACTTCACAGTTCATGTAAGTCTTCCCAAGTTTTTCTGAAATCTACCCGCTGATCATTTTTTATGGAATAACAGTATTCCATTGCATTCATATACCACAACTTGTTCAGTCATTCCCCAATTGATAGGCACCCCCTCAATTTCTCAATACCACAAAAAGAACTGTTTTAAATATTTTTATGCATGTGGGGCCTTTTCCCATTTTTATGATCTCTTTGAGACACAGACCTATAGGCAGTATTGCACAAGCACTCTTTTTAACCCTGGAACTGTGACCAAGGTCCCTGCTCCCCTGCAGCCACAAGCACTACTGTGCTAGTGCTCCTCCTCGCACTGGGACTAAGACCCAGGAATGCAACTAAAATCTAAGTACAGGCAATGTAAAAGAGTCTGTTCCCTGGTGCCAGCAAAAGGACTCCTGTAAATATCTAACTCACTGTCTGATCCCCTTACTATCTAGGGGGTGAGAGGTCTGAAAACCATCACTGCTGCCAGTGATTTAGTCTCCCTGGAGGCCTGCTCCTGGTTTGCTGGGACCCAGTCTATACTGGTGGAACCTGTGCTAGACTGCACTCCTCCCTCACCCTGCTGCAAAGGACCTTTCCTGTCCACCTTCTAAATTGTTTTGGGCTAGAAAATTGTTTCACTCCATCTTTTTTGTGGGGTCTGCTGCTCTAGAATTTGTTTAGAGTCATTTAAATAATGTAATTTAAAGGGGTTTGGGAGAAAGCTCAGGCAAGTTCCTGCCTTTACTCTGTCATCTGGGTTCTGCCTTTTCTTGAGAGGCTGAAATTAACAAAAATCTCAGGAGTATGAAAGCTCAATTAAAGACCTTGAACATAAACAAATAAACCAACAGGGAAGATACTAAAAACAGGATTATGGCTTCCAGTTCAGCTAATATTCTGCAATGCAAAAGAAAATTAATTAACACTTGATGAGGCAGAAGACCCTGCAAATTCCAAAGATAGGACAGAACCATAACAGAATGTTCCCTAAATGGCTTCAAAGAGAAACAAGAATTGTGAAAGCTGAACTTACAGCCTGCAAAGAGGAAATAATTGGTAGAACACAAAACCTTGACTCCATGGTAACAAACCTCACCAAAGAAACAAAGGAGAGACTAACTGATTGGATATGCAAATACACAAAAGTGAAGAATGATCTAGAAGAAATGAAGCTATTTAAAAATAGCAATCATTGAAAGAAAACATCTCTATATAAGTAAAAACTTTTATCTCAAAAGGAGGTTGCTGAGAGGCAATTTGAGGATTATAGGTCTCCCAGAAGAATGTAATTCACAAAATTTCAAAGCAAGAAATAATACAAGAAAACTACCCAGAATTTCACAGAAAACAAAATGTTAATCAAATAAATCCACAGATTGCTTTAAAAAAAAAAAAAAAGACAGTGGCATGGAAGGGAATGTAGAATATAGTAGAAATAGAAAAAAACTACATCAACTTCCAAGGAAAATGTAAAAGGGAACAGTTTAAAATAAAGAAAGTAAGTGCAAGAAACAGTGATGCAATGTGAATGAGGGGGAAATAGAAGGAAGAACAGAACAGAAACAGTACTTCAGTCTCTTTCACTACCTTCTTTGTGAAAAGAGACGAAGAAGGAAAAAAGTATAAGAGGATATAGCAACATAAAATACACACTAAACAGTCATAATTGTCAACAAATACTCATGTTTAAAGGTATTTACAGCAGTACTTCTTGTTGGAGCAAAGAACTGGAAACTAAGGGTATGTCCATTAGTTGATCAGTCAACAAGCATTTATTTAATACCCACTTTGTGCCAGGCACTGTGCTAAGAGATGGATAGTAAAAAAGGCAAAATCTATACACTACCCTCAAGAAGCCCACAACCATAGCAAGCAGATAATAGGAAAACAACTAAATAAACTACAGGTTAATTTCAGGAGGAAATTGCTAGCATTAAGTGTAAACAGAAAAGACTTTTTGTAGAAAATGGTATTTTAGCTGAGACTTAAAGGAAGCCAGGGTATTCATGAGTTAAAGACTAGGAGGATGAGCATTCCAGGCTTAGGGGGACAGACTGTAATAATAAACAGAGTAGAAAGAATGGTGTGTCTTATGGAAGGAATGGCAAGAAGGCCAGTGTCACTAGATCACAAAATCTATGTGGCTAGGCTTAAGATGTAGGAAAACTGGAAAGATAGGAAAGAGTTTAGTTTGTCAAAGGTTTTAAAAGTCAAAGAGATGATGTTATATTTGTTCCTAGAGGTAATACATCTGGAATAAATTGAATAGGGCCAGGCCTTCGCTTTAGGAAGAATGTTTTGGCACTTGAACACCAAATCGTCAAATGAAGAGGAGGAAGACTTATGGCAGAGAGAGATCATCCAGTAGGCTGGTATAATAGGCAAGAAGTAACAAAGACCTTCACCTGGGTGGTAGTAATATAGGGAAAGTATACAAAAAGATGCTGTAAAGGTAAAATCCACAGAATTTAGTAACAAGAATGGATATGGGTAGATAAGAAAGTGAGTCAAGGGTGACACCCAGGTTTCAAGGCTGGAGAAATGGAAGGATGGTGGTGGCCTCAAAAGTAATATGGAAGTAAGGAAGACAAAAGAGCTTAAAGAGAAAAGGTTAACAAATCAGTTTTGGCCATGTTCAGTTTAACATGTCTAAAGGAATCTAGTTTGAAAAGTCCAAGAGGCCACTGGAGATGCAAAACTGGAATGTTGGGTTAAAACGAAACAAACAGATTTGAGAATAACTTGAATGGAGATGATAATTGAAATCATGGGAGCTAATGAGATCCCCAAGTGAAATGGTACATAAAGAAAAGAGAAGAGAGCCAAAGATGGAATCTTAGAAGACAAACTCACTTAGGGAACAGTTAAGCAGATTTGACATGGATACAGATACAACATATGATACTGAGAAAAGCCCCAGAAAGGTAGTGACACTATAAGGTACAAAAGAGTATCGAAGAAAAAAGGATAATTCACAGTGTCCAAGGATGCAGAAGTCAAGAAGAATGAAGATTAAGAAACAGTCAACAGATATGGTAATTAAGAGATCACTGCTAAGTATGGAAAGAATGGTTTCAATTGAATGACTCTGGAAGTCAAGCTACATTGAATTAGGAAAAAGATAAGAAGAATGAAATTGTAGACACTTACTTAGTCCTTTTTAAGGAGTTTAGCCACAAAACAGAGGAGAGGCATAGGACTATAAGCTAGCATGGATGGGCAGATCAAGTAGGGCTTTCTGAGGATGGGATAGACATAAGCATTGCTTATAGACTGTAGGGAAAGAGGTAGCAGACAAAAGAGACACCGAAGATTACTGATATAGTGAAGATCACAGAGCTGGGGAGAAATATCTTGGAGAAGACAGGATAGAATAGAGTCACTTGTGTGTGGACAGAGATTTGCCTTTGGAAGAAGAGTCACCTCTTCAAGTGAGATAGGTGAAGGAGAAGATGGTAGTGGAAGGCATATGAGTGAGGAAGAAGGTAGGGGAAGGGTACAGGAGAAGAAGTAGCTTTCAATGAGAGAAGTGAATTTTTAGCAAGGTCCTCAGCTAAAATGGTGGGAGGAGAAGAAACCATTGGAAGTTTGAGGAGGACTGAAAATATTTAAAAGAGTTGCTGTGGTATCCGGATTAGTAAATCTAATTAGGGAGTGTAAAAAGAGGCCCCAGTTAAGAGTATTTAACACAAAATTGTACTGGACCAGTCAGCATGATTTCAACATTTTCTCCAGCTCTATTCAGCAGGTGGATAACAGGACTACAAGCATCAGACGATGGGAGTAATCTAGTTTGGTGTGAGGCAAAGCTTGAGGGATAAAGAGGCAAGCACCTAGAGAATAGGATACATAGTGTGGTCAGTTCAGAGGTGATGGCCTGGGAATGACAGGCTAAGGGAATTGAACAATTAAGCAATGTGTGAAGAGATCACAGTTTATGAATGCAACACAATATTACTTCACCTTAAGAAATGATGAAACAGATGCATTCAGAGAAACAGGCAAAACCTGTATAAAGTGATGCAGAACACAAGGAATAGAACCAGAATAGAAAATTATATAAAGGCTACAACAAAATAAAGAAAAACAACTTCAAAAATTTAAGAAGTGCCATCAATGTCAAGTGGTCATAACTCCAAAGAACCAATAATGAAGCATATATCCCATTTCTTGACAGATGATGGGCTGGCAAAACGCGATGAGATATATTTTTGATCCAAAAAAAAATTTAATGAGCAAGATGTGTTACTGAAAAGTTGCATATAAAAGGACTATTATGGATATGGTAGGAAAACTATTTAAAAGCTTCCTCTTGTGAACAGTCCTATTAAAGGAAAGCTGCTTTCATAAAATAATTACACATACTATAATTCTATCCATATATACTCACTTTTTAGATAAAGATTATTATTTGTAGCATTTGTCTAAGGTGAAGTAAAGCTCTAGTCAACTGCTAGATAAGAAATTTTCTGGGAATAGATCAACAAAAGCTATAAGACCAAGAGTTATTCCTCAACATATAAAATGGTCAAAGGTTAGGAATTTAAAATTGCAATTAACAGCCACACAAAAGACTTTTCTACTTCACTAACAATAACAGAAATGCAAATCAAAATAAGTGAGATTTCACCTCAGAAAAACCCAATTAGCAAAGATGACAAAATATGTAAATAATCAATATTAAAAGGATGTAGAAAGGAAGGCACACTTACATACCACCAAATGGTCTAACGACTACGAAAAGTAATTCTGAATGTATATTGTGTATATTATTTATTTATTTATTTGCTTGGCTGTTCATTCATTCATATATTTATGTTTTTAAGTGACTAAAATGTCCATAACTCTTCAACTCACAGATTTACTCTCTCTGTATAGTATAAGCCCCAAGAAGGTCAAATACTGAAAGGTTAACATATAAACTAAATTATTCACTGTAATATTTTTTATTGTAACAATGAATTGGAAACGAATAAGGTACTCATTAACTCGAAAAAAAGCTAAATAAACTGTAGTATAAAAATACTGTACCATAAAAAAAGACATTCAGAGAAACATGAGAAAATTTATATGAAGTAACAGTGAAATAAGCAATATCAGGAGGACAAAATCTACGGTTACAACAAGGTAAATAGAAAAAAGAAAACTAAATTACAATATAATTATAATGACTAAATTTGGATTAAGGACAAGAATTGAAAAAATATACTTCTCTCTATGCATTAGGGAAGTGGGGGACTGCAGGTCTGCAATGTGGTATATGCTGAAGGACAAGACCAATGTGTCGATTTATTTTACTAAACTTTTTTTTTCCTTTTTAAAACAAATCTCGTAAAAGGAAATGCTTACTAGGGAGGGGTAAAGAAGGGAATATTCAGGGAAAAAAATGCACTATACAACAAAAAGTATCAATAAACAAACACATCCAACAAATTCTGCCTCAGATTATTAAATTTAAAGGGTAACTTCCAAATAGTAAAACATTTCTTTTATTCCAATAAAAATATACCTCCAAAATGACTGTTAAGAAAAGACTCAAATGGGTCTTAACTCAGGGCCTATGCGGCCAATCTGTTTTTAACACCTCTTACTCAACAAGGACAAGCTTCAGAATCATCAGACTTAAAGCTTTCAAATAGTTGTGAAACTTCTTTCAGTTGAGCCTGGGAAGAGACTTTTAAAAAGTAAGTCCCATTGTAGTCGAGTGAGAAAGAAAAGAATTCTGAAGAGTATACACATCTGTGGCATCTCAATATGAATAGCAACAATGGACCCCTAGAAGGATATTATTTGGAATAGAAGGAGGTGGTAACTCTTTTTTGCCTGTTAAAATGAAGGAGTCTAATAATGGTCATGAATATAATTAGCAACCATGAAGAAGGGGAATTATAAAATCAGTTTCCTTTATTTGTGTACATGTTAGTGAATATAGAAAGGTTAAATAAATGCCATGAGACACTGAGGGGAAAGTCAAAGAAGGGACAAAAGAAAGTAGAAAAGTAGAAAAGACATGTTAAACAGTCTTCTTTGCCTAACAGCTTTCCCAAGGAGGAGGAAACTGAGGCAGATAAATGTCATGATGTGACTTACCACATGTCAAATGGTACTGTGGCAAAGCATAATTACACTCATCCCCCACCTCCACAAAATGTTCAATCGCTCTTAATCCAGGAATTGAGGCTGTTCAAAAGGGACAAAACTTGAAAAGGAATTTGAAAAGAAGGAGTTGACTAAGTTGATCCTACTTGTTTATGTCAAAGGCTTAAGCAATTTAAAATAAGAATTTAATACTCACCACCTAAACTCATGCATTCCACTGTTCAATTTCAGGAATCTATACTTCAATAAGAGAATACTCCTGGGAGGGAAGAAAAAAGGCAGAAAGATGTTTGTCGATAGTCATCTCTCACTTTCATTCATTATTTTCAAGTTGCAAAACTAGGCCAAATATTTTTAATAAAGGGAAATATGCCATCTTTTTTGTTAGGACCACAGAATCTGATAGTTGGAATGTAGCTTCAAATTCACTCATCTTACCTTCATCTGAAGTTTGAATCTATTCTAATATTCCTGAGGTGAAAACCATTCAGTGATAGAGGATTTATTATAGCACAGTCCCCTTTTGGGGTGCTTAAAATCAAATGCACTAAGATGAATAGAGAAGTTTTAAACCATGGTCTATATCAAGGAGTTTATAATCAAATAATGCATATGAAATATATACATATTAGGTCCTATTCTTGGTTCTTCCACCACAGTCAAGTCCCTTTCCTTTCCCAGACCTCAGTTCCCTTCTCTGTAAAATAATCAGATCATTCCTATAGTGTTTCTCCCTCAAATATTGTAATTCCAATTTCCATGATAAAAACAGTATATAATTAAACATAATATTGTTTACTATAGATTATATGTGTTCCAGGAGTTTAGTGAACAGGAAGGCCAATGGGTGCTGGAAGTAAATGAGGCCCTAAAAGACATTACCACTCCATGCCTCCCCACACTTTGTCTCTCATATCCCTGGAATGAACTCCGTCCTCAAATGAGATAATACTTGTAAAAGAGTTTAGCACAGTATCTAACTGAGGTTAGAGTGACAGCATTTAGAATTAGTAGATACAATTCCCTTGGTGGTCATTCACCAGCTTCTAGTTTTAAAAAATGCTAACAAGATACCTCTATAGGTGTTCTTCCATAGAATTGCAAGTGTCAGTGTTACTTCTTTCTCTCAGCAGAGAATCTTGTTCATATTTGAACAAGGAAACTGAAGTCCTTTCCCTGGAGCTCCCTCTGAACAGAAAAAAGTCAGATGAAGCTGAATAGTTCGAATAAAAACTTTTCATCATACACATAAATACTTTCCATTAAAGCAATAGGGGCTTAAAAAAATAGATACTGCAGATGAGGGAGAAGTCTATTCCAAATGCAATCAACAAAAGATGCAAGCAAAGACAAAAAATGATTGAAATGACTAAAAAATGACTGAAAAAATGAAAGCAAGGGATTAGGGAATAGTCTAGCTTGTCTAGAAGAAAGAAAATATAAAGTATGAAATAAGGTTGAAAGGATAAGATGGGTGTCATCCTGTGAGGGACTTTGAAAGCCAAAACCAAAAGTACATACTTTATTCTACAGGCAATGGAGAACCACTGAAAGTTTCTGAGTAGAGAGAAAAATGCCTTGACTAAAGTAGTCCATTACTAAGATTGCTTGGGCAGTGGTGTGAAGGACAAATTGAAGATGGAGACAGAATAGTTATAATCAAACATGAATGGAAAGGGTATGTGCGTGAGTTTTTCCAATAGGGAGATTAATAATAATATTTGGCCACAGTTGGGGAGAGGGAAAGCAGAGAGAGAAGATGATAAAAAAAAACATTTATATAACATTAACGTTTGTAAAGTACTTATTATTTTCATAGTTCTATGGAAATACTCACTCCAGCTAATTGGCCCATTTTACAGATGAGAAAGAGAGGTTAAAAGACATGGCCTGAGTCACATAGTTACTATATGTGAGACATGAGATTCAAACCCTAGGTCTGCCTAACTCCAAGTCCTACACACTAGACACTATGCCATAAAGAGAATTAAAAATTACACTCAGGTGTCTGGATGACTCAAAAGATGGTGTAGGTACCACCAAGAGAGATAATTCAGGGTTAGGAAATGGTTTTTGTTCTTTATTGGGTATTTTTGTTTTGTTGTTGAGTTTATTTGTTTATTAGAGGGGTAAGGGTGACCTGTAGAGAAGAAAGACTGGTTTGATCTTAGATATACTGATTTTGAGATGCTATACAGGTAAAGCATTTATAGCAAGCAGCTAGAAATACAGTATGAAGGGTCTGAAATGAGGTCAGGGATAGAAATCTGTTTTGCACATCCATGCTACTCTGATCAAGCAAGATTCAAACATACCTAAATTCCCAATGCTTTTTTATAACAGACTTGCATTTGTTCACAAGTCAGTGCCAGCGTAACTAAGAACCAGATTGCCCAGAGATATCTCTAGACACCTAAGAAAGCAACTGGAACTGAAGCTTATAAAAATGTACAGTGGAGAAAGAATTAATCATGTCCCTTTTAAGTGAAATTATTCTTTTAGGACACAAAGCTTACAGACCATGGAGAAATGGACAGGTACCAGACTAAAATATATGAGCACCTGAATTAAGTTTATTCTAAGCTGGCCTAATGACAGATGTAGTATCTGGCCTAATCACTTCTTGCCCCAAACAGTTGTTTCCAAAAGAATCTACAGCACTTCAGGTTTTAAACTGAAATACTAGAGTTAGTAAAGCCTTCCACCCACACTGGATAGATTCCATGCTACTGCTTCTGGGGGTCTGTCACACATTCTAGGGCAGAGCTCCAGCACACACTGTTTACACATGGCAACAAAAGCATTCCAATCACTGCACAAAACAGCAATTCCATACTTTACTCAATGCTTAATAATTTGTCACTTTAATATTAAATATAACCTCATGTCTACATTTAAGGCAAGTCTTCACTGATGCTCATTAGTTGTTTTATAACATTAGAAAATAAAGCATACTTCTCAAAACATGCATATATACAAGCAAAATCAACAAAAACTCAAACTGTTTAAATGAAAATAGCTTGTAATTTTATTGTCCCTCTTCTTCTACTTCCCTATTTCCCTTTCCCTCACTTTTCTAGCTCCATGCTTGTTTTCTTTTCCATTATAGTTTGTTTTTTCATTTCATTTTGTTTTGTTTTCTCCTAGAGCAAAGATGTGTAAACTCAGGACCCATGATCTAGGAGTTGTTTCTACATTTTTAAAGGGTTGAAAAATATCAAAAGAAGAACATTACATGACATGTGAAAGTAATATGAAATTCAAATTTTAATGTCAATAAAGTTTTATAGGAACATAGCCATACCCATTCCTTTACATGCAATACATGGCTGCTTCAACAGGCATTCTCATCACTTCACCTTGCAACTGAACTTCACCAAAAATCACAGTGATGCCATTATGCAACTTGACAGCATAAGTCAACACAAATCACCATACTTTGACATTTTTTTTATTATACTGCATACCTATCAGGTCAAAAAAAGAAGTGAGGGAGGAAAAATAAGAAGCTTTATGATTATTTTCTGAGCTCAGGTCTAATACTGAAATTTTCTCAACAAGAAGAAATATCCTCAACCACTATTATGCACCACTCAATGGCTTTGGAAATTTAACTTTTTGCTGCAGACTTAATAATGTTTTCAATTAATTTAGTCTAAAATCACAAGGTAAACCAGGACTTATGCATGAACTTATATAATAGTAAAGTTAATTTGATGTTTGAATCAGAATTAATGTCAAGCTGCTTTATTCAATTCGAATGCTATCAAAATTAAAACAATCATGATGTCACCATTCCCATACAAATTTGCAGTGGATTTATTTTCTGAACTCAAACTACAGTTCCAGGAAGATTTTTCAACCTCAATGGCAAAAGATTTCCATATTTCAAAATCCATTTGACAATATAATTAAAGAACTTCTACCTAACACTCAATTGGAAGAGAATGATCTACAATGTAATGACATGATAAAAGGTAAATACCAAGAGAGGGCTCTAAGAGAACTCTATAAATGCCTTCCAAAGGATGACCATGCTCAATTAAAATCCTATGCTCATGGACTGACTTGGCCAAACCTATCTGCATGAAAAGACATTTTCAAAAAAATCTGCAAGATCTCATTACAGATAAGCACCTGTTAAAAGATGAACATTTACAATCTACTTTGATGATAATGAACACTAATTTTAAACCCAATTAAGGGAAGCATGTAACCACCCCCCAAAAAATAATACCCTTTTCATTAGACTAATGTTGCAATAAATTGTACTTCATTATCACTATCTGATAGTCTGTATAATTGAACTCTGTCAAAAAATCTGTGAAAATCTGTTTTCTCCCATTATAATAAGTATATAATAGCCTCAATCTTACCTCTTGGCCCACAAAGTCTAAGATACTTTCCATCTGTATCTTGCCTTTCACAAAGGCCCACAAAATCTAAAATATTTTCTATCTGTATCTGTTGTAGAGTTTCATTCCAGACTTCATCATTCCTACCCCCAGTAACACATATTTTCACTTCTAGTATGACATTTTTCAATACTGTTGTCACTCCTCTGTACTAAAACAGCATCTCCTAGTTTTCTCAATATTCTCTCAACTCCCCCACATCTCCTAAACTTTATTTCTTACTACAACTGTAGGGAGTCTTCACTTCAACCAAGGTAATAGGTTTACTCATCCCATACAAATATGGCCTCTGCCAGGAATTTGCCACTGAGTGCTCTCTACCAATTCCTGCCCTTCACCCACCCTCAAAATTTAGCTAAAATTCACATTCTCCAGAAAGGAATTTCATAATTGATTGTAGTAGATGGTGTTCATGAGCCTCAGTAGTAGCACCTCAGCCCTCCATTTAACTGCAGTAGCGTTATTTGCTGAGAGAGTACACATACAAACATGCTGTAAGCCCTCTGAGTCCAGTTATCAGCTCTTCTTTTCATGTATTATCTAGCAAATGCCAAAGCTGCTGACTTAGTATTCTAATTTGCAATTATGTGAAGAGCAACGCAGCCCTCTACACATGCCCACAAAACATTCCATGGCAGATTTATATTACAAATCATCATATCTCCAAAGAAATGTATACTATATGAATAATATCTGAATATATAAACATCATATATAAAATTATACATGCACAGTCTAGGGACTTAACAAACTATTTTCAGGTCAACAGCTGTTTGAACTATTCATTCTAGGTAATGTTTCAATTTTAACAGTTCAATCTACATTTGTTATGTGCCTGTTGTTGTTGTTTGTCCTTTCTCAGCAAAGAGTGCCAGCAACATTATGGGGTGATTTCTTGATTCTCATGTGAATTGAATATAAGTGAGGCAGAGCCGCACAAAGTTGCCAGCCTCACTCTCTCTTCCACAGTCATCAAAGTCCAGGGTCAAGACAAAAGTCAAGATGCCTGGCAATGACTCAGGATGCACTGGGTTACCATGGCATCTTTGACGTCTGACCAAGCTTTAAGCACTCCCAGGCACCTGCTTCAGCTGCCGCTGGCCACTGAAATAAATTGTTCTCATTTGCCCATTATGCTAGGAAAGTCTTCCATGCTTGGGGTGGACATCCCCCTAACTCACCAATAGATTTGTGGCCTGTTGGATTACCCTCAACCTGGTCTAGCCCTTCTGCCAAGACAGTTTACCAGTATGTGGACAAAGGAGGTACATGGGGTATTCAGATGTCTAACCCTTCTGATGTGAGGTAGTGCAGAGTCATTTCCATCCACCTATGGGGTCCACATTGATTCACCAAACTCTCACCCTGTGGCTCTAAGTATCTATTAAATGCTAGGCATTGTGCTAAATCCAGAGGATACATAGATCAAAAAAAAAAAAATTGTGCCTGCCCTCAAGTATCTAACATTCTACAGGTAATCCCATAAAACTTTATTTATCTAATAATGGAGTATTCTAGATTTCTTAAAGGGAAAAAAATCCGATGCAATAATATTAAAACTAAAAGCTTTTTATTCATTTAGACTATTAGTGCTATAGGAAAAGCAGCATTAGAAGAAATAGGGAGACAGAAACTTTTGTGACTAAGTTTTATGTGATATTTCAGGGTTCTTTCAAGAATTTCAAGATTGTTGCACTGGTCCTTCATTGAATCTAATTCCTTTATAAAAATCAATAGCTTTTTTTTCTTTGTACGCAGGAAATCTGGTTTTATTCCTAGCTCTTGTGCTTTCTGACAATGTAACCTTGAGCCAAGTCACTCCATCTATCTGGGTCACATTATGCTCATTTGTAAAATTAGAAGGCTGGATTAAACAATCTTTAAGTTTCCTTCTAATTCAAACATTTTACAAGACTAAGCTTATAACTAACACTACTCTCAGTTTACCAGCCACTTAAGGGTCTTGTTTATGAGGTTCATAAATGAAAAAAAGGGTGGCAGCTGTGTATGTTGACTTTAACAAGGTAACTGGGCTCTCTCACCCTTCAAATTAAGTCAGCTGCCAAGTTTTGTGGGCATACCTTCACAACATCTATCAAATCTGTTTTTGTTTCTCCACTTACAAATGACTATATGCTAAGTTTCCACTCAATCACTTCTCCTGGGGGCTAAAAGTCACCCACACAAACAGCAAGCAAAATAATCTTTCTCAAAACAGGGTTTGACCATGTTAGTCCCCTACTAACAATTTTCAATGACTCTGTATTGCTTCTAGAATAAAATACAAGCTCCTCAATTTGGCAACTGAAATATTAATTCTCTCACTTCAGGACACCAATCACATACCCTGAGTAGAATTCTTTACATAAAGCCTTATAAAAATGCTCAGCTCCCCTACAGTATTTCCTATTAGCAAATAACAGGAGAGGGTACCTCCAAAAGCCATGTCAACAAGCATTTATTAAGTGTCTATTATTTAACAGGCACAGAGGATACAAAGAAAAGTAATTGACAAGCCCAGCTCTCAAGGGGCTTATAGTCTAATAGGGAAGACAACAGGCAAATAACTATGTGCAAACAAGATAAACAGGAGATAATCAAGAGAAGGAAGGACTACCATTAGGTAGATCAAGAAAAGTCTCTTGAAGAAGGTAGAATTTTTAGCTTGGAATTTAAAGAACTCAAGAGGTGAAGATGATTTGGGAGAGCATTCCAGGCAATAAAAATGCATAGTAAGGAAATGAAGCATTTTCTGTGCAAGGAAAAGCAAGAAAAAAAGAAAAAAATGAGACAGAAATGCTAAAAATCACAGGAATAAACAATGGAAAACATCTAAATCCATCTAGTCCAACTTATCATTTTAAAAATGAGACCCAGGGGCAGCTAGGTGATGCAGTGAACAGAGCACAGGCTTTGGAGTCAGGAGGACCTATGTTCAAATGTGTCCTCAGATACCTGACACACTTAGTAGCTACATGACCTTGGGAAAGTCACTTAACCTTAATTGCCTTCAGAGAGAGAGAGAGAGAGAGAGAGAGAGAGAGAGAGAGCTTACTTGCCTGAGGACACATACACTCTAGTATCTTAACCAGGAATCAAACCCAGACTATCTGATTATAAATCCAGTAAGTTTAACAATACATATGGAGTTCCTCTTTCAACATTTAAACATTCATTTCTGTAAAAAGTAGGGACAGGAAATTAGATCTCACTTATGCAAAGGGCCTATTTTTTCAATCCATACTCAAAAGCTTTAATTTCATAAGAGAATTTTTTAAAATGCAGGTTTCTAAATTCTTGAACTGAAATACTAGCTACTGCTTTGGTAAATAATATCAGAGCGGAATATAACATTAGGCAGGTTCTACCATGCTGAAAAGGCTTCAAGTATGGTCCAGTCCAAAGACTACATCTACTTTCCAACCACAAAACCTAGCTAAGTGTGATGTCTTTATTTCATTAACAGAAGAGAGGCCACTTGGTGATGAATTCTTTGGCAAAGATAACATAAAACAAAAACAAATACAGAATGATCCTCAGTCCCTTGTAGCTCTCCTTGCACTTCTGAAGTAATGGTAGCAGAACAGCAGAAAAAAATGGAGAAGGTGCTATAAGAATTAGTTATTTAAATTATCTATAAATATAAATTTAGCTTAGTAGTCTAAAAGTTTGATCCTTGTCTAAAGACCCACTGAAGTGATGTATTACTTCAAAAAAAACCCATAAATTTTGACATTGTCTCTTCTCCCTCTATACTACTACACTTGATCCGATCAGTTCCCGTGGATTTAATTACCATCTCTATGTGTATGATTCTCAAACCTACCTATCCTGCCCAGTCTCTGTGCTTACCTCCAAATCTGCATTTCCATCTACCTTTCAGACATCTCAAACTAGAGATCCATTACACATCTTAAACTCATTGTGTCCAAAACTGAATTCACTATCTTTCCTCCTAAACCTTCTACTCTTCCAAATGCCCCTAATGCAAGGGAACCACTAACTTTCCTGTCTCTCAGACTCAAAAATTCAATGCCTCACTGTATCCCACCACCAGCACCCCTCAGAACACACACACACACACACACACACACACACACACACAATTTGATGCCAGGGCCTATTTCACCTTTGCAACATCTATAATATATGTTTCCTTCTCTCACCTGACACTATCACCACTCTGGGGCTGCCGCCCCATCCCTCCATGCTTGGACTACTGAAACAGGCCACTTGTTGGCCTGTCTACCACAAGTCCCTCCGAACTTCAATCCATCCTCTACTCAGCTGCAAACCTGATTTTCCTAAAGGGAAGGTCTGACCATATCATCCCCCACCCACCTCAAATTCCAGGGACTCCCAACTTTGTTTCCAATTTTTTGCTACCATCAAAATGTGCAACTTAAAACATATGCCATGGAATATCTGGGTCAAGGAATATAGACACTGTAACCATTCTCTTTGTCTAATTCAAAATTGCAAGAGCAGATTTCTAAACTTTTATCTGATGAACTGCTATGAAAGGGTTATTGCTCACAAAACCTAATAGTGATAATTATTCCTCCAAGTCCAGAGGTTTATCACTAATAACAGCATACCAACTCTTACCTCACTTCTAGTCAAACCTCCCTTCCTGGTAAGAGCTAAAACCAGGTGCCATTAAAAAAAGCACTGATCTACTCTCACCTCAATCACAGATCACAACAGGTACCTCTCAAAATTTAGGAAGGATAGATGCTATGCTTTGGGGCAGTAACCAATGTATTAGAGCCCCAGTGCCCCCTTTTGTTTTGGAAAGTCAAAGTGAGTGGCACAGGATGAGGAGGCACAGGAGAGACTGATAGCAGGTCTCATATGATCTTTATCCCCAAACTACCCTTCTTCCAAAACTTTTGAGAGCACCACCATCCTTATTCAAATTTGTAACCTCAATGTCATCTTCAGCACTTCCCTCTTCCTTACTCACATATCTAATTCATTGCCACAATTTCCACATATATTCAATTCTTTTCATTTATACAACCATAACCATAAGTTCAAGCCCATATCACTTCTGATTCAGAATACTGAAATGGCTTCCTAAGTGGTCACCCTACATCAGGTCTCTTCACAATCCAATCCATCCTCCATATAGATGCTAAAATGATATTCCTGATGTACATGCCTGACCATGTCAATCCCTACTCCATAAAATCCTATTGACCCTGGGTTCACTTATTTCATCTTTTTTTTGTAAGTTTTACATGCCTTGTTTTTATGTTACAAACATGTACAGATTACTCTCATTTCATGAAAGTTCTCTTACAAAGTCCAATAGTTAAGTCAAACTAATAGCATCAGTGACTTCATCACAAATAGCACACAACATTCCACATATGTAAGAACCACCCTTCTATTTTTTTAATAAAAAGAACTCACCCTCCCACTCCTCATCCCATTGGGGAAAAAAAATAAAATCAATTCCTTGCAATAAATATGCATAGTCAAGAAAAAAAAAAATCCCATATTGACTGTGTAATACATATGGTCCATTCAGCACACTAAATCCATTACTTCTTTTCTAATGGATAGCATGTCACAGCATCAGTCCTCTGCAATTATGAATGGTTATTGTATTTCTCATAAGTCTTATCACTTTCAAAGTTCTTTTTATAATACTGTAGTTACTGTACAAATTATTCTGGTTCTGCTCACTTTACTTTGTAGCAGTTTATAAAAGTCAAAATTTTCATAATATTGATGGTATCATATAAATGGCTGGTCTACTTGCTTCACTCAGCATCGGTTCCTATGGGTCATTCCATGCCTCTCGAATGTTTATCATTTTCCTTTTCTATCATTTTTACAACTCTGATATATAGCCTATAAATAAGCTAATATACACAGAGTGGAGGCAAATGCTCAAAATTTTTTTACTGATGGGGTGTAGGAACTGAAATCATTTCTTCAGGGGAATTCAGGCACATCTAATTAAATGAAAACTAAAGTTAAAATGTTTGTTCCAGAAAATTCTAGATGTAAGAGTTGGAAGTGACATTAGAGATAATATACTCCAAGTCAAATGTAGTCCAAAAGCCCCTTGGGGTCCCTGAGAGCCTTTCAAAGGATTCTAGAGTTCCTAACAATTTTATAATGATATTAAGACATTATTTATGTATTAGCATTCTTCTGGAGTGAATAGGTAGCACAGTGAATACAGCACCAGCCCTGGAGTCAGGAGGACCTGAGTTCAAATCTGACATCAGACACTTAATATTTACTAGCTGTGTGACCTTGGGCAAGTCACTTAATCCCAATTGCCCTTCCCAAAGAAAGGCAAATAAACAAAATAAAATATTCTTCCCTTTTCCAATCAAAATAATATATCACAACAGATTGAATGCAAAAGTAGCTAAAAAGAGACCACTTTTCTTCCATTGAGAAGACATTAGAGATTTTCAAAAACATGTAAAATGATGCTACTCTTCCTGTTAATTCTTTTTTTTTCTTAGAAAATAGTTATTTTCATTAAAACTATACTTATGCTAATAAAATATTTGTATTTCTCATTGATATTTTTAAATTAATTAAAATTTTAATTCCTAATAAATTAAATATCAATAGATATAACCCACATAAACAAAATCTCTTTGGAGTTCTTAATAATTTTTAAAAGTATAAAAGGGTATTGAAATGAAAATGCTTGTGAATCACCACTGGGAACAGCTGGGAAAACTAAGGGCCAAGGAAGTTAAATTACTTGCACTAATTCACAATTATTAAGTATCAGAAATGAGATTTAAATTTGAATCCTCTAAGGTTAAATGAACTCACTCTTCTAGAGCATATTACACTCGAAGATTTAGCAGCCAATCCCTGGGTCTAGAATCCCAACTGGGAACTTAATAAATGATGTCAAGAATCCATTCAATTTCCAAAATGTCTATAACTGATCTGAAAATCATTAAGCCACAAGGATTCGTAACAGGATATATTTGTATGGCCTAAGAATTCTACTCAGGGTATCTGACTGAATAGTTATTTGTGTCTCCATATCAATATCAATCTAGATCAGAATATAAGTAGTTATAAGGGGAGCTGGATATGATTTTCAGAAAAAGAAAATGAAACTAAAAGTTATCCCTGTGGTCATTAAAATTCCTAGGTTCTGGAAAGGCCTGTCCTAGAGTAAAATCCTCCTCAAGTTTTAGTTACAACTGCCTTAAGACAACACAATTCCATGCATTATACACACAAACATACACATACACACACATACACAGAGTCTACTTACTATAAAGGAGTTTTTGAGCACTGCATACTTAGTAAGTGAAAGGTACTCTGGACAATATAAAAATGAACAACAACTTACAATTATACAGGATTTTCATGAGTCTTCATACACTTAGCAGCTGTGTGACCCTGAGCACATCACTTAACCCTGTTTGCCTCAGTTCCTCATCTGGAGGATGAACTGGAGAAGGAAATGACAAAGCATTCCAGGATCTTTGCTTTTGCTTGAAGACCCATAGTGAATAAGAACTCACTTTTGTAACATGTGAAATCTCACTTCCCACATTAGTCCTTGCTCAAATGGCTTTCCCACACTAACTAGCTTGTTGATGGATGTGATAATTGAGCTGCAAAGAGCAAGGAATCAAGGCAGAAGATAGTTTTTAGGAGTGTGAAATCTATAAACTGAGAAGGGGCTTACAAAGGGGCTTGCATAACTCAGTGAAACTATGAGCTATGCCATGCACGGTTACCCAAGATGGACAGGTCATCGTGGAGACTTCTGACAAAAAGTGAGAAAGAAATGGCAAACCACTCCAGTATCTTTGCCAAGGAAATCCCATGGACAGTACTAAAATGAGAAAAAAGATGATATTAGAAGATGAGCCTCGCAGGTTGGAAAGTGTCCAATATGCTATTGAGGAAGAGTAGAGGACAACTACAAGTAGCTCCAGCACTATCAAAGTGACTGGGTCAAGGCTGAAAGAAAGCTTAGCTGTGGATGTGTTTGGTGATGCTGTAAAGATCAATAATGCATAGGAACTTGAGATGTAAGATCTATGAACCAAGGTAAGCTGGATGTGCTCAAACAGGAAATGGAAACATTGACATCCAGTGTGTCAGTAAACTTAAATGGTTAGGATCACTACATATACTACTGTAGAAAAAATGAAGTAGTCCTCATGGTCAATAAGAAAATGAGAAAAGCAATACTGGGGTATCATTTCAAAAATGCCAGAATGTTATCTTTTCTAATCCAAGGCAAACCATTCAACATCACAGTAATACAAATGTATGCTTCAACCACTGATGCCAAAGAGGCTAAAGTTGATCAGTTCTATGAAGACTTACAACATCTTCTAGAAATAACAAGCAAAGAAAGACATCACATTCATCATAGGGGATTGGAAAGCTAAAGTAGGAAAGCAAAAGATAATTGGAATAACAGGCAAGTTTGGCTTTGAAGTACAAAATGAAGCAAGGGAGAAGCTAATAGAGTTTTGTCGAGATAATATACTGGTCATAATAAACATTCTTTTTCAACAACCCAAAAAGCAACTCTACACATGATCATCACCAGGGTCAATAAAGAAATCACACTGATTATATACTTTATAGCCAAAAGTGGAAAAGCTTTGTACAGTCAGTTAAAACAAGACCTGAAGCTGATTATGGATCAGATCATGAGCTTCTTATTGCAAAATTCAGGTTTAAATTGAAGAAAGAAGGGAGAACAATCAGACCATATAGGTATTACCTAAACAATATTCCTTAAGAAGTAAAGGTGATGATACAGCAACAAAAAACATCTGAAAGAAAAAGAGCAAAAAAAGCAAAATGGCTCTCTGGTGGAGTTTTACAAATAGTTGAATTAAGAAAGAAAATAAATGGGAAATGAGAAAGGGAAAGAGATATCCAAGTGAATACAGAATTCCAGAGAATATCAAGGAGAAATAAGGTTATCTTAAATGAGGAATGCAAAGAAACAAAAGAAAACAGAATGGGAAAGATGAAAGATCCCTTCAAGAAAACTAAAGAAGTCAAGTTTTGTGCAAAAATAGGCATGATAGAAGACAAAAATGGTAGGGATTTAATAGAAGCACAAGAGATTAAGAAGAGGTGGCAAGTATAAAACAAAAGAATTATACAAGGTTAGTGGAGATGATGGAATTCCAGTGGAGCTTTTTAAAATCCTAAAAGATGATGCTGTTAAAGTGCTGGACTCAACATGCCAGCAAGTTTGGAAAACACAACAGCGGCCATTAGATTAGAAAAGATCAGTTTACATCCCAATCCTAAAGAAGGGCAATGCCAAGGAATGTTCAAATTACTGAAGAATCACACTCATTTCACCTGCCAGCAAGGTTATGCTTAAGAGTCTGCAAAGCAGACTTCAGCAACATGTGAACAAAAAATTAAAAGAAAAGCAAGCCAGTTTTCAAAGAGGCACAGGAACTAGAGACCAAATTGCCAACTTTTGCTCAATTCTGAAAAAAGCAAGGGAGTTCCCAAAAAACATCTACCTCTGCTTCACTGACTACACTAAAGCCTTTGACTATGTGGATCACAAAACAAATGTGGCAAGTCCTCAAAGAGACAGGAGTACCAGATCACCTCACTTGTCTCCTAGGGAACCTGTATGTGGGCCAAGAAACAATAGTTAGAACCAAACAGAACAAATGATTTGAAAAAGGAATATGCCATGGTTGTATATTCACCTTATTTATTTAACTTATATTTGTGTATCATGTGAATTGCCAGGATAGATGAATCAAAAGATGGAATTCAGACATACAAACAATATCACTTTGATGGCAGAAAGTGAAGAGCAATTAAGAAGTCTCTTGATAAGGGTGAAGGAGGAGAGTGCAAGAGCTGGCTTGAAGCATATACCAAAAAACTAAGATCTTGGCAAATGGTCCTATCACTTCTTGGTAAAGAAAGAAAGAAGAAATGAAAGCAGTGTCAAATTTTATATTCCTGGGCTCAAAGATCACTGAAGACGGTGACTACTACCATGAAATTAAAAGACTTTTGCTCCTTGAAAGGAAAGCTATGGCAAATTTGGACAACATATTAAAAAGTTGAGACATCACCTTGTCAACAAAGGTGTATATAAGAAAAGCTATGACTTTTCCAGTAGCTAGGTACAGATATGAGTTGGAGTAAAAACCTGAGCACCACCGAAACTGATGCTTTCAAACTATGATGCTGGAGAAGACTTTTGAGAGTCCCTTGGACAGGAAAGAGGTCAAATCAGTCAATTCTTAAAGAAATTAATTCAAGCTCTTCACTGAAGTTGAAACTTAAAAATTTTGACCACATAATGAGAAGATGGGACTTCTGATGTTGGGAAAGATTGGAGGAAAAGAGTAAAGAGGATGACAGAGGATGAAATGGATAGATAGTATCATGGAAACAACAAGCATGAACTTGGACAAACTTCAAGAGATAGTGAAGGATAGCTAGAAGGGTATGGCTTACTATGATTCATGGCATTACAATGAGTCAAACATCACCAAAAAACAAATATATCATTTGACAGTCACAAAACACTGTAAGATAGTAAATTCAAGTTTTCATCTCAAGGAGTAAGTTAAGAAACTGAGATGTTAAGTATATTGTCCATGGTTAAAAATAATAATAGCAAATGGTTTTCTATATATGTTATCTCATTTGAAGGTCACAAAACCCAGTGAAGTAGGTACTACATAGGCTCTATTACTCTAAAAGAAGCAACTGTCAGTTTTTTTATCCCAAGTCAGGAGCTCTTTTTCCCACTTTATCATGCCCCTTTCCTCTTCAGGCACTTGTAAAAATGTAAACACTTAAAACAACTTAGCCTTCCAGTCAGATTCAGTCATTCATTAACAGGGTTCACCATTCATGTTCTTCCTTTGGTAGATTCAGTATATGCTGAGTAATTAAATCTGACTACAGAAATGCCTGAGTAAATTCTGAAAAAACCTCAAGATTTTATGCAGCTTTTCAAACTGTCAAAATTGATCAAACATGGCTCCAAACCAAGTGTTGCTAAACTCTTGGCACTTAATAATCAGAAGTCTAGGGATTATATCAATTACAGAAATGCATTGTGGGAAGAGGTGAATATTTAAAAAGAAGCTATGGGAGGCGGAGCTAAGATGGCGGAGAGTAAGCAGTAACCTGAACAAGCTCCAAAAGAATTTCGTCCTTGGGAACTAAAAAGTCAATTTGAGCGGATTTAAAAGTGAC
>CM053585.1:184228043-184289145 GCA_028646515.1 Pseudochirops corinnae | reverse complement strand
TCTGGCAAAACAACATCAAAACAGACAGACAAAATACCAGCATCACAGCCATGCCTCCTCAGTCCTTGGCAGTTCCAGGTAGCAGTTGCAGGTGGTAGTTCCAACCGGCTCTTAACAGTCTTTCTCTCAGCAACTCAGGCTCCCCGATACTGGATACTGCTCTCCCAAAGTCCTTCTGGCCTTCTCCAGGCTTGGGCCTCTCTCCCAATTCACGGCTCCTCCCAGTTCAGCCCTCTCTCTTCATGTCAACAAGTCCATCCCATAAGTGGGATTCACAAGCTCAGGGTTTTAACACTCAACCCAAAAACCAAGCCCATACAGGGGCATCTCCAAATTCCATGACCAACACAGCATTCCACGAACAAGATACTCCATCTCCTCAGCTCCCAGCATTTTCTCTGACTGTCCTCCATGCCTATGATGCTCTCCCTCCTCATCTCTGCCTACTGCCTGCCCTAGCTTCATGAGTCCCAATTAAAACCTCATCTTTTACAGGGAGCCTTGCCCAACTCTTCTTAATTCTAGTGTCTTCCCCATCTTAACTGTCCTGTATAATTTTTTTGTATATATCTTTCTACTTCTCTCTTTCATTAGACTGTGACCTCAGTGTGTGTGTGTGTGTGTGTGTGTGTGTGTGTGTGTGTGTGTGTGAGAGAGAGAGAGAGGGAGACAGAAAGGACTATTTTTTGCCTCTTTTTGTATTTCCAGAGTTTGTACAGTGCCTACATAATAAATATTTTTATTTATTTTAATAAATATTTTTAACTGACTGATATGCCTTTCACAGCTATAAGCAAGGAATGAATTCTTAATCAAATATGAAATAAAAGCAATCAGAAAAGATCAAATGATTTTGATTACATAAAATTGAAAAGCTTTTGAACAAAATTAATGCATGTGAGATAAAATGGGAAACAATTACTTGGGGGAGTGAAGATCTTCACATGTTTTTCAGATGTTTGATATCCAAGATATATGAACTACTAATAGAAATACACAACCAAGTTATTCCTCAATAGACAAGGTATCAAATTATATGAACTTCTCAGAAGAATAACTGCAAACCATTATCAGTCACGTGAGAAAAGAAAACTCCAAACTACTAATAGTTACAGAAATAAACATTAAAACAACCCTGAGATTTTACTTCATACTCAGCAAGGAAGAAAAGGAAGGAATATTTATCACACATAGTAAGCTAGGCATTTTACAAATTTATCTCATTTGATCCTTACAACAACCCTGGGGAAATAGGTGCTATCATTATCATCACTATTTTACAGATGAGGAAACTGAGGCAGGCAGAGGTTTAAATGACCCATCCAGGTCACAGAGCAAGTATTCGATGTTGCAAAGTAGCAAAAATGATAAAAGACTAGATAAGTCAACATTAAAGAAATTGTGGAAAGACAGGAACATTAAGGTAATGTTCAGACCACTGGCGATATAAAAAACAACAAAAAATAGTCACTATTTTCAAAGACCTTACATTCTAATAGAAAAAAAAAACACGTGCAAATTATATACAAACAAGATATAGTCATCTCAGAGAAAAGGCAGTAAAATTAGGGCTGTCTGGGAAAGATATCTTTGCAGAAGGTGGGACTTCAGCTAAGACAGAGGACTCAGAGAAGACTAGACTAAGAATTCCAGGCATGGGGGATAACCAATGAAAACAATAAGCATCCTATGAAAAGAATAGACAGGAGGCTAATGTCAGAAGATCTAAGAGTACATAGATAAGAGTTAGGTGTAAAAAATACTAGAAAGGTAGGAAGGAGCCAGGTTTCTTAAAAAGGCAGGTAAAATTGTCAGATTCACAATTTAAAGTAAATTCAGTTTGACAGCTGAGTGAACGATGAATTAGAAGTAGAAGAGAACTGAAAAGGAAGACCAGGCAATATGGTATTGCAATAGCTTAGATGTGGGGAGATAAGGACCTGAATACAGTAGATGCAGTGTCAGAGTACACTACTGATAAAAAGCTGCAAATTAATACAAACATTCCGAAAAGCAAATCGGAATTACATAAACAAAAACAGATGATATGCCCATACCTTTTGACCCAGATATGTCACTTCTAGGTATATACTCCAAGTAAGTCACTAATAAAAAGAGGGGCTCTATGTCCAAATCTTTAAAGCAGCACCTTCTGCAGTTGCAAAGGAAGTGAAACAAGGACTGAAAACAATTGACTGAAAAACTGTAAAACAAACTGTGGTACGTTCATCTAATGAACTATTACTGTGCTATAATAAATACCATAATGAATAAAGACTAACACTGAAAGATTTATATAAACTGATTGATGCAAAGTAAACAGAACTAGGAAAAATACATACATAATGACAAGAGGGAAAATGGAAAAAACACAGAACAATTTGTTGACTATTACAAACTTATAATGAACAAGCTTGGCCCCAAAGAAGAGACATGAAAGGACACCTACCCACACTACTTTAGAGAGGTTGCGGTGAAAGCCAGGGACTCACTTGAGCTTGCCCATAAATTCCTTCAGTTACCTCTAAAAAGTGAATCTCAACAAATTTTAGAGTGGCAGAATCCATTAGGAGACAGTATGTGGCAGATTTCCAGCACAGGACAACACGGAATATCCCATGGGTAGGATCTGTTTAGCCAGGCAGGGGGAGCACAGAGTACAGCACACACTCAATCATAGCGGAGCCAGAACGAGCCCAGGGGGAACCCACCACTGTGGCCCAAGCCTCTCACTGCAGGACAGATCTGTCAGAGCTGGGTAAAAGACAAGCTACTCCTGAGGTTATCAGCCCATAATTTAGATGTTTAGAAGTCACCTATCTGAACTTCTGAGAGACAAGATGGCAGAGTAAATTGTAGGTGGTCTTATTTCCCCTACCCCTTGTTGACCTTGAAAAACCCAGAGAATATTGCACAAGGGTAAAATCCTGAAATAGTAGAACCAGCAGGAAGCATGGGAGGTCTATAGAAAGGGTGTGGCTGTGGCTGTACTGAGGCTGAAGGGGGTCAGTGCAGGACTGGAGGAGTCCCAACAAGACCCACCTCAGCAGACTGGCGGGAGATCCTGAACCCCAGAGGGGTAGAGTCAGCAAGCACTAACAACAAAACCCCAGGTGGACCTCGGCACAGCAAAAGGAATGTGCAGACACCAGTGCAGTGCCATCCACCAGTGACTGATTCTGTCTGAGCTCTAGCCTGGGGCAAGATGGTGGAGACCTGAAGCATTTGAATCACCCCTCTCCCATACCTGACACCAAGAGCTTCAGTGTAACCCTGGGGAAACCCAGAAAATCCTAGCCTCGGCCTCAGTCTCTGCACTCACCAGTCAGCTCCAGCTCAGCACCAGGTGATCTGTAGCATTACATAACCTCTGAAAGAACCAGAGGCCACAGCACACAAAATCAGTAACCAGGCCCCTAGCTTCCAGCACAAGAAATATGGGTCAGAGCCCTCTGTGCCCCAGAAGCCGAGATCTACTTTAAAAGCCAGGAAACAGGCAACCACAATAGGCAAAAAAAAAAAAAAACTGGAAAAATAGACTATAAAATCCTATTATGGTGAACAGGAAGAACAAAATTAACATTCAGAAGAGGATAGAACTGACACTATACCCACATCTGAAACCTCAAAAGGTAAGCTGTACTGGTCTCAAGACCAAAAAGCATTCTTGGAAGAGTTCAAAAAGGATTTTAAAAGCCAAATTAAAGAGGTAGAAGAAAAACTGACCGATTGTTTTAAAAATACAATTGGCAAAATGGAAAAAAATTTCACTGAAGAGAACAACTCCTTAAAAAAAATAATTAGCCGAAAGGGAGGTGAAAACCTAATTGGAGAAAATAAATCCCTAAAAGTAAAAAGTGGCCAAATGGAAAAGGAGGTACAAAAACTAACTGAAGAAAACAATTAATTAAAAGTTACAATTAGAGAAGGTTAAGCTGATGAAAGGCATCAAGAATCAATCAAACAAAATCTAAAGGATGAAAAAACAATAGAAGAAAATGTAAAATGTCTCACTGAAAAAACAACTGACCTGGAAAACAGATGCAGGAGAGATAATCTAAGAATAATTGGTCTACTCGAAAGCCATGATGAAAAAAAAGAGCCTAGACAGTATCTTCCAAGAAATCATCAAGAAAAACTGCCTCGACATCCTAGATCCAGAGGATAAAATAATCATCAAAAAAATCCAATCACCTCCTGAATTGATTCCAAATTGAAATCTCAAATTGAAAACTCCAAGGACAGCGGCACAGTGAAAAGAAAACTGGCCTTGGAGTCAGGAGGACTTGAGTTCAAATCTGACCTCAGACACACAAAAAATCCTAGCCCATGTGACCTTGGGCAAGTCACTTAACCCCAAATGCCCTACCTTCTCTCCTCCAAAAAGCAAAAAAAAAAAAAAAAAAAAGTCGAAGAAAATTTATAACTAAATAATTATGCTATACTTTGGTAAGTTGTTTTATTTGAAATCATACAATCTGAAAACACTGCTCGTATAGTTATAAAACAAATAAAGTAGTTCAGCAGTTCTTAGAGTAACCTACAGTCCCTGAACTTGTTTTAACTTTTTGATAACTATTCATTTCAGTATAACTGGTTTCTTTTATAAACCTATGAATCTCAAACATTTAAAAACATTATTCTAGAAGTCTGCCAAAGGTGTCCTTGATATAAAAAATGTTAAGAACCCCTCTAGTATTTCCTAATCAAGTGGTTCAAGAGATTGTATTCTCATATAATAAATGTTATCATGGTCTTGGTATTCTTAAAAGTAAACATGGACAGTATTTTTATTGTTCTAACACCAAATTTCCCCTAAGCCATTAAATAATAACTAAATTGCAAAGATACTGCCTAAATATTGCAACAAGTAAGCTATTATGTCTCCATTCTCCTGGCATACAAATTTACAATCACTAAAGAAAATAAATATATACATTCCTTAAAAATTGATATTGAGCCTATTCTATGATAGATATACTCTGAAAAGCATTCCTTCTACAATTTTATCATTACTTGTAGGTACCGAGAGTAGTCCTTTTTATCACTCCAATTATACTTCAGGTATTTAAAAGATCTCTCCTGTGAGCTCCGAAGCAAAAACTCATATCAGGATATATACAGCCTTCTCCTGGATCAGAGAATGTCACAACCCTCTTGACCAACTGCCCAATCACAAAGCAATAAGGTGTGGGCTTTCCTGAAAAACAAGCTTCTGGCCACAGGCTCCATGTGACCACATTCAGCCTATTAGGGAGCAGAGTATATTTTCAAATCAGGGAGGGTTCTCAGAGTTACTTAAGCCTATCAGGGGCCTAGGGGCAGGGAAGATCTTCAGATTCCCATAACTAAGGGAAAGGAATAAGCATTTACATAGTACCCCTACAGTGTGCTGTAATGGTAATAGAATTTAAAGGTCTCCCTGCATTGGCTTGGTTTTCAGGTTGAGTGATGAAACCCAGAGCTTGTGAATCCCACTTGTGGGATGGACTTGTTGACATGAAGAGAGAAGGCTGAACTGGGAAGAGCTGGTGCCATGGATTTAGAGAGAAGGCCCAAGCAGAGAGAGGCAGAAGAACTTTTGGGGAGCAGCATTGTGGAGGAAGAGAGGAGAATTGCCGGGGGCCAGAGTTGCTGAGAGAGACAGAGACAGAGATAGAGAAAGACAGAGAGAACTGCCAGCCAAAGCCCCCCAGACTGCTGAGGGCCAGTTGAAGCTGCCCAGGACTTGAGAGCTGCCACCCAGAGCTGCCAAGAACTGAGGAGGCATGACTGTGATGCCAGTATTTTGTCTGTTTTGATGTTGTTTTCGTCTGCTGGTAAAGATGTTGTTTTCATCTGCTGTTGTTGCAGAGATCCTGGAACCTTGCTGTTGGTTCAGGGGTCCTGAGACTGTTCTGAAGGCAGAGAGTGAATTGATGAGGACACTGGCAATGTGGCAATGTATATTGTGGCTTTATTAAGCTTTGTCTCCCCAGGAACAGAGATTTCTGAGAACTTGCTTTGGGTCAAGATGAAGAAAAAAACCTCTCCTGCTTAGGGGGTAACTGATGATAATTATAATTCAGTTGTGATCCAGGGGTGGAGCACTTTGATTTTTTTGTGCTCTATGCCTGACCAAATGAATATACTTTATTTATGACTGGAAACTAATCTCCATTTGAGAAGAGAGACTTTGTGATTGACTAAATGAATGTGCTGCCCAGGGGTGGAGTAGTACATGAACCTTAGACTTTGTGACTGAATTGAGGACTTACTGAACTATTGAATTACACATGGTAAATGCTGTGTTTTGATTTTCTCTTTTCTGTGAATGTTTTGCCTTAATTTGTCACTGAATAAATGGAGAGTTACTATGCTGTTATTCCAAACCTTGGAAGGTGCCTTTGCCTGGCCTTACATGTGCCAGGCACTATGCCAAGAATTTTTACAAATATTCTTTCATTTGGTCTTCACAACAACTCTGTGAAGTAGGTGCTGCTATTTATCCCCACTTCACAAGTGAGGAAATTGAGGCAAACAGAGGCTAAGTGACTTGTCCAGGGTCACACAGCTAAATATGAGTACAGATCTTCGGGCCTAGTGCTCTATCCACTGAATCACCAACTACCTTAAAGGAAGAAAAGGACATTTATGAGGTGAATAAAAAGTAAGCAACGAGTTCATGGCAGTCCTGATGAAATACCTATTGCAGAGCGTGAAGGTTGGGTATTAAGAGTAAGGAGTAAAAATAGGCTCAATTTGGCTGACCATAGAGTATAATAACAAAGAGTACTGGTCAACAAAACTGGAAAGACAAGTTGGGAACACAATCAGTTGTGAAGTCCTGTGGATTCTCTCTCTCAATAATATATCAGTTCGATTTTCTTTGCTTTCATGGTCATCACTCTATTACAAGTCCTCACTTTCTAACAACTGGATGATTGGTCTTATTGACCAAATAGCATACTTGCTCTCTCCCCCAATCCATTCCGAACAGCTACCAAAATAAATGTTCATAAATAAAGCACTGATTTGACTAACACTCCCTAATCTCCCAGGTACTTTCTCAATGAATTACCTACATAATTCTCAATGTTGATGTTGTATGTTCCTACTCACTCTACAACCACAAATAAAATATAAATACCTTAAAGGAGAGAGCTATTTTTATTTTATGGAATACTGCATAGATTAGCAAAGTGCCTTACACATAGGGCTGGAGTGTCAAGTACTAGACTCCTCCCAATGCCTTCCTTTATAAAGGGCAGAAACTGGACTCTGCTCAAGGACTCTGCTCATTCTACTAGCTTCTGCTACCTAGGTTCAAATGAAGAAAGCAAAGACAAGATGTCCAAGAAGCAGGTGTCCCAGTATATCAGCCTGCCCTGTTCCCTTGTCTTTTTTTTTCATAGTCTCTCCCCTCTCATCCATTTAGATTGCATGTTCCTTGAGGGCAAGGTCTGTCTTTCTTTTTATTAACTGTATCTCTATGGCTTAGCCCAGCACACAGCAATCACTTAATAAATACTTACTGGATTGGATAATAGGTACTTAATAAATGCTTACTTCATGAATTAATGGATGGATGGATGAATTAGTATATAATACTAAAGGGCTTGGTCCAAAAGTATCCATCAAAAGGTATCATCTTTATCACTTGTTTAAAAAAAAGCACTGAATAGAAAGCTGAATTCAAATCTCCGTGAGCACTTAAACTTCTCTAGGATCCAATTTATTCATCTTATAAGAGGGGATATAATGGTATCTTGTTTTGCTCCCACAAAAGTTATTAGAAGATAATCAATAGTTGAGGGGAGTCTCTCTTATCTTATTTTACTAAGACAAGGGCCGTCCCAGTCCCAGGGGGGAACTAGAAAGGTGGGGGCATGTCAAACAGCTTGGCAAGCCCCAGTCCTAAGTATCCTCACTACCACACCTACATAATCTGCATGAAGAGAGAATGTAGAGAGATAAAGTGAGGAATTTGAGGAATTTGAACTAATCCTAACTCTAACAGGAAGGATAGAACTGTATAATCTCACTCCTTCTGTATCTGTGTGGGTGTTCCTAGTGAGTACCATACTTGCTTCCTCTTGGGAAGTACAATAAATGCCTTCCTCTGTCCACTGTTTCTGAATTCTTTCAGTGAGAAGAGGCTTGTCTTGTTAAGGGGTGTATCACCTGGATCTTCCTCAGGGCACCCAGGTAAGCAGTGGACAGTGGGAGCTCATCAGGGCTAACTCCCTGACCCTGCTTGGGAAGTTCTTGTGATCCCCATAAGCATGTTTCTCACAATGAAAAATATAGGATTAGATTCTCCCAAGAAGATCTTCTGACTCTAAAATCTACATTCTATTTTATTTCCCAGCTCCATGTTAAATGCCTATAAAACATATCACATAATATTGTGTAAGGGCAGGAACTCCATTTACTATGCCAGTCACTTAAAAGTACCTTAGTTAGCTAAGAAAGTCTCGACTGAATCAATTCAAAGACAGTAAAACAGAGACTTACACCTCTTTGAATCAATCAAAGCCATTATTTTGTGAAAACTTTATCATGCTCTAAGTAATCTTTATAAAAGTTAGGAATTGTCTCAGAATGAGAAAGGCTGGGGCTGACATGCCAGCACACACCTGAAGAGCAAAGGAAGAACTAAGCTGTGGCAAAGAATACAAGTATAAAGGAGAGTAGGAGAATTTTCAACTCTATAGGCATCTCAAAATAGAAGGCAACTGGGTGAGAGAAGTCCCAAGAAAAATTTAGTTTCCCAATCTCTTTTCAGTACCTTTTTCCCCACAGAAAGCATAATTAAATTTGCTGTTTCATGAATCCAATGTTTGCAGTAAACTGAATGTCACCTCAGCCACAAGGTGGCAAGGAGTTAACTAAGGAATGATATAAATTTAAAGGTCAGAGAGCTCAACTTTAGCCTAAATGTTAGCAATTTCCTAACTGGGGGCTCAGAGCCTTTGTGCCTAAACTCATAACTATGTATCTAAAACAAACTCTCTAAAGCTGAAGAGTAAAGCAAGTGCACCTTAAGGAATATCATATAACCACCACCGTGACCTCCCCAGGGATTAAAATGATCAAATTATTGCAATAACTGGTTACAACAATAACATTTTAAGAACAGCAAAATGTTGCCAACTGACTCACTTTTGGTCCAACTGACATTTTTTTCTCTTATTTTTTTGCCCAGTTAAGTCTTTTTTCTATGTGGCACTATTTTAGTTATCAAATCTCTCTGCTGGGGCAAACAATTGTACAGGTGCACAATTTCAATTTGTAACATGTGAAGATTTTCCTGAATACTAATCTCCTCTTTCAAATTCCAACCAGGTTAGTATTAGCTCTTAACTTATTAGAAATTCTTATTTAGACTATCAAGATCAATGCCTGATAGATGCCCTTTTCCCCAAGTCTGAGCCTTTGATTAGTCAGTACCCAACCTTGAAACAATAAAACAATCATCAAGGGTTTTCTATTTCTACGTGGTCACAAATTTCTTTGATAATTTGTTCAAGTATTTTTCAAGGTATGAAAAATTAATTAACAGGTCAGCTGTTTTTGACCCTCTAAAGATATACGTAATAAATTCAACTTGAGGGTCTTTGGAGACTTCTGCATTCTGTGAGTTTTCTTGTATCTCTGCAACAACATTCATCAATTCTTTAAGTACCCTAGGAAGCATACTGTTGGGCTCCAATGATATTAACACATTTTATCATTACTTTCTCTCTCTAATAACTGCCTACCTTCCCATCATAGATGAATTCCTTATTAAATTATTAGTTTATCAGAAACTTATACTCTATTAAAACTGCTACCTTTTCATAACCACACTTTATCAGCTTTCATACTTTATCAACATAATCATTCTTTATCAGGAGTACTTCCCCTTAATCTTCTCTTTACCTTAATCGATATTTTCCTGTTACTTCTTACTTCTGCAAAATTAATCTCTTCTAGTATTTGACCTCTCCACATTTTCTCTCTAAATAACTCTACTGTGTCATTTATAATAACTAATTTTTTGTGTCTTCCTATTTTTTTTCAGATTTCTTATACAGTTCTAGGTTTGACCCATTTGCCACCTGTGAAAAAACCTGGAAAATCATTACAAAACGCACCTGTGATTGAGAAAAATTAAACTAATTTGCAAGCAACTTTGATGTCAGCACAAGCTATTTATGCAGTCTTACCCTTTCACTATGCTCCTTTACAAGTTACATTCCAGTCAAACTTAATCCACTCCAAGTTTTCACTCATTTTACAAATTCCCCACCTTTCTATCTCCACGTCCGTCTTTCCAATTTCTAACCATTTTGTATGGCTTAATTCAAATATCAACACCTTCCACAAAGCCTCCCTTGATTCAACTATCCCTATTTAGAAGTGATTTCTCTCTTTTCTAAATCAACACAGCACTTTTTCCATCTCCTACTTCATCCTGAGATTATACCTTACATTTTAAACTCTCTGTGGACATCTTACTTTTCCTCCCTACCCAAGAGCAAGGATTTTCATTCATCTCTGTATGGAGAGAAGGGACTATGTTTTTCATTCTTCCTAGATCTCTCATACATAATAGTGCCCAAATATTTACTGATTATATACCAAATATCTGAAGAATTTTTCAAAATTGCAAAATAAAACTTCTTTGGAAATAACTGTCCCTTTAATAAAAGTCACCTAATAGTATTAATGTCAACTTCTCTATAATAGCTTATTCTTAACAAGGTACTGTCAGCCTCTCCATATCAGTTATTTGGTACCCATGAACAGATTTCAAGGACTCTATGAACTAGAATGGAAAACTGGACAGAAAACTAAAATGGAAAAAATGGAAAACATCTAAATGAAATTTAGCATTTCCTTCAGTTATGAATGCAGGCAACAACAATGTTCACACCATCTTTAAAAAAATAAAATTATAGGACACTTAGGTGGCGCAGTGAATAGAGCGCCGGCCCTGGAGTCAAGAGGACCTGAGTTCAAATTTGACCTCAGATACTTGACACACTTAGTAGCTGTCTGACCTTGGGAAAGTCACTTAACCCCAATTGCCTTGCCTCCCCACCCCCCACAAAAATGAATAAATAAATAAATAAATGAGGTTTAGCTTCTCTATATTTTAAATGCATTGCTATTGTATTAGGATTTTTTTAAAATTATAACTGCATTTCAATATAATTGGCTTTTTCTGTAATCTCTTTAAATTTCATTTTATGCATTTAAAAATACTATTCGAAGGAAGAGATTCACTGGCTTCACCAAACTGCCAAAGGAACCAATGACAAAAATGAAGGAAGGATAAGAACCCTTGCTCGACAGAATACCATAACTTGTTCTGAAACCCTATTACAATTTAACACATACCTTCTAAACCACGTATGTTCTGATAGGAATAAACAAACCTGGAACAAGGGAAGGGAACACATATTTATATGGGCCCTACTGTGTACTAAGTACTGTACTAATAATAATCCCTTTTATAAATATTATCTTATTTAAGCCTTCACAACAAGGCTGCAAGGTAGGGAATTATTACCATTCTATAGTTGAGGAAACTAAGGCTAAGTGGTTAAGTCACTTGCCCAGGGTCAGGTCTTCCCAATTCCAGGCCCAGTGCTCTATCTACTATACCACTAGCTGCCTCTATGATCATCTATGTAGTTACATTATTTTAAAATAATATACAGTTTGTTTTGAATATCTTGAAATAACTATGCTATTATTTTGTAAGGCTTCCTTAGAACATCTGTCAGGTCCATTATTTCTGCCTTGTAAATGAGCTAAAATAAAACTTCAAGATGGTTAAAAAAGAACTTTTAATTGTCTTCCAGAGTCTACTTTAGCGTTGACTACAGATATTTCTGCTGCATTCTGTATCACCAGGATAGGAAAATCCAAGCTCTCAGAAGCAGATAGCATTAGAAAAAAACTGGGGTTTTGGGAGAGAAGAAAAGCAAATGATAATCTTGCTCGAGCTTGCGCGTGTGCACACACACACACGTGCACACATACACATTCAAAAGGAGGGTTTAGATATTTTGCTTTAAGCTTGTTGCCTGATTTTCAAGGCACTGATTATATAGGATTGTTCTAATGGCAGAGAAAAATCTAACTGATTCCCTTTTTTAATCGATTCTATTTTTTTGTTCTGGCTAAATTACACTTATTGTTCTTTCATTTCTCTACTAAACTTTACAATGCTACATTAGTGTCTCTCAAGTAACAAGTTTTAATAAAATATAGTCAAATGGGGAAAAGGAAAATGAAAAGAGCCTATATCCCTTTTAAAAACAAGTAAGTTCTTTACTTAGGCTAAAAGTTACCTAACCAAACAAGAAACAATATTGCCTTCATTCATTCAAAAATGTATTTAATCCCTTGTATGTGTATAGCACTGTCTAATGTCTGAGAGAGATATAAAGCAGACAATTCAAGGAGCTTATAGTCTAGTTAAGGAGAAGAGAAGATAAAAACTCTATGACAGTACTTTATTTAAGGTTTACAAAGAGTTCTCATGTGTATCTCTATGAAGTTTAGCATTCAAGTAGTATTATTCCCATTATGCAGATAAGCAAAATGAGGTACACAGAAGAGAACTAAGTAGATACTGTCAGCACAAGAACTCATCTCAATCTCTTGGAGTCTAAAACTAGTACTCTTTCCATTACATTAGGTTGTATGTTGTACAATAAGGCAGAGGAGAATGCAAATAAAAACAAACCATACAGTAACAAGTAGTACAAGAGGTCAGAAAAGTGAATGAACACTGGAGGTCAGAATGGCATCAATAGGACTTCTTTTAACAACAACCAAAAAGTCACATTTATATAGTGTTTAACTTATTTGAAGCACTTTACAAATATTATTTTGTTTTCATTATTTCATTTAATATTTCAAAACAACCCCTAGGAAGTAGATGCTATTATTATCCCCATTTTACAAATGAGGAAATATGAGGCAGACAGAGGAGAAATGACTTACCAAGGGTCACAAAGCTATTAACTATCTGAGCCAGGATATAAACTAAGGTCTTCCTCCTTCCCGGTCCCACACACCCTATCCACTGCACCCAAACAGCTGCCTAAGACAGGCATGAGGTAGGCCTTGAAAAGAAAAGCAGGGATTTCCACTAAGAGAACTGCCAGCAAGGACCACAACAAGAGCAAAGACAAGGAAGGAAAAATGAAAGGAACATGGAAGCTTTTTTAACAGTGAAAGGTGAAAAGACCAGTCTCATCTAACAGAGTCTAGAGGGAACATACAATCAAAATCAAAGTTTAAAAGGCAGGCTGGAATTAGATCACAGAAAGTCTTAAAAGGGACCCGAGGAAAATCATGTGAACCAAAGCAGTGTCCAGCATATTACTCTGGTAACCATGTGCTAGATGAACAGAAGATGCTAAGAGACCAGAGACGAGTGGACCGGTTGAGACTGTTCAGGGGAAGGGGGATGTGCTGACTCTGGGTTGTAAAATACTGTGGATGTAGTTGATCTAGTGGGTAGTTTTGCTAAACTACAATGTCTTTTTCCTTTTTAATCTTTGTTACCAAGGATGGTTCACTAGGCAGGGGAAGGAGAAGGAATATATTCAGAAATGAAAGTGATGTAAAAGCAAAAGAATATCAATAAATATTTTTAAATTAGCCACAAAAAAGAAGTTACCACACTAATCCACACATGAGGCTGAGAGCCTGGAACAGTGTAGTTGCAATAAGAACAAGAAAAAAGAGAGATGAGAAAATGAGGAGGAAGAAGAAACAGAACTTGACTGAATATAGGACAACAAAATAAAGGAAAAATTCAAAGAGCGTGATAAAATTTCTAGTCTGGCTGACTGGGAGAATGGCTGTCAGTGACAGCAATTACCATAAAATCTATGCTTAATAAATGCTAGATGACTAAGAAATAGAATAAGCTGCTAGTTAAGTCAATTATTAGAAACATAGAATATAATGTCAATAATCAAGACAACTCTCTTCCTGTCTTCATGACATTACCCTGAAACTTAAGGTTGGAGTAGGCATTAGAATCATGGCCATTTTATCATCTATCTGTGGCATCCTGAAACAGAAAGAAGAGAGAACTAGGCAAATAAGTCAGTTTGTATATAGTGAAATAGGATAATGGAGATAGAAGACAAGGCTCATTACCTCATTTTTTAACCTACCTTTTAAAATCCTCTACCCTCAGTCCAACTCCCGTAGCATGGCAATGACGCTAGGGAATCATGAAGGCTGTGCAAAATATGAGAAAAACTCTGGCATCTAAGACTAACTATAGGTTTACATTATTTTTTGAGAAATGAACTCCCTAAATTTGGAAAGAGGCTCATCACCATAATTTAGCTGTCTGGTGGTTTTTCTTTTGTTTGAGGTTTTTTGTGACAGCAAATCATGAATACCAGTATCAACTAAAGCCTAAAAGGGTTACAATGTATATCTGTAAATGGAATATTCAGTATAAAAGTTTCTTTTTTAAAACTGTAATGCTTCACTTAAAAGTAAAGGCCAGGTATACCACAAAGTTTACATTTTTCCTCTAATGGAAAAACTTTTGTCCAAATGGCTAATTATGTTACAAATTCAGGGGAAAAGAGTACTTTTTCCCCCCTTGACATTACAGTTCAGAAGTCTGTAGTCCTATGAGTTTCAAAGGTTATACATAAAAGCAAGATTTAATTATCTAACTGACCAACCAAAAGATGGTCAGCTAGGAATTTGTTTTGTTTATCTCTGACTATGACCAAATGATTCTGCTGTGCATATTTTGACCTTGAAACAAGATGCTGAAATTTTACTATTCCTGTGTAAAAAGAAAGAGATTTTATCAATCACAAAATAACTCTTCCCATTCTGCTTTTCCCCTACCACACAAATATAGTACTCGTTACTAGATCTAAGTTACCCTTAGGAGCTCTGAAAGATGCCTTCGGAAGGATATATTTTCTACTCCCTCCCTCCCCATTTTACTGTAAGTTAGCTGCTACTTAAAAGGTCCTGTATAGTACATTAGGTTATGGTTTTTAAGCACGGGTGTTCTTTCTGCAACAGCTCTGAGCCTTTGAAAGTGTTCAGAACAGATGGATGATCTGAACTTATGGATGTCCCCACCTGTCTGAGAGAGGTGAAAGCTCAGTGGAGAGCAATTACAAGTAATATTAACGCGTTGGCAGAAGTTAACTGTAGCTTATCTATAGTTAGTTCAATGCAGAACAGGAGCTAACTGAACAGCAAAGTAGGCATATTAGATACTTCTTCCCTGCCTCCCTCATTTGCTTTTTCTCCTAATTCAGGTTACCTGAAAAGATTTTTAAAGGGGGGGAGAGGCAGAGAGAAGGGAAGGAAAGCTATACAATAGTTACACAATACAGTCTCCAACAAACCTCCAAGAACATATAACAACATGTTTTACACAAGATATTTATAGTGAGAAAAGGAGAAAGCTAATATAAACACTAAATTTCACTCTATATTTCTAAACCAACTAATTTAAATGGCATCTGAACCAAGTAAGAATGCAATGAGAAATTCTACTATACTCATAATTCTGGAGCTGTTAGGGTTAATGAAATTCATGCTGGAATTGGCAAGCTGAGGAAAAAAGAGGACATTTCCTCAAAACCCACATGACAGAAACATACCACAGCAAGGGCCAATCAGCATGGGATGGGTGTGGTAGGAGAAGGCAAGAACAGAAACAGAGGCCAACTGCAAGATGTGAGGGGTGTGTTTGCCTCTAAAAGAAAAGGGGGGGGAGGGGTAGCCCGGGACACAATCAAGTTTATATCAAAGAGAAAAAGGTGAATATCCAACTAGTATCAGCACCCACAAAACTGAGCAGAGCTGATAAACATATTAGCATATGCAAATATATGATCTTTGAACAGGCATTTCCCTATAAGTTACTGGCGTTACAAAAGTTCATTTTGTTAAACTGGTTTCTCAGAACTTGGGGGGGAAGCTATAAATGGTGGGTAGTTTCCCAGGATAGCCCACAGAAGCCTATTCAACTCACAATGTAGCTGAAACACTGTACCATTGCCAAAAAAAAGTACACATCATTCCAACACTGTTCAACAACGCAGCATAGCACAGAATAGAAGCAGCACTAGATTTGTAAGCAGAGGACATGGGTTTAAATCCTAGTTCTGTTTTTGGACTGGACTCTATCGTAATCCCAGCATCCCACCCCCACCCCACAGCTTGCACTCTTCTGGACTTCATTAATGCTCATCAGAATCTCATCATCCTGCAAGATCACATCAACCTTGACACTCAAATATCCTCAGTACTCCAGTCTGAATAGAGGATGGACTGTGGTGAGGGCATCCAGGACATCATCTTTTCATTTCCTACCCTCCTTTGGACTCCAAAATGCCCCACTGCTATGACTACTCCCCAACCCCCAATTAGGCTCCCCTAATCCCTTTGTGTGTTTCTTATTTCACTCTTCAGGTTATAAATTCCAGGAGTGTCTTTTTTCATATTTGTATCCCTGGGATTTAACACAGTGCTGGCACACAGTAGGTGTATAATAAATTCTTATTGACTACCTGGATGGTTCTGTCTCTTCACTAGCTATGTGATCTTGAACTAAATGCTTGAAGAACCAGAGACTCAAATTTTCTCATTTGTAAAATGTTTTCATTCAAGTTTCAAAGAATCTTAGGATCTAAAACTGGATTCAAGTAACCCTTCAACTAGATAGGATTAAAAAAAAAAAAAGGTTCTGAAAAAGCCCTGAACATAGTTACACTTTACTTACTTTCACAGATTTATGTATAGTATAAAGAAGAAAAAGATGATAGTCACAGAGGTAAAATTAAGACTATGAAGGTGGGGTAGGGAGATCCACCTTGCCCTACTGGAAAGCCAGAGGGGTGATGGGGGAAGATATAGGAGAGAGCAGATTGGGGGAGGGGGTATAAAGTGGGATCGCTGTTTTGGAGTGGTGGGAAGGGGAAAGACGGGGGGAAAATCTGCAACTCAAAATCTCATAGAAATGAATGATGTAAATTAAAAATAAACAAAATTTAACAAGACCATGAATGGAGAAATATCAAGAAAATATATTTTTAAAAGGAGCACAAGGAGGCAGAACTGGATATCATCATTACTATGATAATAATAATGATAATGATAATAACAGCATTTGTATAGTGCTTACTTTTGTGCCAGGCACTGTGTATTTTCAATTACTATCTCACTTGATCCTCACAGCAACCCTGCAACGTAGGTGCTATTATTATCCTGATCTTGTAGTAGAGAAATTATAGAGGCAAACAGGTTAAGTGGCTTGCCCGAAGTCATAGTAAGTGTCTGTGGCTAGATTTAAACTCAAATTTTCCTAACTCCAGGTCCAGCTCTCTTCTCTCTCCACTGTGCCACCCAGCTGACTTTGAAAACTTCAGAAAATAGAGTTTCTGAAAAGTCAACTCTGAAATGGGAATACTACTAGTCCCCCTACCTCACAGAATCAAGTAGGAAAAGCCAGTTGTAAATCATAAAGTACTACATGTGAACTCCTTCTTACTAAGGAATTAACCTTTAAATCTATGAATTCAGTTGAAGAGCCCTAGGGAGCTGCCTGAGGCATATACAGGTTAAGTGACATCCCACCCACAGAACAGTTTAAATTTCAGACAAGATTACAATCCAAATCAGTTTTCTTGATTTCAAACTATGAATAGAAGAAGTAGTTCAGGTATACATCCCTTGAGAGCAGGGACAATTTCATTTTCATCTTTGTACCTGGTATGTGGTATGTGCTTAATAAACATTTGTAAATTAATTCTAGCACTTGAAGAAAAGTAGAGAATTATAAAGTAAATAGAGTGGAAGTTCTGAAAGGGACTTGACAGTACTTTTTAAAATTACATATATACATATATACACATATAAATATACATATAAATAAAATGGGTTCTTTATTATACATAACTTCTCTTCAAGACACATTTTTATTTTTTGTTTGATATGGACATAACACTAGTAAAAATTCTTCTACTTCTCAATCAGGATTAGAACAATGTTTTAGCATACAAATGGAAAAACCTGTCACCACATGGTCTGTGCACACATCAATTCCATCCTGACAAATAAGTAGAACACTCTATAAAGATAAGAGGCATACTTCAGTCTTCAGAACACATACTGAAATCATAAACTTTCACCAGAATCAAAATGTATTAACCTGTTTCAGCATACAGATCCTAGGTTACAGATATGACACTACCACAACAACAGCCTATCAAAGTCAAATAACATTGCTTGATTGTTCTAAAAAGCAAAAGCTACAAGGGCAAAACTAAAACACCACCAAACTATATGACTGCTAGTGCTTGAGAACACCAAAAGAACAGATAATAAATGTCGGTGAATATTATAAATGTGTTTTGCTTCTGCAGAAAAGCTACTATTAATCACATTTAAATTCATTGTTTCTTTGATGTTACTATTGGTGTTGCTCCTAAATACTTCTTCCCTCCTCAATACTCAACTAAAATTGCAGAGACAAGGAAACAATAGTCTTCATGAGCAGAAGACTGAAACTGGTAAGTAACTTCCAACACACATCGAAATGTTAATACTATCAATCAAGTTCCTGTATCAACTAAATTTCTGGTCATTTAAGAGTTGTGGGAAAAGTTTCCATTAAAATGTCTTAAACGAATATTAATAACCAACTTGAAGATAACTCAATTTGTCCTTGGCCTGAAGGAGGGAGGGGATAAAATTTTAAAAACAGAAGAGAAACTGACACTACTACTACCAAGATCTATATTAAGCTTACACTTTAAAAAGACAAGGTTGAAGCCCAGGATTATTACATAGCCCACAACTGCTAAAAAGCAATATGTCCTGGTATATAAGGTACTTGTCTTAAAAGCCATGAGAATCGCAGCTCAAGACCCACTTCTGACATAAGGTGGCTGTGTGACCCTGGGTAAATCATTTACCCTCCCCATACTCTGGGCAACTCTACCTAAAGACTTTAAACTACAAAAGGAAATATCGATAGAGGAAATACCTCACCTGGAAATTTTAAATGCCGAATCACCAAGAAAACCTTAAGAATGTGTCCTCTAGTTCAGGGAAGATACCAAAAGAAAAGACTTTCTATATGGATGGTGAAAAGAACTACCCAGTCCCTACAACTTCTGACTTAAAAGTGTTATATGAAGAGGATATAAGGCTTTTTCTTATATTAACTAACCTAAACAGTCATTGGGCAAATCAGGACACAGTTAAACAAATGCCCAATTTCTCTACTTAAGTAGAAAGAACATTAGATTTAAAAAGTAAGACCAGCTGTATTGAGTCTCAGCAGCACCATTTACCAAACTTCACTTAAACTCTCTGAACACAGGCTTCCTTATTTGCAAAATAGGAATAATTAAAACATAAATCGGAAAATTTTTAAAAATCTGTCTATACAAATAAGATACAGGTACATCTTGAGTTAAGAACACAAAAGCTGAGCACAGATCAATCTAGGTTATTAATGAAATCACAGTGTAGGTGTAATGATTGCAATCATTTTTTTTCTCAAATTCTCAGCCAAAAAAAAAAAACAAAACAGATTTTAATTTGTGACTACAAGAAAGAGGTCAGAGTGACACTGAAAATAAACTTCTCCTAATGGCAAATAAGCATCAATTTTGATTTGTTAGAAATTATTAATTACTTCTCTGTCTAAATAGTCTTACCAGTCATTGTCTATAGGTGACTGAAAACAAAAACATTTTTGACATAAAACTGCTCAAGTAACTATGCAGTACATTTTGCTGACAGGTTACAGTATTTCAGTGGTCAAGAAATAACATGAGATTCAAAAAAACTAAAACTTCTAGTTTGCAGACCAGAATGTAAGAGGTAACATGTCTGCCCTGCCTTATTTATGACATCGTTGCTAAAAAACGCATGTAAGTCACATGCTGGTGCTTGTCCCGACTCTTCTTTTCTCTTCCCTTCAAAAAACTGCATGGAACACTACCAAGCTCACACAAAATGAATACAGGAAAGGGGAGAGGAAAGGAAGAAAGAAAGAAAAAAAAAAACACAAGACTGGGCTCCACCAGTGGAAGGCGTTCCACAAGAACTGCTACGGGGTCAAAAGTTTACAGTGGTTTCAATTTCACCTTTTAGCAGCCAATCAGAGAACACAGGCTGCACGCTGACCCTCCGGCAGCAAATGAACATTAACTCCTTGGGTACCAGGGTTATATACATTCTTCTCCTTTACAGATTATATTTTGCTTCCCAAATCCCAACACTCCCTCCTTCTGAGAATGAAGAGAGAAAATTAGGCTAAAGTCATGTTTTTCTTCAAGGCTATATTTTGCTCAGCTGTGTATTTTCAAAAATAGGCATTTAAGGAGTAAAAGAGAATCCATTTTTTCTCCTTGAAAGTTCAATTCAAATCAAACATTTATTAAGTACCATATCCCATATATGAAAGTTTCTCTCTTCCGTTTCTAAGAGACAAAACACTACTAACATTACTATCAAGACAAATAACATACTTAGGGCTACAAAACTGATTTATTTGCAAAAAGTTGTACTTCTCAGAAGAGAGAGAATTGATACATTTTAAGATGAGACTCCATTGTACGGTTTGGCTGAATTTCTATCATAAAACTCCATTAACATTGAGAAGAGGATGTCTGGGGAATTTTTTAAAAACTAGTTTAACTTCCCATCCAATATTCAGTACAAATAAGTTAACTGGCTTGGTATTTTCATGTTGTGCAGGGACAAAGGAAATTACCTAAAATTTAGGATAATGGTGGAAAACGCTATCACATTTTTTAAAACAACGCAAGTGTACTTCATCTCCTACAAAAATGTGTTTCTGATCACCTACTTTTTTAGGGAAAAAAAGACTAGAAACAGAGGTGTCTATAAATCCTGAGGCTTTGTCCCGGGGCACCATCATGGAGGTGGGAAGGGTCTTACCTGGAGTAGTCCAGAGATACAACATCCCCAGGTGTGCAGAACTCCTCCCCACTCCCTCCTTCCCCACGCTCAAGGGCAAAACTCAGATTGTACTCAGCATGACTTCTCTCACTGATGAAAGATTATCTCCACAACTGGCTCCCATATCTCCAACCATAAGCTGAGTCACTGACCAGTCCCCCTACCCCAAATGTTTTTGCCCCAATTCCTGATTACAGTTCTGACCTGAAGTAAGTAAAAGTGTGCTCAAGTCCCCAGAATGAGATCATTATGAGTGTGTCTAAATGCAAGGCCTCTACTTCTTCACAAACTCTCTCAACCTTCTGTATTCTGTGGGATTTTAATTCCTAGTCTTATCCTGAACTGCTCTCAAAGGAATCTTAAAAATCATTTAGTCCATTCACCCTCCTTTACAGACGCAGAAAAATGAAGACCAGAGAGTGAAATGACCTGCCCCACTCCACAGACGCAGTGAAAAACAGGGTGAGGACTGAAACCTACATCTTCTTCCTAATTCCAGAATTCTCTCCACTACACAGTCTATTCAGTGAGTATAACACTTCCTCTCCCAGGGCCACAATTTCCTCTTCTATAAAATAAGATTGTACTGAATTTTCTCTAAAATTCTATTATCTTAATTTTTGCCCACTAACAAATACCATTTGAAAATTTATCTAGCTTTATTTCTGATTAATTTCCATGTCTTTCCCTCCCTCCGGCTTTTGCCTATAGAAGCTAACACTTCAAAGATACTAAAGGTACTTCTCATTTTTTAAGAAAGCCTGAGCTGTATCCTTTGTTAATGGAAATCACTCCTAATATGTCCACTAGGTAGGTTTTCTATACACTTAAAAGTTGGACATAACCATCCATAATCTAATTTCTCCAAATGTGTTGGCTACACTCAAAACTGAATTAAATGCTATAAGTAAGCAAAAGAAGACTACTATGCACAACACAAGAAATCTGTACTACTCAAAAATCTGATTGTTTTCAAAGGCAACTGTTGGCACAGAGGATAGATAGAGTGCTGCACCTGAAGTCAAAATATCTGAATTAAAATCACACCTCCAGCATTAACAAGCTGTCTTACCCTGGGCAAAGTCACTTGATCTGTTTGCCTCAGTTTTCTCAACTGTAAAATGGAGATAATAATCACACATCTCAAAGGATTGCTGTGAGGATCAAATGAGATATTTGTAAAAAGTGTTTAGCACAGTGCCTGGTACACAGCACATGGTATATTAACACATTCCCTCCCCTTCACCTCTACATAAGGCATGTTTACACTAAAACTGCATTCCCCCCAATCAAATGCATCATTTCAATATTAAATAAGCAAAAGTATAAAAATTCCAATAGTCTACAGTCAATATTTTCCAAAATTAACACAATCTGGGGCCAAATTCTAGACACCATATTAATATATTGCTTCTAAAAGTCATTGTAAGCACTTGGGGGGGAGATCTTTAACCTTTTTTGTGTCATGGAACCCTATCCTTCTTGGACAAGTTTAATAAAATCTATATGGACCCCTTCTCAGAATAATATTTTTAAACATATAAAATAAAATACGTAATATTTTTTAAAAGTAACTAGCTGTACTGAAAAAAGTTATCAAAATTATTTTTTAAACTTCCCCAAACTCCAAGTTAAGAAAGCCTAGGACTAAGGAAATGATCCCACAGGGGTCCCCTTTTTTCACTTTAAGTGCGTTGCCTTGCCACAGAAATTTCATTTCACATTATCTCCATAACATTTCTAATATATCAATATGCATAAGAGCACATCAATTAACACAGAGTAGTACTATGAAATTTTTTTTTAAAACCTACAGCACAAATTAGAGCATTGTTTGCACAGCAAATTCACTCTTAATAGCAGTATGTTATATCAATAACATGACAAAACTAATGATAGAACTCTCTCTCCAAAATTTTATTTTTATTGTGTAAAAACTAAGCAGATTTTCTAGTAACTATCAAGATTTCATTACTAACATTATAATTTAAAATTATATATATTGTCCAACAAAATGGCTACGCTTTTGAAAAGATTTAGGTATTTTAACAAGCCTTCCTGATGTCTCCTTTAATACTAAAGTTGGAGGAGTCATTCAATATATCTTCTTTTTACAAGATGGCCTCATTTTGAAAGAAAATGGATGCGATAAAATTTTACATCAAGTCAGCATGTTACCAAGAAGGTTTTTTGTGTGTTCTGAATTTGATTAATACAAGCCAAGGTCACTTCCTGAAAGATGCCTACCACTGCAGCTGCAGGCAAACTAGGCTTCGGTGTGTTCTAAGGCTGGGGGAAGGGAATGGGTGTTGGCATTTAGTAACACTGAAAGAGCTCCTATGAATTCTGGTTATCATATAATGAAAAAACAAAATTCTCCCCAACACACTAGATATATAAAAATTAAAAATTTCTATTATCCTTCAAATATTTTAAAAAAGTTAAATTATTAAAATATAATTAAAATGTTTATACAGAATGCACATTTCAAAGCCATTCTTTGTGTTAACACTATTAAATCATTTTGGTTAATATGGTACGAAATTACTAAATACTATCCATAAAATACTTAGCAATCAATTCTCCTACCTACCCTCATCATGCAGCATACCTATTTAAATTGAAACCTCTAAAGTAAGTGAAATCACAAGAGATCCACAATATTAATTTTATCTAGAACTTAGAAAAGAACAGCCACCAACAGTGAAAGTTCAATATACAAAACTAACCTTTCATAAGACTTAAACTTAATGTAATCTTCCAGATATTTCAATAAAAAGCCTATACAAGCCTGCTTTTGTTGTGCTCAAATAAGAATATATTTAAATAACTAGGATATTTCACCAACAAGCAAAACTTTCACAAAATATTCACCAAGGCACCTATTTAGTTCAAACTTCAAGCACAGGAAACCTCTGTGCTTTTATTAATCCTCTATGCTCAATTCTTGAGTAAAGTGGGGGTTGTCTTTCTGTGTTACATTTTTTTCTACCCACAAATGCTTCCTGCCGAAATTTATGGCAGCAGTCTGTAGAGATTACATATTTATATAGAGAACTTTCAAAAGGGTTTGGAATTCCATGGAAATGCTGTCAATGGGGAATTTTTGTTGGCTTTTTAGTACAGTACCTAGGAAAAGAGGAGCTCCCAAATTGTTAAATGCTGTAGCACATATAACACAAAGCCTTATGATTTCTTATCTTTGCAGGATGTTCAAAAAGCATTATCTTTTCTGAAATAACTTTTCAGGATATAATTCTGTCCCTCCCTTGTGCTCCCCACCCTCTTCTTCTCATGCAGGTCTGTCCAGTTATTTAAAGAAACAGCTTGATTCTGCTTACAGACTCTTCCATTGCAAGGACTGGAAGGAAAAGGACTGTTATTTAATTTTTTGTAGAATTCATTATTTTGCAAATTGCTTTTAAATTATTTCATAAAAAATAAAGCCATACTCAGAACAAGTTCCTGGGGCCTAAAAAAAAAAAAACCCCACCCAGCCCCAGAGCTTGCAATTGACCCAGTGGGAACCTAGTGGACCCTAACTCAGAAACCAGTGAGATAACCTATCATAGGAATGAGGTCACAAAGGGGCCTTACTTAAGATGAATAAGAGGAAAAGATGCAATTCCTCTGCAATTTCACACATTTGGTGAAGAACAAAAATTGTTGTTTTCAGTTTTCCTCAATTTTTCCCTATGCTTTTCTGAACATTTAAACACTAATCCACTGTTGCTACCAGTGATTCACTGTAGTGAATACATATAATAATCTTTGCTTTTTTGAGGAAAACCAAGAGTTACTTGAATTATCTGCATGCTCCAAGAATGCAAAGTTACAGAAAGGAAAGAGGAATTATGTATTCAAGATCCAATCCCCACCCAGTGCTTGGCATCCTCCTCCTAGGTACAGAACATGTTAGTGCACTGCCTCAAGAGGCAACGAGAGAACTGAAAACTACTGCTTGGTCCAGGACCCTGCTTAAATCCCAAACCTAAAACCTAAAAGCAAATAAAATTTCAAATTCAACAAGATGAAGCTGGGAGAAACCTTTAAGGTCATCTAATTCAACCCCCTTGTTTTAGAGCTAAGGAGACAAATTCAGAGAGGGCAAGAGACTATTATAGAAGCAGTCAGATATAATGAAAAGGCCTATCTCCTCTATCTCCTCATACAGTTCTTTTCCTGTCCACCTGGCATCATTGAATGAAAGAGATATAATATCCAAAAATAAAATGAGTTGAAAGATGAAAGCCTAGGCGAAGATTTTAGGCAAGCAGAAGCCAAGTAGATATAGCACCTGTCAAAATAGTTTTAAAAGCATTAAAACTTTGGAGAATCACTGGTTTTGCTTAGAAAAAGTCTTTTAAATATTCACAGAAGCTTTAAATGTCTTTTTAAGACCATCAGACATTTTCTGTCATATCAAGCTAGAAAACTTGGATACAGTATTGCTAAGAAGTTTAAAATTTACGATAATGTATGTAACAGCCCTTTTTAAAAAATATTTAATTGTTATTAAAATGTCTAAATCTTAAGGCTTCCGTGTAACTATTTTTTTTAGACGGGGAAGGGCACAGCAATCGGAGTTAAGTGACTTGCCCAAGGTCACACAGCTAGTAAGTAAGTGTTAAGTGTCTGAGGCCAAATTTGAACCCAGGTCCTCCTGACTCCAGGATCAGTGCTCTGCTCATTGTGCCACCTAGCCACCTCAATGTAACTATTTCTTTAAGAGCATACTAGACTTAGAAGGGGGTCCAAGTATGGAGTTTTCTAAATGAAACACTTGTTCTCTGATCAAAAAATGGTGGACTTTGCAACCCCAAAGTGTCTTCTAACACAATAAGAGTAGAATAAAGCATTTGCCTTCCATCAGTCTGAAAAACAAAAGATTGATCAGAGACTAGACTCCAAAACCACTATTTCTGGTCTTAAAAACAAGATTAGTATATCTTGTAAAAGAACCATACTTAAAGCCAGCCACATGTGATTAAAACAAAAAGGTTTAACTACTTATAAGTCTTGAAGACCATCAATTTAAGATCATATTTCATTTTTGTGGCAACTTGCTGATAAGACATTTACAACTGCTGATAAGGCACTTAAGGACTGAATCACATTTCCTTGTGCTATACTTCAAGTATTTCAAAATAAGTATTAATTACACATCTTTTTTCTTAACTCTTTAGGTATGTAGTCATGTGATGAGCGTCAGAGTACTTTGGACTCATGAAATAATCACATAATAATTAGTATTATAGTTAATTATTATAGGTTTTATCTCATTATCAAATGGTAAAATCTTCATAAAAGGGAGATTTTATTTTATCTCTGTATACTCTTTAGTCCTAGAAACACTATCAACAATCACAGAGAGAAATGGGCCTAAAATGAAATAAACCAAGATACCATAAAAGAAAAAGAGAAATGAGCAGTCTTTCTCAAAAGATTCCTAATTAAAATATATAGTATCCTAGGTTCCTGGAAAAAGGTACTGTAAGTTCAAGAACCACCTAAATTTAGTTTTGGCACATTATACAGTTAGTCTTTTAATTGTGAACTGATTTTAATTTTAAGATGGCAAAACAGTCATATTTTAAAAAGGTCATAATTTACCATATTGTGGTAATAGTATTACCATACTATATTTCCATAGTACTACAGAATACATCCTTGATTATCTCCGATATCAACCAATAAGTTTTTAAAGGAAGAAATAATCCTAAAACACTTACTTGTAGACTTTATCAGTCCTCTGAGATTTAAACATATCTTTTCTCAACAATAAAACTGCTAAAACGGCCTATTTTAAACCTAATTCAGTGAACCATTTTTTGAAATTGTCAATATACACACTATATTGTCTATACAACAAATCAAATGCAAAATTTAAGAATTTAAAGTACTCATTGAAAATCTATTCTGCTTATGCCAGTAAACTGCAAATGAATGGGTAACCCAGGCATAAAAAGCCATAAACAAATTAGAGGAGAAAGGAAGGAGATACCTCTTAAAAATAGTAAAGATGACAGAAAAGGAAGTAAACTGTTTTGGCAATATAAAATTGAAAGGTTTCTGAACAAAATCAATACAGCGAGAGTAAAAAGGAAAACAACTGACCTGGGAAAAAATATTTCCAGCAAATTTCTCTAATAAAGATTCGATATATCCAAGATGTATAGGGAATTCACACGAAGATATATAAGAACAAGAACCATTCTCCAATAGATGGAGAAAGGACATGAACAGGCAGTTCTCAAAAGAATAAATATAAGCTTTCAACAATCATGTGAAAAAATGCTTCAAATCAAATTCCCTTCAAATAAGGGAAACACAAATTAACTCTGGCGTTCCTCCTTGTCCTCAGCATAGTGACAAAGGCAACAAAGCAGAAGAGTCAACGTTAGAAGAATTGTGCAAAAACAAGCATATCAGTACATGTTGGTAGAGCCATGAAATAATTCAATCCTTCTTGAAAGCAATTAGGAACTATGGGAATAAAAGAACTAAAACACCCAAATTCTCTAATCCAGAAATCCCATTGCTAGGCATATAATTCAAAGGGGGCTACTGACGATAAAAATCTATATACACCAAAATATTTATATCAGCATTTTTTCGTAATAGACAATAACTGGAAACAAGGCAGATGATCATAAATGGGTAATGCTAAACAGTGTATCTGAACTGCAGAGAAGCATGAAAAGACTTCTAAAAACTTATAAAAAGTGAAATAAGCAGGCCCACAAAACAAGTATACGTAATGATTATGACAACATAAAAGGAAATAACAAGAACAAAGCAACTGAAACTGAATGCTGTGAAATTATAATGACCAAGCATGGCCACAAATAAAAGATATGAGAAGACAGGTACCCCCTTGTTGCTTTGAAGAGGTCAAGGACATATGTTGTCAGGCTATTTCAATTTCTGGTTTATTGGATAAACTGCTTTATTTCCTCTTTTGTTCCATCTTTTGTTAAAGGGGATGGCTCTCTAAGAGGAAAGGGCAGAGAGAAATGTAGTTGATATTTAAATGACAGTACCAGAAAAATATGTTTTTTAAAATTCTGAGGTTATACCTCATACCCAATCAGATAGGCAAAATATGTAAAAATGATCATGGTTAGAAGGGCTATGGGACAACAACTAGCAGTGAACACTAATGCACTGCTAGCACTTGTAGAATGGTTCAATCCCCTCTAGAATGTAATTTAATATCATACCCAAAAAGTCACTAAATTAATGCAGGCCTTTTGTCCCAGCAATACAACTACTCCTCAAAGAGAACAAAGACAGAGGTAAAGGAACCATGTGTACAAAAATACTCAGATGGGCACTTTGTTGTAGCAAAGAACAGAAATAAACTAATGAATCAATCAACAAGCTTTTAAGTACCTCCTATGTGCCAGGCACTGGGGCTATAAAAACAATTAATAAAATCATCAAATTCACAAGGATCTTATATTCTAATAGGATAGACAAGTGTGTGTATATGTGTGTACATATATACACAAATATGCATGTATGTACATACACACACGTATTGTTTGTGTACATGGAGCTATATACACATATATGTACAAATAAATCCAACATACTTTGAAAGAGAGGGCACCAGAAGTTTGGGGAAATCAGGAAAGGCTTCATGTACAAAGAAGTACCTGAGTGTCTTCTTTACATTCCAGGCCTGGGAGACTTCAAAGGCACATAAAGAGGAGATGGAGTATTATATGTAAGAAATTTGAACTTTATGCCAGAAGTAATATGACAGCAGCAGAATTTACTAAGTAGAGGAGTAAAAGGCTCAGATCCTTACTTGAGGAAAAAAGAACACTTCTGCAGCATTATGTAAGAACAGACTGAAGTGGGGAGAAACTTGAGGTAGGGAGACCAATTAGGAAGCCATTTCAGTAATGAAGGGTGATGAGGGCTAAAATGATATCTGTATACAAGAGAAGGTGGCTTTCAAAGATATTATAAAAGTGAAAATGACAATGTATGACAAATGATGAGGCAGGTGGTGAAGAAGAGTAAAGAACAGAAGATGACCACATGGTTGTGAACCTGGGAGACTGGAAAAATGGCAGGAGCTAGGGTAAATCACTTAATCCCAATTACCCTCCTTTCCCCTCTCCAAAAAGCAAAAAAAAAAAAAAAAATGGTGGGGGCTTCAATAGAATGGAGGGAGGGAGAGGGAAAGAGAGAGAGAGAAAGAGCACAAGAGGAGATAATAAGCTTGGTTTTGGACATCAGTTTGAGATTGTCTCTGGGACATGATTTAGGACTGAAGCTCATGGGAGACAAACTGGGCCTAGATATATGGATATGGAAGTTATGCACATAGAGATAACTAAACCCATCACAACTGATGAGGTAGTCACCAAAAGAGAGTATAGATTTTTTTTTTTAAGACTGGGGAACCTAAGATATAGTCTTGGAAAATACTCACAACCAAGGGCCTAATATAAATTATGAACTTAAAAGACTGACAAAAAACAGGTAATAACAAGAGTAACAAAAAATTTATATAGCCTTTTAAGGTTTGCAAAACCATTTTTAGTGCAATGGATCATATGCTTGGGCCTAGGATCAAGGAAACCCAAGTTCAAACCTGCTGTTTGCTCTACTTTAGTTTCCTCATCAGAACAACAGGGATAATAAGAGCACTTACCTCCCAGGGTTATTGTGAGGATAAAATGAGTGAATATTTGCAAAGTGCTTTATGAACCTTAAAATGCTATATAAATCCTAGCTGCTAATATTATTAGTAAGTGATTATTAGTAATTGATCTTCACAACAACCCCATCAGGTAATTGCTACTACTTTCCTATTTTACAGAAGAGGAAACTGAGAACAAGGGACATTAAGGGACTTGCCCAGGTCACACAGCTAGTAAGTGTCTGAGAGAGAATTTGGACTCATAATAACTAGGAGATAATAACGTCATCAAAATCTAGAGAGGAGAGTGTCTAGGAGGGGAAAAAAAGAGGAGGAACAGGAGGAGGAGGAAAAAAGAAAAAAGTATTAGTGAAACTTTTTTTTAAAATCACAGAAGAGTTCAGGAGGGGACAAATAAACAATAGTATTGCTACTACTATATTAAATGTAATATATACCAAAAGCTATGCATAAGACATACACTTTCATTTTTCTTTTTATGTTGAAATGTTTATAACAAAAAAATTTTAAGAGAAAAACTGATCAACTTGCTGTGGAGAAGATACCAGGGGAAGAATACATTTGATATTATTAACTATAAACTGATAAAGAATTATTTTACTCCTAATGAATACCAAACCTTTACTCTTGTGTGTGTGTCAGTGTGTATGTATGTATGTATTGCCTCAGTATTAATTTATATTGGTATTACTCAATGTTTCTGTTTACTGAATTGATTGAATGGCTAACTTGAAACACCATCTTCCACAAACCAATCCTTGTTATCAACAGTCTGTGGCTGTAAAAGAGCTCAGACTACAAGAAAGCAGAGCCTAAACTAGACAGTTCCAAATGAGGACAAAGAATGTAATTAGTTGGTGAATATTCAAAGCAATGAAACTTAGAGCTATCACTTAACCAAAGGCATTTTCAACCACATTCACAGACAGGTTAAAAAAAAACAAAAACCTTCTAAACTACATGTTTGAAGATGAAAAAGTCTTCATTGATAGTCACCAGTTCTCAAAGCAAAGTATTAATGCCAAGCACACTGGGAGCTCCTTTGTGCTTGGCACCTGAGGTATCAAGATCTCATACTGAAATGACTTTAATTGTTCTCCCTCTCTGCCTCAAATCTTTCCCCAGCCCAATCCATCTTCCATACAACTGCTAAAGTAACACTTAATTACAGATTATACTGTATCACTGCCCCACTCAATACTTAAAGCTAATGGTTCCCAACTGCTTGTAAGATAAAATACAAATCCCTCTATTTGGCTTTTAAAGCCTTTAAAACTTAGTGGGAACCAAACTTTCCAGCCCTCCTTACACACTGCTTTCCTTGCCATATTCAACTGATTGATTTGTTAATAATAAAGCATGTCAAAGCAAGGATTCAACTATACCTTTAATGGCTGACTATTCAGTCCAACAATGGCTCTGAGCAGGGAGAAGATTAGTAGAAACTACTTAGTATTATCTAGTATTTTTATAGCACTATAAAACAGTTAGTTACAGTAATAATTCACACAGACTTATCAGGGAGGTAACAGTATCAGCCCATTTTACAGATAAGGCTACAGAAACACAAGAAGTTAAGTACCTTGTTTCTGAGGCAGCTAGCTTCAGACGAGAATAAGATTTATGAGTCAAGAAAGTCAGCCTTGAGAAGTCAGCCCTGTTAATTTTATAGAAGGTTATGAAATTCAACAAGACAAAGTAGTAGAAAGACTATGATGAGGAAGAAAATTTCCTCTAATATTCAGGTAAAAAAAAATCTCTCTAAAAATTGTAAAAGGGAGAAAACATACTCAAATAGAAAGTATCTATTTAGGGCTTCATTACAAGCAGATGGAGATGTATATTAAAATCTCTTATCTATAAGATAAAGCTAGAGTTTGAAATGGAAATAGTGTTATCATTCAAAGATTGATAATGATGACTCATCACAAGGCAATCACCTAAGAAGGAATGAAGAGAAGAAAAATGAAGAAAACTGTTCAAAATCAAAAGCAGAGTTCAATGATGTGGAACAAAGCATCTCCAAAAAGCAACTGTTAACATTCTTGCAACATTCCCCCTCCCAACATGAACCTAAGATGAACTTGCATCTTTTCAAATTACCTAATTGATAATCCTCATTTTTCCTCACATTCATTGCCTTCTTAATGATACTTAATGTAACTCTGACGGAAATCTTCCCTCCTCCACCACAAACCACAGCATTTACATACACCAGTTTAAGACTTTTTTTAAGACTGATTTGATTAGGAAATTTCTTGCAGTTCCTTTTAACTATGTCTTTTGATTATCCTTTTAAATTTTTTTCAACTTATTTGATAAGCAGATAAGAAACCATATAATTTAGCAGAGCCAATATTATAAAAAAATAATTTATAGCTTCTGTACTATATCAAACCACCAAAGATGCACTTTAAGGAACAAAAACAATTCATCTTGAAGAATAAAAGGTCAATAATCTCAAGGAAAATAATGAAAAATTGAGAAGGAAGGGGCCGAGTTCCAACTACACTACAAAGCAGTAATCAAAATAAAACTATTTGGTGCTAGTTAAAAAATAGAAAAATCTATAAATGGAAAAGATTAGGTACACAATTTTCCAAAAGCAACTGAACACTGCAGTATAGTATTCAATAAACCCACAATGATGTTCCAACTACTACGTCAAGGACTCACTGTTCAATAAACATTTCTGAGAAAGCTAAAAAAGCAGTCTGGCAAAAATTAGGATTAAACCAACTTCTCACAACATATGCCATAATAAACTCCAAATGGACATAAGATATAGATATCCATATAGATGAGGTTATATCATCAACAAATTAAAGGAACAGGAAAGGAAATGGATGATTTTCATTTCATTAAAATCAAAAGGTTTCTGAATAAATAAAATTAGCCCGGTAAGAATTGGAAAAAACAAAGGAAAACTCTTTGCAGCAAGTTTCTTAGATAAATTTCTAAAAACCAAGATTTATAGTCTTCATGTAACTATTAAAGTTTTAAAATACATTAACACTTTTGGGACAACCTTTACACAAAGAAGAACCATTCTTCCATAGACAAATGGTTAGAGGATATGAACAGGAAATTCTAAAAAGATGAAAGGCAAGTTATCAATTACCATATAAAAATTCCATATCATTAATAATAAGAGAAATGCAAATTAAAATAATTCATATCTATTAGATCGGCAATATTTTTAAAAATTACAATTGCTACAAAGGAATGTAGTCCATTGTGTCCATTCCCAAGCATTAATAATCCAGGAGTTTCCCTTACTCAATCTTTCAATTTCCTATATGTAGATACTAAGACTTGATCTGCTCTTTTTGTCAATAAGGGTCTTGGTGAACATCTCTTGTTATTTCCCATCCTCCTCAAAAGGGGAAGGCAAATAAACTAACTGCTTTTATGTGCCCAGTTCATAAATTCCCTGCCTTCCTAAGTCCCCTTCCGATGGCCTCCTCCTGAGCTTTCCTAATTGAATGAGATCTGTCAAGTGTTCCCTATACTGTGTCTCTGTTTATTCCACAACTTTGAAGAAATTGTCTGTTTTCAACCAAATCTATTACACCTTTTATAGTTAGGTTCCTGATTTAGACTACTATGAAGGGAAGGGAAAGAAAGAGAAGAGATAACAAATTTAAATTTTTAAATACACTCATCTACTCAAACAGATTTCAATTAAACTTGTTAGATGGTAAATAAAGAAAATGTGTAAGGAAAGATAATTGATCTTTAAAAGTGATGGCATACTCCCTCATTTTAAAAAAAAACCTCTCGTAACAAACATACATAGTCATCACTATTATTTTTTCAAAGATTACTAATGGTGGTTTATCTGTAAGTTCTTTCAGTAACCTGGTAAATCACCAGTTCGATGACTTGAACTCAGAGAGAAATCTGAGGTGATCTCTAATCAACTGTCCACTTATCCTGGGTTTCAATTTCATGTATAGCTTTTTTATTCTATCTTGCCCACTATAAACATAATTGTCATTAATAAAAAAAAGTAAATATGAGTTAAACATTTCTAAGAAAATGTTGGGAAAAGCAGGATGATAAAAATATAGAGGCTACCAGATCACGTTTGGCAATAGCAGAAGCAGACAGGCTGCAAAGGAAAGACCACCAGAAAAATTCCTTTGACTACTTGATTAGACAATACCAGGGCAGAGGTAAAATGTAAAATGGCCAATTATCTGCCTGGAAAACCCTGTTTTGTTGCAAAGAGTATTAGCTTCCCAACTGACTACTAGTAGAGATAAGTTAGGTAACTAAATTGGGTGGTAATGGTCTGTAAAGTACACTGGGATAGATTAGTGGGAATAAAAGACTTGTTCTATATCCAAAAAAAGAAAAGGAAAAAAAGGGATGGTACAGCAGACTGGGAGGCAGAAGAAATGTGCTACAGTCCTAGACCAGACATCTATCTATGTGATGGATAAGTTCCTTCAACTTTCTGAGCCTCAGTTTCCTAATCTGTAAAATGAAAGATTATATATGCCAGTAATTCTATGAGTACTCATCAAATGTTGGGCCTGGAACAAATACTGTAGATCAACCTAATCCAACCTCCTCATTTCATAGATAAAGAAGAGAAGAAGGTGAAATGATTTGCTCAGTCACAGGCTAAGTTCTTTCAGAGATAAGAATATGAGCAAGATATCCTACACTATTTCCACTATACAAGAACATCTCAAAAAAAGTCTTTTTTATTTTAACATTAATTGGAATAAAGACCTTAGTCAAAAACAATCTGGCTAGAGAATGATACTCTCCACCTTACCTATTTACTGTGCATATAGTTTCTAAACATTAAAACATAAAATTTACTAAATCTATTCAAAATACAAAAATATAAGTCATCCTCTTCCATAAAAGCTACCCTTCTCAGTATTCAAGTGGGTAAATTTAAAAAACATTTCCTCAAGGAATCCTCTGAAACTAAAGTAACAATTAACTACTTAACAAAATTTTATTAGACATTAAGGTAAACATGGAACAAAGAGAAGAGACAAGGGTTCCCTAACTGATATTACTAAAATGAAATTTTTAAAAATACTACAAACAAGATAATATAGGTCTAGAAAACTTAAGGACTTAAAAAGTAAAAACTGACTATCCCCCAAAATATAATTAGTCTGATCAGCAAATATTGCCAAACTTTTTAAGGAATTTCATATTTTCAAAGAAATTATCAACAAGCATTTTTTAAACACTAGGTGCTAGGTGCTGTGCTTGACACTAGTGTTACAAGTAGAAAGAATACTCAAAATAAGTTTACATTCTAACTGAATAGTCAAGGACATAAATAAATACATACAGCATACATATAAAATAAATATGAAAGGCAGCATGATTTGATTTTAAAAAAGGATATTGAACTGAGAGTCCAAAGAGAAATATGTTTTAATAGAGGTTTCTAATGCTAACCAGCTGTATGACTTTTGACAAAGTCTCAAAACTTTGCTAAGTCTCACATAAAAAAGGGCAGCATGGCATAGCGACCAGGAAGTCGAGCTAAGAGCCAGGAAGACCTGGTTAATTCTCTTGTACAGTATCCTACTAAAATCCAAATTCTACCTTCCTGAAAAAACAAATACTGGGAACTAAGGAAAAAGCAAAGGAGCAGGAGCATAATTATTCATATGAAAAAATCCTGATATGATTACCTAGCATCAGTAAAACATTACTTTCTTCTAAATGTTCTAACCCCATTTTGACTTTTCCAGTTAAATTGGGACTCAAACTCCTTCCTACCAGAGTGCAAGGTCGAGGTAACCCTAGGTTGTTCTCCAACAATAAGCCAACAGAGGATATGAGTTCTGGAAGGTTCTCCCAAACAAGAAAAGTTTCTTACGGTTCCTTCAAGAAATTACATCTAAGGACCAGTCTAGCCAATCAATCAACAAACATTTATTATATGCTTATGTGACCAGATATTGTGTTAAGTCTGGGAGATACAAATTGTAGTGAAGTGGTCCCTGCCCTCAAGAGGCTTACATTCTAACCAAAGAAATTATGTATATATCCAAAATACACACATCTATATAGCAGACATCATGCTAGGTTCCAGGATGCAAAAACTGAAGTGGAATGGTGTCTGCCCTCAAGGGCTTACAGGCTAACAGAGAAGAAATGAAGTGTATATATTCATCCTACACAACAAGAGTGTTCACTAGCAATTTGGGGGAGAGAGGATTAGAGAGTAAGTAAGGCAGTCTGGGGAAATCTAATAGGTCCCTTCTCAGAATAACATTTAAAATGCCTAAAATAAAATACATAGGATTTATAAGGATATCCATTACGTTCAAATACAACTACCAAACAAACTCTTTTCTTAAAAAGTTCACAAACCCCAGGTGAAGAACTTCTGAGTTAAAATGTCATTTAGAAAAAGGCATTTGAGTTATTCTTAAAGGAAATCAGAAATTCCAAGAAGTAGAGGTCAAGAAAGAATACATTTCAGGCATAGCAGGTAGCCAGTACAAAGACACAGGAGACAGAGGATCCCATGTAAGAAACAGTTAATAGGCTAGCATGACTGTCACAAAGTTCATGGAAGGGAGGAATGTCTAATACTACTAAAAAGGTAATATAGGTTCAGGCCATGTGAACTTTAAATGCCAAAAAAGAGAAATTAACATTTGATCCCAGAGTTAATAGGGAGCAACTGGAGTTTACTGCTTCCTGGATTTTCTCATGAGTATGTTTTCTTAAAATACAATGTACCTCAATGGGATCACCTCCTTGGACTTAACCTCTCTTGTGAATAAGGTACAGCCCTCTGGAGCCATAGCCCATCCGTCACTGCATACCAAAAAGTTTCAATGATCCATACCAAGGTAAAATTTGTCTCCTTGCTTTAAGAGATCTAGTTCATCCTGCCTATTAGACTTTCTTCTGAGCATTTGTGTGCAAACATCTGAGATCATGGATTTCTATTACTGGTTCTTTTCCTTGTATTTTATTTCCAATGACCTTCTAAGTATTTCAGCTGCTAAATACAATCAAAGTATTTACTTGCCTGACCCCAGTAATCCAATCTTACAAGAAGGGGGAAAAAAAAAAAAAAAAAAAAAAAAAAAAAAATATATATATATATATATATCTTCTCTTTCTCTCTCATAGAAGAGAAAATAAAACCAGCAGGGACCAGAGGGGAAGAGGAGAATGAAATGGAGAGATGTGGGTGGCAGGGGATGAGCTTAAGAACACTACTGTTGCTTCCACTGACAAGTCTTTGATGAACCTAGTAGAGTTCCATGTGCATAGCAAGCATTTCATAAAGTTTTGTCTAACTGAATTTGAGGAAAGGCAGTAATGGAAGAACATTGAGAAACAAAAAATGAATACCAAATATTGCTGAACTTCTTCCTTGCCACCAAAATTCAGCATTATGTACTTCCCAAGTATGGTGATTGCAGTAATGAAATTAACTTAGGATCCAATATGCTTAGCAGAAGGCCAAGTTCACAGCTAATAGGCTTTCACTTATCTTCCATTTGAATTCTATACCTAGGCTAAGATAATGATAAACTCTATTGCATTTTCTTCTCTCAAAAATCACTTAATCCTGCCATTTTAGTGTATCATGGTTTTCACAAGATCAATCTACTGACATCCTTTCATGCATGCCAAACTGCTACAATTCTAAAATAGTTTTTGAAGTCTCAACTATGATATTACTATAATTATTAAGATGTGTTAGGTTTAAGGATATATGGAGAAAGGGGAACAAGGATTTCTTCCCTCTTCCCTATCCTCCATTTTCTTTATTAGAAGCAATAATGTATAATCAACAGAGAGGTAGGTTCAAGTCTTATCTTGACACCTATTAGCTGTGTGACCCTGGGAAAGTCATTAAAGCTCTTAGTGCTCTGAGTAGACAAGGTGCTGATGGAGGGAATTTTGTCATGTAGGAGTTCTCTATACCAATGAAATTACAGGTCTAGTTCCAAAACTTTAGCCTTTCTGAAAAATTTTTAATGTAAATTTTTGATAATAACATAGAATTTCACGTAGCATAATACCTTACTCCCCAGTCTTCAAATGACAAAAAAATGACCTCTTAAAAATTCCTATAACCTTAAGACAAGCTGTGTGGTGCTCAGCAGCAAAAATAAAACACTCTCCTCTATCTCCAGAAAGCAGTATCAATTTAACAAAAGGAAAGTACCCACTCTATTCTTCCTACTTAGGGAGTTTCTCTTGCTGACTTTTGCTCTAAAGATTGGCATGTATATTTCTGTCAAAGGACTGCTTGCAGGCGATAGCATCCACTTATTCCCGCAGAGATTAGAAACAAGGAGTTAACTGCCCTACAGATGAAAGACTAAGCTTTACAGGTCTAAATAACAGAGGTTAAGTGACTAGCCCAAGTTTATACTGCTATTTAATTTTGGAGGCAGGACTCAGCTTTCCTGATTCTTTTTACTACATTAAATTCCCTCTGTGTTCTTCTTAACCTGGTAAGGGTATTAGTTTTCAAAAATCTGAAGATAAAAATGAATCATTAGAAAAATCATAAACTACTCATACTAAAACCTCAGAAAAATGAAACTCTAAAGTTGCATAAAGGTTTAATTCAGTAAATTATGGGGGGCTTCCCTCAACCCTCAGCTTCTTTTCTAAAAATTAATGCTAGTTATACCTGCTTAAAACTACAAAAGTACAGAAAATAAAATAAATATTATTTAACTATGAGATTGAAATTTTCTTCTGTTCTCAAACTTTGCCTTCTAAACTATCTAACACAAAATATTCCTAAGAATTTCATACTCTATTTACAAGAATGTGAAACATTTTAAATTAATAAGCAAACATACACATATTAAAATAAGATACTATTTTAAATGTACTATGCCAAATGATTTAATAATACAGGTAAACAATGAATCTAAAATGTATTTTTACATTCCCTAACCAAAAAAAAAAGATTTATAGCATCTATATATCCTACACCTCAATTTTCTCCAAAATCTCTCTCTCCCATTTGAACGCCTCCCCCAAAAAAAGCTTTCTTTCCCCTCCCCACAAAAAGTGTGTCAAAATTTCTAAAATTTACTTCTGATTATATTAATTGCCAAAAATATTATGAAATTGGAATGAAACTCTATTCTTACATAATTCAAGAATCTGGGATTCCATAAGCCTAGTTACTCTCTCCACTGATACAGACTGAAACCTTCTTCACTTCAAGATAGTTGTTAAGGTCAAATAATTTTATGGTGATAAAATTTTACCATAAAATTAAATAAAATATAGCCTCTTCTTTAGAAAATTATAGTGGTTTACAGATCCTAGCCTTATTCTTCAAGATCTTTTCATTAATCCTGTCAGTTAATTTCAATACCAATTGAAATTATTGGATTTGGTCTATTTGTATCCAATACCAATTCAAAGCTGATAAATCAGATATCTCCTCTAAGTCAAGAGTGATATAGCATATATGCTACCTTTATTAAAGCACATCCTCTGTATTATAGTTTTATTACTGATTCTATAAACTACACATTTTTCTGAAATTCTGTCTATCATACTGGTAAAGGAAGAAATTTCAAAATGAATATACTTTGTACTCCCAGTAAAACATCTTTAACAGCATCTTTAACAAATGAAGCCTATGTGAAAAAGGAAGATTAATTTAAAGAGCATATACTGTCATTTATAAAAGTACACTACAGAAAGAGACATCAAAAAAATTTGTGCCAATGTGTCCATTCGCCACATTGAAAAATTTCCAAACTAGTCTGAATTAACTCCAGGTTTAAAAATATTTTTCACATTTACCTTCCAAATTTCCTTCCTAAAATATCACTTTTGTATTTGAAAAACTATAAGGAATAATCAAGTCTGAATTTATGGATTAGTTACAATACATTTTAAAGCTCAAGAACACACTTGCCCACACTTCCCAGTTTCCCCCTTCAGCTAACATGTATATATGCACAGGGAATAAGAATCCATTAACAATTGCCTAAGGAAATATAACTAAGGAGGCAAATCAGTTATAAAAACAAATTATTTTTTAATCTACAACCATTTTTAATTACCTAAACTGTTCCCACTAATGTATGGGGGAATTGAAGGAAACAACTCAGGAGGAATTCCTATAACTTGACATTATGCCTTACAATTTAAAAGTTTCTTTTTCCAGATGAATTAGCAGAAACATCAGTTGACATATTTAGCTTCATCAACATGTTTATATGAAACATAGACACTAGCTACACTACCAGCCACTTTACACACAAGGCTCTCCAGATTCATTGAAATTTCAAGCATGTAAAATTTCTTTAACAGACAATGCAAAGGTGTCCGCTCTGCAGGAACAGAGATGAACCAGCTTAGCTTTATGAAAGAACCAATTCTTCACTTCCCTCTAGGGAAAGCAGAACTAGCTAGATTCTCATTAGCTAAAAGACCAAATTTTCTAGAATACTTTATGTAACAACCTCTGATGAAGGATAAATTATTTTTGTTTCACTGTTACCACCCTTCTCAAATGGTAGATGACTCTCTGCCTCTTTCAAATTCACCTGCTATCTACCTACAGGTGCATACATTTGATTTTTTCTCTCTCTGGAATGAAAACTGAAGGCAGACTACCACAAAGAAATTTGTTTTCATGCCTTACTATGCTGCAAACTTGTTTATGGCCAAACATATTAAACAGCAAACTCAAACCTTTGTTTAGCCACCAAGTCTTGTCTGAAGATCTACATGTGAAAAACAGAATTTCAAAAGGCAGAGAAAACATACTGTAAAAAACAATTCACATAAAGAAAAAAATTAAAACTGAATTGGAGAATTCAATAGACATTACTAAGAGTGTACTGTATGCAAAGCACCCTAGAAAATAGGATTTGTGACATTAAGTGTGCTGTTACATGCAAAGATTAGTTCAACTACCAATACATAAATATGTTTCCTAAAAGAGGAAAAAAAAAAATCAGAAGACAGAAGTCTTTCCTTATACTTAAAAAAACAGCAATATAAAAATGTTGACAATTTAGATGTCAACAGATACAAAGGAGAATAAAATAACCTCCATTAAAATAGGAAAAAAACTGAAGTGAAATCAAATTACTGTAATATTTTAAGTCTATAGATATGGAATATTTTATGTAACAACATAAAGCTACCTAAGTACTACACGGGAGTTCTGTATTTAATGAAAATATAGTTTATCAACAGTAACAATAAATACATTGCATTTAAGTAATCCCTTTAATTCATATTATCTTAAGTGCCATTCCACTGCAACTGATTGACTAACACAACAAAATGATCATTAATTGCATTTTATCTGTTGGGCGTTGATATTTTTCTTTTTAACAAAATCCAAGCACTCTAGGCTATGACTGATGAGTGACCTTGAGGCAGCACTTGGAAGGCAGTTACCATGGTAACACAACCACAAAAATGGCTCATCCTCAGCAAAAGGACCAACCTGGTGCATAAGGATGCAAGATTCTAGGAAAATAAAGCTTTACTGGAAATAGGGTTTTGTGTTTGGTTTGTTTTTCTTTTTTGGGGGGGAAGGGGAGACTACAATATATCTTCTTTTTTTAAGTGAAATAAACCAAAAATTCAACTTCCTACTTATTTTTCCAGGCAAAAGACAAAAGTATATTTTCTTAAAAGTTATCTCTATTGTCTAATCTAGCCTAAGATAATTACCTTTTCCTTTCTGTATTCTATTGCACTTTCTAAATTAGCAACACAATTTTTTAGCAAAACAGATATGAACTTAAGATTTTTTAAAAGAAGCTTAAGTTTCCAAAACATCTTTCTAAGTTGGTTATATCAGGCTTTAGTTTTGCTTTTTTGGGTTTTTTTTTCCTCCAATTAGATAGTTCCCTAAAGGCTTGATTGTTTTATCTAAATTTTCGATCTCCTCCAGCAAACCACACAGTAAGCAGTGAATGTTGGTTGAATTAATTCATTATAAATAACAAAATTATTTAAAATTGAAGTTCTTCAACACAATTGCTAATTATCTATTTACACTAACTCTTTTTTTTTGTACATAAATGAAAAACTAAAGCACCCTTAGAAGTTAAAGGACTCACAGCTGTTTAAGAGGACTGCTAAAACTAGTGCAAGAACAGGGCTAATAAGGAAATATGTTTTGCATGACTACACATGTATAATCTAAAGCAAATAGCTTGCCTTCTCAAGGAGATAGGAGGGAGAGAGTTCAGAACTCAAAATTTTTAAAAATCAATGTTAAACATTATTTTTAGATGTGAGAAAAATGCTTTTAAAAATTTACCCTAAAAAAGAAAAAGAAAGTAGTGTAAGGTAACCAGACCCACAATCTGAGCTGATATGCCCTGAAAATCTAAATCTTCCAACATTTTTACACTATACAACCTCAATAAGTTCTAGTCTCTCCCCTGAACTTCAGTTCCACACCACCACCATTTCAAACTGGATCATGTCCAAAAGAGAACTTAATAACTTTTCCCCACAATCCAGTTATCAAAGGCATTTCCATTTTTTGGTCTCCCTGAATCTTTATTGTAGTGTCATCCTAGCTTCATCACTCTCACTCATCTCACTTGGTCAATCAGTTGCCAAATCTTGCCTACCTCCAATACACCGTTTAAATCTTTCCCCTTTTTTACTTCCTCAAATAACCACCCTTAGTTCAGTGTCTTATAGCCACTCACTGAACTAAGGCAATGTCCTCTTGATTTGTCTTTCTCCCTCTCTTTCTCCCTACTCCAATCCATTCTGCAAAAAGCCATTTTCCCGACACCAATCTACCACTGTACTTCTCTATCCTACAAAATGGACCTACAGAGACCATGCCTGGGAAGAGCTAAGCCTCTGCACCACCCAGAGACTATGTAGCTTCCTCTTCAGTCAGCTATAAATCTGTGCATACCCTTTGATCCAACAATACCACTTCCAGGTCTGGATCACAAAGAAATCATAAAAATGGGAAAAGGATCCACATGTACAAAAATATTTATAGCAGTTCTTTTAACAATGGCCAAGAACTGGAAACTGAGGCAATGTCCATCAATTGGGGAATGGTCAAACAAGGTGTGGTATATGAATGTAATGAAATACTATTGTGCTATAAGAAATGATGAGCAGGCGGACTTCAAGAAAACCGATATGAACTGATGCTGAGTGAAATAAGCAGAACCAAGAGAACAGTGTCATGACTAATGCTGATAGACTTAGCTCTTCTCAGCAATGCAAGGACCTAAGACAACCCCAAAAGACTCATGATGGAAAATGCTATCCACATCCAGAGAAAGAATTCTGGAGTCTGAATACAGATGGAAGCATACTATTTGCTCTCCTTTTCTTTTGTGTTTTTTGTTTGCTTCTTCTTTCTCATGATTCCCTCCATTAGTTCTAATTCTTAATGTGAAAATACGTTTAATATGAATGTATAGGTAGAAAAAATAAAGTCCCATCTTCGACAAGAAACCTTTCCTAGTCTTAATGCTAGTTCCATTCCTCTGTTGATTATCTCCAATTTATCCTAAATATGTCTCACTTGCAAAAAGTTGTTTGCACACCCCCTACCCATTAGACCAGGCCTCCACGACCTGTGGCCAGATTACAGGCAGCAGGCATGCCAAAGGATTTCAGACCACCCACAAAAAACAAAGAGGATGTTTTCCTCTATGTTTTTTGAGGGCCTCCTGAAGTCCTTTGGTAAGTCACAGGTTGTGCAGACTTGTATCAGACTAAGGCTCTTAAGCACAAGGATGGTTTTCTGCCTATCTATGTATCCCCAGCACTTAGAATGGTGCCTGTCACATCACATAATGTCACATATATGTCACATCATAAATCACATAATAAATGCTTTGCTAACTTGGTCTGAGAACAGGCCCAGAAGTAAAAAAGAAGTTATAGGCTTAAGTTCTGGCTGACACATACCAGCTTGAGTGACCCTGGGAAAGTCATTTAACTTCTCAATTCTCTAGGCAATTCTCTTAAGAGTGCAAGTTAAAGATGTCAAACTTAACTAGAGTCTGACACCACTGCTATAAGTTACAGAGAAGGTGACAACTTGAAACAGTTGAGAGTTTCCTCATCAGAGAATTCTCTAGATCAATGAAATCACAGGTTCAGTCCCTAGGAGGGAAAGTGGAAAGTATTGGCTCTGCTGTCAGAAAAATCTGGTTCAAATCCAGTTTCAGACACATAGAAGCTATGTGACCCTTGGCAAGTCATTTAACCTCTGACTCAGTTTTCTCAATTGTGAAAGGAGAATAACAACAGCACCGAACATACAAGGAAGGTCAAATGAGATAATATTTGTAAAAGCACCAGAGCGTCTGGCACTTTAAGTAGGCACTTAATATTGTTCCGTTCCCTATTCTAACATTACAGAAAGATGACCAATTTCTAACTGCATCTCAATGGCTCGACTAGCCCAGCTTCCTTAAGGTTGAACTGATACTGGCAAGGCAACAAGGAAAAGAAAGGACTATATAACATTCTCACATTCTGAGAAAGGAGAGTTGAGAAAGTGCTGCAAGGCTGTGAGTCATTCATTCCTTCTTTACAACAAGGCTTCCTATGCTCTCCAGCTTCCCTTCCTCTAGTCTCAGGGATAACCTGAATCTTGCCATCTGCCCACTGGGCCTATAAAGGAGATTTAACCTATTCAGCTCTGGAACACCTGCTCTAGGACCCAGGCTGTCCTGCCTTCTGGGTTCATGAGAATTCATACAGGTTGAGAGCCCAACACATTCACCTGCCACAGGTGTGCTTCAAATTCTACCCTAACCACCTTACTGTCACACGTGCTACTATGTATGTCCCATGTCCCCCTCATCTCCCTTTTCACTTCTTCCTCTGGGAACAATAATCAAAGCAATATTACCAAAAAAAAGAAAAAGAAAAGCAAAAATACAGGCGGCTAGGTGGCACAGTGAACAGAGCACCAGCCCTCAAGTCAGGAGGACCTGAGTTCAAATCCAAAACTTAACACTTAACACTTACTAGCCATGTGACCTTGCCAAGTCATTTAACCCCAACCGCCCTGCCTGCTCCCCTCCAAAAAAGAAGAAAGAAAAGCAATATTACCAATATTACTGGGAAGAGCATTTTAATTAATTCCCCTATAGTTCCATTCACAATCCCATTACTTTCAAAAGTAAAACATCCCTCCCTGGCAACCTTTATATATGTTGTCTTCCTCTATTAAAATGTAAGTTCTTTGATGGTGGTGAACATCTTGCTTATGTATTCTTACCTAAGTTTCACACAATGCTAAGCACAAATGAAGTACTTAATAAATGCTTTCTCATTCATTTATTTATTCCTGCTGTCAACATAATTTAAAGGTGAACTACAGCAAAGGCAGATTTGTGAAAAAGGCCAAAACTTCAGAATTCCTTCAAACCCCCTCTGGCTAAATAAAAGAAGGTGAAATCTCACTACTACTAGGCAGTTTTGTGGGTTTGTCAGTAGCTCTAACAACAACACTTCACCAAGATTCCCATCATTGTTGAGTTCTCCAAACCCTGGGCCTAACAAGAAATGGACACTAGAAGAAGAAAGAGAACAAGGAAAGCTGAGTGGTTCCCACACAGATAAGAATGATTCCCCTTCTCTGGAGACTAAGCAACAATTGTAGAAAGATCAATTATGGCCTAGTTCAACACCGCTATCATTTTCTGAATGTAAAAGGAGGCTGAGAAGTTCAAGCAAAGCAATAACCAAGAGAAGAAGCAGAGACCACAGGGTTTAGATGCAGGAGAGCCTGGAGGTAGGTAATGAAAGAAAAGTCTTTGGAAGAAGTTCAACTGCTTAATGGATGAAAGGGAGGAGTAAAGCACTAGTGCCCACTTAAGAGGCACCGAGGACCTCTGAATCACTATAGTTCTAAGTCCTCAAGAAGATAGTCTCATGACCACTCCAATTAAGTTGTGAAAATGCTACCTAGAAAAAAAGATAGGAATGCTCCCAGAAGAGATAAGCACCCAGAAGTGAAATGACTGTCCTAGGTAACACACTGCTAGTTTGTGGCAGGCCCACCTCCTGACAGGGAGGACCAAGGCTTCCTAATACAGGATATTGTCTCCAGAGAATGTATCCAAAGTATTACAGAATATCAACAGAGGATAAAACTAGATCTGAATAAGACCCCAAAGGTAATTTATTCTAAATCCCTCTTTTTAAAGAGTGCTTCAGTGACTTAACCCAAAGTCACATAGGGACTGTCTGGTTAAACTTGAACCCAGGTCCCCCAACTACAGAGACAATGCTCATCCGCTTACACAATACAATATGCATGCTAGGTCTGGGAATGCTCTTTTTAAAGTACCTATTTACAACACATTCTAATTCCTCATTATCACCACCTTTTTCAGTTTGCTCAAACTTCCAAGAATTGGCCATGCTCACAAACAAAATGAACACACAGAGAAGTAACTACAAAATACATAAAAAGTAAATAAAAGTATAGAGAGCTAGGTGGCACAGTGTTCAGGATTGGAGTCAAAATCAGAATTCAAATCTGGTGTCAGATATTTACTAGCTGTGTGATCCTGGGCAAGTCACTTACTCCTTTGCCTCAGTTTCCTATCTATAAAAAGAAGAAAATGGCAAAACACTCCAGTATCTTTGCCAAGAAAACTCCAAGTGGGGTCTCGAAGAATCAGAAACAGCTGAAATGACTGAACAACAAAGTAAAAGTAATTTCCAGGGAAAAAACACTACAAAAAGGAGGAATCAGGGCAGGTGGGGGTGAGCACGACATGGTCAGACTTGCACTTTAGGTGAAGAAGATTACTTCCACAGCTAACTAACTGGAAGATGGACCAGAGTGGGGAAGAAACTGGAGGCAGAGAACCTACATGTAGACTATTTCAACAGTCCAGGCATGAGGTGACGAGGGCCTGTACAAGCATGGTGTTGGTATCAGGAGAGAAGAGGAATTCAAGAGACACAAAGACAGTTAAAAAAAAAAACCAGCAGGTCTTGGTAAAAGATTAGAAAGAGGGAAGATGGGTTGGGGGCAGAAGGGAGAGAGAAAATGAAGAGTTTTAAACATAGTTGACTGGAAGGAAGGTGGTATCCTAAACAGTAATAAAGAATTTAGAAGAGAGGAGAGAGGGTTTGGGAGAAAAGAGACTGAGATCAATTTTTGACAAATTGAGTTTAAGATGTCTATCTACCAGATACTCAGTTTGACATGTCCAGAAGGCAATTTTAGATTACTTGGAAGTCAGAAGTTAGAGAAGTAAATGAGGATCATCAGCAGGGAGATGACAGAATCCATTGGACCTGATGAAATCATGAAGTGAAAAAAAGAGTATAGGGGGATATAGGGAGACAAAATCAAGATGGGGAATAGCAAGAAGCAGTAGATAGCTCCTCCTTCAAAAAAAAAATTCTCTAAACAGATCTAGAAAATGCAACTGACAGTTTTAAGAAAGAAAATCACAGTGAGGCATTTTTTTCATTCCAGGTCAGCATAAGAAGACAGGCTAAGAAAATAGGGGGTGTGCATTGCAGCCAAGACTAACCCATACTGGAGCATCGTGAAGAGAATAGGTTATCAACTGGCAGCTTTATCACCTACTATACAGTTCCAGGTCACAGATCCAGGGTAGAATGAGAGGAGGACCCAGAGGTGGTTGGTGTGCAGAGTAAGAAATAATCACGGATCCTAGACTATGTAACAGAAGTTCACAAGCAAGCAGCAGCAGTGTGGCTCAGACCCTAGGAGTGAAATGAATCACAGTTCCAGGTTACAGCCCAGTTTGAAGATTGCAGAGAAATAACCAGGGCAGAATCTCAGACCAAAGAGAAATCTGCAGTTCTGTCACTCTGAACCCAGCAGAACTTTGCTGCCAAATGATAAGAACTGAGTCCAGCAGCAGTCTACTGTTGCTCAGACTCAAACCCAGGTTAGAAACTTTCAGAGATCAGACTGCCCATCAGGGATCAGAATATTTTGGGAACACTGTTAGGTTCCCAGTCTGACATATCCTTGAGATCCTGGAAAAACACAAGGCTTAATACTCCCAAGAAAGTTTCAAGCAAGACTAGTCTAAACAACACTATATTTTCCCTCCAGAAGTTAGAACCATACCCTAAAGTCAAGTTCAAGGTCAGGAGGTAGGCTAGCAGACTAAAGACATGTGAGAAATGATTATTAAATAACATTGTTAGCATAGGGGAGACATAGGATTTATCCCTTTCTGAAACCTTACTAGGCCAAGGACATTGCTGAAAACAAAACTGGATTAACTTGCTTCTCAATATAGTTTAGACCCTAACCAGGTGGAAAGGTCACCGTTTTCTACTCAGGTTTGGGTACTGCCTGTGATTTGGAAGTAAATGACCTGATCAAAGTCATTTCCCCCAGCCCCTCATTAGAATATGTCCACCTCTGATTATAATATTCTCTATCACTACTTGCTAAGCAACAGAAGTTGACTGTCACTGTCAGGAACAGCAACTCTTCCAAGGGCATTAGAAAGAAAATTAAGAGAGAGATTAGCCCTCAGCAAAACAAACTAACTAAATTTGTATAAAAATATTTGTAGCACCTTTTGAGGTAACAAATGGGAATCTGATAGCTGTCCATAAATTGGGGAATAAACAACTTATGATATATAAATGTGATGGAATACTATTGTGCAGTAAGAAATGATGAATGGGATGTTTTTAGAGAAACTTAGAAAAGACTTTTATGAACTGATGTAAAGTGAAGTATCTTAAGAAGGAGAACAATCTATTCCATCGAAAAAATAAAGACAAACAACAGTACAAGACTCTAGGGACTCTACTCAAGAGTAATGACGAACCATAATTCCAAAGGACTAATGATGACAAACTCTAATCAACTGAAAAACCAATTATGATTTAAGAGAAGAGATAATGAAGACAGGAGGGAGAATACTAGGGCAGACCATTGTATACATTATCAGATGTGGTCAATGTATTGGATACTTTCGTTTAATTATTCTTCTTTCTTATAAAGAAGTATTCCCCTTCAGTTAGGAAAGGAAAAGGAAAATAAAAGTATTTCCAGAAATGACTGATATGAAAAAAAGGCATCAATAAAACTTATTTAAGGGAAAAAGACAGAGGTGAGATAAAGACTGTGGTCTTCCTCATTTTGAAGGCTATCTATTAATATGATTACTGGAGATCATTCTTTTATGTAAATGCATCAAGTACTGAACCACAGGGGAAAATATACATTTTAATAAAACAGCTAATCTATGGACAAAAACCAAGTTTTAATTTCTACCACATATATTTCCTTAGTTCAAAAAGAAAAAATTCACATCATCATGAATAACCAGAGGAAGACTTCCTATTTAACAGGAAAAATTTTTTTTAACCATAATCACTAAATAACCACACAAGAACACTCTGGCTGACCGCTGTAACTCTGAGCTAACCAAAAAGCCAACAGCTCTCTCTGGGATTCTAAGTTAACATTTAAAAGAGAAAGAAAATACAGAGCGCAGAGTACATGCTTTTCAAAAGTTCAGCAGCAGAAACAATGAGTTTTTCAAACCATCTACAGATTTTTTTAAGAAATAGTATTCAATCCCTTTCTTAAATGGAGACCAACTGAATATTGGTGTTTACTTAACAAATCATTTTTTCTAACGTGGCTGAAAAGCAGGCCATTTTCCCAATGGCATTTATCATTCACGATAAAATCTAAATGTATACTAAAACTTAAATATGCACAAACCTAAAATTTGTAAATTTTCTCCAACACGAAGTATTAAAGCTACATGTTTTCTCAGTTTTTAATAACAACTGCTTCAAAATCTTGTCAAAATTCACTGTAGAAATCCACACCCATAGAATTTTCAAAATTTATTATGGGTCAACTTAAACATAAGCCATTCTAATCTTCTTGGTCTACCAAGGTAACTGTTTATTAAAATAATTAATTGGGAATGTTTCTGAAAATATGCTATCAATTGCATGTTAAGGCCAAAGCTGAGAAAATCCACTGCTTTCTGAAATATTTCTACAGCGAAATAGTTCTGTTACTAGGGCGAGGAATAATAACATTGTGATGAGAGCCATGGACAAAACCAAGTTGTCATAACTAAAGAAAAACAATAAGGTAAAAAGCAGCACACTTTCTCTTCCCTCAGAGTCACAATAATGCTGAATTTGAGCTAAAGGACCCCAGTGAGAATCCCATCTTGGCCATTTCTGTGTAACCTGGGGCAAGTCATTTCTCTCAGAGCCTGTTTCCTGTTCGGTGAAAGAAGGATGACCAGATGACCTCTAAAGCCCCTTTCAGCTCTAAATCTATGATCATCACCATCCATCAGTAAATTATCAGAGCAATCTGATTCAAAGTAGCCCAGAAGTCTGGTCCCAAACTATAGCTCACAAGTGTGCTTAAAGTGGTAGAATATCTTTTCTTTGTATGACAGATGTGAGATTCCAGACACCAAAAAATGTGGAGGAAAAAAATTATTTAACCCTAAGACAGAAAAAAATTATTTAACCCTAAGACAGAACCAAAGAGCTTCTTCTGAGAGAAAAGCAAGGGCTGAAGAGAACCAAAAAGCAAGCAAGACAAATATTTTGAGAAAATAAGATTGTATGGCATAAGAGGAAACAGTCTTTTAGTTTTTTTATATCTATTTCTATCAATGAAATTGTAGGCTAGCAAGGGAATTCTTTAGCAAAAAAAAAAAAGTTGGCTAAGTTTTAGCTGTGGGCAGGTTTCCACTATTTCCATTATCTTGAAAAAACCTTCCTTTGACCCCATTACTTTAATAAATTTAGGTACCAATTTACCAGCACAAAGCACATTAGAGAGTAAATAATAAAGGGGGCCAAGAGAAGACTACAGGCAAACACAGTGAAAGGAACAAGAAATCACAGCTGACTTACAAAAGCAACCAAAAAACAACAAAAAAGACACAAACACAAAAGCATTTTGTGTTTCATTTTTCATTTTCCGGATTTCATTTTTAAAGGTTCATTCTGTCTTAGGAACAAACACAGAATCTTCTCAGTAGCCCTAAACTAGGAAAAACAAAAACACTACAAGAAAGTACAACTGAAGAAAAAGTGACATCATTTCAATCCTATTGGTCTCAACACAGGCCAAGCCTTTTTCTCAAAATGTAGGTCCTGAAAATTTGAACTCAGTGTATCAGTACTTTTTTTTTCATGTATTTTTTTTCCTATTCAAGCGGATCTTGTCCAATACAATACTATTTAAGAAAGCAGGATCTACTAAGATACATTTTAGAATTCTCCTACCACCAAAAGAAAAAAAATATATACAAATTTGTTATGTAAATGTTTTTTGCTTAAAGGAGACATATACCCACCCAGAAAATTGAACTACCTATAATTCATTCCCTACTGGCATTAAATATGCAAATTTCATTTAAGGTACTTCCTCCAAACGTTTCAGTCTCCCTTAATGCTTGTGCCTTCCCTCAGAAATTATCTCCAAATAATCCTATATAAATCTTGTTCATATATCACCTCCCCCTTTAGACTGTGAACTCTCTGAGGACAGGGGCTGTTTTCATCTTTTTTTATATCACCAGAGTTCAGCACAATGCTCAGTCCAAAGACTGCAACCCATCCAATGCCTGCCCATTCTGTGCAACATGAGTCCACTCCTCCCAGTAGTTCATGGAAAGTGTTTGGGACTTCTCACAGTCTCTAGACATTGTGTGCACATCAAAAAAGGAAGTTAAAGGGAATTCAAGTCAAAGTAGGCTAACTGTCCCCATTGGTTATTCAATGTTCAGGGCCAAGTGGCCAATCCACGTTTTCTCATTTTTGCATGGGCATTTTTTGTATGGACACAAGCTGAGTTTGTGAAGGCTAAAAAACACTTTCACCTTATTTTCAATTCTGAATTACTAACAGTCAATAAATAAGCATTTATTGAAAAGCATTTTATTTTAATTAAGCATTATGCTGAGCACTAAGCATTATAAAGGATTATAAACTCTTTACTGAGTTTGAGACAGTAGAGAAGACAAGACAAACACACTGAAAAACTGAAGAAAAAAACCAATAGCATATGTAACAGTGTAAAAATGATTGGTAAAGACAAAGACTATATTAGTTCATAGAAAAGCACGTCTGGAGTTCCCAGAAAGTAAAATTTAAGCTTAAAGGATGGATAGAATTGGATGGCTGAAGAAGATTGCAGGCAAATGAAATACAGGCAAGGATAAAGGGAATGAATACAACCTTGCTTACAGAGCATTACAAAACCAGCCTGACTGCAGCAAAGGCTATGTCTAAAGGAGTAACACTTCAAGCAAAACTACTAACAAAAAATGAGAGAAGAGGAGAGCATCAAGCAGAGAGTATCAGGAAAGGTTTCCCCTAGGAAATGGTGCTTGAACCATGACTTGAAATTAAGGATTCAAAGAGATAGAAAGAGGAAGAGATATTCTAAGGATACAAATAAGAAAGTCAAAGAAAAAGAGTTGGAGAGAGGGGGTGCATATGGAGATACAAATTATCAGCAACATTAGAAGAACAGCAAGTAGGTCAGTATGGATAGAATATAGAGTCCATAAATGGAAATAATGTGATATGTCTGGAAAAGTAGGCTTCAGTTGATGAGGTGCAGGCTCTGGGAGCCCCCTTGAGCTCTCCTTGAAATCTTCCCACATAAGGCATTTGCCTGAGGCCATAGGCCTTTCAGGAGCATTGAAGAGGAAACTAAGGGATGTTTCCAGACAAACCCAGTCCCCTGCTTACTCGAGGATCTGTTTGAACACTCCTTCCTTATGCTCTCCTCTTATCCTGTCCCCTTGTTGGGAATGGACCTGTTGGTGAAACTGGGAAGCCAATTTTCTCTAGTTAAGCCTCTCAGACCTCCCCAAGTTGCTTCAGGAGTGTGGGAGATAGTTGAGTCAATTGTTTGGGATCAGGAAATTCCTGGGTGAGCTACTTCTGCCATTCCCACATTTGTTTTTGACTCTTAGATTCTGAAGTGCCCCCCCATCGTGGTCTATATCCAATTAAACCCAAGGCCTGGGAGGGACTGCAACCATTAACTGTTACTCAAGGCTCTGACTCATTCTGTCTAGAGTGGGACCCAGACCACCTGGTGGAAGCTTTTGAGACTGAAAATTAAACTGACCACCACTCCAGCTTTACCCAATCTAGAAAACCCTTTACTCTCTATGGTGATGGAAGTAAGAGAACAGGCTTTGGGAGTTACTGCCTGGTTTTGAAAACTATTAGATTCTGTGGCTGCTATTGCTTTCCATGTGCTAAATGTCCATGGAGCAATTTGAAAAGGAAAGGGATATCTGACAGCGTTTTGGCCTTGCCATAGTCATCTTTAATTCCTACCAGGGAAATTGCTTTTTTCTCTATTTTTTTTTTGGTGCCAAGTCTTCCTTTGCTTAACCTCCTTGCCAGGTTTGTCTCCTCCAGGGTTTAAGCCCCAAATTCTCCAGCCCACTGGACCTGCATCATCCACTTTCAGGAGTCTGACCCCTTGGACATGAAGTCTGACCCCCTTGAATGGGACCCAGAGAGGCAGAGACAGCCCTACGCCCCTTGCAAGCAGGAAGCACTTTCAGAAGCTGAGACCTTCGCCCTTTACCCCAAAGGAATTTGGGTCCCATTTGTTTGAGGGGGGAATGATGAGGTACAGGCTCTGGGAGTCCCCTTGAGCTCTCCTTGAATCTTCCCAAGGAAGGCATTTGCTTGAGGCCATGGGCCTTAAGTTGTGGCTCTGCCCAAGTTTTTAGCTAGTCCTCTTGTCCAGCAATTTCCCACTCTTGAACTAGCCTGGCCCACTCCTCCTGAAGACCCTCCCCAAACTCCTCCTCTAGACCACCCCTAGATTCCTCCCACAACCTTTCTGTATATGAGATCCCATCTTCCCTCCATGTGGAATGAGAGCATCATAAAATGACCCAGCACAGACTTATTCTATGTCAGACTTGCTCTGGCCCGCTTGCCCAGTGCAAGCATCACAGATACCTAGGCTCCTTAAGAGTCTACTCAATATGGCGAGCTTTTAATAAACTTTCAATTTGTTTTTCTTTGGCTGAGAAGACTTGAGTCGAATTCTTCTCCAGAGTACCCCTAACCCTAACCACATCACAGTCATTGCCTACTTTGTACTTTTCCTTAAATGTCAGGCTTTTAAGACAAAAAGGAAAAGAAAATTGATAGAAAAAAAGTGACTAGGGTCAAGATAGAAGATATGGGATAAGGAATGGTGAGGAACCTACAGCCTCAAGGCCACATGTACCCTTACAGGTCCTCAAGTGTAACCTTTTGACTAAGTCCAAGTTTTACAGAACAAATCCTTTTATTAAAGGAATTTGATCTGTGAAGTTTGAATTCAGTGAAAGGGCCACACTTGAAGACCTAGAGCCACATATGGCCTGGAAGCTGAAAGTTCCCTATCCCTGGAAAAGAAGAATGATATGGTCAAGGATTATGAGAAATAGGAAAGGTTAAAAGGACAAAAGATGAGTGTCATCCCACTATGTATTAAAATTTGACTTCTAGTTTTAGCCTCCAAAATAGTGATAGAAAAATTTAGCCTCCAAAATAGTGACAGAAAAATTAACTCAAATCCAAGAACTTTCTCCTAGCACTGGGTAGAAAAATCCTGATAAAATATTCTTAAATTTATACTTTCTATATAAAAATAAGTCAAAATTTGGGGAAAAAATGTTTAAATTGTTTTTATATGTAATTGGGGAGAAAATAAAATTAAATTAAAAAATAATAAAAATTAAAATGAGAGTATTAAGGTCTCTTCCAACTTTTGAAATTCTAGTAAATGAGTGAGAAGGTGACATAAGAATGTTCACAAAGATATGTAAATCTGAAAAGTCCCTTTTGAAAGGGTAATCCCCCTCAGGGAGAGAAGAACCATCAACTGGAAAATTAACTCTTTAAAAGCTGGTTAAAAGTCATAACTCAGTAATTCTGCACAGCTTCAATTATTGTTATGGCTGTGCCCTGAAATAGATGAAATGAAGGGATGACTGGAGTTTTTGCAAAGCATTGCTAACATCCTATTACCTCTCACTATCATACTTTGAACTGTTAGATTTCAATGGTTAGAAAAATAATGCAATAGTGTTTCCTTTCTGAGGATACACTAGAAACTTTTCCAATAAATAGAAGAGTAAAGCAAAGATGTCCAGTGTCCTGAAAATCATTTTATTCAACTCTGGGAAAATGCTAGCAATAGTAACAAGAAAAAGAAATTAAAGCTAAGTCAATAAGCATTTATTAAGTACCTATTATGTGTCAAGTACTGATCAAAGTGCTTCAAATAAAGAAAAGTAAAAGACAGTTGTCAAAGAGCTTACAAACTAACGCTGGAGACAATATGTAAACAACCATGTACAAGCAAGATATACGTAAGATACATCCAAAACAAATTAGATATAACCTTCAAAAAGAAGGCACTAGCACTGATAAGGAAAGGCTTCTTGCAGGAAGAATTATAGCACAGACTTAAAGGAAGCCAGAAATGGCAGGAAGGAGAGAAAGTTCCAAACACAGAAAAACAGCGACTAAAAAAAGCCCAGAATCAGGAGTCAATATGGCTGAGTAAGAACAACAGTGAACTCCACTGCTCTCTCCTCCTCCCAAAAAAATTCTCTCTAGATAGATCTAGAAAATTCACCAGATCAATCCTGATGGGGAAATTCAAGAAATACATCATAGTGAGTCATTTTTCTAGGTTAACTAGGGGTACAGTGCATAGAGCACCAGGCCTAAAGTCAGGAAAACTCATCTTCCTGAGTTCAAATCTGACTTCAGACACTTATTAGCTGTATGACTCTGGGCAAGTCACTTAACCCTATTTGCCTCAATTTTCTCATCTGGAAAATGAGCTGGAGAAGGAAATGGAAAACCACTCCAGTATATATGCCAAGAAAACCCCAAATGGGGTTACAGAGAGCCAGACACAACAAAAATAAACAATGACTCATTTTTCTAGCCCAGGGCAGCACAGGGAAACAGGCAGAGAAGTCTGTGGACACTAAAGACAAGTCCTGGCCAGGAATGATCTCCTAAAACAAACTCCAAAATGAAAACTCTGAGGAATGTCAAAAAAGCCAAAAACCAAACTTCTAGGTAAAAAAAAAAAAATAGTGCAGCTAATTAGAAATAATTCAACTACCAAGAAACCACAGTCAGGATCAGAAACAATTTAGAACCCACACTGGAATACACAATATTCCAGAAAGGAAAGGTTACAGGATTATAGCCAAAAATAACTTACCTACCAAAACTGAACATATTCCTACAGAGGAAAACAAGGGACCTTTAATGAAATATAGATGACTTCTAAGCATTCCTGATGAAAAGATCGTTGCTGAGTAGAAACTTTGAAGTACAAAGGAGTTAAAAGAAACATAAAAAATTAACTAGGAATGAGCAATGATAAAAATCTAAACAAGAATAAAATACTTATATTCTACCACGGAGAAATGATGTGTCCCTTCTAAACCCCACGATCTTCTGGGGACATAGAGGGACTCTAATTAGACAGAAGACCTAGGAGTTATTCTTGATGACCTTAAAGGAAGAATAGAAAGAGAAGAGAAACTGAGGGAATACACTGAGGTAGGCAGGGGGAGGGGAAAAGAAAAGCAAGGTTAGGGGAAATTATCTCCCATAATCAAGATACAAAGTAGAAGTCTACCCAAACAAATAGGAAAGGGTTTGAGGGATGGAATCGGAGAGGAGAATGTGATATTCAAATCTCATTCCCTTCAGAATGGGTCAAAAGAGGGAAGAACATAGACATACACGCACAAGTTGGGTACAGAAATACACTTCATTCAATAGAGAAATACGAGGGGAAAAGGGAAAAGAGGATAAATTAAAGAAGGGATGAGTCCCAAGCAAAACAAGATTCTAAGAATGTAAAAAAAAATATTCGTATCTCTTTTTGGGGTGACAAAGAATTGCAATCTGAAGGTGTGCCCATCAATTGGGGAAACTGCTATAGTATATAGAAATTATGGAACACTTGTGCCGTAAGAAATTATAAAGGTGAAACTTTCAAAGATACCTAGGGAGACTTGCATGAATGAGTGAGGTGAACAGAACTAGAACAATCTGTTCAGTGACAATATTGTAGAGACAAACCACTCTGAAGGACTTAGGAACGATGATCAATGTAAATGACTAACCAGAACTTCAGAGGACTAATAATTAAACATGCATCCAACCTCCTGATAGAAAAGTGAGAAACAAAGTGCAGAATGAGACACGTGTGTATATGTCTTTATGCTTGTGTATACTTTTTTCTATTAGAAATGGCCAATGAAGAAACTTGTTTTACTTAGCCTAGTGTCTACCACATAGAAAAGACACTTTTTAAATAAGTGTTTAAAATAGGCATTGACCAAATACATGTGTTTGTATCAAGAATTGGCTTTTCTTTCATTCTCAATTGAAGAAAGATGGAAGGGGAGGGAGAGAGAGCAAGGGGGTTTTTTTGCTAATTTTTTTAACACTCTAATTTCTAAGAATAAAAAAGAAAATACCCACAACAAGAGCAGACAAGTGAAGTTATAAGGAGAAAGAAAACTGGAAAGGTAGGAAGGGGCCAGGTTACAGAGGGCTTTAAGAGCCAAAGAGATTTCACATTTGATTCAGGAATAATAGGGACCCACTGAATTTGATTGAATAGGAGAGTGACATGATCACACTCCTGCTTCAGAAAGATCAATTTGATAGCTGAGTGGAGGAGAGACTGGAGTGAGGACAGCCTTGAAGCAGGAAGACCAACCAACAAGGAACTGTATAACAGATCAGGAGAGAGATGATAATGGCCTGTACCAGGATAATGTCAGCGTCAGAGCAGAGAAAGGCAGAAGTCGTATATAAGAGATGGAAGATAGTAATGATAAGACTTGGCAAATGACTGGGAATGGACAGTAAGAATAAGTAGTTGAACATGACAACTAAGTGACTGGATGAATGATGGTACTCTCCACAGGAACAGAGAAATTAAGAGTAGGGGACAGCTGGGGAAAAGATGAAGTTAGTTTTATATATGTCGAGTTTAACATGTCTATGGAATATCCAATACAAATTGTCCAAAAGGCATTTGGAGATGAGAGACTGGAAATCAGCAGAGAGATTAGGGCTGGACAAATAAATCTAAGCAGCATCTGCACAGAGATAATACCTGAAACCATGAGAATCAGAGATCGGTAAAGGGGATAAAACTATTCCTACTTGCTCATGGCATGGTGGTTTAGTTAGAAAATCTTGGGTAATATGTAAGGATATTGAACAATAACTTCACAGCTGCAACCCACAAAAATCAAAAGCATTTCTACATAATAAAATCCAAGAAGCAACACTAGAAAGGGAAACCTTATTCAAAAAAACTACAAAATGCATAAAAAATATAAAGATAAATCTACCAAAGCAGGCAAAATTCTTGCATAGATTCAATTACACGGTGCTCCTTATAGAAAAGGATAAGAGGGCGGCTGAGTGGCACAGTCAAAAGAGCACTGGCCCTGGAGTCAGGAGGGCCTGAGTTCAAATCCAGCCTCAGACACTTAACACTTACTAGCCATGTCACCTTGGGCAAGTCACTTAACTCCAATTGCCCTGCCTGCCCCACTCCAAAAAAGCAAAAAGAAAGGAAGAAAGAAAGGATAACATAAATAGCTGGAGGAACAGTCAATGTTCATAGCTGAACCAAGTCAATAATAACAAAAAAAATTATAAAGCTATCAAAGTTATTTTTACAACTTTAATGCCATGCCAAACTATCAAAATAATATTTTGTAAAACTTGATGAAATAATAACAATTTATTAGGAGAAATAAAAAATCTAGAACATCAAAGGATATCATGAAAAAAGGTGGAGATGGAGAGGGAATAATATTTCCAAATCTTAGATTATTAAAGCAGCAGTCATGAAAACAACTTATTGGCTGAAAAATAGAGAAATAGATCAGTAAAACAGATTAAACAGGGAAAACCAAAAATAGTATAACTCAATAACCTAAATTACTAAGTAAAGAACTCCTCATTTCATAAAAACTGCCAGGAAAAAAAAAACAGAACATAGTCTAACAAAAATTAGGCTTAGACCAACATCTAACAACATATTCCACAATAAATTCAAAATAAATGTGACCTTACCATCATGCCATTTAAAAAATTAGGATAAAAGCAATAATATGCTTTTTATCACAGGAACAGTTAGATGTTTTCTTAACAAAACCAAGGATATAAATAGGCTACGATAGAAAAAAATACATGACTGGAATTAAAAACTTTTGAACAAATAAATTTAATGTATCCAGGATAAGAAGGAAAGGAGGTTAGGAAAAAATACTTTATCAAATTTCTCAAATAAGGGAAAATAAGAGAAGTATCAAAGAAATATACACAACTAACAGATATACAAAAGACTTACTCAAGTGGTGAAAATATATAAACAGTTACAAAAAAAAATTGCAAATTATTAACAATCATATTAAAGAATCTTCCAAATCACTAATAGGAAAAAATGCACATCAAAAATGCTGAGGTTTCACCTCACCCTAGAAATTGGAAAGGATAACGAAAGAAGTGAAAAGTAAATGTTGGAAAATGTACGCTCACTAGTAGCCTGTTGGCAAAGCTATGAAACAGCCCAACCATTCTGAAAAGCAATTTAATATAATAGGAAGGAAAGGACTAAAATGCCTATATTCTTGAAATCCATCAATTCCACTGCTAGCCCCAAGGAAGTCACTGATAAGATGAAATTCCCATATACACCAAAATATTGGTAGCCATAATTTCTGTGACACAAAAGAATTGAAAACAAAGTATTATAAATGCTCATTAACTGGACAATAATTAAACAAATTGTGGCATGTGAAAGGAATGGAATAAGAAATGACAAATATGAAGAACATAGAGAAGCATGGAAAGACACTATCTGATGCAAACTGAAGGGAGAGGGAGAGGATGCACACATTGACTACAGTGTAGTCAGTAAGAACAACCATAAACCATTTTTAAAAAGAATGTTGCAAAGTTACAAAGAACAAGCATTGCTCAAAAAAATATATATAAGACACCACCACCTAAACTCTTTTGCAGAAATGATATGCAAAAGTTTTCAGACTTTTTCAATGTGCTGATCAGTTTGCCAATTTCTTTTCTTCAGAAATATTGTTTGGGTGGTGGAGTCAAGATGGAAGCGTAGAAGCAGAAGTACTCCACAGCTCCCCCCATAACCACCTCAAATACCTATAAAATATGACTCTAAACAAATTTTAGAGCTCCAGAACCCACAAAAGTACAGAGAAACAATTCTCTGGGCGCTGGGAGCCGAGACCAGTCAGGAATTCAGCCCCAGAGTGGCCAGGACAAGCGCAGATGGAGCATTCAGGAGAGCGGATCACCGGCAGCTGTGGCAGTTTCCAGAATTATCAACCCATAAGAAACAAGGACAAAGCCAAAGGTCAGTGGAACTTGGCTAAATTTGGGGGAGAAATGTGGGTCCAGCTGTCTGCCCCCAGAGCAAGAAAGCAGCAGAAGCAGCAGCCCTGCAGCCACCTCCATGTGACTGCTTCAGAGCTCCCAGCCTGCAGATTGCAGGGGGGCCAAGCAACCATTCAGAAGCTAAATTCTTTTGCCTTAACCTGCCTGGATCGGGATCGCAGTCTTGGGTGGTGGTCCTGAGGTGTATGACCAGTGAGCCAAAGCTGGTGGGGGCTGCAGAGATGGCAGCCTCCTAATAGCTCCAGCAGCTGCGAAAATCCCACTGAATTGAGACAGAGCTCTCCCCTCTGAAAGCAGAGTTCCACAGAGCTAAAAAGTCAAGTAATTGACTGGCAACATGAGCAGGCAAAGGAAGCAAAATAAACACAGCAACCCAACTTTAGATTCCATTTTTGGGGACAAAAAAGGATTGAAGCATGGATCAGGAGGAAGACAACACAGTCAGAACTCCTGCACCAAAAGTTTCCAAGAAAAATGTAAACTGATTATGGGCCATAGAGGGAGCATAAGAAGGACTTTGAAAACCAAATAAGAGAAGTGGAGGAAAAACGGGGAAGAGAAATGAGAATGATGCAAGAAAATCATGAAGAGAGAGTCAACAACCTGACTGAAGAAAATAACATCTTAAAAAATAGACTAACTCAGATGGCAAGAGAGGCCCAAAAAGCCAATGAGGAGAAGAATGCCTCAAAAAGTCAAATTTGCCAGATGGAAAATGAATCTCAAAAGCTCACTGAAAAGAATAACTCCTTCAGAATTAGAGTGGAGCAAATGGAAGCAAATGACTTCATGAGAAATCAAGATACTATTAGACAGATCCAAACAAATGAAAAAATAAAAGGCAATGTGAAATATCTCACTGAAAAAAACCACTGCCCTGGAAAATAGATCCAGGAGAGACAATTTAAACATTATTGGACTACCTGAAAGCCATGATCAGAAAAAGAA
>CM053585.1:184212535-184227543 GCA_028646515.1 Pseudochirops corinnae | reverse complement strand
GGCGGGATAGGAAGGAGGGAAACATAGTCAGTCTTTCACAATTTGTCCATTGTGGAGATGTTCTACGTAACTACACATTACAGCCTGTATTGAATTGTTTGTCTTTCCAGTGGGGGTAAGTGACGAGGGAGGTAGGGAAAGAATCTAGAATTTAAAGTTTTAAAATCAAATGTTTATATATGTGTGTGTGTGTGTGTGTGTATGTTTATTATTATTATTTACATGCAACTGGTAATTAAGGTATACAGGCACTGGGGTAAAGACATCCATCTTGCCCTACTAGAAAGTCAGGGGGGGTGATGGGGGAGGATATAGATGAGAGTAGATTGGGAGACGGGGTAAACATGGGATCGCTGTTTTGGGGTGGTGGGTAGGGGAAAGATGGGGAAAGGTGGGGAGAAAATTTGTAACTCAAAATCTTATGGAAATGAATGATGTAAATTAAAAATAAACAAAAGTTAATTTACGTAAAAAGCAATAAAGAATATTGGTACAACCAAAAAAAAAAAAGAAATATTGTTATATGGGATGGCTCTCTGGGAGGACGGGATACACTGGGAGAAATTCTGGTGTGTGAAAAGATATCAATGATCATAAGTATGATATACTCTGTTTTTCTTTAGTTCCCAAGTAAAGGGGAATTAGGAGTGAAAGGGTGAGAAGATGGCTCTTTGCTGACTAAAAATGATAAAATACAATTTTAAAATAAATAAAATATATCTACAAAATTTATTTTTAAAAACTTTCAGGAACTGAATCAAGGCAAATAAACCAAGAAAGTAACATATGCAATTGTCATTCAGTCATTTTTCTGTCTTCATGACCCCATTTTTGGATGTTCTTGGCAAAGATACTGAAGGGGCTTGCCATTTTCTCCTCCAGATCACTTCACAGATGAGGAAACTGAGGTAAACAGGGTTATGTGACTTGCCCAGCATCACACAGCTAATGTCTAAGGTCAAATTTGAACTCAGGAAGATAAATCTTCCTTTTTTAAAGCCTGGAATTCTAATCATCTAGCTGCCCTCATATACATGATTACAATAATGTAAGTGCAAAGGCACCCCCTCTCCGAAAAAAGTGACTGCTGTACTTTATACATATATTAACCAATTTGATCTTCCCGATACCACCCTTCAGGGGGATAATGTCAACATCATCTCTATTCTATATTTGGGAAACAGTATTCAGAAGTTAAGTGACTTGCTAAAGCATACAATCCCAACACATGACAAAGCTAAGAGTTGATGTTTCCCAAATCTAAGTCCAGTGATTTTTCCCAACTATAGTTGAATTATAATATTAGGTTAAATAACATTTTTTGTCTCCACTACATAACAGGATTGTTGCAGAAATAGCAACTAAAATATTGATATTCCAACTAAGATGATTAAAATCATATATTTCTAATAATTTTACAATTTCACTATCATATATGTGGCCACAAGGTCCAGAGATCAACTTTAGCATTAGGAAACATAAATTTATCTACAATTGTTAAAAAGCTAGCCAAATGTCATTTTACCACTGATAGAATGGCCTCAAATTCCACTCAAGTGTGCAACTGCTTGACCGAAATAACAGCAGCATAAGTATGCCTGCATGTTATTAAAGGAAATAGTGGAAAATTTCACAGGCTGACATCCAGAACGTCTGCGGTTCTTTTTCATATTTCTTTCTTCCTACAAAGCTGTTATTAGAACAGGACCAATTTTTTCTTTTTAAGCTTGGAAATTTCCACTGTGTGTGTGTGTGTGTGTGTGTGTGTGTGTGTGTGTGTGTGTATTTAACCAAGTCTTTAAAAAATGTAAGCTGCAACCAGTTTTGTGATTCTCACATAAAAAAATCAAGCATTAAAGCAATAAATGAATAAAAGTACACCTATAATCAAGAATACAAGTCAGAGTCAAGTTTGGAAGCTCTTTCTTGGTTTATTTAGAGATATATGGTTTTAAGTAAAGAAAGTTTCCTGAGTGGTATTTAGACTATTTAAGAATTAATCATTTTATTTGGGTTCCAGATATGAAAAACGTATCACACAATGGATCCCAGTTTCTCTTTAAGATACAGTGTAGCCATTCAAAATGTACACATTACTATTAACAGCTATAAGAAGAAAAAAAAACATAAAAAAAGGAAGATTGTCCAATATAATATTGTGATAAAAGAGTAAATTCTATAATGAAAGTGAATTATAATGCTATAGTATTCAATGTGAAGTTGAGAAGATACTAATGTTTCACACATGAGATTTAATATGCTAGATGGTGAAGTTCTATATGCTTTTCATTAAGATTAAACCAAATAAATGATATTGGTTAATTTTTGCTCTTCATTCATAGGAATACAAGAGAAACTAGATAAGGACTTATTGATCCCTTTTTATTAAAGGGATAAAAAGAAGGGAAGTTCCAGGCTATGAATTTAAATTTAAAAACAAAGACTTTAAACAAGCCTAAATAGTTAATATCAATGATGAACACACAGAAGCTTCAGGATACTGGAAGAGGGCAGTATCAATGCCAAAATACAAACCATTTCCAGACTAAAAATCTTTTAAGAGAATTTTTTTTTATTATGATTTAGTTGTCTTAATAGTTTCTTTAAAATTACACTCCAAATTCAGCTGACAACAAAAAGAATTTACTTATATAGAGTCTCAAAACATAAAATGTCAGAGCTGTGAAGTAGTTTGGCTGTTCTGGATTTCAATTTGGAATTACATAAGAAAAGTAATTGCTCATACTCTGACCCAGCAATTCCATCTCTAGACATGTACCCCCAAAGAAGCCAAAAACAGGAACAAAGGCCTAGTATATAACAAAATATTCGTAGCATTCTTTGTGGAAGCAAAGAACTCAAAGTAAATTGTCATGCATTGTAGTATGACTAAAAAAAATAGGGTATGTTAATATAATGCTATTAATGCATCAAGAAATGAAAAAAGAGAAATTCCAAGTATAGAAAATGTGTATAAACTGATACAGTGTAAAATAAGCAAAACCAGGAGAATTTGCATAACCTACAGCAATGCAAACAAAAAAGATTATTTAAAAAGTTGAACTCTAAATAATGCAGAAAACCAATTAAAGAACTAAGAGAAAAAAAAAAGTATACCTCTTTCCTGAACAAAGCTGAATGAAGTCTCACAAGCCTGCTGACTGTGTACAACACACATACATGTTATCCAATCTCAACTGTGTCCTTGCTGCAGCAGTCCTTTTATTCCTCCTTAATTGATTGATCTCACACTCCTTAGAAAGTATTTGATACCTTCTCTTCCCTCCTGTAGCTCCAAAAACCATCCCCTTCCCAGTTTGTCGGCTGACAACCCTGTCTCTCTACTAAAATATTTGAGGTCATCCAACATGAACTCCCTCTTTTTCCATTCTCTTCATCTCAAAACTCCATGACATTATTTCCCACTCTCTTCTCTTTTCCTCTTAGTCTAGTCTGACAAGTGGCCTCTCTCCTTACCAAAGTCAACCCCTCTAAAGTGCACATGATCCTATCCTCTCCTATCTTGTCCAGCAGATTGCATCCTTAATCATTCCCTTAGCCCCTCAGATCTTCAACCTCTATGTACTAGTTCCATTCCCTAGAAGACTGTCAGTTCCCTGGTCCTGGAGGTCTTCAAGATGAAACAAATGACCATTTGATAGAGCTACTGGATGCTATTTTAAGGATTCTTGCTAGACTTGACTTGACCTGTAAGGCTCCTTCTACAAGTCTGAGTTCTAATCCTAAATTCTGATTTGGAGGTAAGACATCATGAACGTGGGACTCTGTCTAAGGCAGGGGTTAGGTGGGGCAAGGAAGGGCTACTGGAAAAAGAAAGAAGTAAACAGAGCATAAGGGGATCTGACAGGCAGTGGGACCTTTGAAGACATTTGGCATCCTGGAAGGGAAGGAAATGAGTAGTAGAGAGGCACATCATACCTCCTGCACAACTCTAAAGCTAACCTTGGTCATTATCTGTTATCTTTTTTTTTTTGGGGGGGGGGGGGGGATGAGGGAGCAATTGGGGTTAAGTGACTTGCCCAGGTACACACACCTAGCAAGTATCCAAAGCCAAATTTTAACTCAGATCCTCCTGACTTCAGGACTGGTGCTCTATCCACTGCACTACCTAGCGACCCCTTAAACTGAGGCAAACGGCATTAAAGTGACTTGCTCAGGTCAAATATTAGTAAGTGTCTGAGGCCAGATTTGAACTCATGAAGATGAGTCTGCCTGACTCCAGGTCCTGCACATTATCCACTGTGCCACCAAGCTGCCCTATCTCCTTGTGTTTGTCTCCTATATGATGACTACTCAATCTCCTAGTTCACCATCCATATCATATTCCATTACTGTGGGTGCTCCCAAGGTTCTGTCCTGGGTCTTCTCCCTTTATACTTTCTTGGTAACTGAACTCTTTAGGTTCCATGGGTTTAACCATCATCTTTATACAGATAATTCCCACCTCTATATATTCTGTCCCGGTCTCTCCCTCAAGCTCTATTTCCACATCACCAACTGCCTACTGGACAAAGTACATACATTTTATTGGGAAAATATATTTAAATAATTACAGTGCAATTTGAGGAAAGAGAGCACTTGTGTGCTAGGTGAGATAACATTATAAAGGTGTATATTAGTGTCACATGAGTAATATAAATTATTTTTTGCTGAATGATGCAGATGGGTAAGTGTTATAAGTAATTAGAAAAAAAAAGTTGAGCTCTCAGTCAGTCAATAAGCATTTATTAAACACTAGCTATGAGCCACACTGTGTTAAATGATGGGAAGGCAAAGAAAGGCACAAAAAAAGTCCATGTTCTAAAGGAACTCATAGCCTAATGAGAGAAACAAGATGAAAATATCTGTGTACAAAAAGGCTATTTACGTGATAAATTGAAATTAATCAATCTAGGGAAGGAAGTGGCATTGGGAGTGATCCAGAAAGGCTTCTTGTAGAAGGTGGGATGCTAGGTGAGTCTTAGAGGAAGCCAGGAAAGCCAAGAGGTGGAGAGGAGAGAGAGTATTCCAGGCATGGAGGATAGCTAGGGGAAAATGTCTGGAGACTGTAGATGGAATGTCTAGTTCAAGCAACAGCTAAGAGGGCAGAGTCACTGGATCACACAATAGGTGGGGTAGGGAGGGAGGTATATTTGTCTTATATATTCTAGTGCCCAGCATAGTGCCTTGCACAGAGGAGCCCTTACTATTGATTGAAATAAAATGAACTGTCTTCCTTTTAGACCTGTAAGAGAAATACAAAGGCTATGTCTGTGTACTTTTCCCACAACAACTCATCCAAAAGAGGAGTTTAGTAAATTTGCTGAATGGCAACTATGTGAATTTGGTAGTAAAGGAAAAAAGCCAAATGTGATCCCAAGAACAAGGATAGGATACTCAGACAAAGGGAGTGCTTTTGAAGAGGCAGAGGAAGAATGATGAATTCAGACCTCATTTTGAACCTATATCTTGACTCAAATGAAACTGTCATGGATCAAGTATATGAGGATGGTGACAAAACACATAAGGAACAGCCATTTACCTAACTGAATTCTCCTTATATTCCATTGTCATCCAACAGGCTAAGGCCTGTTTCTCCTGGTAAATTTTACTCCTGGTAAAATTATTAGCATAACTAACATCCAAGCACTTCATATCAAATGAAGATGAGACACCTGGGCTACCCCACACCCCCAGTGAAAAGGACATGTGTCTTGAGTTGTCTTCCCTACGAATGACTAATCATTTTCCCCAAACCCACTTGCTCAAACATTCAACCCTGGGACTGCTTGGGATTAGGTTAAAGTTTGGCCCTAAAACAAAATGAAGGTGTCCTGTCTCTCCTCTCCCCTGCAGGGTTTAGCAAACCTAATCAGAGATAGAAAAAGTAAAGGAATTAAATATAGTTTTGTATTTTAAAAAGTTTCTGAATTTTGTGAATCATTTTCAAATAAAATTCTTAAAATGCAATCTATAAAATAAGTTGTTCTTTCGTACAATAAATGGGAATATTTCACTTTAATTAAATAATTCTAACAATAACAAATTTACTCTTAGTTTTTAAAGGATATATTGTTCTGATTTTTCTTGGATCAAAAACAAGAGAACATAAATATACTAGGCACGTAAATGTCAATTACAAACAGTACTCTGAAGAGTTAATTCACAGGCTATCTTGTCCCCAAACTTTTTTATGCTAAATCAGCATGGGAATGAGCACAGAGCATCTCCCCATTGTCTAGTGTAAACAGTTTAGCTCACTTAGTATTTGGCTAGCAGGAGTACAACAAAAGGCACCAGACCCAGAGGTCCTCTTAGGTACAAACTATTTTAGAGATAGAAGAGTCTTAAAGACCTCATATTTTATAAATGGGAAACATGAGGTCCTGAGAAGTGATCTGTCCAGACTCACACACCAAACCAGGAGCCAGAACAAGGACCCAAGCTAATTCTGTTTTCACTACACCTTCAGTTACCTATATCACAACCCCCTAAGGAAGGTATAACCTTCACTTAACCAGTAGAGACCAGAGCAAAATGCTGGTCCAAAGCTGACAAGTTTTCCCACACTTTTTACTAAAAGACTTGCCTGGATGTAGATGAAATTTTAAAAGTCCTAAACGATAAGAAAAAGAAGCCAGTTTATCACATTCAGACACATATATGATCATTTGTTTTGAAATGGTAGGGGCATAAAGATTATCCTCTTTCAATAAATGATCATTTTAATTATTCAAAAACATCAACTGTATGAAATGTAAAACTACTGCTTATTAAACAAGTTTTTCCACTACCCTCAAAGATAAATTAAATTTTATGTCAGTTAAGAGTTTTTAAAATACTTGCTCAGTGTTTTCTCTTTTTTTGCTAAAATTTCTTTTTCATTCCCACTTCTCTCCCTCTTTGTTCTAATGTTCTCAAATGCATGAGATGGAGGAACAATACCACAATACAACTGCAGGCTTCCTGCCTACTGCTTAGCCATTATTCTTCAAGACTTGAGAACTTTCAAAACAGTCTTGGGCCGCTTTGAATTTCCCTCTTTCAGATTTTCCCTCCTTCATGGAACATCTATTTAAAAGAATGACTTCTAAAATAGCCTGTCAAAATGCTGTGTCCAATCACAATTGCCAAGTCAAACTAAAAATGCCAACCTTAAAGATGGAGGCCTTCGTTCTAAAGTACAGAGTCCAGAAGAAAGTGCAACTACAGCTATCCAAGAAGGGAACAGTATTTTTCTCATCTGCTTAATTTAAATGAAGGAAGTTTGTGAAATGTCTTTATAGTCAAGCTACACAAATTGCCAGTACTTCTATTTTTACATATGACCATACTAAGATCTAAGGGGATAGTCTCAAACGATACAGAGCTGCAATAGCAAATATAAAACTATATAGTTTATTATTACTTTTTAAACAAATCTTAGCTTTAGGACAAGCCTCTTCACAAACAACTGGGCCAAAAGAGGTGGCATGGGGGAAAGATCTCCAAATGGGTCAAAAATAAGAAACCCTAGCAGTAAAAACAAAGTCCTCAGGATGATTCCCCACAGCTCTAAGGTAGTAGTTTAAATCACACTTGTTAATGAACTTACTGGCAACAAAGTTAAAGCAATAGGTTAAACAAGGCACTAAAAGACATAAGCAGTAAGAATAAAGAACTCTTGGCCCAGCATGGTAGGACCTCCAGGTCATTTAAAAGGCCAAAGCAATTTTTTTTTTTAACACAGAAGAGGTAAAATTTCATTGCCAATTCAACTATTTCAAACCTATTTAAAATACCATTTTAAAAATCTCAGTATTTTGTAACAAAAAGATTTCAACCATTAACCTACTTATGTCAAGTAATATTAAAGTCAAGTCAAACTACAAAATTATTTGGATAGTCCCTTGAACTTTGTTATAATGAGGATTTAACCTATATTCTCAGTTTTCAACTATCCATTTGAGATTTAAACTAACTGAAGATTACCCTCAAATCTGAGCATTTTGATCTACCCATCCACCAAATGGGCACTGCTACTCAATACTAGCAGCAGTAAAACCCAAAGGAAGAGTAGATTATACATTGTTAAAACGTAATTATACATTATCCAGCTTAATGTTGCCTCACCACTAATAGGGATAATCAAAAGTTAACTTTAAGAGTTCTGGGAATATATTCTTAATTGTTTCCAAAGACTAGGGCTTCAAAATACTCATCTAAAGTCTCTAAACAATGAAAACTAAGTATTTTATAATGTAGACACTAGTATATCTTCAGAAATCATAGATACTAAGGATTTCCAAAATACCTGGTTGAAACCTCAGTGAGGTAAATAAAGCAAATATCATGAACCATTTTGCAGAAGAGAACACTAAGACTTGGAAAAATTGTAACCTACCCAAAATCACACAACTATTAAGGAGTCTTCTCTAATTTTAGGGAGGAGGAGAAAGCTTTTTTAAGGAGTGATAGAACATCAAGGTGCAAGGTGGGAAGAAAAGCTATATAGACAGGTAGAAGCAATTAGAAGTTTTGCATAGGGCTTTGGTTTTTTATTTTTCAGGTTTGTTTATTTTTAAGGTAAAACCTGCTTCTCAGCCAGTTCACCCCAGTATTTCTATTGCCTCTAGGCTACAAAGTTGGCACCACTGAGAATAAAACAAACCTTTATTATTGATCCATTATAAACTGGCCTAGGCAGGAAGATAGATATGGAACAGAGTTAATGCTGAGAAAGATCAAATAGGGTCACAACTCTCAATTATCTGGAATCAGATTATCTAGTTTTTGTGGATAAGTCAGCCTCTTAGCCACTGCCTGTTCTCTCCACTCCTGCTGGGAATCTTTTGGCCCTTTCACTGCTCATTTAACATCTCCATCAGAAAGAAGAGAAGGGAGAATAAATTAAAGTCAGTTTTATCATGTTAGTGGACTGAAATTAAAGTTAGATTAAGAATATCATTCATCGAAAATTTAAGGAAGAACTTCTAGGAGAGAGTTATGTTAAATAAAAAAGTCATCAATTACTCCCAGAAGGGCAACTATGGAAAACTATATAGAAAAGATTTACAATAAACAATATTATACCCAATCACAAGATTGCTCCTCAACTCTAAGAATGATAAGCAAAACTAATATAAATCAGCTTTTGCAGATCAAATGCAAATTTTTTTTAAAAACTATTTTATAAAATAGAAAATAAGCAAACTTCAATACAGCTTTCCCCTTTCCTGAGAATCAGGGCTATCACTTGTAGCTTTTTCTTTCATCTATTGCACTCTAACAGAGGAAGGAGGGAAAAAAGAATCATTCATATTCTTGAATCCTCTGCTCAAAACACCAGACCTTTTAACATCACAGAAGACAGAGGAAACATTGGATAATACACTACAAAAGTAAGTTCAAACTAAAAACAGGTAACAGTAGACCTAATGTTAAGGCCTATTGTCTTGACTGTACCTTCAATCTTGTTCAACAACTCTTGCTTTTCCAGTCCTAGGCAGCTTATTAACAAACTAACAATTGTATTAAATTGTGGTAGTTCTGCTATGTAAACAAATAGACATGGTAAACTATATTTAGGTCAAATTTGCAACAAACTAAAAGTTTTCAAAAGCATTGTACATATTCTGGGCCAAGGTTTAAAATCATCCAGTCCTAACAGTATTGGAAACACTAAATAAAGGCATTACTTTCACAATCAATTATGGTCAATCTGACAGAGTTTTTATCTTCCCCTGTTGCCAGGCTGAAAATTAACAAGTGAGGAGACCCTCTTAAAAGACTTATCCAAAATGTAATGGTCATAAATCAAAGGAAAAAGATTTCCACAAACAGGTGGATAAATTGTTAAACCCTTGTCTTTACACTAATCAAAATTCTTGACATCTCACCCTTCAGGTGAGCCTATTTCAAATCTCTGATAAAGTACACACCCTGTTAATTGAAAGAGACCCTTTGTAAAAAGTCATTTCAGTAGTTAATCTTTGCATCAAAACACCTAAGAAAAAGTGATCAGCGTCACATTCCTTATGTAAACTCAAATCTATCTGTGGGGGTTTTTTGAGGGGGAAGAGAAGTCTGAATGGGTTTTTTCTTGGGAGGGGTTGGAGGAAGAGGCAAACATTTATGTCTTAGCAGCATGAAAGAGTACTGTCATCTACACAGAAACACAACTCAGAAAAATCTTTCTTGATCTACTCATTTCCAAACTACTGGGAATGGATTATCATGTAATTTTTGTTTATATAAGCTTTGTTTATGTCCTTCCAAGTTCTATTCATTGCAATAAACTTGTGAAAATGAATTTCTAATATGTATCAGATTTATAATGCAACAGTTTCAGAATCTGAAATACACAAAAAAGGAGGTTTCTGTATCAGAACTAGGCCATCCACAGATACAAAATTATATTTTTCTTAAACTATTCTGCATTTTCAAAGACTGTAGCTGAAGAATGCTTGAGACAAGTATTTCCTAACATACCTATTCCAGAAATCTTATCTGTATTCTATAATCTTCACCTCCTTCCTATGTAGCAAATTGTATTATTTTTTATGATTACTGTCAATTAATTCACTTCTCCCATCAACATAATACAAAATATTTGATCACTTAGGATCAGAGCAACCTAGATTACCAGTCATTTAAATGCAGGACCTGAAGCAGCCGGCAGTGTCAGGGAGAGTATAGTGTTCAATATCATTTTACATGTTACCAACAGAGGGTTCATCTTACACACAAACAATGGGCACTGGCAGGGTGTCTTCATCCTCCTGAAGCCCCACAAATTGTATTTCTTCATAAAATGATTACAAGATTAGAAGATGTGTGGAATATTCCGAAGCTCTTTTGTATCTTACTGCCAATTTAAGAAAAAATTTATTCAAAATACAAGACTCCTAATCATGTTTTTCTCCCTCTTCATTTCATTTTTCTGCTCTACCTACATATTTAACAGGATGTGCACTGAAAGATTTTAAATGAGCAGTTCAAGATAACAGATTAAATATTTCCAAAGCCAACAAACCGTCCAAAACCTTACAGGTTTTTTATCAAAATGTTATGTATCTGTGTGTACACAGCAAGGATGATTTCTTTAAAATGGAAGATTTCTTTAAAAATTATTTTCTAACCTAACGAAGGGCTTCAAACACTTCAACCTTTGTAGTAAGTATTCGATGTAATATTCTAAGCTGGGTATTTATATCTCTTAACGAAAGAGAAACTCGAGAATCTTGCTCGATACTACCAATACCCTCATCTCATTCAACTCCTTCTGAAACCAATGCAGCAAGACAGCTGGTATTTTGCCTTCCCATTTTCTTACAGTACGAGGTTAGTCACAAAAACAGGTTGGTTTGAAGTGTAGCTCAAAAATGCAAAATAATTCTCCCCAGAAAAGGAGAAAGAGCGAGAATGCGAGAGGGTTTAACTGAGCAAAGAATCCCCGGGGCAACTTCATTCTATTACAAACTCAATACTTTTCCTTTTTTTTTCCCCACCCTCTCTTCATCTTGAACAACTTCGTCACTCTACAACGTCTTCTATAATGGACTAGAAATAGCGACTTGAAAACTACATTTTAAGAATATGGGTGAACGAAAGAAGCCCCAGTGTGCTTACTCATTAAAAGAAAACTTTTAACCTTTGTGAGCCCGTGAAAAGGGAGAATTATGGCCAAAGCTCAAATTTAACTCGGACTTATCTGGCTGCTTCTTTCCCTTCCCTTGTTAACCAGGGACCCACCTTTCTCGAGATGACTTGATGGGCAGAAAATTGTAGTAGGGGCCACTCGGGCGCAAAAGGGGCTTTTTTGGGGGGGGAGGTTACGGCACAGGAGCCCCAACAGGTTTGTTGGGGTTTTCCTCACCTTCCCCTTCGGGGGAACTCCGGCTCTCTAAGTGGCCAAACCCGGGAAACACAAGGATAAAATAAACTTTGGGGCGAGGGGAGGGAGCGCCCCCCGCGCGCCCTCTCGCGCCCCTCCCGGACGCCCCCGGCCCGCGACAGCCCCGTACCTCGGCTCCCGCCCGTCCGGGCGTCCGTCCGTCAGTCCGTCCGCCCGTCGGCGCCTCAGTTCCTCCTCCCGGCCGCGGACCGCCCGCCTCAGCCGCCCCGGCAGCGCGGGCGCGCCCCCCCACCGTACACACACACACACACAGACACACAAACACCAGACACGACCCCCCTCCCTGCCGAGGCTCGGGGCGCTCCGAGCGGCGAGGACGCGGGGACGCCAGTGGCTGGGCTCGCCCTCGTCCTCCTCCTCGCCGCCCTCCTCCTCCTCCTCCTACTCCTCTTCCTCCTCCTCCTTGTCCTCCTCCTCCTCCTCCTCCTCCTCCTCCTCCTCCCTCAACCCTTCGCCCCCGCCCCGTTTTCCGTCGCCGCCTCCTCCTCCTCCTCCTCCTCCTCCTCCTCCTCCTCCTTTATCTCCACTCACCGCCCGCCGCCATCTTCCTCTCTGGTCGGATTTAAATAGGAAACTCGCCCCCCGAGCGCCTCCAGCACTGCTGAGGAATAGGCGGCTGAAGCTGGTGCTCTGGGCGCGGCGCAGGGACCGCTGGGAGATGTAGTCCCCAGGTCCCGCCCCGCACTACAGATCCCAGGATACTACAGGACCCTGCGCCCAGGGAGCCAGCCTTGAGGTCCTTTCAGCCTCAGGTTTCCTTTTCCAAGGCATCCCTTCGAAGGTCTTGGAGATCCGAGAAGGTCTGAGCTGGAAGGCTTATGGGATCATAGGATTTAGAACCAGGAAGGGCATTAGAAATCCACAGGATCTCAAGAACAGAAGAGAGATTATAGGTTATGTGTAGGCCAACCTGTACTTGATCAAGAATCCCTTCTACAATATCCCCAAGTAGAGTCCAACAGTTACAGAGGACTCATAGCCAATGAGACAGCTCCTTCTGCTCTTGCCTAGCTCTAATTTTTGGAGGCAGCTAGGTGGATCAGTGGATGGAGTGCTGGGCCTGGAGTCAAGAGGACCTCAGTTCAAATTCAACCTCAGACACTTACTAGCTATATGACCATGGGCAGAGTCACCAGCCTCACTTTCTCCTCCAGAGCCATCTGGGTTCAGTAACAGAAATCAATCAGGACAACTGGAGATGACCCAGGATGCAGTGGGAGAGGTGGGCCCTTTTAAGTTAAAGATTTTTCAGGTTTTCACTTTTGAGTGAATAGACCTCTTCAAAAAGTGAGTCAAGGGATGCCCCCTCTTTAATCCAAAAAATTAAAAATCAAACTGGGAGGGGAAAACCCTTATGGTTGCTGGCCAAAAGAGAAACAGTTACTCTGAGCCAAGAGGGCCCCCAAAAATAACCATTCAGTGGTGTTTGGGCAGGGACCTATTGTTGTCCAATCCACGAGATCCAGAGTGAATTCAATTTCAGGCTTGATCTTTGAGAAAGAAATCTAGCCAGTAAACCCCAAGTTAGCTTTCAGCTATCAAAATTTATCATCTTTTGGGTAGAACACCCTCAGAGAAGAGAACAGGACAAGACAGGACTGGTTGAGTTGCCCAGTTGGAACTGTCCAGCTGGGTCCACATTCAGGCAGTTCAGACTACTCACAGATTGTGATTTGTCCTTCGTTCTTCATTCTTAAAGAAGACCTTGACATCAGGGAGATGATGATGTGACTTGCAATTGACTTTGATTTGAGTGAGGGAGGGCTGTGCAAAGACACCAGACTCAATTTTTCCTCCAGAGAGGGAAATGGCAAACCACTCGAGACTCCTTGCCAAGAAAACCTCATGAACAGTATGGTCCACCTGGTCACAAAGAATCGAATAGTACTGAACAACAACAATCTTTGGGAAGTTTTGTGTATGTGTGTGTGTGTGTATAGTCAAATTTGCCTTTGCAATTTGAATGAATCTAATCTCTTTTATATCAAAGGAGCAGTGTCCTTTAAGTTTTCCCTTCTCCAAGCTATATCCATCACAAGTTCTTGCAAATGATTTTTTTGTGTATTTTTTAATTGATACCTTTTTGTTGTTTCATCAAATTCATTTGTTTTGTTTTGTTTTTTTAAGATTCTGTGACTCCCTACTCCTCCATCCATCTCTTCTATTGGAAATGCAAGGGCTACTCACCTGACATCTTGTTAGCTTTGAGCAGCTCCATTTCCTGCCTGGACCAGCTCAACCTGGTGCCCTATTGACCCCCAATAGGCTTAGGTCAGAACTCTGAAGTTCAAGAGATCCCCAGCCTCAGCATCATGGCAGCTTGAATTATAAACTGCACCACCATGCTCATTTCTGTGCATATTCTTCACTGATCCCCTATCCAAAGAACATTTCTTGTAACAAAGATTTTGAAAGAAAGAGAGGTGGGGAGGAAGCTGTTGAGATCATGAAATCTAGGAGTTCAGTTATATGGAAAAGAAAGAAATGCTTTATCTAGATGTCTTCCTCAAATAGAGGCTCTGCATCCCCAACTGGCCCCTGTATTGATCAGAATCATTAAATCTTTCAAATTTGTGTTTCTTTATAACGTAATCATAGTATAACTTTTTCTCCTATCTCCACTTATTTTCCTATTATATAGAATGAGTGAAAACATCTCAAGCAGTTTGAGATTGTCTTTCCCTTTTCCTCTTCCACTGATGCTGTCAATCACTTTCATCTTCCTTTGTCTGCTTTCCCACCTTGGTGGGCCCCTCCTCCCCCTTTTCTTTCTGTCCCATTTGGGGAAGAATTTGGTGAAGTCTGCCTCTCAACCAACGAGAGAGGAGACAGTCAAGAAGGGGACTTGACTATTTGGGTTATAAATTTTTTTTGTTATCTTTTTCGAGAGGTGATTGGTGAATTTTTTCAAGTTCTGTTTTGCTCTCTGGTTCTAAAATATCAGGACAGTTTTCCTTGAGAATTTCTTGAAGGATGATTTGTAGGTTCTTTTTCTGATCATGGCTTTCAGGTAGTCCTATAATTTTTAAATTGTCTCTCCTGGATCTATTTTCTAGGTCAGTGGCTTTTTCAATGAGATATTTCACATTGCCTTCTATTTTTTCATTTGTTT
>CM053585.1:184191509-184212035 GCA_028646515.1 Pseudochirops corinnae | reverse complement strand
GAAGACCTAGCTACGTGACCTAGGCCAAGTCATTTAACCTCGCTCTGCCTGTTTCTTCAGCTGTAAAATGATTATACCTACTTCTCAGGGTTGGCGTTGGGAGGATAAAATGAGATAACATTTGTAAATCTCTTGGCATGGCGCCTGACACGTAGTAGGCATTATATAAATGCAAGCCATTATTATTTTCACAAAGGTGGACTTGAGCCGGCATTGTTCCCTGGAAAATGATTCTTAGTAGCTAGTGGATATCATCAGTCAGCTGCACAGGGCCCCCAGCCAACTCTGGGATCTCAAAGTTGCAGATGAATTGCTGATCTAATTCAAGGGAGGGAGTATCCAAGTACTTAAAATAACAAAGTTGTATATTGACTGGGACGGGGGTTTCCAGAGAAGCTTTATCTATTGAAAAGATACACTACTCTATTCCATCCACTTTCTCTCTCAGTCAGGTAGTTAGACCTGATGTATCCATCATGTCCTGAGTGCTTGAATACCCTTGGAGCCCGGGCCACCCCTTGTTAGTCTGCACTGGCCCTAGAATGGTAGTTCTCAACCTGTGGGTTATGTTCAATTTGTAACAATGAAAATACATCCTGTATATCAGATAGATTCATAACAGTAGCAAAATTACAGTTATGAAGTAGCAATGAAAATAATTTTATGGTTGGGGGTCACCACAACATGAGGAACTATATTAAAGGGTTGTGGCACTGGGAAGGTTGAGAACCACTGCCCTAGAAGATCCTGGGGGCTGATGGTCCCCTATCCATCTACCCTCCCCCATCACCTTAGGCCTCATAGAAGCCCTTCATATACCCAGCATTCTGAACCAAAAGTAGGTTTCAGAAGCCATATTCACTCCCTACCTCACCTAGAAGAAACCCAGCACTATTTTGTGTAGAAGCAGTTTATAAATTAAAGCTAAAAAATAGAGAGAGGAAAAAAGGCAGCCAGTCCACTCCATAGAGCTCACCTCATTCTCTTCCTAAGTAAAAACCCAGATGCTGGTTCCTTAGCTGGCCCATGAATCCACGGCATGTATTCTGTAAGTGGGGATAGGGACGGGTTCTCAACTGGAGAGTGGAGTCTTTTTGGACCAACACCTGTCCAGAAATCTAAATGTGTCCAGAAGAACTCAGAAGCCATCACCAGTGGAGCTGCATTTTCATTGGCTATCTTCCATTCTTGGAATTCTCTCCCTCCTTATCTCCATCTCCTGGCTTCCCTGACTTCCTTCAAGTATAAGCTAAAAGTGCACTTTGCACAAGAAACGTTTCCTGGTTCCTCTGAATGTTAGTTTCTTCCTTCTGTGGTTATCTCCCTTTTCATATCTGGTTTCTACATAGTGGTTTGCATTTTGTCTTCCCAGTTAGACTGTGAGCTCCTTGAGGGCAGGGTCTGTCTTTTGCCTTTCTTTGTATCCCCAGAACTTAGCACAGTGCCTGGCACTAAATAAATGCTTGTTGAGCTGACTTGACTTAATGCAGGTTCAGTCTATCAAAACTGCAGAGGATCGAGTGGTCTTCAAGTTACCCAAGATGGATCTCATGACTGAAGGAAGAAATACCTTTATTGGGTTCTTAACTTCAAACAAAGGGAGGGTCATGACTGTGTGGCTCCCACATGGTTCTAGAGCTCTTTTCATACGAACAAAGTTGATCCCTTTCATGATCTACTATTATTGTGTAGAGGGCATCTTAGACATACTTTTCCTACTTTCCATTTACCTTGTTCTTGGAAAGATTTCACCTCTTCACAGTTCTGTTGAGGCTAGATGTATTAAGGGAGGTAGTGATTAGCTCTTGAAACATTTATAACAAAACTTGACTTTATTATGGAGAGACCTATTTTGTGTTGGTCTGAAGAGGAATAATTAAATCTAAGTAGACTCTTCTGCATATTTAAAGGAGGAGAAAAGTATGTGAGGAAAGATCTATATGGAGAGAAACAGAAACAATACTGTGATCTGAATGTATCATAGACCCCCTAAAACAGAGGTTCTTTTGCGTGTCATGGGCCTCTTTGACAGTATGATGAAACCTACGGACCCTTTCACAGGATAATGTTTTTAAATGCATACAGTACATAAAATGACAAAGGAAACCAATTATACTTAAATAACCTTTTTTGGGCGGCAGGGGGAAATAGGTCTCAGATTGCAAGTTTAGGGGCCACTCATGGCTTGACTCTACTGCTGATCAGTGAAAAAGCTTTGACCAGCTCAGTTCTGATCTAGGCCTGTTCTTTCCTCCCCAGGCAGTTCTCTTACCACCTAGAGCTTCATGATATAGATGCCAGACTTAGTATCAATGCCTGATAAGCTTTTTCTCTATTTTAGCTCAGAACTTCCAAACTCAAGGAATACACCCTGTGACTCTTGGCAAGTCACTTAACCCTACTTGCCTCAGTTCCTGATCTGTAAAATGAGTTGGAAAAGGAAATGGCAAGCCTCTCCACCATCTTTGCCAAGAAAACTCTAGATGGTATCACAAAGAATTGGACATGCCTGAAAAATAACTTAACAAAAATTCCTACCATGTCATGACCCTTAGAAGGTAGAGGAGTCAATGAAGTAAGGTGATTTTCTGGACCTTTTATGGTAATGGGAATTTGAAGATCTGCCCTGCCCCTTAGTAAGACTAAGGGAATTTGAAGACCTTTCCTGCTTTGAAGATATACCCTGTCCCCTAATAGGCTGAATGTAATCACATGGAGTTTGTGGTGGGAGGAGTATGCTGAAGGGTGGAGCAGAGTCCACAAGAAGGTGGGAGTCAGAGCAACTAGATTGGAGAGAGGAGAGGACTCATCTCAGGGAGACAGGCCTGTGGGAAGGCTAAAGGATGTTATGGTTCTCTGTGCTGTCATGGCTTATTAACTACTCTGCTACTATGATGGAATTGGCTTCCTGGTTTTGGGGTTCAGTTTTCTGGTGTCAGAATAAATATTTTTCTTCTGTCTTCTAAATGTAGAGTCTGTTATATTTTATGACTGAGCACTATGAAGGAATATTTATAGTGACTGTTGGCACTACAGGACCTAATTGAGCTGATTCTCACCAAGAGAAGAACTGGTTTTGAAGGATGAAAATGATGAGAACCTTGGGAAGAGAAAATGACTACTTCTTAAAATTTTTGACAGAGAAGAAAAAGGAAGCCAAGAATATACATCCTAGATTTTGGGAGAGCAGTTTTCTTTTTCTCCCTTTTTAAATGATATTTTATTTTCCCCCAATTACATGTAAAAACAATTTTTAACATTCTTTTTTTTTTAAAGTTTAGAATTCTAGATTCTATCCCTATCTCCCTCTCTTCCATTTCCCCCTCTCCTCCATTCCCCTCCACCCTCCCTGAGATGGTAAGCAATCTAATATAGGTTATACGTGAGCAATCATGTAAAACATTTCCATATTAGTCACTTTGTAGAATAAAACTCTAACAAAAAAAGAGAAAGTGAAAAATAGTATGCTTTCATCTGTATCCTGATACCAGTTCTTTCTCTGAAGGCAGATGGCATTTTTCATCATACATCTTTTGGCATTGTCTTAGATCACTGTATTTCTGAGAATAGCTAAATCATTCACAGTTGATCATCATACAATATTACTGATACTGTGTACAATGTTCTCCTGATTCTGCTCACTTTACTGTGCATCAATTTATGTACATTTCCAGGTTTTTTTTCCCTGAAACTATCCTGTTCATCATTTCTTATAGCTCAATAGTATTCCATTACAAGCATATACCATAACTTATTCAGCCATTCCCCAATTGATGGTCATTTCCTCAATTTCTAATCCTTTGCCGCCACAAGAAAAGCTATTATAAATATTTTTGTACAAATATACAATATTTTCTCTTTTTTGGATCCCTTTGGGATATAGACCTAGTAGTAGCAATGCTGGATCAAAAGGCATGCACAGTTTGATTGCTCTTTGGGCAAAGTTCTGAATTACTTTCCAGAATGGTTAGATCAGTCCACAACTACACAAACAACATGTCAGTGTAGTAGTTTTCCCACACCTTCTCGAACATTTATCATTTTCTTTTTCTGTCATGTTAGCCAATCTGATAGGTGCGAGGTGTAAATCAGAGGTGGCTTTTGGTTGTGTTTTTTTTTTGCTTTTTGGAGGGGGAAAACCAGGGCAATTGGGGTTAAGTGACTTGTCCAAGGTCACACAGCTAGTAAGTGTTAAGCGTCTGAGGCTGGATTTGAACTCAGGTCCTCCTGACTCCAGGGTCAGTGCTCTATTCACTGTGCCACCTAGCTGCCCCAGATAGTTTTGATTTCTTTGTCTGAAAACTGTCAGTTCATGTCCTTTGACCATTTATCAATTGGATAATGACTTGTATTCTTATAAATTTGACTCAGTTCTCCATGTATTTCAGAAATAAGACCTTTATAAGAGATACTTACTGTAAAATTTTCCCCCAGTTTTCTGCTTTTCTCCTAATTTTGGTTGCATTGGTTTTGTTTGTGTAAAACCTTTTTAATTTAATTTAGTGTAATCAAAATTATCCATTTTACATTTTACAACGTACTCTATCTTATCTGGTCTCAAATTCTTCTCTTCTCCATAGAGATGACAGGTAGACTACTCCATGCTCTCCCAATTTGCTTATGGCATCACCTTTTATGTTTAAATTACATCCCCATTTTGACCTTATTTTGGTATATGACATGAGATATTGGTTTGTGCCTTGTTTCTGCCATACTGTTTTCCAGTTTTCCCAGCAGTTCTTTTTTTTCCCCAAATAATGAGTTTTTGTCTCACAGGCTTGTATCTTTGAGTTTATCAAATGCTAGATTACTATGATCATTTACTACTATGTCTTGTGTACCTAGCCTATTCTACTGATCCACCACTCTATTTCTTAGCCATTACCAGATTGTTTTGATGATTATCACTTCATAATACAGTTTGAAATCTGGTATAGCTAGGTCATTTTTAGGATGGTAGTTTTCTTTTTTTCTTTTTTTTTTTTCTCTTTTTTGGAGAGGGGAAGGTAGGGCAATTGGGGTTAAGTGACTTGCCCAAGGTCACAGAGCTAGGTTTTTTATGAGTGTTAAGTGTCTGAGGCCAGATTTGAACTCAGGTGCTCCTGACTCCAGGGCTAGTGCTCTATTCACTGTGCCACCTAGCCACCCCCAGGAGGGTAGTTTTCAAAGAAAGGGTAGGTGACAAGGATTGCACTGCAGAAGTCAGCCCAGAAGGGATGGGAAGTTTTTAAAAAATGAAATTCTGAAGACACAAAAACAATTGTGATGAAGAGGAAAAATGGAAGATGACTAAAGAGTCAGGAAACTCATAGGTCAACTTCAATCTTAAAAAAGAAATTTCTAGAGGATTATGAGGAGAGGGAAAAAAGGATATAAAACAAAAGTATGGTATTCTTGTGTAAGAATAATGTCAGCAGGGGCCGCTACGCAGCGCAGTGAATAGAGCACTGGAGTCAGGAGGACCTGAGTTCAAATACGACCTCAGACACTTAACACTTACTAGCTGTGTGACCTTGGGCAAGTCACTTAACCCCAATTGCCCTGCCTTCCCCCTCCAAAAAAGAGACAAAGAATAATGTCAGCAATGCCAAAGCTCAGGAATTGAGCTGAAGGAGAAACTTAAGGATAACAAAAGCGCAAATTTTGTTTAAAGGCATATAAGGATACTGAAGCAAAGAAAACAATATACATAATGACTACAACAATATATACGGAAGGAACAACTACACATAAAAAAAAAATCTAAAGTGAATGTTGAGAAATTATAAAGAATAAGCACGACTCTTTAAAAAAAATGAGCATGACTATAAAGAAGAGACGAGAAGACGCTCCCAGCCCACCACTTTGCAGAGGTAGGAGATTCATCAGTGTTGCATGCTACACATATTTTCAGACCCTTTTTTCAATGTATTGATAAGTTATATGGATTTTTCCTCTTCTTTTTTTGTCTCCCAAAATACTATTTGTTACATGGGAAGATTCTCTGGGAGGGATGGGTAGAAGGGTGCTGGAGGCAAGCTATGTTGATATAAAAAAATTAATAAAAATATTTTTAAAGGTATGTTGGGAGAAGAGGAGACTCAAAGAGAGGATATGACTATGGCTCAAGGTGGATAGGACAATTATAATTTATCTTGGTAAGAAGGCAAAGCTGCTTCTGCTTTCTCTCCCAAGGAAAATGAGCTTTGTACTTAGAAAGGACAGAAAAATGCTAATGGAGAGTTAATAACCTGGATAAGTAAGGGGATAACAAGAGGGCATCTACCTGCCCTTCATGAGTTTAAATCACTTGACCTGGATGAACTACATCTTAGGGTAGAGAAAGAAATGGTAGCTGTGATCGCTGAGTTACTGTCAGTGACTTCTGAAAGATCAAGGAGAATGGAAAAGGTATTTCAGCCCTGGAGAAGGACAAGTATTGTTCCAATTTGCAAGAATGGGAAGAAAGTGAGGCCTTGAAAATTTTAGGCCATTAAGTTTGATTCTGGTACCTGGCAAAATTTTAGAATCTATTTTTAAAAGAATCCTTGATGGATATTTAGAAAAGAAACGAAGGAAGGTAAATGACTGGAGGCCTATTCATTTTTCATGGGCGGACTATTTCAATATGATAAAAATCATATTATATCTAAATTAATTTACAGATTTAGTACTTTTTCAATCAAACTACCAAGGGGTTACTTTCCAGCTGGATAAAATAATAACAAAATAATTTGGAGAAACAAAAGGGCTAGAAACTCAAGAGAAATAATAGGGCAAAACATAGGAATGAAGGAGTAATAGAATTTCCTGACCTCAAACTATATTATAAAGCATTAATCACCCAAAGTATCTGGTATGTATTAAAAAATTGAAAAGTAGATCAATGGAACAGATGAGATAATTGAGTATGAAAAACAACTTAAATTCAACAAACTGGTTTTTGATAAACCCAAGACCATAAACTACTTGGTGAAAGATTTTCCTATTTGACAACTGGGAAGTGGTTTGTCATAAAACAGAATTAGAAAAATATCTTCTTAAAATTTCCAATTCTGAACTTAATAAAAATAAGACAAGCGTTTCCAGATGAATTGTGGAATAGAAGTCAGGAGATAGGAGCGTCTTATTCAAGGAGAAACGAGGAAGTAAGCCACTGCCCCAATTCCAGAGTCCTCTGGGCAGAGGAGTATGGGTAGAGGAGAATGTGGCAGAGGGACCGGCCAGCAGGTGATTACAATAGTATAGGCTGGAGGTGACGAGGACTTTCAGCAGGATGGAAGGAAAAAAGGGGTCACATGGTCAGTGAAATTGACAGACTTTGGCAGCAGATTGAATATGGGAATGAGAGTCAGGAGTCAAAGATGATAAAAGTCAAAGGTTGTGAGGCTGTGTGAATGGGAGAATGATGGTGCCCTTGACTACAATAGGGAAGTTTGGAAGGAGACGAAACGTTTTGGGGGAAAAGATAATGAATTCAGTTTCGGACATACTTAGTTTAAGATGTCTTTGGGACATCCAGTTTGAGATGGCGAATAGGAAGGAAGGAAATAAACACTGACTTCCTATGTACCAGGGACTGTGCTAAGCACTTTACAACTATTATCTCATTTGATCTTCACAACAACCCTGGAAAGAAGGTGCTATTATTATCCTTCATTTTACAGTTAAGGAAACTGAGGCAAACAGAAGGTAAATGATTTGCCCAGGCAAGTTAGACAGTTAGGAATTGTCTGGAGTTAGACTTAAACTATATATAGCACTTAGCATGATGCCTGGTATACAGTAGGCTCTTAATAAATGTTGGTTGATTGATTGAACTCAGGTCTTCTTGGCTCCAGGTTCAGTACTTTTTCCACTGAACCACCATGCTGTCAATGGGAGCAGTATGGATATACCAACCTCTCCAGGTTCTTCATGTATCTTGGCTTCCCTATCTATCCATCCGCTTCATGCTTTGTGTTGTCCCCTTATATCCAGAAGCAAATCTCTCTTTGTGGGTGTGCCCTAACATTTCCTCATAAATGAGGAGGGGAGGAGGATGCTTACCGTACATTTGTTGATGGGAGGAAACTGTGTTTGGCATTAAAGTGATACAAAAAAAATTAAATAAAACCCCCTGGTCTAAGGTTTGGTATAAAGGATGATGGATATAAGCAGAACTATAATATAAATAGATCATAATAAATATTAGAATATAGCAAAAGTCCTCCCTTGTGTGATGCAGGGCTAGAGCCCAGCATTATATAGATCAGTTAAAATGAATAGCAAGAATGTCCTGGTGAGGGGAAAAGGGTCATAAAAGGGTAACATGAAAAGCTTTAGGAAATTTGTAAGACTGGGGTAAAAGTGCTATTATCAGGCAGCTGATTCCAGGCATATCCCTTCCTCCCCACTTTTTTTTTTTTGATGAGGTCTCCCTGTCTTACCCAAGCTGGAAATGCAGGAGCTTTTCATGGACTGAGTCTCATTCTGATGGGATTCCCCAAAGCATGGGGAGGTTTGACCTATTCCATTTTTTGATCTGGGCTGGCTCACCCCTTCTTGGACAACTTGGTAGTACCTTTACCTGGGAAAGGGAGTTGCTCATTATATTAATGCTGAATATAGTGCCTAGACCCTGTGAGCTTAGCCTGCTGGAGCTCAGAACTCCCATACTCAAGGCTCAGCGTCCCAGGTTGCTGCGATCACAGGTGTACATTTTTTACATCTGTTCCCTTTTCTCCACCAATGACCTCCACTCTATGTCAGGCTCTTATTACTTCTGGCTTTAACTATTGTAATTGATCCCCCAGCTTTGCCTCCATCTTTAGTCCATCCTTCACGAACTTGAAGGTAGTTTAGAGGAAAAGCATTAGCATAAAGGGGGATTGGGAAAGACTTCTCATAGAAGGCATGATTTTAGGGGGGATCTGAAGGAAGTCAAGGCAGCAGGAAGAGGGAGAGAATTCTAAGCATGGAAGACAACCAGTGAAAGACTGGAGAGGAAGTATCTAGTAAAAGGAACCACAAGGAAGCCAGTGTCATTGTGTCACAGAGTGTGTAGATGGAAGTAAAGTGTGAGAACAATGGGAAAGCAGGAAGGGGCCAGGTTATGAAGGGCTTTAAAAGCTAAACGGAAGGTTTGATCTTTGATTCTAGAGGTAATTGGGAGCTGTTGGAGTTTATTGAATAGGATGACCAACATGTCAGAACTGTACTTTAGGAAGATCACTTTGACAGCAGTTTGGAAGGAGATCTAGAGTTGGGTGAGACCCAAAGCAAGGAGACCAACCAGAACACTATTGCAAAAGTCCAGGCATGAGGCAAGAACAGCCTGGACCAGGGTGGTGGCAGTGTCAGAGGAAAGAAATCTATCATATAGGAGAGGTCAGAATGTAAAAACTGCTTGGGGCCAGTTTCACTATTGCTCAGGAAAATGAGTTGGCCTTGGTTTCCGTAATATGTGACCCATTGAGGGTAGCTATGTGACACAATGGATAGAAAAACTGACCCTGGAGTCAGGAGGACCTGAGTTCAAATATGACTTCACACACTTACTAGCTGTGTGACCCTGGGCAAGTCACTTAACCCTAATTGCCTCCCCTTCCAAAAAAAAGTAAAAAAATGTGACCCGTTGTAGAAAGTGAAATATTGCTAGCATGGGGACCTTATGGTCCTCAATTGCCGCCCTACTCCAGAGGGGCCAGTAGCACAGTGGACAGAATACTAGGCCAAGAGTCAGGAAGATTTGAGTTCAAATGGGACAACATTTGTACAGTGCCTGGCCTAGAGTAAGCACCATTTAAACACTAGCTATTATTGTTACTGTTGTTATTAGACAATACCAAAACCATCTCTCACAACCATTTGGAGGAATGAATGAAGAGCTGATACAGGGAGTATCCAGACTGAGGAGCCCCTTCTCCACAATCCCATTGATAAACCTTCATTTTGGGGCAGCTAGGTGGCACAGTGAATAGAGCACCAGCCCTGGAGTCAGGAGGGCCTGAGTTCAAATCCAGCCTCAGACACTTAACACTCACTAGAACGTGGGCAAGTCACTTAACCCCAATTGCCCTGCCTTCCCCCCTCCATAAAAGCAAAAAAAAAAAAAAAAAGAAAAAAGAATGACTTTGAGTAAATAAATGCTTTTGACTATTATAAACACAGAAATTAAAAATAAAGACCATATGAAAAGACACTGTCTGCATGCAGAGAAAGAACTGATAAATAGAAGTATGTGTATGATAATTTTACATAGCTATAACTATTTGTGTCTAATGATAGCCTTCTCTAGGGTGGAGAAGGGAGGAGGGAAAAATTTGCATGATAACTATATTATATATTTAAAAGGAATAGCAAATTATACATAACAGATTTGTAGCTTCAAGCGCAGTCTTTTTTTTTATTATTTTATTATACTATGTTATGGAAATGCTTGTTTTATCCACATGTGGCCTCAAGACTTCAGGTTCCCCACTCCAGTTTTATCTCATATATTAAAAATAAAATAATTTTTAAAAAGATCTATTACTTCTAGCACTTGGTTCCAATCTAGTTCTTTTTTTTTATGCTTTTTTTTTTTGTAGGGCAATTGGGGTTAAGTGACTTGCCCAAAGTCACATGGCTAGTTTTTGTGTCAAGTGTCTGAGGCCCATTTGAACTCAGGTCCTCCTGACTCCAGGGCCCAGTGCTCTATTCACTGCGCCACCTAGCCACCCCTCCAATCTAGTTCTTTTGCAAATGTCTCTTAAGTCTCCCGAAATGGACTGGGATAATGTGGTATATTCCTGGGATCATGTCAACTCCTTGAGGGAGGGGACTGTTTTATATTGTCTTTGTATGCCCTAGAACACATCTTACTATGCACATAGTTGCTAAGTGATAAATATTGATTGATTATTTAGAAGTATTTTAAAATATGGGGAATTCTATTGTAAGGATGTTAGTTTTTTGTATGTTGGAGCAAAATGTATCCATAAAAAAAGAAAAAGAAATGTTTGAACTTAATTGTATTGTAATGTCCATACCTCAACACCAGAGGGAGCAGTGAGTGCCATCAGCCTAAGTAGCTGTTCGTCTCTGTCTCAACTCACGGTAGCTGGTTGCCAATCGCACCTTAGCCCAGCGCAGAGGGCGGGCGGGTAAAGGGGGAGGGAGAGAAAGGAGGGGCTCAATTCTGTTGTCTGCCTAGGGGTGTGTTTGTATCTACCAATCAAATCTCTCGTCTTGAGGGGCCTTACCTACCGAGCCACTCCCATTTATCCCTTTTAGCTCTGCTTCATTGAATAGCTTCTACCAAGGTCATTACTTTATAAAAGCATTTAATTAAATGGTAACACAAACAAGCCTGTTAATACCAAATCTGTACAGTCTCACATCACAAGCAGAATCTCATTGCATCCTGCTCTAACAATCTCTCATAAAATTAAAAAAATAACCAATGGAAAAAACCCTCCATTCAGGTTGGTGTCCCTCTCTCCCCTGCCCCCCACCCCTCACCTCCAGTGCGCAGGGTCTGGATTATGGAACTATCAGGGGTCAGTATCTGCTTATAACTGGATACAAGTGGTAGACTTGACAGCTAGTTCAGGCTGCACTGTAATAGCTCAGGCAGGATCCTCCACTGAAGGCAGCTTCATAGGAACAATGGATAATATGATTCTGGATCCGGGCTTTGGTCTAGCCTTAGAGCCCAAGAGTTGAAATGAGGAGCTGATAACAGGCTCCAGGAGCTTTGCCTGGCTGCTGCAGTCTGAGTGTAAGAAATCCAGTATCAACAGAAGGGGGGCCAGGTGGGGCCCTGGTAGCATTAGGTCCTCCAGGGTCCTTCACTTTAACCTTCTAAATTCTTGCTGTCCTTCTAGCATTACCACTGTCCTTCTCTGTTCCCTTCAGGGGTAAGTAATCTCTGTAGGTAAACCACAGAAAATGAAATGTCAAAATGTCCATGTACTAGCAGAGAAAGTGGAATTCCCCATTATGTATGTACACAAGCTTCAGGTCATTTTTAGCACAAGCTGGGTACCCACATCCTCCCCCAGGAGCTGCAACCCTGTAGTTCTTGTTTTATGGGAGGGGGGAAGAGAAGGCTCCTCAATCCCACAATCAAGGAGTCAGTCTATCTGTCAGTCAACAAGCATTTGTTAAGAGACTGCAATGTGTCAACTGGATCAGGTGCTGAAATAGAAATAACAGTTCCTGCCCCAGAGGTGGTTACATTCTTTTGGCATAGACATACACATAAATACACATAGACATGGTACTTTTGGGAGGGGATGACTCACAGGTGGGGGGATCAGGAAAGGCCACATGTAGAAGGTGTCACTTGAACAATCTAAAGAAAAATATAATTTTTTGAGGTGCAGGTGAGGAGAGAGTACATTCTGGGGATGGGGATACAGCCAGTAGCCAGAGCAAAAGGCTCAGACATTGAAGATGGAATATACTGGGTGTTTGGCAGCATCGCAAAGGGTGGGAAGGGGAGTGATGTGTAACAGGGTTTGAAAAGGTGAAGTGAGGGGAAAAATAAATCAAGGAACAATACATAATTGAGATTTGTGTTTTCACTTATAAACCTTGTTTTCTGTCCTAGTTGGGGGCCAGTGCTGATAGGACAAGATTTCCTGGGACCATATAACTGTCAGCTAATTTTGCCAACACGATGATGATTAAATCCATGCAATTAAGGGCTACTTCCCTGTTTTAGGACTCAGTTTCCCTGTCTGTTAAATGAGGGGTGTGGATTATGTGATTTCTAAATTTCCTTCTAGCTCTGACATTTTCTCTTCCCTTTCCAGTTCTAAAATTGTATTCTAATATTCCTTTGAGTTTTGACCTTCTGTGGTGTAAGGCACCCTCCAGGTCTGACATGCTATGTTCTAACAACTCTTCCAACTCTGATATTCTATGTTCTAAGGTCACTTCCAGATCTGACATTTGGGGACATTGCTTTTTTTTTTTGTTTTCTGGTCACAAGCTTCTCCTTAGAAACTGGAAGCAGAGCCAGCAGAACTGCTCACCCATACTCTCACCTCACTCCACCCAGGAGCTGAGACACACAAAACCCCTAAGGCAATCTTAATGTCAAATAATGGCTCCTTATAGTGGCTATATTTTAAATGCTCCCCTTAATATGAGATTTAAATGCCACACCATCACTGCTTGTTAGGGCCATCCATTTTTATGAGGCCAGCCAGGAAGCTGGTTACCAATTCACTGTTTCATTAAATCTGATCATCATTATTAATTAACATGTAGTCTTTACTGGCAATGTGATTTCGGTTCAGACAGAATTGAGGCATCTTTGTGTCTGAAGAAATCTTTGAGGAAATTTAAGAAAAGCCTTTTGGGTCAAAAGCATTTAGTGAGAATATATTGTGCTCTCACTGCTAAAAATCATGGTAAATATGAAGTCCATGAAGCTGCTGATGCTGAAATGGAAAGTTAAAATATATCTTTGCCCATTGATGTTGGGTGGGATGAACGGATGTCACTGGCTGTTGTTCTATTATATCCTGAGATCTCCACAGCAGAGCATGCTGCAAACAGTAAGAGATACAGAATGCTTGACTTGTCAGCTGTTCGCTGAAACCTCAATTTAATAAACTTTTATTAAGCACCTACTCTGTGTAAGGCCTCATGCTGAGCTTGCTAGGAGATACAAAGATATACCACTCCTGCTTATCATACATACAGCAGGAGAGATAAAAAGACATGTAACTGGAGTTCTACTGTCAGACAAATTCCCAAGTGTTTATCTACTTGAGAGTCTGTAGAGATTGTAAGATTATGAGGGAAAGATTAGCCCCTTCCCTTTCTTAAGGAACTGGGAAGGAAAGGAGAGCTGTTGTGAGGGAGAGACCCTGTGAATGACATGGGAGATGGACAATGGGCATCTGAGGTGTGTGTGCTCAGGGAGGGATGGGGGAGGTACGCGCTCTCTGGCTACAAGCAGGACTACAAACAAACTGGTTAGAGCAAGATTGCAGTCAAGCCATGAAGACACCTCATGAAATGGTTGTTCCTGTTACTGAGAGCAGATACTTTCCCATCCTTCTCATTTATCTGACTCTTGCCCTCTCTCAGAAGCTAATGGTTAAATGCAACTGAGTAGGAAGCTATGGTAAGGAAGGCACATATAGAGAAGGCGTCATCCAATAGATTTTATTATTACTGGGAAGCATTTCCTTGGCACAATATTTGGAGCTTCCAGTGACCAGTCAAGACAAGCCAAGCCAACCAGCTTCTATCAAGCTCCTACTACGTGACAGGCTCTGTGCTAAGTACAAAGAAAGATTACGAAGGAAGGCAAAGGAACAAAACAGTCCCTGTTCTCGAGGAATTCACAGGATAATGGGAGAAATAAAACGGAAGTAACTATATACAAATTATATGTGGTATACAGAATAAATTGGAGATAATCACAAATGCAGGACATAAGGGGGATTAGGAAAGGCTTCTTATAGAAGGTGAGTTCTGAAGGAAGCCAGGGAAGCCAGGAGACAGAGATGAGGAGAGAGAGAATTCCAGGCCTGGGGAGGAATCACTGAAAAACAGCTCCTAGTTGGGAGGAGTGTCTTATGTGAAGACTGGCTAGTAGTAGGGGTCAGATTATGAAGTGTTTTGAGAACCAAAGAAAGGATTTTATATTTGATCCTAGAGATAAAAGGATTTACTAAATAAGGGGCTGATGTAGTCAGACCTGGGCTTTAGAAAGATCAGTTTGATAGCTAGTGACTATTGCCATAGTCTTGGCCAGAGATTTCCAGAGATTCCCTACTGCCCTCTTTAAAAAAAAAATTCCTCATTGCCCCCCCATCTACTTTCTTTAACTCTTTAGCATTTTTTTAAAAATTTGTACTATTTCAAAAAATATATAAAATATTTTTTTAAATGATGCATCTTGGGGCAGCTAGGTGATACAATGAATAGAGCACCAGCCCTGGAGTCAGGAGGACCTGAGTTAAATCTGGCCTCAGACACTTGACACACTTACTAGCTCTGTGACCTTGGGCAAGTCACTTAACCCCAATTGCCTTGCCTTTCCCCCTCAAAAAAAAACTTTAAAAAAATAAATGATACATTTTACATTCAATAATTTATTATAAATTTGTGATTTTTCCCCTGCATTGACATTTTGATGATGCAATATTGCATCATGTAATTGCATAGTATTGTACTATAAACGAGTCATTACATGCATATATTCCTGCTGATGCATGCTGGACTCTCTGACAGTGTGCTGGCCTGCCAACATTTGCTTCTTAAGACCTATTGGCAGACTTGACCACTGATGGGTTATAACTTGTATTCTATGTTTATTTGGAAAATAATGTAATCAATACGACTTTTAACACTTACACAACAGATAAAACATGCACAAAGGGCTTTTCAAAATTGTCTTAGCTTCTTTCCTTATGCTTCTACTGCCCCCTTATTTGTATTCAATGATCCCCAATTGCACCTGAGGCTACTACAGCACACTCCCATCCCCCCTCCACTCCCTCCCCACTCTGCCAGAACTCTTCAGGGGACATTATCGCCACTTTGGGAACTTATGAACTCTAGATATAAGGTAATGAATCTCTGCAGAGTCAGAGGAGAGAAGGAGGCATATACAAGGTAGAATGGATAGGACCTAGGAATTGATTGGATGGGGCAGGGCAGAGGGGAAGGACCCCCAAGGATCCCCAAGAGAGAGGGAGGAGTTGAGGATGACACCACCCTAGTTTCAAGCCGGGTAACTGGGAATATGGTGGTGCCTTCTAAAATAATATGGAAGTTCGGAAGAGAGGAGGGTTTGGGGTGAAATATGATGAATTCAGTTTTGGATGTGTTGAGTTTAAGATGTCTGTGGGATATCCACTTCAAGATATCCAAAAGGCAGGTAGAAATGAGAGAGTAGAAGTCAGGAGAGTGATTAGGGTTGGATAAATGGACCTAAGAATCATCTGTATGGAGATGACATTTAAATCCATGAAAGCTAATGAGATCAGGAAGTGAAATAGTAAAGAAGAAAACAGAAAAGGCCTAGGACACCCACACTTAGTGGGCCTGATCTAGATGAAGAAAGGGAGACTGAAGAGGTTTGATAAGTAGGAAGGGATCTAGGAGAGAGTAAGGTCCTGAAAACCTAGAGAGAAGAGAGTATCAAGGAGAAGAGGGTGATTGATATCATCAAAAGCTGCAGAGAGATCAAGAAGAGTGAGGACTGAGAAAAGGCTACAGTATTTGGCAACTAAGAAATGACTGGTAACTTTAAAAAGGACAGTTTCAGTTGAATGATGAGGTTGGGTGCCATTCTACAGAGTGCCTAAGAAAGAGAATGAGAGGAAAAGAAATGGTAGGACTGATTAGAGATGGCCTTTTTTTTTTTTTTTTTAAATTAAATTTTATTATAGTTTGCATTATTCATTTCCACAAGATTTTGATTTACATATTTTCTCCCCCTCTTTCCCCCACCCACCGCCCCGAAACAGCCAAGAGATGGCCTTTTCAAGGAATTTAGCAGCAAAGTAGAGGAAAGCTATAGAATGTTAGTGGAGATGGATGAATCAAGTGAAAGTTCTTTGAGACAGACATGCTGGTAGGCAGTAGGGATGAAGCCAGTAGGCAGGTAGATACTGGAGATGAGTGACAGAGTAGAGATAATAAGGGAGGCAATCTGCTAGAGAAGATGGAATGACTTGGGCTTGTAGAGGTGGTTTGCCTTTGCAATAAAGCTCACCTCTTTATGTGAGATGGTGTAAAGGAGAAGATAGTAGTGGAAAGCAATTGAGCAATGTGAGAAGAGGAAGAGAGGAGAAAAGAGTGTTCTTGATGGATGGCCTTATAATTCTCAGTGAGGGAGCCATGGAGGATCCTCTGTGATGAGTGAGCGAGTGAATCAATTAGGCTGGAGTAAAAGAATTGTCTAGCAGCAGCGAATGCCCAGTTATATGTTTGTAGTAGAGCTAGTCAGCAAGGACTTGTGATTTTCTCATTTCCTCAAGCAGCATGTGAGTAGGAGCAAAGGTGGAAGTAAGCCAAAGCTGAGGTATAGCAATACCGATTGTAGGATAAGGAAGGGTGGGGTGCAAGGGACTAGAGAGAAGAGGATAGTATAGAGCTGAAGTGGTTCACCAATGGGTCACAACAGGAAAGGGAAGAGAGAGGATAGCCAGTGGAGGGTGGATGGGCTGGAAAAGCACTGAGGGTTTTAGAGAATGGTGGTCCTGGTGATGAAGAAGAACAGGTTTAGGGATTCTAGGCAGAGGGAGAGGTGGAATAACAACAAATTATAGTCAGATAAAGGAATTTAAGAGTTTTTTAAAAGCAGAAATCTATTTTTTCTCCCACCCCATTGTGTGTGGCAGGAGTGAGGGTAGGGTGGAGGGGGAGGGGGAGGAAAAGGGAAGGGAAAACAGACAACAAAACAAATTTCCTTTTTGTCCCTGTTCAAAAAATATGTGTCTTGCTCTGCACCCTGAGTCTACCATCTCTCTGTCAAGAAGTGGGTAGAATGTTTCATCATGAATCCTTTAGAATCATGAATGGTGATTACATTGATCAGAGTTCCTAATAACTTCCAAAGTTGTGTGTCTTTACGGTATTATTATTATTATTGCATAACTTGTTCTTCTGGTTCTGCTTTTTTCCTTCTTCACCGATTTACACAAATCTTCAAAATTGTTTGTTTTTATAATACTGATATTATAGCATAAATTGTTTTTCTGGTTCTGCTCATTTCACTTCACCAATGTGAACTTCATTTCACACACGTCTTTTCATGTCTCTTCGAAACCATCTATTTCTTCATTCCTTACAGCATAATAGTATTCCATTGCTTTTGTATACCACACTTTGTTTAGCCAGTCCCCAAATGATGGGCATCCCTTTAGTTTCTAGTTTTTTGCAACCACAAAAAGAACTGTTATAAATATCTTTGTACATATAGGACCTTTCACCTCTTTCTTTGATTTCTTTTTGGGTTTAAGCCCAGTTGTGGAATAACTAGATCAAAGGGCATGGACTATTTAGTAACTTTTTGTTTATAATTCCAAATTGTTTCCCAGAATGTTTGTATCTACTCACAGGTCAACTAACAGGTATATCAATATACCTGTTTTTCCAAATCCATTCCAATGTTTGTGATTTTCCTTTGTTGTCTTTTTTACCCATCCAATAGCTATGAGGTAGTACCTGAGAATTGCTTTAATTTACATTTATCTAATTATGAGTGGTTTGGAACTTTTTTTCATGATGGTTCATGAACATAGAAATATAACACTTGGGTGAAGGGCAAAATCAAGGTTATATCTCCCTGTGTAGCTAAGGTGGGATAATGGAGTATACTGGTCAAAGGAAATGAGTGAACTGAGCATCTGGAAGGTTTAGGTATCTGATAGGTTTAGGTGGGTATGCTGAAGTCCCCTAGTATGCGGGCAGGAACTGAGGAGGAGAGAAAGACTGTGAGACAGGCACTGAACTCAACAAGAAAGCAAAGAGTATGTCCTTGAGATTGGTAGCTTGAATGATAAATATAGATTGAATAAACTTCAGAAGAAGAGAGATTACTGAGTAATAGTGGTAGAGGGAGAGCCAGAAGTGCCAAGGGAAACAAGGAATATTCTCAATCCCCTATCATAACTACTGGTAGAGTGAGGGAGAATGAATGGGAAAGTACAAGCAGTGCTGGAAAGGTTGACCAGGGTCATCATAAGGGAACCAGGGATCAGTTAGTATAAAAAAAATGGAAGGAATGAGGGAGGAAAAAGATTTAAGATGAAAACAAGTTTGTTACCTAAGGAGCAGGCATCTCAGAGAGCCCTGTGGAAAGGATGGGTAGCTCTAGAGTAGGATGATGTGGGATTGGGTTTCATGGTTTGAGAATAGGGGAGTATTCAATGGGAGACAGAGAACAGGATTGGAACAACGACAGCTGGGGGTCCAGGATCACTGGATGGGGAGAGTATGAGTGGATGGGGGCATGCTGATCATTGATGAATGAATTCATGTGGGTTATCATCATCCGTAGGGTTTCAGTTTAGGGTGGAGCTCTCCTGAGGTATCAGGCAGCATTCTATATCTGGAAAGGGGTGACACAGTGGTATGGAGAGGTGTCCACGCTGGGGTAAGACAACTGTTATGGAGTTGTAGGAAGCTATTCAAGAAAGTGCCAGGAGTATGATGGAATGGCTAGTCCAGAGAGGACCAGAGAAAACTTCCCTCCTTTTTCAGCAGTCATGGGCCTGGCAACTGAAGTGAAATTATAGGAGGAGACTGGGGAATGACAAAAAGGATTTTATTAATACATATTTTTATAGCATGCCCAGAATAAAGGGAAAAAGTAAATCCGGCTATATACCTAGAGACTGAGGCCATGTTGGTGGGAGAAAGTGTTGCAAATGAGTTGGTGGGAATAACCTCCTGGGGAGGTTATTCAGGGACTCCTGATTTACTTTGTTTTCTTTTGTTCTTATTGGAGCTTATTTAAAGGTAAATTAGTTCATCTAGTGACAGAGTCAAAAGCATTAAATAAGGAGAAATCACATATGAAGGGAGGAGCAGGGGAAGAGGGCTACCACCCACAGGAGAGTGGGGCTAGAAAGAGGAAGTAACTGCTTACCAACCCTTCCCTTTTTACCCTACACTCTACTAGAACTATGCCAACACCACCACTAAATATATAAATAACTATAAAGGGAAGGGGGAAGGGAACAAATTTATTAAGCACTGACTTTGGTCCAGGCACTGTGTTAAGCACTTTACAAATATCTCTTTTGGGCCCTACAACACCCTTGTGAGGTAAATTCTAACCATTTTATAGTTGGGGAAACTGAGGCAGACAGACTAAGTGACTTGGTTAAAGTCACAGAACTAATGAGTGTTTTTGACTGGATTTGAACTCAGGTCTTCCTGACTCAAGGCCCAGCACTCTGTACATCCCCACCATCTGGCTGTTTAAAACCATAACCCAAGGAAGAATGCAAAAAATTCAGTATGAGAAATATAATTGCTAAATTGATATTCCTAAGTCACACATCTGACTATATCTATCTCCTGTTCACTGGCGAGGCTCCAGTGGTTCCCTTTTTTCTTTAGAAGAAACTCCACACTCCTTTTTTTGGCATTTAATGCATTCACATTCTGACTCCTACCTGTCTTTCCAAGTTTGTAGACATTATTCTCCCTCCCAAACTCTTGACTCCAGCTAACTGACCACGTGATGACACAAAACAGGCCATCCCCATACCTGCAATCCTTTCCTTCCTTGCCTCTGCGTCTTGGAACCCCTGGCTTCTATTAGAGCTCAGATCAAGCATTGCTTCCTTATATGAGGCCTTTCCTTTTTTTTTTTTATATTGTTAGGGATCTGGAGTTACTAGTCTTTTCCCCTTTATTCCCAATGTATTTTTTTTCAATGACTTGTTTATTTACTTTTAGTTTACAAGATTCAGTTCCACAATCCCTTGAGTTTCAGATTTTCTCCCCTCCCTTCCTCCCCCCACCCATGCTGGCGTGTAATCATGTATAGGATCTGCAAATACTTTCACATTGCACAATAGTCTGGTTGTATAGAAG
>CM053585.1:184165823-184191009 GCA_028646515.1 Pseudochirops corinnae | reverse complement strand
ATAAGGAGTCAATCATTTGATACTGTTAATACTTAGTTTTTCTCATCTATAAAATTGTCATAGTAATAAATATACTGAACTAATATGGTAGTTATAAGGGAAAGTGTTTTGGAAACTTCAATTTCTACCCAACCTATTATTATTATAAGTTGTCCCTGCCTTTCAGGACAGCTTACAGTCTAGATGAGGAGACCAGACATACATGTGAAAAATGAACTAACAAAAAAGAGCTATTCACTGAGATAGCGACTGGACCAGTGATTTCATTGATTTCCTCTTAGATGAGGAGATTACCTGCAGATCAGCACTTTCACCTTTACTGCAACATAGAGCAGAAGAGAGTTGCTCAGAGCACTGAGAGGTTAAGTCACTTGCTTAGGGTCATATAGCCAGTAAGTGTCAGAGGGGGAACTAGACGGACAAATCCTTTATTAAGCTCTCAGAGTGCACCAGGTACTGTGCTAAGTGCTAGGGATGCAAATAAAAGCAATAGAAGAGAAAATTGCAATTTATCACAACAAAACAGTAGCACACAGCACTACATGATTAATTACCAAGTGAGTGCTAGAGATAATGATTCCTAAGCAGGGGTGGCATAACATAATAGGATTTAGACCTAGAATAGACTTCTTGTTGAGTCATTTTAGTCATGTCCAGTTCTCCATGATCCCATTTGGGGTTTTCTTGGCAAAGATACTGGAGTGGCTTGCCATTTCCTTCTTCAGCTCATTTTACAGATGAGGAAACTGAGGCAAACAGGGTTAAGATACTTGCCCAGGGTCACACAGCTAGTGTCCAAGGTCAAATTTAAACTTAGGTCCTCCTGATACCAGAGTCAATAGTCTATCCACCGTGCCACCTAGCTTCCCCTAGAATAGACCTTAGACAGCATCAAGTCCAATCCATAATTTTATAGATAAGGAAATTAAAGCCCAGAGAGGATCTCCAAGGTCATCATTCTTCCCACTATACCAAGACAGGATTGAGAGATAGAGGATTCATTAGAGGGCATCTAGTACAACCCATAATTTTATAAATGAGAACGCTAAAAACCAAAGAGGGTTTCTACTTCCAGTGCTCTAACCACTAACCCATGATAAGTAGAGGTAAAAACGCACACAGATGGCTTTGGAGGACCTGAACTAAGCATAACCTCTTTGGGGGACAAGGACCAAGGCTTTTCATTCTTAAGTATCCTGCTCATTGCACATAACACAAACAACTGTCATAAAGCCCATGCACTTCATATTTACTTTCTAGCCCATGGCTCATGGTTATGAATTATGCATATAATTAAGGCTGCAATTCAATAGGCTTAGTTATTTGGTTTCCCCTGACAACCTTTATTCCTTAGAGTTAGACAACAGTGTCTAAGGAGCAAGAGGGCTTTTGCTAGCAGATACATTGACAGCAATACAAATGATAGCTGACAATAAGGTAGGAGAGAGCATTAAAGACGAAAAAGAACTGCACAGTGCTATGGAACTATTTAGTATAGAGGCCAACAGTCCTTACAGGCCTCTCTAACACCTGTGATGACCAACGCAGAATAACATTGTGCTTTAACTGATGTTATCAAAGAAAAGATGAATAACGTTTAATATACTCTATTTACAAAGTTGGGGAGGTATGTGATGCATTACAGAGCTCTCAATCAAAAAAGCTTTCTGATTTTTTTTTTTAAGCCCAGAAACTTAAAAGAGTAAGCTTCAGTTATGTGGAAAACTCAGGCCTCTAGAACACTTCATGTCAGTTAAAGAAGTGCCATCATGTCATTACATATTCAAAATCTGTTTATCGAATGATTGGTTATGAGTAGGTGAGGCTGGTGTCTCCAGTTGCCTGTCATATTTCCATGTTTTCTCCACAAAACTTCAAGATATATAATTTATATGTAACTAGTGAATAGAACTTGGTTTTTTTTTTAAGTGGCAAAATAAAACAATCACTTTTTCTTTATAGGAAATGTTCTAGTTTTTGGACTTGGAGGTAGGATTTCTTGGTGGAAAGAGAAGCCTTTAATTCTGATAGTGATCCCAGGTACCTACAGGGTCTCACTCACTTCAATAGAGTTCTCAGATCAGGTTTGAAAGGCTCTTCCAAACTGCTACCCTTTAAAATACATTTTAGCTTCTTATCCCCTAAGAAGGATTCCTGTGGGTATCATACCATGCAATTCAGGAGGACTAGTCACATCCAGCATATAGCTCACAATCTAGCAAATAATCCCTTTGGCCAAAAAAGAGAAGACAAAGACTGACCCCTCCTGCCCCCCAACCTCACCTCCAGTCTGTTCGTTTTCTCTCGTAACAAAAAAAAAGAAAAAAGAAATTCTTAGCTTTAATTGAGTTGAATGAGTCAATCGGTTTAAAACCTTAGGGGACAGTTACTTAAACTCCTCTAAAATACAGGTTAAAATGAAGACTCTCACTTCCCCTAATTAAATAAGGTTCAAAAATTCACCAAAGGAATTTCCCTAAATTCCCTGAAAGCTAAAATCCCAGTTCCTTAGCCTAGAATTTTAAAAAACTCCACAATCTGATCCTAATCTACCTTTCCAGCCATATCTCATAATAATCATCTGTAGGAACACTCCATCACAGTTATACTGATTTACTCACTGTTCCCTAAATAGGTCGTTTTCATCTATACCTCAAAGACTTCTTTCCTCATACCTCCTTCAAATCCATCTCCTCCATGAAGCACTCCTGAGCAGTCCAACCTCCAGTGATCTTTTCCCCTTCACTGAATTCATAGATTGCCTACCAGTCATCCCTTAAATGATTGTCAATTATGTTATAGTTGTTGATTCAGTTTTGTTGTTAATGTTGTTGTTGTCATTCCGAAGTGTCTGACTTTGTTACCCCTTTTCTTGGCAAAGATACTGGAGAGGTTTGCCATTTTCTTCTCCAGCTCATTTTACAAATTTACAAACTGTTTGCCCAGGGTCCCATAGGTAGTAAGTATCTAAGACTAGATTTGAACTCAGGAATATGAGTCTTCCTAATTCCAAGCCTACAGTTCTATTCACTGCACCACCTAGCTGTCCTGTGTTGATTCAGTACAATCATTTATTACATATTTAACTGTCAGGCATTGTACCAGGTGCTAGGGATTAAAAAAACAAAAATAAAATGGTCCTTGTCTTCAGGGTGCTTACATTCTATCAGAGGAGATAACCATCTGATGAAACGGATCTAGGAAGAAAAATTGTCAGCAATACTTTGAGCTCGTGGTTACCAGTCTGAAGCTCTTCTGGAGATGATGAGTGCAAGCAGAATGACCCAGCTCTCTCACAAATTACTCCAACGAGGATTTTTTTAAAGCAGCGGATCAAGAAAGAATGGAGGAACTACAATAAATATAACATGCCAACCTAAATATACAGGAGTAGAGAGAGAGAGAGAGAGAGAGAGAGAGACAGAGAGAGAGAAAGAGTAGAGCTAGAAGGAAGCTTATAGTCACTAGGGAAAGGGACTAACCAGAAAAGCCTACCCAAGGAGTTATGTCTCTCCAACCAAGAACGTGGGCTTGAAAGCTTATAGGTCTCAGATCAATATGGCAACCATCAAGGGACACCATAGATCAGACTTCCACCACAAGTCATTTCACACAGCAATTCTTGGGCAGGTTGAGTGTTGGACATTGTCCTAGGCACAACAGCTGGGCGACTGTCCCTGTAGTACTTGATAGACACAGTACTCACTACCCAGACCCCAGATAATATAAATCAGTAACGTGGAAGACTCCATCAGTCCTTCTAGAAGTACATAGAGCCTGAACTTGATGCAAAATACCACTTCAGGAAGTAAGAATGAAAAGATGAGTAAACACAAGAAAATGTGTGATAAAGAAATATTATGGAGCCAAGAATGTTCAAGATACAAACCCAGGAGAGAATAACTCCACATTGTCTAAAACAAAGAAATTAGCTAAAGTCATGAAAGCTGCCTATACTAAGTGCCTCCTCTTTCTTTCCTCTCACTTGATTCTATATCCACTATAATTTGACTTACAGCTTTCCTTCCACCAAAATTGTTCTTTCCAAAATCACCAGTGCTCTCTTAATTGCCAAATCCAATAGCCTTTTCTCACTTTTTTCCCCCTCTTGACCCTTCTACAACCTTTGACACTATCAATTCCTCTTTTCTAGATACACTTTCTCTACATTTTCAGGGCACTACTCTCTCTTGGTTCTCCTCTTACCTATCTCACTGCTCCTTCTCAATGACCTTTGCTGGACATGCAGGTCATATCCACAAATATCATAACCAAGGCTCTATCTTAGGCCTTCTTCTCTCTTTTTTAAAAAATGTATTTACTTTTAGTTTACAACATTCAGTTCTATAACTTTTTGAGTTCCAAATTTCCTCCTTCCTCCCTTTCCTCCCCCCCCATGCAATCTGATATAGTTCTACATATAGCTTCATATTAAATATTAGTCAAGTTGTAAAGAAGAATTATAACCAATGGAATGAACAACAAGGAGAAACAAAACAAAATGAAAAAGAGAGCAAGTAGTTTGCTTCAATCTGCATTCAGATTCCATAATTCTTCCTCTTTATTTGGATAGCCCTTTTTGTCATGAGTCCTTTGTCTTATAACCTTGTATTGCTGAGAAGAGCCCAGTCGATCAAAGTTAGTCATCACAGATACGATGTGTCTGTAATTGCGTTTCTCTTCTCTCTTTATGTTGTTTCCCTTGATAATATTATCAGATGTCCAAATGTTTAATTATAATTTCTATGCAGATGATATCCAGACCTAACATCTCCCCTGAGCTCCAGTCTCCCATCATCAGCTGCTTTTTTGGATATTTTGAATGGGATGTCCCAAAGACATATCAAACTCAACATGTCCAAAACAGAACTCAGTATCTTTCTCACCAAACCCTCCCCTCCTTCTAACTTTTTTTGTGAATGTGCAGAGCATCACCATTCTCCCAATCACCTAGGCTCACAAACTTGGTGTCATCTTCTACTCTTGACTTACACTTGCTCCACATATAGAATTTATTGTTATGTCTTGTCATTTCTACCTTTACAACATCTCTCATTTATGTCACCTTCTTTCCACTCCCATAGTCACTACCTTGGTATAAATCCTCATTGCCTCTTACCTGGTCTATTACAAGAGCCTGATTTTTCATATAATTGGGTGTCTTAATCTTATATGAGACATGATTATCTTATGCAATTTTCTCATGTAATGCAGAAGACTATACAACCATGGAAGAAAGGGTAAGGGAAATAGATTACATATGAACCTCACTTTGATCTGAACCTGACACAGGAGGGTTGAGCACACACATACAAACACAGAGAGTTGGGATTAAGGAAAAAAATTCATTAAACTCAATAGGAAATCAAGCAAGGATGGGGAGAAGAAAAGTGAGGATTCATAGAGAGAATAGATTGAGTGAGGTTCATGTGTAATCTATTTCCCCCACCCCTTCTTCCATGATTGTATAGAGAGAAGATTTGAACAATATGTTGCTTACAAGAAGCACACGTAAGACAGAAATATTCACACAATTAAAATAAGGGGCTGAAACAAATCTATCATACTTCAGATGAACTCAAAAAAGCAGGGGCAGCAATTATGAGCTCAAACAAGAAAACAATGAAACATTACCAGAGAGAAAAGCTTCTTAATTCTTAAAGTAAAATCAAAGCTAGGCTCCTGCTGCCTGTGGCACAGGAGATTCTAAATCAAGGTAAAGTGGAGATGGAAAGATGGGCAAACACAAGAGGGAATTACCAAGGAGCAGAAAAGAAGTATGTATCAAGTCCAAGTCTTATGTTATTTACCAGGAATCAATAGATACAGAGAAGAGGGTAACATGAGTGAGAAATACCAAGAAAAGATCAGTGCAGGGGTGTCAACTAATTAGCCAAGTGAGGTCTAATAAATTGAGTGGACTCAGAGTCCACAGAGGTGTAAGGAAGAGAGTTCTGCTTTGTGGGTTCAAATACTTCTAGGAGACCAATCATTGAGTCCGTTAACCTGTACAAGGTTAATAAGCCTCAACTGGCACTGACAGTTATAGCCTTTAAGATCTGACCCCAGAGCCTGAACAAGTGTGAGGCAAGTCATCTGCCTCAGGTGGCAAAACTGAGGGACTCAGAAAATGTCCCAAATATATGCCTACTCTCTTAAGAATACCATGCCATTAGTATGAGGGGGTGGGTATTGGGGAGAAGAAATGTTATGATCTTTTAAATTCTTGCCTTTAGTGAAAAATTAATTTAGTTATGCTGCTATCTGACCCACTGAACCTTGTGCAACTTTTATGTTCACTTTGCTTCTATGTAGATGGGCCCAACGGTCATCTGGAATCAGCAGTTAGGGCTCTTAGTTACGATCCGATTTTGAAACCAGATTTTACATATCACACATAAGGAATTGTAACCTTGGAAATGAAAGATAAAACCTAGTAGAAATAAAACTAAAAATGATCTGAAGACAGGTAAAAGTCAAGCAAATATTTTAAAGCACAAAGCTTTATCAGAGAGTGAAACAATGGGGAAGACTTGCTAACAGTAGCTGCCTCTTTTAGGTTATACTGCTAGTTTGAACTTAGAAAAAAACATCATTCTTTTATCTAAGAATAGAAAAAGATGAATATAAGAAACTTTGAAAGCAACCAGTAAAATCCAGTCTTTGTATGAGGTAATTCCCGATTCTGGCAGAGATAAAGACAATCTTTAATAAGACCTTTACCTCCAAAATGGAAGTTAGCTATCTATTCCAGGAAATAAGAGAACCAATTGTAAGAGAATATTTAGATAATAATAATAAATAACCAGAAGAAATCATGAAATCAACAGCAATAACAATAAAAATTCTGGGGCAGCTAAGAGCACCCGCCCTGTAGTCAGGGGGACCTGAGTTCAAATCTGACCTCAGACACTTAACACTTACTAGACCTATGAGTTGGGCAAGTTACTTAACTGTGATTGCCCTGCCCTCTTCCCTCCAAAAAGCAAAAAAAAAAAAATTCTGATAGGACAAATATAGGGTTTAGTTTTTCATTTTTGAGTAAGGTTTTGCTGATTGGGATAAAGGGGGATTTTTGTTGTTGTTGTTGCTTTAAAGTTATCTCGAAATGACTAGATCAAAATGAGTCAGCAAACAGCTCTCCTCATTGATACCCCAGGCTACTTAACCTCCATAAATGAGGCCAAGCACATTCCCAGGATGCCAAGCCACTGGGCAGCCTGTGGACCCCAGTCAGAGGCTCGGTACCTGCTTCATTAAATTATTTCTCTCTGCAGTTTGGTATAATTCTCACATACTGTTTCTAACACAGTGATCAGAGGCAGGAAAATAGTTTTCTAATCATTTTGTTTTCAAACTCATCAAACTCTGGCCCTCAAAATACCTGTTAGGAAGGCCAAATTATCTCCCATATATTCTCCTTTGTGAGAGTTCCTGAGTCTAAGGACAGAGCCTCAGAAACAAAGAGTTTAAGTGATAATTATCAAGAGTCTCTATAGTACACTTCTCCAAACAAGTAAAAAGCCCTTACAGATACAATCTACTCTAATTATCTGAACATTCCTGTGAGATAGACAAAAAACAACTATTACCAGCTAATTTTACAGATGTGAACCCAGGTGACCTGGCTCCCAGCCCAATATTTTATCCTTATAATGACAATATAGCAGGTTGATTGTCGGGAGGCAAGAACTGTAAAAGAAGAGCCTGAGGAAAAGGCTAAAAAGTTTAAGAAAATGCATCGTTACTTGTTAGGTCCAAATCAAAGAAAAAAATCTTAGCTTTCCTCTGAACTCATTTCCATAGGAAAAGAAATGATCATAGTTCCTACACCCACAGTTAAAATAATACAACCCCATCTGTGCTTGTAGCAAAGTTTTGGGTTCCTTAGCTATGAACGGTTTAGTTTTCTTGCCTTTAGTTGACTAATGGAACACCTTTACTATACCAGGGCTTGGGAATGGATTTCTCAGGCTATGCTAGAATTGTAACCTACACCCAGGATTGGAATTCCCCATCTAAAAAGAGCTGTGAAGGATGAATAAAAGCATACCCTTCCCCCACCAAAAAAAAACCCCCAAAACAACAACAACACAATCCTCCTTTGGTACAGATTTCAGGATAAAAGGGAAAAAAAGAGACATTAATCTTTGAGTAAAGGATTGTACAACCCAGATACACCTCACAGAACAAGATATTTCATTTGGATAAAGGAATAAAACAAAAGAGCTATCCTTCCCCATCCCTTACGTGTGTACAGCAGAAAAAAAGTCCTTAGAGAGCTCTCGAAGGGCTTCTTAAAGAAGAAGCAACATTATACATGCAATCTTGGGGTGAGGGTAGGGGAGAGATGAGGAGAAAATTTGAAACTCAAAATCTTGTGGAAGTGAATGTTGAAAACTAAAAACAAATTAATGAATAAAAAGAAAAAAAAGAAAAGGAAAAAAAATTTTAAAAAGAAGAGGCAGTGTCACAGCAGAAGGAGAATGCGCCCTGGGTTCAAAGGACCTGGGTTCACACCCCATCCCAGATGTTTCCCATCTTTGAACAAATCACAACCTCCCAAGGCTGTGGTTACATTTTCTATAAAATGCAGGGAGAGCTGGATTAGATGACTCTACAACTTCTGAGGAATCCTGTGGTTTTAGATCTGGGGTCCATGAATTTGTTTTGATTACTGTCTTTTAATATAATTGTTTTCTTTTGTAATACTATGTACTTCAATTTATGCATTTCAAAGCTATTCTGAGAAGGGGTCCATAGGCTTTACCAGATGGCCAAAGGGTAGATAGAGCCATAGGTAGATAGAATATTTATTGAGAGCCTACTATGTGCCAAATACTGTGCTAACCGTTAAGGATATGACAGGAAAAAAAAAGGTTAAGAACTCCTGTTCTAAATCTATGTTCCAACTTGACCAAGTAGAATATGGATTTTGTTTAAAACCCAAAGCTGGAATTGCCTCTTCAATTCATTAGGGAAAGATATTTCTCTAGACCAGTGGTGTCAAACTCAAATAGAAACGGGGTCATTAGACAAAAGTTAAGGATCCTGGAAGACACATATTGACTTAGAAAACCACATAACAACATTATCTATGTTTTACTGCATTTTCATTTATTTTGTTAAATATTTTCCATATCCATTTTAGTTTTGATTCTGCCCTGCATTGTTTCTGAGGCATGCTGCCCTGGGGCCATATGTTTCACATCTCTGATCTAAACCATCCCTGAAGATTTAGTTTCTCTAGTATTTTGAAATGTGAACACCCACAAGGGACCAGAAAAGTGTTTGTTTTAGTGGAGTGATCACTTGGGGTTCCTTTGTTCTAGCAGGACTCTCCTAACTACCCAAACAAAATTCCAGTAAAATATTCAAGATCATTTCAAGGTGCCATTTGCTTTCAGTTCCTTGACTGGGAGTAGGTGTTTATAATATCCTTAAGTACCTGAGGAAAAGGAAAGAGTCAAAGACAGACCATTGGGGGAGGATGGAGAAAAATGCCTTTTCTTTTGCTTAGTGGAGTATATTTGGTTTTTGCTCAGCACAATTGGGAGTTTATGTAAACAAATCAGCTCAGAGTTTTTAAGGCCTTGGTTTTTGGTTTTTGTTGAATGCCATATTTGATACTCCTTCCTTCCCTCTCTCTGCTGGTGGGCCAGCACCAACATTCATGAGTTCTTTCTGCAAGCTTTAAACTCCAAATGCAGACATTACTGAGGGAATGAACAAGTTTGTGGTGACAATTAGGCATTTGTACATGTGCAAGGTCAACACCTCAGAATAAGAGGAAGACTTTGAAAATAAAAACCAGAGAGTTGAACTAGGACTGTATAAAGCCTGAGTTCACTTCTTAACTCCACTTGGCAGACTCTAGTTCTTGCCACTTCAAAGTGAATCATGCAATCCCATGAACCTCCTAAACAATGATCTCAGGGCCCTGAAAAGGGATGGACTAGAAAGAGAGAGAGCACAACTTGCCTCCTTCACTGGAGGTTACTGGATGACCCCTTGCCACAGATGTAACAATGAGCCTTCATTACAGGGTAATTTCCTTGATGACAGGGACTATTTCATTTGCTTGGCATTCTACTTGGCACAGTATCTTAATCAATTCTTATAACAAATTAGCAATTTATGGATATTGATTGTTTCTTTTTTTCTTTTATTATCTGAAGCAATAGGGGTTAAATGACTTGCCCAGAGTCACATGACTAGTAAGTATCTGAGTTCAGATTTGAACTCAGGAAGAAAGTCTTCCAGACTCCAGGCCCAGAACTTAGCGGCCCAAACTAGATATACAAAACCAAAGAAAATACAATCCTTGCCCTCAAGGAGCTTTCCAGTATGCCATGAGAGGTAAGATATTTCATAAATATCAATGACTAATGATTATACCTGTGATTTTATTAGTTGCCTGGGGAAGAAACTCCATCAATGCAGATCTGCAACACTGATGCCTTTGGCAGTCTGGGGAGGGGGTTGGGGTGCTATGGCCCCTTCTCAGAGTAATGTTTTTAAATGCACAAAATGAAACACATAGGATTACAAAGGAAATCAAAAGTTAGTAACAACAAAGATGTAATTATTTTTCCATTTAAGTTCATTAGATGCCTTAAAAAATCCATCTACAAATCCCTTGGGGCACAATGGAGCCTGTTTATAATCTTTCCTCTAGAGATACCTAGGGTACTGAGTAGTTAAATTTATTTCCTGGGGTCATGTTGCTGACATGTCCAGAGGCCAGACTTGCAGGTCTTTTTGACTCTAATATGACTATAACTCTATTAAAATATAATGTATACTACAAGGTGCCAAGAGGGGCTAGGGGAGATGTGAGGAAAGAGAAATCACTTTCTAGATGAGAGTAACCGGCTGACTTGATGCATAAAAGGAAGAAGCCTAGATTCTAAAGCTAAAAAGGGTTTTGCATAGTATCTTGTTGGTATCTGAACTACACCCTAAAGGAAGGAAGTTATTTCAAAAGGTAGAGATTGATGGGGCAGCTAGGTGGCACAGTAAATAGAGCGCTGGCCCTAGAGTCAGAAGGATCTGAATTTCTAGCTGGGTGACCTTGGACAAGTCACTTAACCCCAATTGCCTTGCCTTCTCCCCTCCAAAAAGGCAAAAAACAACAACAACAGAGAGAGATTGGTGAGATTTGCCTGAGGGGCAGCATGAGGACAGATGCAGAGATGGGAGGGGGCAAAATGAGGATGAGAGACAGTGAATAGTCCTGTTTACCTGGAGCAAGATTAGAAGAATATGCTTTGTTGATGGAGTTTCTTGAGAGGCAATGAAAGAAAGAAAGAAAAGGAAGGAAGGAAGGAAGGAAGGAAGGAAGGAAGGAAGGAAGGAAGGAAGAAAAAGGAAGCATAAGTGTTGGTATTGTAGTCTATTTGAGGATGATGTGGCACAAGGGAAAGAAGATGGCATATAGAGTCAGAGAACCTGGGTTTCAGTCTCAACTCTGGGGCTCACTCACTGCCTATATTGTAGTAATGGTATCTATGCAATGGGATGTATGGGGTGTTTGGGGAGAGCTAGTATCCCTGGTGTAAGGGCTGATGAGCGTGTTTCAAGGCTGCTCGTTCACCTTCGGTGTTCACCTTCACCCAATTCTCACCTGTTGCTCCAAGAAGCTGTAGCATGTATAGTGGCCACAGCCCAGTAAAAACAGTCTTAACAGATGGGCTAAACTAGGTTGAGGATAACTTATGGGCCTCAAACACATCAGTGAGTTGGAGGGGGGATGGGGGGGGGGGTGTCCTACCACAAGTATGTGAAGATTTCCCCTGGCAGATTGGGCAGATGAGAACTATTTGTTCCAACAGTCATTAAGGCAGTTGAAGGAGGAGCTATGGAGCGCTTGGAGCTGTGTCAGACATTGAAGTTGCCAAGGTCATTCACTACATCCTGGGCCATCTCCAGTCTTGACTTTTGGCTTGCCACTGAATTTCAATGACTGGAAGATAGAGTGAGGCTGATGACTTTGTGCAACTTTGTGTAACTCTGCCTGCACTGAAGTCCAGTGCATGAATGAATCAAGACCACCTCTTGGAAATGAAGGTGAAAAATACCTATGTAATGCCTTTGGCAAATCATTTCTATTCTCTAGCCCTAAATTATTACATGAGAGATTTGGCTTAAAAAGTCTCTAAAGTATCTTCCAGTCTATAATCTTATGATCCTAAGGATTGATTAAAGGACCTGTGAATGTTTAAGATAAAGGGAAAACTTGGATAGGGCAAAGGGATGGGGTGGTGGGAAGAAGAGAATTTTTTTCCCTTCCATATATCTCAAGTACTGTCCTAGGGAAAAGCAATTAGACCAGGGGAGGGGCACCTGCATCCTCAAGGCCACATGTGGCCCTCTAGGTTCTCAAGGGTAGCTCTTTGACTGAATCCAAACTTAACAGAATGAATTCCCTTAATAAAAGGATTCGTTCTGTAAAACTTGGATTCAGTCAAAAGACTACACCCAAGGACCTGGAAGATCACATGTGGCCTCAAAGCCTCACGTTCCCCAGCACGGGTAGACCTATTCCATTGGGGCCATACTGGAATGAACTAAGACAAATGGGCAGAAGTTAGAGGGAGGGAGATTTTTGTTCCGTATGAGGAAGAACTTTATAACTAGAACTGTCCATAAGGTCAGTGGGCTATCTTGAAAGATAGTAACAGATCTCTGTCACTAAACATGTTTAAGAGAAGATTTGGTGACCACTTGTTAGTGATGTTATAGATAGTATAGTTGCTTTAAGAATGGGTTAAAATATATGACTTCTATGGTTTCTTCCAACACCAAGATTCTTTTAATTTAATCAGGTAAGCTGTTTCTCTTTTACCTTTCTAGTATTCTCCCACGCCTAACTGTGGCAATGAGAAGCTGAGTGAAACTGATAATAAATGTGATGCACTCCCACACAAGCTCAAGGGATAGGCTGAGCATAAAGGAATTAGTCCAGCCTTAAGTATACATAATCACTTCAGTTTACTGAAACATAATGAATTTTCCCCCAAACTGGGAACAAGAGATTAACTCCACCAGACAGTGCAGGAATCAATTATAGAATAGAATTATATAACTAGAAGCTACAGTCATGGTGGCCTAGTGGGAAGAGCAGTGAACTTGAAATGAGTCAACTTGTGTTCGTGTTCCTGGATGCAGTAAGCACTGATGCTAAATTGCTGTGTTACTGTGGTCAAGTTATATCCCCTTTTGGCACTCCAGTCACTTTGTCAATGAAACTGGCATAAGAATCCTTTTACTTCCTACACAGTGATGTGATTGTGAAGAAATTGTTTCATAAATTATTTTTGTTGTTGTTCAGTTGTTCCAGTTGTGTCTAACTCTTCATGACCCCATTTGGGATTTTCTTAGCAAAGATCCTGCCTTTTCCCTCTCCAGCTCATTTTACAGATGAAGAAACTGAGGCAAACAGTGTTAAGTGACTTACCTAGGGTCACACAGCTAGGAAGTGTCTGAGGCCAGATTTGAACTCAGGTCTTTCTGACTCCAGGCCCAGAGCTCTCTCTACTGTGTCACTTACCTGTCCTCATAAACCATAGATAGATATAAAAATATGTGAGCTGCCCTTTACAGGAGATCAAGAGGCTGAAGTAGTGGGAGACAAAAAAGTATACCAGTACTGCTCTTGGTAATGTGAGAAACTTCCATTGTATTCCCAGAGCAGATCTTGGGATCTTAAAATTTGGAGCTATGAGAGGCTTTAAAGATCTAATCTTGAGTTCCTTTTATAAAGATGAAGAAACAAAAGCTCAAAGACCTGAAATCACTTTTCTTAGGTAGGAAGTAGCTGTGAGAATTTGTATCCATGCCCTATAACTCCAAGTCTCCTGTTCTTGCTACAATATCACAATGAAAACTCTATTGTGTAAGCAACTGGTGAAGGAAGAAGTTACTATATCCCTGGTATTTCCTCAAGAACATTGTGGGGTTCTAAGATCAGTTATGATGCTTGTGGGAATGACTTAGTGGGGGCTGGTGATTACTTGGGGGTGAAAAATGGATGAGGGGAAGGAGTATCACGTAGAGGGGAGAAAACAAATATGAACAAAAGAGGAGCAACAGGTTAAACACAAAAACCCATCTTGTTTGCCTAAAACAGATGAGGAAACATACCATATTTCACCACATAATTATTGCCACCACATAAGCATGGCACCCTGGTGTGGGTGGGTTGCTTTTTTTTCAGTCCAAAAATTGATTTTTGACCTTTCATTGTGTAATCATCACATGGTATAATTATGTTCACCAGGATTCTTAAAAGGCAAACAGAACAGCAGTGTATTCACCAGTGGCATATGGATACGCTTTATCTCTCATGTGTTGCAAGCAGTGAGCCTAGAATTCTCAGTGCTTGTGCATTATCAGTATTCAATTTTAACGTGTACTCATGAGTACTCCATGCGTCCTAATCTTGCACCAAAGACAGTTTAGTAATAAATACTTTTAAAGTAATAGTGACACAATTTAAAAGAAAAAAAGCTTCACATAACAGTCACACCCCACTCTTCTGCAAAAAAAAAAAAACTGGCATAAAATCTGCAACAATTATGAAGTGAAACATGGTACTCCCTTAGTCTGGGGAGGCAGTGGGGCAGCTACAGGTTGTTGGATTGTTGGAGGATGTTGCATTCGCTCTAAGACATAATTATTGTGTCGGTCAGTTTAGCGTAACTTTTTCTTTGTTATAACAAAGGATCTCTGCAAAGAGGCTTTATTGGGAAATGGATAAGGATTAGATTTGTGATTTCATTGACATAGAGAATTCCTAAGAAAACTCCTTCCACCTATGAATGTTGGCATGTTATCTGCAACTTATTGTTTAAGTTTCCTGTGACACTGAGAGGGTATTTGCCAAGGGTCACATAGGTGGTATGTGTCAGGCGAGACCACCTCAGGTTTTCTTGGCTTCAAGGTTAGCTTTCTATCCACTACTCCATGCTGCCTCTCATGGGCTGGTGGTTGTGGATTTTTTTTTAAAGGTATTAATTAAACTTTTTAAAGCAAAAAAGAGAGAAACAGAGGGAAAAGGAGGGAGGGAGGAAGACAGAGAGAAGAAAAGGGGGAGAGAGAGGGAGGAAGTGAAAAGGAGAAAGAGAGGGAGAAAGAGAAGGAAGGGGGGAGAGATGGAGAGAGAGAAAGGTGTAGAGAAAAAGAAAGAGAGAGAAAGAAAGGAAGGAAGGAAGGAAGGAAGGAAGGAAAGAAAGAAAAAAGAAAGAAAGATACTAGTCGTGTGACTTTGGGCAGGTCACTTAACCCCAATTGCCCTCCAAAAAAAAAAGCAACAAAAAAAAAAAAGAAGAAAGAGAGGAAGGAAGAAAGGAAGAAAGAAAGAAAGAAAAGTTGTGAGGAAAGAGACAGAGTTTGGGAGGTAGTAAGGTACTGCCTGGATATCCTTCACCTATGTGGTCTCCCTGGTTTCTGGTCCTGAGTGTTCATGGGTATTTGTGTCAATTTCTTTTAGTTGCTTGGTTACCTCAGTAACATCATACAATGTATTTTGAGATATGGCTAGCTCAGACCAGTTTAGGTAGTTTAGGTTCAATATTGGAACAAAATGAGATACTCAAAGGTCATCTAACAGTTATCAAAAGATTTACTTAGCCACGGCAAGGGAAAGATATTCAATAAGAACATAACATTTAGGGCACCACAAGTTGATTCACCAAAGGAAAACTCTCCTACCTCCAAGTTGCCTATTATGATTTGCCAGCCAAGTCTCAGAGTTAGGCTAAAGCCCTCATGACTGTTTTAACTCAGACACCCTGGAAATGATGTCACCTGTCCATTCAGCGTGGCCTAAACAGATAAAGAAAGTCTAGAGGTTGGTTTCAATGTCTTTTTAAGGAAAACTTGCAGGGGGATGAGAGGGTTAGGATTTTCCTCCAACCACACAGTTTTTATCTATAAGAGGAAAATAAGTGATGAGGAAGCCATAAAATAGCAATATAATCTAGTAGCATCTGAAGTAAATTAGCTTAGTATACTTCTAGCTCCTATCTTCAGAGAAGGATGCTAACCATATTTACAGCTGAGGGATGACTGAATGAATTAAAATATTCCAATATAAGCAGCAGTATAGCATGTCATTGTGGCTAGATGGATGGGTTCAAATCCTCCTTTGACACTTACAAGTTGTATGACTATAGGCAAGTCACTTAACCTTTCAGAGATTCAGTCAACTTCCTAAGACTTATATATTAAGTCATAAATAGATTGCCATCTCCAGCATCTATAGGGAGTTACCCTACTGGGACCTCCCAGAGAAGGTAAAATCAAAGATCCTTTAAATATCTGCACATATCAAGTCAAGTTAAAAAGCACTTATTACATCCACATAATATAATATTACTACTACACCATAAAAAATTACAAATTGCCTGGAAAAGGCAATAAAGAAAACACCAGCGATCATTGACTTATATACATACTTTTAAAAAATCTTAATCACATCATTATGGGATTGATCTAAATATGTACTGAGGATATGCTTGATTAAAATATGGGAATGGAATAAGAAGACTTTTGCATGCCATTCTGTTCAGCAGTGTTATCTCTACAGCCATACAATTGACTAAAAGGGACCTGCTGTGTTTACTATTTGTTGACTACCAATCGAATCAACCAAATCTGTGAGCCACATAGAGGAGAATATACCTTTGAAGATTCTCCTCCAAGAAATCTCTCATGCATATGTTTAAAATCATACAATATTCCTTAACAAAACCATCCACAGAAATAAATCTTCAATAAACCTCTGATTCATAATGTCAAGCAAAGACCTCAAGTTGACACTATAAGTCAGTGGTGTGACATGGCATCCACAACAGCTCTCTGAGGTTTGCTGCCTTTATGAAGATATCCAGAGCTAGGGAGTCGCTGGTCCTTCTCTCCTCAAGTCTGGCCAGAACCACACTTGGGAATCACATTTTAGGGAAGACACTGATTAGCCAGAACATGTTCCAAGGAGAGTGACCAGCATGGGGAAAGGACACAAGACCATTCTATACAAAAAGTGATTGAAGAGCATCTAAGGATGCATAGCCTGGTGAAGAGAAGATTTAGATGACACAGAGAGATGAGTTCCTTTCCTTAAGTTGACACAGGTAGTAATTGCCATAGCTGGAGTCTTAACTAAAGTCCTTCATTCTCAATTCATTGCTCTACCCACTACACCATCTTGCCTGAGCTACCAGGTGCCAGAGTCAGGATTTGAGACCAAATGTCTCCTGATTCCAACTTCCTTTCAACTTTACCATTCTACTTTTCAAAAAAAAAATTTTTTTAAGGGTATAGAATTTTAACAAACTAACAACAACAAAACTCATACTGTTTTCATGAGCATCTCCTAATCTCTTTTTCTTCCATAAATTTCTTAAAGGTCATCATTAATATAATAACATTATCATAGTTATTATATTAAAATAATTTGATAATAACTGGCATTTATATGCATTTTTTTAATTTGCAAAACTCTCTACATACATTATCATATTTGGCCCTCACAATAGCCCTGGGAGGTAGGTACTCTGGGATGTTTTGCAGATGAGGAAAAGAAAGTTCAGAGGTATTAAGCAACTTCCTGTGATCAATTACTCCACTTGGGAATACCAGGGAGAGAATCTGAACCAAGGTCTTCTAACTCCAAATTCTGCCATCTACCCACTCTGTAAGTCTGTGAATTCCTACCCAAAAGGGTCTCCAAATTATGCTTTTCCCTGTGCTTCTACCTTTGGTGTTACTGCAAATGATGTGGACACTCACTCCTTTTCCAAAGTAGGCTGATCTGTTCCCTGGTTTAGCAATTTCCATAGCTGCAAAATTCCATACATTGAGTTATCATACAATGAGAGATGCTTGTATGTTCAAACCACTTGATTTGTCCTCTCAGGTCATTTTCTTCTAGCAGCAATTTCAATGAACAGCTAAAAACCTTAGTTACTAGAGAATTGGAGTTAAATCCAGGCTCTATTATTTACTATGTTCCATTTTATAAGACCCTAGTCACAGGCTTTAATTAAGTGTGGGGGAGGCATCTAAGCATTAGTTTACAGGACACAGTGAATACAGTGAAGATCAGATATTTCCTGGATTTTAATTTTGTATTAAAAAAAGCTTCCCTGAAAAACTAGCAGAATGTATTTTGCCACAAAAGCTCTCTTTCTGTTCACACAGAATGACAGAACACCACAACAAGAAATCTAAAAGCTATACATAAAATTAGAAAGTGGAGAATTAAAGTTATCCAACCATGAAAAGTATGAGATTGCTTTCAATCTTGTTCAAACCTCATCTAGATGCATTCCTGATTTCACCAAGTGTGTTGGATTGTCAGAAAATCAAATTGTCTGAAAGTGCATATGGTTTTTGAGGACTAGCCTGATAAAACCCAGGCAGCCTTGTAACCCAGGATAAATAACTGGATAGTAGAGTGAGGAGAGAGCAGTTTGCTCTGGGATCTGCTATTGACTCATCTCTTGATTTTTCTTTCACCCTCAAGGGCTCTATTTATCTGTTAGATGAGGGAATAGGACTCAAAGATGCCAAAGGTCCCTCCCAGCTCTGATATTCTATATTATAAGATTCCTTTCAGTTGAGACATTCTCTTATTTGCTCTACGATCCCTTCTAGCACTAATATTCTCTTTCTAACATCCTTTCCCCTTCTAATATTCTAGGTTCTCAGTTCCCTTTCATTTCAAAATTCTAAGATTCCCTCCTGTTCTCATGTTTTAGGGTCACTTTCAGTTCTAACATTACATGATTCTGGGTATCACAATCCAATGCACTAAAATGAAATTTTCTCAGCCAAAGCAAAGTCAAAGTTTTACATAAATCGAAAATCAGAATTGTGTTCCTCCTGTCACAGTTTGGACTTTGTTTTTCATTGAAATGAAAAAAATCAAAGACATTTTACAGCCATAAAAAGCAACAGGAAAAATGTTTTGACAACATATGATGAGTTTAAGAAGTTCCAAATGAAATATTACTCAAATGACAAATTAGGCAGTTAGGTTGCATGGCAAATCCAGTACTGATCTTGGAGTCAGGGTGACCCAAGTTTAAATCCTCCTTCAGATATTTACTAGCTATGTGACTCTGGGCAAATCATTTAACTTCTCTTAAGCCTCAGTTTCCTCATCTGTGAAATGGGGATAGCAACAGCGCCTATTTCCCAAAGTTGTTGTAAGAGTCAAATGAGATAACGCATGTAAAGCACTTTGCAAACCTTAAAGCACCATATAAATATTAGCTTCAATGTTCTCCCCTTATGCCTAAGAAAAAAATGGAATGCTTTTTAGCTTTCTAGTGGTTTAAGGGGAAGGGGACAAATGAGTCAACAAATGTAATGGGGAACTGGATCCTCTTAGCTGAGGACTACTCTTCTGCTGTGTACATTGCTAACTTGAAAGCAGAGTCAATCCTGCAAAAGAATTTTATTTAGTGATTGTAAAAAATGTTTAAGTACACCATTACAATGTGTAAACAGAATTTTATCTTCTTCCTACTCTTCACAAACCCTAGTTTTGTTTAAACTGCTGAGGCTTCAAAAGAGGACCAATAAATTAGGAAAAGATGAGGTTAAGAGTTGGAAAAGAACTTGGAACATAGGATGTTAGAGTTGGAAAGAACCTTATGGGTTACCTGCTAACACGAACCTCTCATTGTAAGGATATGAAAACCAAGACTGAGAGAGTTTAAGGACACTTGTCTAAGGTCACACAATAAGGGTTAGAATCTATGCTAGAACTCAGAACTCCTGGTTCTTAATCTTTCCCTGAGACTAGAGGGGCTAATTATTTATGCTTTTCATTTAAAATATTTTTAAATGTATAACCAAGAATCAAAAAGAGAGGAAACAAGCAGTTTGGCATATCAACCAAGCCTAATAATATCTGCAATGTTTAGTGCCAATGGTCCCCCATATCTGCTAAGAAGGGAGAGACTTCAAGCTAACTGGCTGCAATGGTGTATTTTTAGTGTACTTAGAAAAACCTTTCTTCAGATTGAGAGATAATGGCAGGAAGTGAAGCTGTACAGAAATAAGTTCTCTACCTATCAGCCCATACATAGCGTCATCCTTCAGTATGAAAAACAACAAACAGTAAACCTTCTGGATCTGACTAAGCTGAGAGTTGGAAGACATAGATTTGCTGCAAAAGAAGCTTGCATTTTGTTTCAACAGCTAACCAAAAAAAAAAAATGGTTGTCTTGACTTTAAAAGGCCTTATTACAGATTTATGGGCTGAGGACATTCATCCTTTTGTTCAGTTGTGACATTTTCATATTTATACATACAATTGACTTTATATCCACAAGAGAGTAAGCCTGAGTAGCTTCTGGTGTGGTCTTCTTTTTTCTTTTAAAGTCGCCACTGCAATTTCCCAATGTTAGTAGGTAATTGAAACAAAACAGAAATACGTCCTAAAAGCTGGAGAAAGAGTAGAGAGAATTTGGGGATAAACAAGATGAGCTTCTTAATCTCCTTCCCAGTAAGCGCTCTGATTCTTTGAAATGGCAATGATTCTGAAGACTTGAGGCCATATTAATTAGATAATTCATAATTTAATTTTGATGTGGCGTCACGAGCAAAACTCTTATAACTGCTTTGAATGTCTTTCATTCAACAAACAATAGAATTTTGAAACTAATAGGATTCTCCACTGAGCTATTGGGAAGCTATGCAGTTGATCTTTCTCAAGTGACTTACCTAGTCACTTAGATCCCCTCAGGAAAAACTGAAACTTATTATAGTCCTAAAGAATCTCCTTATATTCCTGAAGAATCTCAAAGCTCTGAGACATCATTTAATTTAGCCCACTCATTTTACAGATGAGGAAACTGAGGCTGAGAGGTAAGAAGTGGTAGGCCCAAAGTTAGACATCAAGTCAGTAGGCAGAACTAGGAATAACTGTCCTGAGACTTAATCCAATACTTGTCCTAGGTCACCATGGTGCCCATTTAGTCCACAAGAAAGTGATCAGTTGGCTGCCCGCACTAAGCCTTATGGAATCATCTTAGGTTTTGGTCCTGCTTCTCACAGAATCATGTAATGTCAAATTGGGAAAGGGACCTTTAAAGATCATCTAATCCAATATGCTGAATTTGCATTTGAATTTGATCCTGAAAGAGGGGAAGTGATTTGACTAATGTCACATAGGGAGTTAGTGGCAGAGCTAAGAAGAGTAGCTTGGTCTCCTGACTCCTAATCCAGTGTTCTTTCTGATTGTATTATATCAGCCCCAGGTGATCAGGGTCTAGGCAACAGATTCCCAATATTCAAGATCACAAGAGACTTCATAAAGTCAGTTGATTCCTTGATAACAAAAAATATTCCTAACCAGAAAACCCATGCCAATCATTGATACAGGCACCTTCCTCTTTTCTAAAAATTTATTTTATTTTTAATTTATGGAATAAAACAACATCTTATATATTTACCAAGATAAGGTCAAAAAGAATAAATGACCTAGACACAAAGAAATATTACAAGAAATTTAGAAGAACATGGAAGATATCAGACTTATGGATAGGCAAATGATTTATGAACAAATAAGAGTTAGAGAACTAAGTAAGCTAGGTATAAAATGGATAATTTCAATTACCTTAAATTAAAAGTTACCTTTCTCTTAAAGGATCTGTGCACTCAGAGGGCCAAATTACAGACCGGAGAATTGTTTGGTGGGCATAGAATCAGAGCAAAAGGAAGCTGAGGGTACTTTTACTGAGCAGAGATAATCAATCACTGGTAATTGTAGGGAGATTTCTGCCTATGTAGAGGAAGTTATCTAGAGTAGAGAAGAAACTTGACTCCAAAGACAGGAGATGCTTAAGTTCAAAGTTTTCAACTTCCTAGCTCCGTGACCGATGAGACAGACACTTATTCTTTGGAAGTTTCCTCATCTATGAAATGGGAGTAATAACTGAAGTCCTTGTCCCCCTCACAGGATTGGTTTTGTTGTGTCTGATGGAATGGGACTTTGCTTTGGACCAGACCTCTGATTTCATTGGTGTAGGGACCTCCCAGTGAGGAAATGCCCTCTATCAATGAAGACTAACAGGTCAGCAATTCATAGTCTTACTGAGTTGCTTTGGGCAATGAGAAGTTAAGTGGCAGGGTCACCCAATGAGTATGGGTCAGAGGAGAAACTTCAACTCCTTTTGGAAGCTAGCTCTTTTTTTCTAATGTATATATATCCAACTCTCTCTGTGTGTGTATTACATATGTATGCATATGTATGTATGTATATGTATATATGGACAGCTAGGTGGAACAGTGGACAGAGTGTTGGGCTTGGAGACAGGAGGATGCCTCTTTCTGAGTTCAAATCTGTCCTCAGACTCATGGTGGCTATGTGAGACCCTGGGCAAGTCATTTCACCCTGTTTACCTCGCTTTCCTTATCTATAAAATGAGCTAGAGAAGGAAATGACAAACCACTCCAGTATCTCTGCCAAGAAACCCCCAAAAGGGGTCACAAAGAATCCGACATGACTGAAAAATGATTAAACAAGATATATAGATATAGATATAGATATGTGTGTGTGCATATATATGTATGCAAATATGTGTGTGTGTGTGTGTGTGTGTGTGTGTGTATTGCTATCCTTACTTAGAGTCTGGGGTAGTCACTAGACTTAGACCATTCTTTTCTCCAAACAATGGCTGGAGGACTACTGTTATAGACAGACTCCAATTCTGGTTCTCCCTTTCCTAGGGGATGTGCAGATCTGAATGCTTTTGTTTAGGCATTATCTTGGATATGGTACAATTCGATCACAGCTTTCTTTACAATCACTTATATTCCAGCAGTGCTTTTCTAGGAGACATCCTGGTCTCCTTGGTTGATGGATAACAAACCATTCACAAACACATCATCTCTCAGACTAGGTTACTTCTGCAGCTGGTCAAACTCTTTTATTCTATGTTAATTCAATTTATGGGAATGACATTTTCCCAAGTTTCTTTCCAAATCTGGGAGTTTCTCCCATTTAGGGCTTGTAGCCCACTGTGCATAAGTTCTACCGTGTCAGCACAATTTATATAGAGAGAGCACTGACAAGAACAGGAGCCTTGGAATCAGTAGACATGGGTTCAAATCCCAGCTCTGATGCATATTAGGCCATAAGTTATTTATTTAAACTTCAAGTTATTTCTTTAACAGATAGTGACTTTCTGTCATCTCTAAAATGGGGATACGAAATTTGTAATTACATGCAAAGTGATATTATGAGGAAACTGATTTTTAAAAATAACAGTGCTATGGATATATGAGTAATGACTAGTGTTATTCATTCAGGAAACCTTTACCAAAAGTTCAGTACACGGTGCTTGGCACGGGGGAAAGACAAATTTTTCTCTCAGATCCAATCTCTGGTCTCATGGAATACATAGTCTATAGGGAGCTATAACAAAGACGCATAACTCTAATGCACAATAGCCTATGCTACATGAATTAGAATGGAGGTCAAAACTTCATTATGTGAGGTCTGAAGAGAAAGGTTATTTACTAACCAGAGAATTGGAGAATGAATAAATAAATATATAAATTTAGTAATTTTAAAAATATTTGTTAAATGCTTCTACACTGTGCAAGCACCGTGCTAAGTACTAGGGATACAAAAACAAAAGCAGACAATATTCCTTGCCTTCAAGGAGCTTACGTTCTTTTTTTAAATGAATTTTTATTGATATCTTTTTTTACATTACCAGAATTTCTCCTGGAATCCTTTTCCCTTCCACCTCCTAGAAAGCCATTCCATATAACAAAGAGTATTATTAAAGAAAAAAAAGAGGAAGCAAAGGGGGAAAATCAGCAAAAACAAATACACTAAAAAGGTCTGAAAGTATACGTAATCCACCCATGGATTACACCTCTTTAAAGAAGTGGGCTAAGGGCAGCCAGGTGGCACAGTGAATAGAGCACCAGCCCTGGAGTCAGGAGGACCTGAGTTCAAATCTGACCTCAGACACTTGATATACATTAGCTGTGTGACCTTGGGCAAGTCACTTCACCCCAATTACTCTGCTCTTCCCCCCTCCAAAAAGCTAAAAAAAAAAGGGGGGGGAGGGGCTAGCGGTGTCTTCTCATACCTCTTCTTTGGGGCCGTGCTTATTCTTTGTATGTGGCTGTTCTTTACATTTATGTAATTGTAGTTACAATTTATATTGTTTTCTTGACTCTATTTATTGAAATAAGTCTATCTGTTTCCATGCTTCTCTATATTCATCATAGTCATTGCTTCCTGCAGCACAATAATGTTTCATTACATTCACGTGCCCCGAGAAACTTACATTCTACTGGGGGACACAACTCCAATAGGGTTTGGAAGCTGGGGTGGAGTATTGCAGTTCTGAATTTTACTGGGAAGATTATCCTACTTGATGTCCTCTCACTGACACAAACTGACATCCTTTCACAAATGTCGTCTGAGCTGGACTTCAGAAAAGTGGGCAGGGCCAGCCCAGGCCGGCCCAATGCAGCCTCACTTCTCACAGGAAGCCTTTGTTACTGGAATGCTCTCTTCCTCCTTCTCCAGATACAAATCCTGTTCACCCATAAGTGATCAGTTGTAGTCATTCCTCCCTCTTGAAGACTTTGCCAAATTCTCTAGTCTCCGTTGCTTATCTGTGAGCCTCAATAGCACTTTTTGCTTGCCCCCTACATTTGGCACTTCATGGCCTACTATGTTAGATTATTTTCAACTTACATAATAACATAATAATACCTGATGTAGATGTAAATATATAGAGATACATGTGAGTGTGTGTGTGTGTGTGTGTGTGTGTGTATATGAGAGAGAGATGGCACTTTTAAGGTTTCTAATAGATTTTATTGACATTAAGGTCATTTGATTCTCACAACAATTTTATGACATAATTCACAGCTTGCATACTATTATCTCCATTTAACAGAGAGGCAATTGAGGCTCAGAGAGTCTAAAGGACTTGGTCATACTGTTGCGGTCTGGGGTGCTGAGAACCCTGAAATGTAAGGGTACAGGGTGAGTCTGCCTAGAATGAATTGAATCATCAAGCCTTCTTTCAGTCAAAGTGGCCAGGTTTGTTGTAAATCTGAAGTACTGTAATGGCCAGTAAGAGTGTGCAAGGTCCCTAGCAAATCTGCAGTTCAATGGGAGTGAGACTGATGCTTCAGT
>CM053585.1:184142247-184165323 GCA_028646515.1 Pseudochirops corinnae | reverse complement strand
GAATTTTAACCAACGGAGTGAACAATGCTTCCCACTTATTTTGCCGAGAATACCCCTTCCCCCCCCCCCCCACACCATGACTTGCCCAAGGTCACACAGATAGTTAATGGAAGAGTTAGAAACCGAACTCAGGTCTCTTGGTTTCTACCTAGTCCTATGACTGTTGTATTTGGGAGAGTCTGCACCAAGCTGTCTCTGTCCCCTGGGGGAAAAATGTAGGTGATTAACTTCCTTCATGGTGGTGATATGTTCTACTTTCCTTATTCATATCTTGACAGCACTATACCTTTGCAAAGGATAGATATTGAACACTTATGTAGCTGTAGTTGCTTTTAAAATTCCAGCTTGACTTAACCGAAATTTTGCAGAACAAAATACTTTTACGAGTCTCTCCTTCAAATAACAAACTCATGTTTTTAAGCTAAGATAGATAACCATAAGTGTGTTTATTTTCATTTGTGGAATAAGGAACTATCTCTGAGAGCAGGTTTTTTGGGTCTTGTGTTGTCGTCGATGTCATGTGGCTGGCTTATGGCCAGAAGCCTTAGAATTCTTTCTAGCTGGCCACTGTTTGCTTGGGACCTCAGCTGCTGAGGAGAGGTTTGGCAGATAAGCTTCTGTGTGGACCTATCTTTTCCCCAGAACTCCCTAGAGCCCACTCTCTGCCAGTTTTTGGTAGCCATGTTTCCTGTTCAAACACAGGTTCCTATGCTGGAAATGTACTATGTTCAGTTTTGTTTAGTGCAGTTTCTAAACATCCCCTTTCTCTGTGCTTGTTTGAACTTGTACCAGTTTCCTAACAAGGACACAGAAATTGGACAAATTTCTTTTAGGTTCTAGAGAAACTGGAATCCAGATTGGAGGGATCAAGAAAAGAGTGTTCTTTGTTTTCAAGTTTTTCCTTTTACCCTGGTATGGAGAATGAAGCCCTTTATGTGCCTAAGGGCCCTGTAAGCTCTGACTGTCTAAAGTTCCTTCCTGATCTGATGTTCTGTGTTCTAAGGCCTCTTCCGTCCCCAACACTCCATTTTCTATGTTTTAAAGTCTTGCCAGATTCTGACATTCCATATTTGAAGGTCTCTTCCAGCTCAGGCCTTACTTGTTCAGAAGCCCCTTCCTGTTCTGACATTCTCTGTTAAGATTTTTTCAGGTTCTGGCCTTCCATTTTCTGAAGTCCTTTCTTGCTCAGACATTCTGTATTCTTGCTCCAAGGGCACTTCCAGCTCTTTCTTTCCATGATTCTTGAAGGGATTTTACTCCAAAAAAGAAAACAGCTTTAAGTGCCCAGTTAAAATTTCATGCCTTTTGATAGTGTTATTCCCTCCGTACCTGACTTTATGGTTCCTTTTTTTAGCCAATTGAACTGTTTTCTAGATAACCTAATAGCTCTCTCAATGTTAATAGCACTTCTGAAATAGAGCAGAACCTCCAGCCTGGTCCTGTTCTTTGCCCCAGAAAACATTTGCAGTGGGCAGAGGAGGAGAGACTGCTTATGCAAGGAACAGCCCTCGGGTTAAAATCCACTGGCATAATTGGAACACTTTAATTTCCTGCTTAGATACCAAAGTGCTCTCCCTTTCCATGGTATAGCACTCCTCCGGTTTAGACTCTCCTGTCTCCAACATTCCTTTGTGAGCCGGTAGTTTTTAATTCAGAATGCCTCTCCCCATGGTAACAGTGTTACATACATGGTACAGTGTGAATTTCCAGGCCAGCTCAGGAAAATTTAACCCCATACTTCAGCTGTGTAGTTAAAACTAAGTTTCTAGATTTGGCTCTGACTGGGTGAGTAATTTCACTTTCCTTGGAGTCAGTTTCCTTATCTTTAAAGTGGTGACGGTAATATCTGCCCTACTGACTTTGTCAAGCACCCTACCAAATTCTGTTAGTTTTCTTCCTCTTCTGTTCTCACGAAGGAACCCCGTATTTGTGTCTTGGTATTTTGGTGCTATATTGAGCAGTCAGCCCTTGTAACCTGGGGGTGGAAGGCAATGCTGTGCCCCTACCCGGCACTGACCTTTGTATTCTGAAAAAGACAAGGCCATCCCTTTGTTTCAGAGAGCAAGGCCCAATTCATATAATCTAGTGTGTGTTTTAATTTTGCCTATTATTAAACCTGCCCTTTCAAGTCCACGGACATGAATTGATACATCCTCAGTGCATGATTGAGGAAGGGGATCCGTTGCCCATTCAGCAGGCAGAGAACTAGCTATCATCTCTCCATTTTCTTTGTGGAAGAACAAAACCCACACCTCAGAGTTTGAAGAGAGACTTTTATTACCCCATGATTTCAGCCTCCTGGCATATGGTAGAACTGCCTCTGGAGCTCTGGTTCCCCCTCAGAAGAATCATGTTTGTTTAGCTTCTCTTGTTTCAGGTCACCACTTAAATCTTATTTAAGTAGTTTCTTGACTTAACAACAGCAACAACAACAACAAAAACCTTTCTGGACAGTTTAAGATCCTCCTTCTGGAACCTGACACTTCCTTCTTGGGGTGGCCCACGCTAGGAAACTGTGAAGGAGGTTTTGGAAGAAAACGTAGGGAAAGATTTTATTATGCTTTTAGAATCTCTAGGATTATGAGATGCCTTTGGGAAGGTGGTTAATATCTTCCTGGGAGTAAGCTCCCAAAGATGAGGGAAGAAAAGGATGTTAGGAAAGCGAACTGTAAGGAACTAGGTTATTTTACAGAGCAGGATCCTGAAAAGAGAAGGGAAATGACCTGGCCAAGCTTACTCGGGGCCAGAGGAGCAAAGCTGAGGTTCAAACCCAGGTTTCCCAATTCCCAGTCCAGGAAATGCTCTTTCCCCTACGGGCTCTCCAGGTGGGGCAACACATTGAAATAACTGCCCCACCTGCCTCAGGGGGGAAAAAGGCCAGTTGTTGTACTGATTCGGTTTAAAAACACACGGACACACACAGACATAGACAAACACTCTCTCCCTCTCCCTTTCCCTCTCCCTCTCCCTCTGTCTTTTAAAGCTCATTGTTCTGCTTCGGATTGGGTTAGCCAGCGGGTTGGATTCTCTGTGTTCAGTGTAAAGAACCAGCCGTATCCCTCCCAGTCAGAAGGAAAGCCCAGGATTGTGCTGCCCGCTTTTTTCCCTGGCTAATTTTTTACGTCTTCCTCTGTTCTCATTCAGATGGCTTCCCAGGCTCCAGGCTGCCGTGCCCCAGTGGCTGGAGGTTTTCGGCTAGCTCCCTGTGAAACGATGCAGCTCTGCAGCGAGTATTTTTCCACAGGTCCTGAAATTCACACAGTTGTCCTCTTCTGGGCCTACTTTTTTTCCGAAGGGATTGAATGTGAGGGGGTTAATAGGCAGGAAGCTGTAGCCAGAGCAGGCTGAGACGGAAGTCAGGATTTTTGTTTAACTGACAGGTTTAGCAGGCCTCAGGGGTAGGGGGAGGGGAGAAGTTGGTGAATTCAGGCATCTGGTGTGAGAGCCACAAACCTAGTTATTCCTCACTGCATTAACAAAGAGGGGGTAGACCCCAGGGCACTCTGGCCCAGCAAACTGCACCTCATTGCTGTCTGAAACGTGTGCTTTCCCCCCATGTTGTTGAGTAGGCTTGTAAATCCCTAACCACATGACCATTTTAACCACTTGGCTCTGTGGGCCCGCTCTCCCACTCAGCGGGGGTTCCTGCTGGAGGGCTCCCCAGCATCAGGCTGAGGGGGGTGGTGTTGTATTCATACAAGTACTTGTATTACCGACAAGCAGTGGTTATGGGGAATGCCCCTTTTGTGTGGTGCCAGGTCTGTCTCCTTTCTGTAGCTCTTCTGGAGCATGCCTCCTGGGATTTCTCCCCTTTCTCCCCCATTCCCTAAAGTTTCCCCTGACTCAGAGGGCAGACTTCAGCAAGTCTGTTAGCTGCAGAAACTGCTGTGAGTTTTCCTCCCTGAAAGAAGAGCTGCTTGTGTCTGTCTGGGAGCTAGGAAGGCTTCAAGGCTCTCAGAACACCTCTCAGGAGCAGTGCTAATCCCAGCTCCCCGACCTCAGGATTTGGGCAGGCTGATGGAGGGCTCTTTCCTCTGCTCAGAAATCTAATCAGGGTGTGGAGGAAGTTCATTCGGGGGCTGCTTTCCCAAGTTTCCCTTGCTGAAAAAGGCCTAGCTTAGCCTGTCTTTTTCTATGCACAGGATGGCTCCTGCTCACCAGGGCTGCACAAAGATAATCGCTCAGGAAGTGTTTCAGCCAATCCCCTGAAGCTTTACATTCAGATTTACTGCAGGAGCCAATCCAGGATTAGCTTTTATTAGGAAGACAGATCATCAAGCTGAAGTGCCAAACCCTTTCTGTGTGAGTTCTAGTGCCTGTCCTCCATGTTTTATAAGTATTGACATAACACTGTGTTAACAATGCATCCACAGAGGTAAGCCTTACTTTTTACCATTTTTTTTTCTCTGAGACATATGAATTGTGGGTTAACAGTTTGATTCTCTGGGATTTGTCGAGCAAAACTCACCCCACAGCACTTTATTAAGTTGCAACTGTTTAAATGTGCTTTCTTGGGTCACATGGTCAGTAGCCATTAGCCATATCTTTATTTTTCAAACTGGCCAAACCTTGGCATACCTACTCTTTCACCAGGGGATGGGGCTTCTTTAGAGTGTCTCCAGGTCCTGGTATTCCAAAGAAGCTTTCTCTCTCTGAGCAGTGTGGCTGTACTATTGTCTCTGGCTCACATGCCTGCTAGGGGAGAAAATGGAAGGTAAGGGAGCAGATGCATTTAACTGCCCTACAGGGAGCCTAGGAAGGCAGACAGCAGACCAGGCAAGTTTACCTTTCCAAACTGGGTAAGGAACAGCTAAACTCACTTCTGTCTATGAGAATCTGGACTTGGGGAGAAACCTTGCCATCAGCAGAAAGGGCTAATGACAGATTTTAACAATTGGGCCTAGGTGTTTGGTGTGCTTCATCCTTTTTGTAATACAGTGCATCTTAACTTGAAATGGGTTATCAAATGTTTCCTTCCTTACAGTCCAACAGTGTGTGCTCCTTCTGAAGAGCAGCCTGGAGACAAAAATGTTTTCAAAAAGTCTTCCTTCTGGTCTTTGGGGAGTTTTCTAAGGGGGTAAGGGTAGGGGATGGGAATAGACAACAGCATGCAGTAATAAAATAATAAATCTGAAGGAATGACTTATTTAAAAAAAAATCCTTAGCATTCTTCTCTTGCATGATTAAGTGGAATAATGTATCTTTTTATCTTTGCTTCTCTTCTCTCTCCCCCCCCCACCCCTTACACTGTATCCTCCTCAGCCCTCTGCTGTGGAGGGCAGAGGAAGAAAATCATGTGTGGCTCATGACAGACAGCATTACATGTTGTGGAGTATGTATGTATGTGTGTGTCTGTGTGTCTGTGTGTTTTTAATACTACGTAACTCTTTCAAAAATTTCCTTTTTGATCAATTCCCAAATCTGCCAGCCTGGTTCTGTCTTCTTAACTGGAAAAATGAGACGGTTGCTTGCACCCTGGTTGGTAAGTAAGCAGTGCCCTGGGATGTGGACATTTTTAATAGTTTTCAAAACATTTTTGGATTTTAACAGGGGGGTAGTTAGTGCAGCAGGTGAGGAGGGCACTGTTGGGCGCTAGGCACAAATGAGAGCATTGAACAGTATCTGTTTTTAAGTGACTTGTGCATGTAAACTGTGTTAGTTTGAGTATCCTGTTGGGTTTCTTTTCTTTCTTTCTTTCTTTCTTTTTTTTTTTTTATAACCTGCTGCTAAGATTGAAGCTTATACTTCCTGTTTACTCCCGGCCAGCAAAAAAAAAAAAAATGTTCTACTTACTGTGTTGCTAGACCCTTAATTGGTGTGTATGGAGGTTAGAGCTCACTATAGTAGTTCTTCTTGCTTATGAGATGTAATGAAAGTTTTAGTCCTTAGCAGTATCTATCTTCCTCTTAAACATTGGAAAGGAGCTTATGTTGTTCCTTATGTTTTAAGATGTTATATGCAGTGTGAAATGCCATCCAGGACAAAACCTCCTTTACTTCAGGAACTGACCTTGAACAGATTATGTACTTTTATTCCAACTTGGACCCACACATCTGTATGTATGCATGCTTCTTCCCAGTTGTTGGTTTTTTTTTTTTTTTTGCCACATTTTTCTTATGCTAATGGGGTACTTAGAAGTTGCAAGGGAAAAACAGATTGCTTAATGTGTCTCTCTCCAGAATTTCTCTAGGAAGTTCCTTCTGTAAATTTCTAGTCTGGAGATCCATCCAGTATGACTTTGCAAATGTTTGTTTTGTAATCAGTTATTGTTTCATGCCAACTTAATGAATAAAAGAATCCCCTTTTTTTGTAGTTTCCTGCAACCCACACCTTTAGTTCCAACTGAAAAGCTCATTTAATGAGAAGAAATGTACCAGATTGTAAGTTGATAAAAGAATGTTCAAACACAGACCAGCATCTTAAGAAAGTTAAGGGCACAGAGTGCTATGCTCTTGAATGATTTTTGCAGTGCATAAAGTCATAGCAAGTTCATCACAGAAGTAAGTTCAGACACTTAACTGCTTTCTTTGTTCTTACCTAATTGCTCTAAATGCAAATACAATCTTAAGGCACATCACCTTCCTTAGAACCTATATATAGCTATATATGCCTCTGTGGCGACCAGCAGCAGGATTTGGAGAACTGAACATGAACTAACATTCTGTATGTTTCATGTAAGAAAAAGCTAGGGCAAGGGAGATGTAATCGAAAAGCTTGCATTAAAATGGCTCCCACAGGTTTTGTTAAAGGAAGGATCTGTTTCACATATCCATAGCCTCAGACTCACTGCTGACTGAAGTCTACAGCCTGGAACAAGCTGTCCTTGTCCTTCGAACAGAGACCACAGCATCGTGAGTCTGCTGAAGTTTCCTATTTTTAATTACTTAAATATAATTCTTTTATAGTTTACAGAAAAAAAATAAATGTCTGCATTGCAGCAAGATGTCTGAGACTAGGTAGGGACAGCAGTGCTGTCTCACAGAGCAGCCCAATCAGGATTCTCCAAGCAGCCTTTGCACCAATCGTTGCTAAGGGTAGGTTAAAGATTGACAATTGCAGTGGCTAGACTGAGAGGCCCTTCTGGAAATTTCTACCATCTTTGTTCCATCTAAGTAAAGTAACTAAGCCAAGCTGGAGAATTTCATACATTTGGTGTGCTTTGTCAAGGTATAATGTCCTATCTTTTGTCCTGTTTATAGAATGAGATTGAGAAGCAGCAGTAGGAGAGTGTGTCACGTACAGGACAGGCTGCCCTGCTCTGTAAGAAACAAACTCAGGCAAACTGGCTTTTATTTCTTCTCTCCTAGACTTTAAAGGAGTGATTTCCTGCAGCTGAAAGATGAGGTGTGGAGATCATTGCAGGGGAAAAAAAGTAACTGGTTTTATTAGGCTACACAGAAAATAGCCAGTGTTCTGGTGGAACTAGAAGTTAATTGTGCATAATCACTCTGTAAACTTTCTACCAAAGGGTTATTCTAATTGCTCAGGTTGAATATGATTAGCCAGTTGGTGCCAAGTCCACTCACTTTTATAATTAGCTTCCTAAAGATTTGGGTGGAAAGATAGAAACAAAGGGCCTCCTGGATTATAAATTAGGGATGAACACAATAGCTTTGTTGTTTGAAATTAAACAAAACATGGCCCTTTCCTAAGCAGAGGAGACACTGGTTCAGAGCTTCACTAAGCAGGGCTAGGGGGAAATGAGTCACTTCTTAAAAGTGATGACAGTCACTCAGAAACCCAGAAGGAAAAGGTAGGTTTATCATAGAAACCACTTCAAATATGTGATCTCTTTGTTTTCCTTCTCTCTTTCTGTGGCAAATGACGTTCTGGCATCAGAGTATTGTATCTCCCTTATGCTTCTATTGACATTGAGGAAGGCATATTCCCAGGGAGCTTTTACCTTTCTACTAGGGAGATTTAAGTATTAAAAAAAATGCTTAGAGACCCCCTCCCCCCCATTAGTGTTTTCTTTCTCTTTCTTTCTTTCTATCTTTCTATCTTTCTTTCTTTCTCTCCCTTTCTTTCTCTCTTTTTCTTTCTTTCTCTTTCTTTTTTTTTTTTTAAAACAAGGCTTTGCCCTTTTGGCTTTCAGGTACTCAGCCAGGCTGCAGTTTTTCTTCCCTTTCAGCCACCACTTCATCCCTGACTCCCCACCCCCATTGTCATTAATGGCCAACAAGCATGTAGTAGCCATGTGAGTGAGACCTCTAGCTATGGCAGCAGGAAGGCAGGCAGTCACCATGTAGGCTGCCCAACCCTTGTAATGCTAGGGAGACAGGCTCTGGGAAGTGCCCTCTTTCCTCCTTTAGAGCTAAGAGCAGTCACCCTGGAGCTCCAGCTAGCCACACAAAAGAATGTTGAGGTCATTCTCAACCCTGATTCCTCCTGAAACAGTGAACTGTGCATTATCCACTCTTAGGCTGTGAGTTTGGCCCCCAGACTGGGTTTAGAAATGTATTGTTAATTCTGAGTGAACTGTCAAGAATCTAATTTGTGAGTATGCTGGGCATGGACACGTCTATTAATATTTTTTCTTTTTAATGCAGGTTCAAATTGTGTCTCTTTAACATTAACTGTTGTATCACCAGTTGTTAATTAACTGTGTCAGTATTTTATCAGCAGCATTAAAACAAGCATCCTCCTTCTTGCATTCATATTCCTGATACATCCATGTATCCACAATACGTAACATACATATATCATAAATGTAATATTTCTTTGTAGGCATGATTGGTTCAGAACTTCTGGTGGGCTTCTGAAGAGGTTTAAGGCAGTAAACAATGTGTTTATTTTGCCTGGGCCTCAGTTTAAGGGCTCTCCTAGCTTACATGACTTTTCAGGTCCTGGACCGGACTTCAGACACTTCCATTTAACTGTTCCTTTCGGCATGCTGAGCTATTTTCTAATGTACATTGTGGAGAGAATGAACTGTTTCAGTATACATTTAAAATTCTTGGCTATTTGCTGTTGTCCTGATCCTGCCTGATTTTCTTTTGCATACGGTTTTTGCCATGGAGTCTTGATATAATTACTAACCTTTTAACCCCTTAACTGGATTTATGCTTTTTCAGGGGCTCAGAACAAGAGGCTTCATCACCCAGCTGCGTGGTGAGGGGGTCAGGTTTTCCTTAGTAACCTGTGACTTCACAAACTGCCTTGTCATTATTTGTCTGTTCTTAGCTAAATGCTTGGTTGTCAGGAGCCCTTTGGTCCTCCTTTCCCATTCCTGAGACTTAGAAGATGACTTGGAAAATAGTATTGCTGTTTAACCGAGAGATAGAGTTATTGAATAAACTGCTACCATTTTAGCCACAGTGAGTGCAGGAATGAGGCATTGCAGGGCTGCCAGACGCCATTTTAAGAATCCTGCATGAGTAGCATAGCTACCGATGGGTATGAGGCTGTTAATAGGTGAGTGCTTATACAAAGCTGCAATTTATTTAGTCATGGCATGCTAACCTTTCCTCCTCACCCCCAGCTTCGATTAATTGCAGATTTTGAGAATCATGATTTATATGTGCTGTTCACTCTTGTGATTAGAGGGACTAGAGGAAGGAATTATCTTGGGGAGAAGATAGACAAATTAGTATTTTTAATAAAAACAAGAAGAACAACAAAGATCTTTCAGAGGGCATGAATCTTGACCTTGAAGTAGTATGATTGTCATGGGGGAGGACCAAAATCTTGTGTTTGCTTGTTGGTGTGACTTTCCAAATCTGTCAGGTAGTTTTGGTTAAATGTCAAGGTGATAGGGGGCATTTTGGGAAATGAAATATCTGTGTATTATGTGCATCTAGGCATTTTCTGCCCCGATCGGGTGGGTGGGGGTAGGAAATGTGCCTTATTCCTCAGATGTGTTGAGAACATACTTGGGAATTAGCATCCTGCATGGGCTTCTCAGAATTATTAACAAGAAGGCTTAAAAGCAGACCCTAAGGTATGCAGCAGTTCATCTGCAACTTACAAAAAATTTTCTCTTTGTAGCTAAAGCAGGTTAAGATGCAAGTTTAGATATGGTCCTACTTGTGCATTGGGTAAGGAATATTGTTATTGCAGGGACCGAATGCTTTTGGCTTTATTTTGTTAGTAGTGTTTATTGTTGAAATTGTCTGAAATGTAACAGTTTCTGAGACAGATACACAAACCAAATCACATCACCACTCTTAAGGTAAATCAGTGATACCATTTCTGAGGAAGATAAACTATGGAATAGAAGTCAGATGAGTTCATAGTGAATTTTCCCTTTTAGGTTGAAAAATGAGTGACTTCCCATCTTTCTTCACCTTTCCTTACTACTGATCTCCATCCCATTTTCCTTAGCCATAAAACTGGATTACGAAGTAATGTCAGCTTATTGAGTGGGGCTTGTTTGGTTCTTTGTTTTTTATTTTTCAGTTTATTCTATCCAGGGAGCAGCATCTCACTATTGGGGAAAGCTCCACCATGTTGTCAGTGGCTATTATGTGTGCAGTCCAGCTAATGGCAGGAGTGATAACAGCACGATTTCAGATGTCACTGGCTTTAAAAAAAAATGCAGTTAATTTAGCCTGTTTTTCAAAGAAATGAACTGTTCTCACTGTGAATGCACGAAGATGCAGGATGCATTGAGATAGGTTCTAGGGAATTCTTAGGAAGAGATTCAGAAACGATGCTCAGTTATTCTGTAAAAGACCATAGTGCTTCAGCATGAAACCAAAATGAGAGCAGTGATGCAGAAAAAAAAGGAAGCCTCTTAAGATGTGGCTATGCAGAATGACTAATTTTGTTTCCTAGTCATTGTTAGTGTAAATCAAGTGTTTTCCTTAACTATAATTGCCCTGCCATTTCATTTATTTTGATGCGATATGTATGTATTTGCCATCTGAAACAATAATGTTTTTCTCTGAGAAACAGGGTTTTCAGAATTATTGTACTCATTTTTTGCTAGAAGAAAGCTTGTGGTGTTATTTGCTAATGCTGGGATATGTAGAACAATTTAACTTTTTCCTCCCACCTAGAATTGATTATTTTAAACTCTTCAGCAGATAGCAAATAGGTAACTAAGTTGCATTTTTAAACCTCTTAACAGCATTCTTTCTTGGGATATCCAGTTTTCTTGGGTTGAAAACAAGCCAAATTATTGTTCTTTTGAATTCATTTTCTGTAATCAATATACCTTTGAAATTCTCTTTTTTTTTTTGTTCACTGCTGAAATGGTTATGACTCTTATTGATGCAATTGTTTCTTCTAGTATGGCATGTTTTGGTTAAATCTCAAAGTTCTGTAATTCAAAACATCTGATCAGTTTCAAGAAGTTTAGTGTTTCATATAGGATTTTAGTGGGAAAAGTTCTAGAATTAGTAAGGAAAAGGCCCCAAAGCTCATTTTGTTTTGGTTTTGAAATTAACCATCCATCTACCTTGTGCTAGAAGCACTAGAAATTGGTCATATTTTATTTTCAGCCACCTCAGGCAAGAAAGCAAATCATCAGCTTGCAAAAGCCCATGTCAGGGGGGTGAATGTAAATTCTAAGTGTAGAATGTTTATTTCTTTGGTTCTCAGGACTCAAGGTAAAAAGTATTAATGTGAAAATCATCCTCAGTCATCCCTGTTATATTATGTTGAAGCTAGGATGCTTCATTCCATTGAAAACTATCTGGGAAAACATATCAATCATTTGTTTGCACAAAGGGAGTTCATGAATTTTATAACTTGTAATTAAATCCTTTGAAGCACAGGTATGTACAAATGAAATAATGATTGGGATGGTAAAATCTGAGTGGGACAAAGCTTTGTTACTGTAATTCAGACTTGATTCAGAACGTCCTTCCTTTTCCCCCAGCTTTTCTTTTTTCTGTCCACTGTTCTAAAATCCTGAATCTTAGATCTGTGGGCACCTCTCCATCATTTCTCCCTATCTTCTGTCTACATTATCTCTTCACTTCCCCACCTTTATCTTGTCCGCTGCAGTCTTCTGATGCCCATGTCTTGGAGGGAGGGAATATAGCCATACCCTTGTTGGCTGTATTTATTCACAGAATCCTAAGACTTGGAAGGGACCTTAGATTATAGAATCTTCAGGGCGGACAGGACTTTAGAACAAAGAGATAGAAGGCACCTTAAGGATAATTTAGTCAAATTCCTACCCAAATTGGGAATTCCCTCCACAGCTGATTGGACTAGTAGGCCAACTTTTTCTTGGAGAGTTTCAGATGATGGAGAGTTAGTTCATTATTTCCCATGGCAGCCCATTTCTTTGTTGGGCAGCTCTGATTATTAAGAAGTTCTTTATGTTGTTTCAGCCTTATATTCTTGTATTATTTGAACCTTGGCCCCTGTCTTCTATATCCTATGTAGTTCCAATGTAGTTGGCTGCAATCCAGAAAGGATGGCTTAATCCTGACTTGTATCTGCTAGTTAGGGGATTGCCCTGGGTCTGATTATTGTCAGAATGCAGTTTTTCAATGTGTCATTTTGAGGTATTAAAAAAAAATTTTAAATGCTCAATCAAAACCTAATGTATATGATCTTGGAATTAAAAAAAAAAAAGTCAGAGCCTACCCAGAGTAACAGAAAGAGAACTGGCGACATAGGTTCTATTCCTGGCTCTGCCATTCACCAGCTGTGTGACCTTGGGCCTCATATTTTCTCCTTTGTAAGATGAGGTGACTGAACTGCATGATCTTTACTATGTTCTATGTTCAAAGGTCCTTTCTAACCCTGCCATTCGTCTGTGTTCTAAGGGCCCTTCCAGCTCTGACATTCTATTTTTCTATTCAATTTCAAAATGAATTCTGGGGATGAAAATGCTGGTACTTAAATAATTTGCCCATATGCGCCTATAAAAACGAAATAAACATTTTGTGGAGTTTTACAGCTTGGAGTGGAAAAAGAACTCACCTGCTTTCCTCATCAACCTTGAATAATTTGGGGAAGGAGAGAGGTGGAATGGATTAGGGAGAGGAAAAGATGGGGGAGGGGGAGGAGAACAGGGAAAAGAAAGGAGGGACAGTTTACTGCCGTTTGCACCTGCTTAGTAGGGGAGGATGGGAATGAAATCTGCCCAGGAGGAGGAAGACTGCTTCTCCTCTCTCCTCGCCTCCCCCTTCCAAATAATTGTTCCTTATTCTTGTTTGGTGGTAGAGGATAATTGCTCACAGCTTGAAAGAATATTGATCACTACCTCCTAGTTTCACTGGACTGGGAGGTTCTATTCCTTCCAACTACAGCTGATTCCTTGAGTAATCTTAAGACAGGGCATTCATTTCTCATCGGTTACCTACGTTTTCCCATTTTGTTAATTTATTATTATTATTTTTGGTTTCCTCCTTCCAAGGGATGTTGTCAGGTTTGGATAATTAATGTCTTAGAAGCACTTAGAGCTCCTTAAGGAAAGGCTCCATTAAATGCAATTTTGCATTGATATGCTTTTATGCAAAACAATATTCAGGAATCTCTTCTTAGGCTGGGCTCTTTATAGGGCCAATGCAAACTGCTCTCCCCAAGCTCCATTGTAACAATTGGACACATAGTATCTTGCTGAGTAGTATTGGAAACCCGTTGACTGAAAAGTTACATTGAGTATCTATAGCATAATATACCGCCTCTAATACTAATTGAATAATTTTGAAAACCAAAAAAAAAACCTCATAAATTTCTAGTGAAGTCTAATCATTAAAATCAAGTGAGTGTTTAAAGGTGGCGTGTACTGTGTAGGATGTCTTAAGTCAATATTAGTTGGACCCCCTTCAGCCTTTTTTTTTTTGGCCTTTCTTTTGGCCTGTCTAAACATGAAAATGATTTGTTCTATTTCAGCTTGGCTGAAGAGGAGATAAAGGCAGAACAGGAGGTGGTAGAGGGCATGGATATCTCTACTCGATCAAAAGGTAAGTAAGAAATCCTGTGTCATCCAGGGCTTTGGGATTTTGGGGGTAGTTGCTATTTAAGAGCAAAGGAGAATTTGGGATGGCTTTTGTGGTTGAAAAGCAGTGACTTTCCAAGCTGTAGTTGCAGGATCAGTCAGATTTCAGATGTGGCTATTGGGATGAACTTAATTTGCAGGGAAATAACTTCCTCCAATTTCTTTTTTGCATGTTTTACTCAGGTGGCTGTTTCTGTTGCTCAGTGTCTGTCCATCTTTAGGTATTTTGTGGCTCAGAGGGAGTGCGGAGTGACTTGGAGGAGAACTGGCTTTCTAAGTCCTGGCTGTGTTATCTGCTCCATGTATGACCTTGGGCAGAGTAATTTCGTCTTTCTGGAGCCTCAGTTTCCTCATCTGTAAAATGAGAGGGTTGAACTGGGTAATCTTTAAGGCCATCTTCTGCTCCGAATCTTTGATTCTTTGATCTTGTGAACTCTGACTTTTGCTAGGCATTTGACCCTAGGCCAAGTCACTTTGTCTCTGAAATGAGTGTAACTGTCCTGTTGACTGGACTGTTACAAGGAATGTGCTTTGAGGCTGGAGGCTTTGGAAACCTGAGTTTCTATTGTTATATCTCATTTTTACATGATGACCTTTGGGAATTAGAATATAAACAAAACGGACCCCAAGATGAGGCCAGAGGCACTTTGGCTGTTTTCATTTTCAAACCGGGGCTCTTTGGAATTGCAAAAGGAGGAGGAAATTGGTATGCCACCTTACTAAATGGTAGCTTCTATCTCGGCGCGGAAAAGAAACAGTGTTTGTTGGCAGCTTGAGGCCAATTTTTGTATCAAGGACACATTTTAATAAAGCCTGTAACTAGAACATTGTTTTCTTTCCAAATTCAGCGTTGACCCCAGCAAATTCATTATTGGGCAGGCCCTCTCTTTTTTTACTTTTGGTGCTGGAAAACAGCGACCAGAATTTATGGCCTTTCTGACCTCGGCTCCCTGCTAAAAGACTTATCCATTCCTTTCCTTTTAGTGAAGGGACTTGGAGATGGGATTGTCACCCTGGCATTCTTTCCATAGTTTGGTTGATGATTGTTGTAACTCTTTTCTTCTAGCTCAATTGTCCTGTGCTCAAAGAAGGGGATTTGTTCTTTCAGTGATTCAATGGGTCTTTATGGCCAGGGAAGTTCTTTGCTAGGGATTTTGGGCAAAGACAAGAGAGGGTAATCTACTGTCTTTTCTGAAGTGGTTTAGGAGAAGCATTTAATAAGCACCTACTATGTGCCAGCTTTTGTGCTGGGTTCTGGGAATGCAAAGAATAAACTAATAATAGCTAGCCTGTATCTAGTAATTTAGGGTTTGCAGAATGCTTTACAAATATTTCATTTTATCCTTACAACAACCCTGGCAAGTGGGTGCTTTTGTTATCACCATTTTACAGATCAGGAAACTGAGGCAGGCAGTGGTTAAAGTGACTTGCTCAGGGTCACAAAGCTAATAAGTGTCTAAGACTGGATTTGAATTCAGGCCTTTCTTATTCCAGGGCCAGCACTCTATCAGTTGTACCACCTACTTGCCTTATGTATAGCCCATGTATCAAGTAGTATATTTCCAGTGAGACTGTAAACTCCTGAAAGAGTTGTGTAGAAGAATATTTTGGCACTTGAGGAAAGGATGGCTTAATGGGGGGGGGGGAGATACTGGAAATAGGGAGACCAATTAGTAGGCTCTGGTAATCATCTGGGAAACAAGTGGGATGGTGGCTAGAGAGGGGAAGCAGGGGTGAGAGATAATGAGGGAGAATGGACAAGGCTTGGCACCTGATTTTATATGGAGGTTGAGGGAGAGGGGAGGGTCAGGGATCACTCTGCCACAGAGAACCTGGGTACCTGGGAGGATCGTAGCATTTTTGTCAGATAAAGAAGGTCAAGACTGGGAATTGGGAGAGTGAAGATAATGAGCTGTTTTGGACAAGATTGAGCTGGAGTTTCCTAAGGGACAATTCTAAGGGATTGTGATATCCAGGAGGGAGTTTCATGGTTTCATAGATTAAGAGCTAAAAGGGGCCTTAGAGTGTTGACAAAAGATTAGATTTCAGGAGATGAGACAGAGACAGAGAAAACTGGGAGAGATAGCAGGGGTGGAGGTGGGAAATGACTAGATATGTATGGAAATGAAAAGCCAAATCATTTCTTATGAGGCAGTATGTGAGGAAGGAGCAAGGGAGAGGAACTGATGTTAGGCACCATCAATTACGTAAAAAGATGTCACTGTGGTTTGGGAAGGCTTAAGGGAACACATGGATGGGACTTAACTGGAGCTTTGAAGAAGCTTAGGATTCAGAGAGGCAGGGATGGGCCAAGGCATTTCAGGTGGGATGAGGGGAGTGGTATAAATTACCAGAGTGGGAGTGCACATATATTTAAGCAGACTAGTCTTGCTAGAGCCCAGGGATTTATTTACATAGATGAATAGTGAGGGAAAATGGTTTGAGCATAGTTTAAACACATGTCACTTTGGAACTCTGGGAGTCATGGAAGGTTTTTGAGGAGAGAGGGTCATGGCGAAAGAAGCGTCTTTTTTTTTTTGGAGGGGGGAAGGTAGGGCAGTTAGTGTTCAGTGACTTGCCTAACGTCACACCACTAGTTTTGTGTTCATTGTCTGAAGTCACATTTGAACTGAGGTCCTCCTGATTTCAGGGCCAGTGCTCTATTCACTGTGCCACTTAGCTGTCCCAAGAAGCATCTTTAAAATGTGTTGGGTAAGACTGGGAATTGGGAGTACTGGGAATTGGAGGAGGAGAAATTGGAGCAAGAAAGACTAGGTAAGAGGCTATTGTATATTTCTGGGCAAGATGAAATGGGAATCTGAGCAAGAGAAGAGAAAGGGAACAAGATGAAAACCAGAACAATTAGGAAAGACAAGTGTGGCTTATTTCAAGGACCCATAATTTATTGTCATGGTATTCTCTTCACGATTGATCACAACCCTTTCGTGACTCAGACAATTTTCTTGTCATCAAAAAATTCACCCACATAGGGATGAGTCTCTGAAATTAGCCAGGGTAGGCTGCTAAGATAGAGTTGATCACTGGGTCTGAATTCAAATCCTTTCCGTTTTGGTATGATTGCTCACATGTTACACTCAGAGAGTGTAGCCAGTATAGTGGAAAGAGTGTTGCTAGATTTGGAATCAGAGAATTTGGGTTCATACCGTATTTCTTCCTTATTTCTATTTATTCCTTATTTCCTGGGAGACATGGAGCAAGTCACATAACTTTTTGAGCTCCAGCTTAATTTTCTGTAAAACGAGAGGATTGAATTAAGTAACCTCTGGTCCCTTGCAACTCAGAATTTATCTTACAGGCTTTGGCTATGATCTTAAAAAGACCTCCCCAACATGAGGCAGTACCAGAAAAAGCCGTTAGTGGGGGAGGCTGCTGCTGTAAAAGTGATAATGGTGATTTCTCCACAAAAGGTGACTCAATTTTCCTTTTTCTTAAAAAAAGCACCATACATTGTTGCTACTTGGGCACTGACTGCTCTTTTCTAAAGTGGTGACATTCTGAGGACCCTCTAAAAGAGAGGGGCTTCTTTGAATCTTCTTCAGTTGTTTGAGGCAAGGAGGCCCTTTCTCCTTTCCCACCATCATGAATTACTCAAGTTTGAAGGGCACTAGTTATCTTTTCATTCTCCTACCCTGCCCGAAAGGTCTGAGTACCATGTGGTATGGTTTTACTTTCCTTCCCATCCCCTGCTGCCCACTTTTTACTATGGGTACCTACTCTCCTACTCTTTTATGACCTCTCACTGACAGTGGAGGTTCTCACAGTCCTTGGAAGCTTCTGGTTAAGACTCAGAACAAAGGCATTCACCCCGTTTATGGCAAGGGAGCCCTGCCTCCTGGGACATTCACCTCATTGAACTGGCTGCAGTCTAAGAGTTGGAGGAGGGCGGGGTGTGTGGGTTAGTTATTATCAGAGCTCTGTGCTGTTTGCCTCATTCTGGCCTACTGCCCTTTATGACTGGAGAATATCCTGGACTGTCAGAATTATAGAATGTTAGAGCTGGGATGGATTTTAGAACTCTTCAGTTCCCACCCCTTCATTTTACCCATGAGGAAACAGAGGATCAGACCGTTTAGGTGGTTTACCCGAGGTCACATTGGCAATTAGGGGCAGGGCTAGGATTTGAACACTGTCTTCTGACTCCAGAGCCAGTGCTGTCTCCACAGTATCACTGTGCTTTAGAACAAAAGCTGCTAAGTACTATAAAGGCCATTGTTGATCATCCTTCATTTTACAAAGTGAGGAACTGAGGTCAAGAGAGGGGAAGGTACTTACTTGTCTAGCATCACGTGTGTTGATTCTTAGGTTAGGTAGATGGGGACTTGGCAATGGTATGAGATTTCGTCGTTGCGTTGGCCATAAGCCGTCTGTGGAAGTAGTAGTCTGATAAGTTCAGCTCTTAGCTACCTGCCATGTAACCAACCTTGGACTCTTCAGTCTTCTGCCTTCCCCCAGATAGGCAGTTGGATGCTTTGGTATGCATTAGGACTGTGGAATCTCTTACATGTTTGTCTGAATTTATTTTGGAGGGAAATATATTACTTAATGGTTTGGAAATTAATCCTCAGGATTGGTTGGTGGCCATATCCTTTATTGTCTTGTGGAAGAACTTTAGGCTTTAGGTTGTCCTGAATTTGGTAAAGTCATAGTCAGATTTTCTTTACTTGGTCCTTTGCAATGTCCATAACTTACTGTCAGGCAGACCTTAGGGTGTGGTTCCCTTTCACCATCCACTTCACCCCCATTTTTAATTGACAAATGTCCAAGTTTATCTTTTCAAATGGACTTCTTGGCATTTAATCAGATGGAGTTGATCTGTTCATTAGTTTAGGATTATAGCATATGGATTTTCCTGGAATATGTGGCTGACTGTCTTCAGGCAAAACAGGATGTCGCTCCTCTTCTCAAGTTGAAGATGCCAAATACTAATCACACTACAGTAGAGCAGAGTGATTATAACAAAGCCTCTATCTCAGGTCAGATCAGGTTCCCTGAAGCACACCAAGGGATGTATTAGGCTGTAATGGAAAGAGCATTGGTCTGGGTCACAGGTGACAGGAATCCCATGCCCAAATCCACCCTAGTTAGCATGACCTTGGAAAATCATTTTGACTTTTTCGTTTGTAAAATGTACAGTGGGTGGACTAGATGAACTCTGAAGATCTTTCTGGCTCAAAACAACCAATGACAGGTCTACAAATTAGATACCTTGAAGAGTGACATAAGATACAGTTCTCCTGTTTCTTCTATTTCCATCTTGATATTTGCCTGCAGGCGTCTCACCACAGTCATTGCATCATGTGAATGTTCTGGAAAGCAGTTGCCAAGGCAAAAGCCCATTAAAAAAAAATCAGGGGAAATTTCTGACTCAGGCCTTATCCTGAGCACAAGGAAATGAACCACCTGGAACTAAGATGCAGATGTAAAACAAAAACAAAAACAAAACATAACATTTATAAACCAGGAACAATGTTGTTGACACTCAAAAATTTGCAGGGTATAGATTTGCTTTAAGAGATGGAAATCACATTAGAGTATGCACAATTACAGCAATTTGCTAAGTGGCCTCAAACTTTAATTAGCACAGGATGTGAGTTCTAATTGTCATATGTAAATTAAAAATGCCATCTCACAAAAGGGCTGTTTATAAAGGAGATGTTGAGATATATACCTTGTATCCATTTTCAGGGAAAAACACTTAGTAAGAGGCTGCAACAAATGAGTTCTTTCATTCCCCATTTCCCCAAACAATCCTTTCAACAAAATGAACCATAATTCCATTTACTGGGGCTTTGAAATTGCTAGAAATTCTTCAATTAAAAAAAGCAGAATTTAAAATATAATTTTATTGTATGTGCTCCTCTGGCCTCAGCCACATCTTTCATTATCTGAGAAGTCTGGATAGCTAAAAAATGAAAAATAGCATAAGAAATTTAAATCTGGAAAGGAACTTAGCTTTCTTCATCATCAGTCTTCAACATCAGTGGTGTTCCTTTGTTTTCCAGATGAGGAACCTGAGATTTGCCCAAGGTCACTCACATAATGGTAGGGCCAGAATTTTGAACCTTTGACTTTTGTCTCCGAATAGAGTGCTTTTTTTTCACCACATCAATGGAGCTGAACCTTTAACTATTTTGGCAAGCAGCTGCTAGTTGGGTGTTCTCTTATTGGGTATTTTGAACCCAGTGTAGGATCCACCTTGGGAGAGCAGATGTTAGTAGGAAATAACTAGTAATCCAGTTTGACTGGAACCAAGGGTATGTGCAAAGCAGTAATGGGAAATAAGACTTACAAGTTAGGAAAGAGCCGGACTGACTGGGGAGGGCTTTAAATGCTAGGCTTTTTATCCTAGAAAAGATAAGGAGTCAGATTTGACCTTGACACTTAGTACACCTGTGTGACCTTTGGCAGGTCACAGTCTTCTTTGTCCTCAGTTGCTTTATTTGTAAAAAAAAAAACAAAGGGTTTGAACGAAGGTCCACTTTAGCTCTATTTCTGATGTTGAGATTTCGGAGAGGGGAGACCTTATTGGTCTTCTAAACATACTGATTGGGGAGCTGTGTGGAAGATGGTGAGAGACTGACAACAGACCAGTTAGGAAGTAATAGCAATAGACATCTTGAGAGGCCCTCATTAGGGAAGAGGCTGTATGAGGGGAGAGAAGGGGATGGATGGGAGAGATGTTTGGAGATAGGATTGGTTTGGCAACGGGTTGAGTACTGGAGTGGAGGGCAGTGCCAGAGTCAGGGTGACTCTTCAGTCAGGCATGACTTCAGGGTTGGGTGACTCATTAAAATGGTCCGGTGTAGAGTGGGTGTGGATTTGGTGGTGGAAGAGCTTTATATAAATTCTTTGTTGGACTTGTTGAGTTTGAGATGTGGAAAGAAGATCTGGATGGATAGGTCTGTCATGCCATGCAATTGGCAGTCAAGTACTAGAGTTTAGGACAGAGATTAGGGCTGGATATTTAGAGGTGGGAAATGGTGCCCAATACCTCCCATTTATATAGCACCATAAGGTTGGCAAAAACACTTTACAAATATCTCATTTTATCCTTATAACAACACTGAGAAGTCCCCATTTCACACTGGAGGAAACTCAGGCAAACAGAGGTTTTACAACAAATGTAAATGGTCACACGAATGGTATCACAGGATCACAACAAATAGGGTTCCATGACAGATGTAAGCGGTTATACAAATAGTGTCACAGGTTCACAACAAATAGTAAGCGTCTGAGGAAAGATCTGAACTTCTGTTGTCCCAAGATCAGGTCTAGTGCTGCATCTACTGTGCCACCTAGCTGTCAAGAGATGATGATAATGGATCCCAAGAGAGCTGATGAAATTATCAAAGGAAAGAATATACAGAGAGATTAAGACACAGTCTTGTTGGATGCCCACATTTTGTGGGTAGGAGGAGATTGATACATAGGAAGAGGAGAGTACAGAGTGGTCAGACTAGTCAGGAGAGAATCATGAGACCCCAAGTATAACAGACTCCAAGGAAGGAAAGGGCATCCTGGAGGAAGGAATGAGGGACATATCAAGTAAAATTAGAACTTAAAAAAAAAAGCCTATTGGACTTAGCAGTTATGAGATCTTTTGGAGAGAATAATTTCAGCTGAGTACTTGAAGTGGGAGCTAGATTGCAAGGGATTCAGAAGTAAGACGGGAAAAATGGAGGCAAACAGTGGAGATGTTATTTGTCTTATCCTGGAGCTAATAGGAAAAGGTAGCAGGTCATATGTTCATACAATTTAGAATTAAAAAGGATCTCTAATGATCCTCCAGTCTAAATCTCTCATTTTACAGAATAGGACACTGAGGTCTAAGGGATTTGAGCAAAGTCACACAAGTAATTTTGGTGGTAGAATGTAGAATTGAATCTAGGTCTTCAGAGGTCTTAGGATTACCTGAAATCTCTCCAGTTCTCATCCTTATGTTGTTGTTCAGTCATTTCGGTTGTGTCTGACTTTCCATGATTCCATTTGGCATTTTCTTGGCAGAGATACTAGAGTGGTTTGCCATTTCCTTCTCCAGCTCATTTTACAGTTGAGGAAACTGAGGCAAACAGGGTTAAGTGACTTGCCCAGGGTCACAGAGCTAGGAAGTGTTTGAAGCTGGATTTGAACTCAGGAAGATGAGTCTTCCTGACTTCAGACCCAGTACTCTATCCATTGTGCTGTCTAGCTGCCTCTGTCATCCTTATAGGTTAAAATAATGGTTAGTATGTGAACAAGTCCCTTTTTTAATTATTAAGATTTGAAAAAAGTTAGAAAAATTTTGAGTATGAAAAGCTAGTGCTTATGCTGTGTGAGAATGAACATAAAATTATTTAAACTTGTTGGTTATGTACTCTTAATGCCTCTTTCAGAGTTGAGTTACAGAGTCTTTCAAAGCTAGAAGTGATGACTTTGTTTCCAGCCCAGATAGTGCCCAGAAATAACTATCAAGGGACAGATGGCTGGTGGATTTTAAATGAATCCTGCAATGCAATTCTATTCTTCTTACAAAGCAGATAGAAATTAGTTAAGGTGGCCACAGCATGCTTAATTGTGACCCCCACATCCATGGGAAGTATTTGAAACTAATTGATGGGTTTATGAACTACATTTAAAAACTGGGTTAGCAATTTAGGCTTCTGTATGCTGCACTTGAACTTGGTTTGTTTCACAGCCATTTTGTATATATTTGCCCAAACATGAGGCTCATTTTCTTTCTTTTTTTTGGAGGGGGGAAAGGCAAGGCAGTTGAGGTCAAATGACTTGCCCAAGGTCACACAGCTAGTTAAGTGTCAGATATCTGAGGTCACATTTGAACTCAGGTCCTTCTGACTCCAGGGCCAATGCTGTATTCACTGAGCCACCTAGCTGCCCCCTGAAGCTCATTTTCAAGATAATTTTCTAGTAATATATCTTTTCACCTAAAAATGGCTCCACCTCTTGACCCTTTCTCTTTCCCATTAAAGACACCACCCTCACAATCACCTATATTTGCAGACTTTTTTTTTTCCCACTTTTTTTTTAATTTACTCATTTACTTTTAATTTACAAGATTCAGTTCCACAATCACTTGAGTTTCAGATTTTCTCCCCTCCCTTCCCCCACCCCCCATGGTGGCGTGCAATCATGTATAGGATCTGCAAATACTTTCA
>CM053585.1:184076860-184141747 GCA_028646515.1 Pseudochirops corinnae | reverse complement strand
TGAGGATAGTCCAGTTTATCAAGGTTGGTCATCATATGTACGATGTGTCTGTGATTGTGTACAGGTTTTGCCTGGTTATATTTGCAGACTTAGAGGCATTTCCTTGAATATTCCTTCTCCCTTAAAATCAGTTGCCACCTGCTGTTGATTTTACATCTTGAAATGGCTCTTCTTCCAGTCCTCACTAGCACCTGTTTCAAGCGCTTATTGCCTCTTGCCGAGAATATTGTAATAGCCTCTGGTTTACACCATATCCTGTTTCTTGCCTTAACCTGCCAGATTCATCTTTCTGTGTTACGCCTTTGTTCAATAATCATAAATCAACAACAGTTACAATGCAGTTATTATATCCTAAGCTAAGCACTAGGATTACAAATAAAAGGTGAAGAGTCCTTTCCCACTAGGAGTTTATATTCTAATGGGGCCACAATGTGTATGTATAAGGAATATATAATATATAGATGAAATTGATACAAGGTAACTTGTGAGGAGGCATTAGCAACAGCAGGGAACTCACTGCAGAGGTGGCATTTGAGCCAGTAGTTATAAGGCAGGGAGAGGGATAAGGAGACAGAGACAGAGAAAAACAGAGAGATATTGAGAAAGACAAAGAGAGAAACAGACAGTGAGAAAGATACAGAGGGGAGAGGGGGGAAAGAGAGAGAGAGTTGGGGGCGAGGAGAAGAAAGAAGGAGGGGAAGAGAAGGAAGAAGAAGAAGAGAAGGAAGAGGGAGGTCAAGAAGGAAGAAGAGGAGGAGACTGAAGGAGAAGAAAGAAGGATAGGAAGAGAAGGAAGAGGGAGAAGGTCAAGAAGGAAGAAGAAGGAGGAGGAAGAAGAGAAGGAGGAGAAGAGGAGAAGAAGAAAGAAAACAAAAGGAGAAGAAAGAGGAGGGGGACAAAGAGGAAGAGAGGGCAAGTGGGCATTTCGGTGGAGGTGGACATCCCAAGTAAAGGCATGGAAATGGGAGATTGAGTGTGAGGGTTAAGGAGTAGACCTGTATTGTTAGACCAAGTGCATTGAGAGGGGTAATGCATAAGACTGGAAAGATAGGAAAGGGTCAGATTATAAAGAGCTTTAGATGCCAAACAGGAGGATTTTACATTTGATTCCAGACATAACAGGGAGCCATTAGTGTTTATTGAGTAGAGTGGGGTTAGATGAGGAGTCTTGAGATGATCAGACCTGCACTTTAGGAAAAGCACTTTGGCAGCTGTTTTGAGGATGGGTTGGAGTGGGGAGAGACTTTAGACCGAGAGACCAATTAGGAGGCTGTAACCTTAAAACGGCTTTCCATGAATAAAGTCTGCTTCAGCTTCAAGTTCAAGGACCTCTACCATGAGGTTCTTACTTCTCTTTTCAGCTTTGTCTCATACCAGTTCCTTTTACCGTCTCTCTGTTCTAGTTTTTAAAAAATATTTAATTAATTTATTTTTAGTTTTTAACATTCATTTCCATAAGATTTTGAGTTTAGATTTTCTCCCCGTTCCTCTCCTCCCCTCCCCCCCTTGTTCTAATTAAACTACAGTAACTACTGTTCCTCAGATATCCTGAGGTAGCTTGCCTTTGTATCTACCCAGATGTCCTGAGCTGACCTGCTACTCTGCCTTTGCTTACTCTCTTCCCTGTAGCTGGAATCACCTCCTCCCCATGAATTCATTGGAATTTTGCTGATACTTCAAGACTCAACTCAAATACCACCTCCTTTCCCTCATTCCAGCAGCCAGAGCTGCTCTTTTTCCTTTGACCTTTCAGATCTTACATTAATAGTGGCTTCCTCAAGGACAGAGACTGAGTCTTAGTCCTTGTTAAAACTCCTTCAGCATTTGGCACAATGTCTCATCCCTAGTAGGTACACAGTAAATATTTGGTAAGAGATTATCCTTGGCACTTAAACATGGAGTTGCTGTGGCTAGCTGAGTTATATGCTGTAATGTAAAACACAATTTCAATTATCCTTTTTCTGTGAACAAGGTTAGAGGCAGCTCATGTGTAATAAAAGAGCACTGGACTTGAATAAGATGACCTGGCTTTGGATCTATACTCCACCAATTATTTAGCCGTATGACTTTGGGAAAGTATTAACCTATTTTGAGTTTTAGTTTTCTCATTTGTAAAATGGGGTTGAAAGTGCATTTATTTATCATTGTCTCTCTTACAGAGTTGTCAATAGAAAAACACTTTGCAAACTTTGAAGTGCTTTACGTGTGAATTTTTATTAATTATTGTTATCATCACCATATGGAAAGAACATTGAGATTCAGGAGACCAGAGTTCTAGTCCCATCTTCACCCCTATTTAGCTGTGTGAACCTGGACAAGTCAGTTACCTTATCTGCAAATGAGAGGAACGTTGTTTGTATGACCTCTAAAAGTAGCCTTCTAACTCTAAGATTCTGTCCTTCTAAATCAGTCCACTAACATTTTGTTTTGGGAAGGATAGTTTGATTCTTAAGCAGAGTTGTGGATGCTAAGTTTCATGCTGGAACAAGTATGTGAAATCTGGAGGACCAGGTGTGAAGACAAGCTTAGGGTCCTCTGGATAAAGCAGGTGTTCTCTTTGGGATGTTAGAAAATATTCTCTGTAAAGCCCAGAGTTTTTGTATATATAAACTCATCCTGAAGCTAGAATCAAAGAATCTCAGAGCTTGAAGGGTAGTCCAGCCAAAACTCTGTCTAAACTGGAATCTCCTGTGAATCAGCCTCCTGGAGAGATGGCAAAGTATCGTGCATGTCCACTCGAACACCTACCGGTATGGGCCAGGTGTCTCTTTCTCCCAGGCCAGTGGTTCTGTTGATAAATAGCTCAGTTATTACTCATAGAATTGGAGCTCTAGAGGTGGAAGAGGTCTTAGCTGGCTTTTATGTCAGTCATCCCATTTTACAGATGAGGAAACTGAGGCCCAGGGAGATGAAGTCACTTGCTCCGAGTGGCCCAGATAGTAAGGAGCAACACTGTCGACAGAAACAACTTTGAAAGCAATAAGAATCCTGATCAGTGCATTGACCATCGGTGATACTAGATTACTGTTGATGAAGTGTGCTGTCTACCTCCTGACAGTGGAGGGATGGATTTAGAATGCAGAATGAGACATGTATATCTGCTGACACATGTGTTTACACGCACACAGAGATGCACACAGAAACATGCAATTCAACACACAACAGAACATGCAACACACAAACACAAAACACATATAAAAACATGCCAGCAGATAACTGTAACATATAACATGTATGCATACAGAAATGTAAAATACATAACACAAACACGCACACATAGCCTGACTGTGTATTTGTTACGAGGAATTTGTTTTTCTTTTCTTTTCCCAGTAAGATTTGGGTGAGATGTCTGTTAATTTTTTAACAAATAGGAAGGTAAGGGGCGGCTAGGTGGCACAGGAATGGAGAGAGCACAGGCCCTGGAGTCCAGAGGACCTGAGTTCATATGCGGCCTTAGACACTTAACACTTACTAGCCATTTAACCTTAAGCAAGTCACTTAACCCCAATTGCCCTGCCTTTCCCCTCTCCAAAAGGCAAAAAAAAAAAAAAAAAAAAAAGGTAGTAAGTAAACAGAGTCAGAATTGAAACCCAAGTTGTCTGCCTCTAGACCTCGGTATTTTTTCCTCTGTATGCTTTATTAAGTACCTGTCATGTGCAAAATATTCTTCTTGAAGAAGAGACAAGATTTAGATATGACCTAGTTCCTGCCTTAATGGAGTAGGAGGATCAGACACTCTTAACAGGTAATTTTCATAATGTACAATATTGTACAATGGATGTTTTAGAGAGTTGTACAAAGCAAAATGCTTTATGGTCCAGGAGGGAAAAGTTCGGTAATCACTGGCCAATTCGGGAAGGCTTCATGCAAGTAGATTTTATTTGAGTTGAGCCTTAATGGATGACTAGCAATTCAGCAGGCTGATGTGGAGAGAGAGGAAGGAGCACACAGAGGGCATGCTCCAAGGCAGGAAAGTGGAGGGTACCTTCTGGACATGGAGAGTGGTAGTCGGTTAACATGTGGAGGAGAGTGGTAGATTAGGTTGGAAAGGGGGCCTGCTGCTACTGCTGGGTAGTGGAGAGTCTTGATTGCAGGGTAGAGCAATTGGAACCACACCAGGGAGGCAATGGGGAACCACTGAGGATGGTAGGAAATCCTTCCTTACTTGAGTTGCTGTGTTGTTTTCTGATAGAACTTTCCCCCATTAATACTTCTTCCTCTAGTCTAGTGTTTGTGCCCTCCCCAGATTACCTTGTATTAATTTATCTGTATATTTGTGGAAAATCCCATTCGAATGTAATTTGCTTTTGTATCCTCTATGCTTAGCATAGTACACAGCAAGCACTTAATACATGTTTATTGAATTGAAAGCTTCTGTTGATGAAAGTACCAGATTTGGAATCCTGGCTCTGATGCTTATTAGCTCTGTGATTGGGGGGGTGGGTGTGGGGGTGGTTAGTTACTTTTCCTCTTTAAGCTTTAATGCTCCCATCTGCAAAATAGCATAACAGTACTTGAATTACATACTACGGCGATCTGTTTTAAGTGCTAAAGTGTCATTTAGGGGAGACAAAAGATGTGCTAAAGTGTCATTTAGGGGAGACAAAAGATGGAGCGGTTTACAGGCTTCTTCTTAAGGTGCTGAGGCAGTACCATGTATCTAACGAACTTAAGCCCAGATATTCTTCTCACTGCTGCTGTTACAGCCAGTGAAGCTAAGCGTGTATATTGCAGGAACATCTGTTTTTCAAAATCAATCTAATTTTTGTTGATATCCTTTTTTGGATAGAAATTTTATTTCTCAATAGCCTTCTCTGATCCATTGAGCCATCTCTTAAAAGATTTACATAGAGAAAGGTGGGGAGGGGGAGAGAGAAAAAGGGGAGAAAGAGAGAAATGAAAAAAAATAATTTAGCAAGAGCAAACATATTCCACATCCATAGTGTTCCCTACCTGTGCAACTAGAGCCATGAGGCACATTTCTCCTGGGGCTTAGTTATTATAATTATACTGCATTTCGTTTCTTTTATTTTCTCTTTTTTTTGGTTCTTTCCATAATTACCATCGTCATTTTGTATATTGATTTCCTTATTCTGCTTAATTCACAACTCGGCATCAGTTTGTCTTCCTGTGTTTCTCTGAGTTCTTCATACTTGACATAATTCATTAAATTCACGAACTACAACTTATTTTTAGCTGTTTCTCAAAAAAAAAAAAAAAAAAGGCACATTGTTTCCAGTTCTTTGTTGACTTCCAAAAGTGTTGCTTTGAGTATTTTGGTATCTATAGGGCTTTTCTTTCTGCCTTTGACCTTCTTGGGGTACATGGTTAGCAGTGGGACCTCAGGATCAAAGACCATGGAGGGTCCACTCCTAGAAGACTTCTCTTTTGTTATTTTAAACTTGATAAAACTCAGTGAATATTTCATATACAAAGAACAGAGAAAGAAGGTTATATATGGAACCATAAATCTATTATGTATGGCTCGTTTAAAAAAATAGGACAAATTCAACATGTTTGTTTCAAAGCTAAAGTTCTGATAACCTTCCATACGTTCTACTTCCGTGTTTTTAAAAAAAATGATTCAGTGACCCTCTTTTCTCCCCCCATTTTTGGGAAGAGCATTGCTCTCTCACTATACCCTATCTTCCCAGCGGATCCCTTCCTGGTCTCATATTTAAAACAGAAGAAATGAAACAAATCCTCCTTTGTAAGAAATCAGTAAAGTCAAACACAATGTCCACTGATTGCATCTGAAAATGTTTGCCTCATTCTTTATAATCTCCTTGTCAGGAGGTTAGTAGTACGCTTCATCATTGGCTAGTCCTCTGGAAACGTCATTGGCCATTGTTTTCATGCTGGCTGTTTGTTTTATCTGTTTAAAAATCAGATTAGTCTGTTTCTTAGTTGAGTTTTTTGCTATTCCGTGTGTGTATGTATGTGTGTGTGTGTGTGTGTGTTTGTGTTTGTGTGTGTTTAACTCTCCTTTGTCCTGTTCAGATAAGTGTCAGGTTAAATTTGTTCTGTTGGGCCTCAGAGGGAAGAACCAGGAAAAAGGTAGAGAAGTTACAAACAGGTAAAGTTAAATTTAATGTAAGGCCAAAATTTTTTAAGTGTTAGAGCTATGCCCAGAATAGAATGGGTGGCCCAGGTTGGGGTATAGGGATGGGGGAGGGCGCCCTCCCTCATCAGAGGTCTTCAAGTAAAGGATGGATGATCTCTCAGCTATGTTTGTAACGGAGACTCTTTTAAAGTGTGATTTGGATTATGTGGTTGACAATCTAGCCATTTTTGTGATGGTGAGATTCTGAGTTCATAATGGAGGGAGGTCGTTGTGGGTTTGAGGAGTCAGGGTAAACTTCCAGAAAGCAGCATTATTCAAACTGGGCCTGAATGATGACTGGGACTGAGGGAACAATGAGAGGAGGAAGGCAGGTTTTTCCATATAGGGGGAATCAGCCTTAGAAGTCGAGGAGATGTAGGGAATGAATGTGTTATGTTGAGGACAAAGAATGATTGAGGCCAGCACCAAATGGAGCAAGTATGTAGAGCAGCGGATAGAGCACTGGGTTTGGAGTCAGGAGGACCTGAGTTCAAGTCCAACCTCAGATGTTTACTAGCTGTGTGACCCTGAGCAAGGCACTTAACCCTGTTTGCCTCAGTTTCCTCATCTGTAAAAATGAGCTGGAGAAGGGAATGGCAAACCACTCCTGTATCTTTGCCAAGAAAACCCCACATGGGGTCATGGACACCCAATGAAATGGACACCAAATGAGGAAGACTGACTCTCCTGATACGTGGCCTCAGTGGTAGCTGGGTATTTGGGGGCGTGTTAACCAGAGTGTTTCATTTGCAAAGCTGATCCCCTACTCCTGGACAATCTTACCAGGTCACTAGGCAGAATTCATAGAAGATGAGATAGGAATTACGGATCAATAGAAATGTATGACTCAAGGATCTAACAATACTAATATGTTTATGTAACACTTCACTGTTTATAAAGCACTTTTCTATACACAGCCTTGTGACATGGTGTAGAACAAGTATGATTATCCATTTTATAGATGAGGAGACTTGAGGTTGAACTGAGAAGTAATTTGCCTGTGGTCAGGAAGAAAAAGGATTAGGGTTCAGTGACCATCCTAAGAATTCTAATAAGGATCCTAGAGGTCTGTATCCTAAAGGTTGGTGATATGTTTTTCTTGGAGAAAGCTGTTTGTTTCTTTTCGTTGCTGGTTTGTTCAGAAATAGATCATGAAAATGTTGGATTTAGATTTGGAAGGAACCTTAAAAGATAATCTCATCTTGTCCCCTCATTTTACAGGTGAGGAAACCAAAATCCCAGTGGGAAAGTGACTTGTCAAGGGTCACATAGGTATTAAGTACTGGTGCCATTAGGAGGAACGCAGGTCTTTCTGTTTCTAAATTCAGTAGTTTCCTCTATGCCACATGTATTAATGGTGAAGAATTACTCAGACCCAGCTAAGGTTTTTTTTCCCCTCCCTCTAATCTTTGATTTCTGCATAACTAGGTGACTCCTCCTTTAATGGACCATGATGCCATCAACATGGGTACTCTCTCCTCCAGTACAGATTGCAGCCTCTCACTACCTGCCTTCCAATGCTGTGTATCTTTTCTGTTCCTTTCTATAAATCTGCCATAGAGGATTTTCCCAATGCACTAGAGGCCTTTCTCTCATTCTATTAATATTTCATGGATTTCAGTGTAGCACTTAGCCTGTCCATCTGTTATCTCTTACTCACGCTACATGACTAGTCCACCTCCTTTTTCAATCATACGTGTGCTTATAATATTAATAATTGCTGACATTTATATGGCTCTTTAAGGTTTACAAAGCACTTAATGTACATTATCTCATTCGATCCTTGCAACAACTCTGTGGGCTGGGTACCATGGATATTACTGTCCTCCTTTTTACAGATGAAAAAATAGATGCCTAGAAAGGTTAAGTGATTTGCCATGGCATAGTGGATACAGAGATGCCTTCAAAACCCAGAGATCTGGGTTCAAGTAATTAAGTCAATCAGTAAAGATTGATGAAGTGCCTGCTAACTGGCCTGGCGCTGAGCGAGTCTTAAAAAGATACAAAGAAAGCAAAGAGGTGTAAAGAGTCAATTCCTGCCCTCAGGGAGCTCCTCATCTAATAGAGGCAGCATGAAAATATCTGTGGACAAACCAGCTAAATGTAGGGTAAATGGAGGCAATCAGCTGAGGGCTTAGAGCTGTGGAAGGTGGCATTTTAGCTGGCATTTGAAGGAACCCAGGGCAGGCAGGATCTCAGTGTCCCTGGATCTCAGTGGCTGAAGACTAACTAGCAAGGTGGGCGAGGACAGGTTAGGAAAGGTTTTGTATATAGCTGGAAGATTATTTGATTGTAGAAATGATAGGGAACCATTGGGAGTCTCTTGAGTTGGAGGGAGGGGTAATGTGATCAGATTCGCCTCTTTGGAAGATCATTGTAGCACCTGAGTCCACCTGCATTGACAGAAGGAATTTCCTCACTTGGGCATTTCCTCTGTCACTGAAACCAGCAATTCAGTCCCTATCCCTGTTCTAACAACAAGTCATATGAGAGAGGCTCTCTCTCCTGATGAATTCCAGGGCTTTTTCTAGTGAATCCTTGGGGCATACTACTGTTCTGAAAATGATTTCTTTAAAAACTCTATTTTTAGCATTCTTTGAAAAAATTTTCAATTTCAAATTCTCTCCCTCCCGCTGGCCCCTCCTCCACCCAGTGAAAAGACACCTGGAAAATGAAATTATAAAAATTTATTTGTTATTTTTTTGTATGCAATCGGGATTAAGTGAGTTGCGCAGGGGTCACACAGCTAGTAAGTGTCAAAATGAGTTTAGGTCTTCCAGACTCCAGGGCCAGTGCTCTATCCGCTGTGTAACCAACTACCCCAGGAAAATGAATTTTTTAAGGTAAATTTGTAAGGTTAGCCTTTTGGAAGCAGTCAGCACAAGCATTTATTAAGTGCCTTGTATATATATATATGCCTGGTTTAGGGATAAAAAGGCAAAGAATGAAGCAATGCAGGCTGCCAGGTGTGTCAGTGTGCGGAGCTTTGGGCCTGGAGTCAGGAAGACTAGAGTTCAGATTTGGTCTCAGACACTTTCTAGCTGTGGGACTCTGAACAAATCACTTAATCTCTGGCTGCCTCAGTTTCCTCAGCTGTAAAAGCGGGATGATGCTGATGCAGGGGGTGGTGGTGGTGGTAGTAACAGATCCTTCCTGTGGTAAGGATCCAATGATATGGTGTTTGAAAAGCTCTTAGCACAATGTTTGGTGCACAGTAAGCATTCAGTAAATGTTTATTCCCTCTCCCCTTTCTATGGAGCAGCTACATAATAATCCTATCTCCACCTCCATCCCAGAAAACATTTTGGAACAGAGGAGTTTGAAATTTTGAGCCTGCCCCCAAATGGGCTCTTGATAGTTTCTTCACCCCTACAATACTGAGTTCTCTTCCCTTTATTTTTTTCTCTTTTTGTAAAGTCAGTATGGAAAAAGCAGGAGGCCTGGAGCCCATGGAATGGTTCTAGTCCCACCCCTGCTATTAAATACACTGTGTGATCTTAGCCCTTGGCCTCAGTTTGCCCTTCTTATGAAAATAAGACTGTTGTGTTAGATTGTCTCTGTGACTCTTTCCAGCTGTGATGTTTGTTTTGAGGCATCTAGATGACACAGTAGATAGAGTACTGAACCTGGAGTTGGGAAGATCTGAGTTCAGATTCTGTCTTAGAAGACAGAAAAAAGAAGTTTTTTCTAGCTGTGTGACCTGGGCAAGTCGACCACTTTCTCTCTGTTTCCTCATTTATAAAATGGGTACATGAATAGCTTCCACCTCCCAGAGTTGTGAGGTTTCAGTGAGACAATATTCCTAATGTACTTTGTAAATTTTAAAGGGCTTGATAAATTGTCATATAACTGTTACCATCATTGTTGTCATTACCCACCTGCTCTGAGATTTTAGGTTTTTGTGATTTCTTTCACTTCTCTAAGAGACTGCACTCGATTAGCATAAGTTCTGACTGTTGTTTCTTCTCTTTGAGTCTTCGAGTTGCTATAGCTCACAATTCCAAGGAGGGCCAAGCTGGGGGAGTGCATTCCTCTGTTTTAATTGTGCGATCAGAACAGAATTGGGCATTAATCATTAACAAATATTCACCAGCCAACCACCTGCTACCCAGGGCTTGGAACAGGTGGAAATGCAGAGGAGTAAGACTGTTTTCAGGAGTCATTTATAGCTTATTTTCCCATCAAAATGGCTTCCTCGCTGCTCCCCAGGTAGGATGCTCAAAAGATTATAGATTCAGCTGGCCTCTAGGCCATCTAGTTCAGTCTTCTCATTTTTACAGATGAGGAATCCAAGACCAAGAGGTTAAGTCACTTGTCCCAGGTCACACAGGGTTAGTTAGTAAGTGTCAGAGATCTAGGTAGGGGTCTTTTTATTAAACTGCTGCCTCCCATCTCCCTGCCTTGGTATAGGCAGTCTTTTCTTCCTTCAATGCTCCCCTTCTTTACCTCGGGTTTTTTTTTTTTTTTGCCTTTGTTTTTGGAGGCAGTTGGAGTTAAGTGACTTGCCCAGGGTCCCATAGCTAGTAAATGTCTCAGGATGAATTGGAACTCTGGTCCTCCTGATTCCAGGGCCCATACTCTATCTACTGCTCTGTACCCCCTCTTAATGTTTCTATCTTCCAGGCTCAACAACAAAATGCCACCTGGTAACCTAGGCCTGGTCCCCTCCTTTGCTTGTCTTCACCTTCAGAGATTCTTATTTATTTTGTTACCTATTTTGCATTTGCTCATCAGTGAACCTTTAGTTTCCCAGGAATAGGGTTGGAAGTTTAGTTGAGGGTAGCCATGCATTGCATGCTCTAGAGCTTAGCGAAATACCTGGCCTATGGTGAGCCTTGAAAAAGGGCTTGTTGAGACCAGAGAAATAACCATAGAACACTAATGCATATGCAGCCTTAAGGTTAATAATCATCCTATTTTTGATGTATGGGGGGTTTACCTGTACAACACAATCTTTCATACCTGCCCTCTCCTTTTTTTTCTTTTTTTGGAGAGGTAGGTGTTAAGTGACTTGCCCAAGGTCACACAGCTTGTTTTTTGTGTTAGTGTGAAGGGTCCGCGGCACATCCTCCTGACTCCAGGGCTGGTGCTCTATTCACTGTGTCACCTAGCCGCCCGTCTCTGCCTTGTTTTAAAGGGGAGAGTAATTATTTTTTAAACACACCATGAATGACAAATTGATATCCATTGATTTGAACCCTTCTTCATAATGTTTGGGGTAGAAACCACTGCCAGATTTTTAAATTCAGAATCTGAGTTGGAGATCAGAAAAGGTCTTTATTCTTTCTCATGAGAAAAGGGCATAGCCCTGGTAGCTCAAGGGTGTCAGCCGCAGAGTGCAAATTGCAGAAGCTCAGCAGGCTTCTGTCATCCTGATCCTAACCCGGCCCACTCCCCTGTCCAGCGGAGCCATTGGTCAGTGAGGTGGCCTTACAATCTCAAACTAATGGGCCCTAGAGCAATCTCAGTCCCTCATCACCAAAATTATTTGTGAATTAGTATCCTAAGAGATGATTGAGTTTTCCAATCCCTCATTATGCACCAAATGTGGAGGCAGCCAATGAGAGTTACAGTTGACAATCCTTTATTATCATAATCATTCATTTGACCCTTCTGACACACCAGATTTGGAGGGAGACAGCCAACGAGAAGAAGCTAGTGTTGTTTCCTTTAAGTTTCATTTCCTTGTTCCGGGGTCTCTGGAAACTTAACCCTTTGCTCTCTCTCAAGATAATTTCTGTTCATATAGTGATAAAGATGACCATTCAGTTATGTATTGCTCTATAGTTTCTTCCCTCCTAGAATCTAGTACAAGCCCTTGTCTCTAGTAGATTGTAGATGTTTGAAAGGAATGGAAGGAAGTGAAGTTCTAAACCCAGAAAAGGACCCCATTAACCTACTAGTACTGCTCCTAACTGGAGTGTTTTCATTGTGGTTTTAAGGTTTACAAAATGCTTTACACATATCATCTCATTTAATAATCACAAGGATTAGTACTGCTTTTATTTATTCCCATTTTATAGATGAGTAACTTGAAGTCCAGAGTTGAAATGACTTATTTTATGGCCAAAGAACTGTTAAGGGCCAAAGTTGGAGTTTGAACCCTGATCTTGTGATGTCACTCTTTCTTCTGTGCCATATTTTCTCTTTTTTTGTATTTTTGGAAGGGGGTAGGGGAGGCAATTGGGATTAAGTGACTTGCCCAGGGTAACACAGCTAATAAGTGTCTGAGGCTGGATTTGAACTCAGGTTCCCCTGACTTAAGGGCCAGTACTCTCTATTTAGTCACTGTGCCACCTAGCTGCCCCATCATATTTTCTCTTTAAAGGAGGTAGAGGTTTCATGTTGTCGTTCCTCCTTTGTTCTTGAAGAGGACCAATGACATCACGATGTGGAAGGGAGGTTTGTGTAGTAAATGTTTGCTCACATTTAAATAGTGATTTATGGCTTTACAACAACTGGGGAGGTATCCATCACTGTTCTTATTTCTGTTGTCATTATCATTTTGGAGTAGAGGAGCTAAGGCCCAGGGAAATTAATTTTGTATATTACACGTAATAATTAACATATTAGATTACATATTGTGCAAAAGGCACGCTATTTGGTGGTGATAAGAGTCCTGGGTTCTTTTCTTGACTTGTCACACAATGCCCTGTCTTCCCCAAGTTCCTTGAAGGCTCCAGTTATCAGCCCCCCTTCTGCCAGAAGCCCTCTCAGTCCTCCATCTTCCTGCTTTCCTACCACATTATTGCCAATTTATCCTCTCTGTATCTTGTTCCGCTTCCTCCCTCCCCTGTAGACTGTAGGCTCCAAGGCAGAGCGTGTCTGTTGCCCAACTTTGTTATCTCCCAACCTAGCCCTGAGCCTGGCTTGTAGGTAGTAGGAGCTTAATAAATGCTTGTTGACTTGTCACCGCTTGAAAGTTCAAGCTGAGACTCAAAACCCAGGGTGGTTTACTGTACGCCATGAAAATGATCTGCCCCACCCAGGGCCAGTGAATAAAGTATAAGGTCAGAGGTGGGACAGGTGAAACATGTTTTGGCACCTTTTAGAAAATTTCTTTGGCGTGGGGGAGCTTTGGGGAAAAGCAAGGCCTTGGACAGAGCATGGTCTGTGTTTTCCTCTTAATTTAAAGAATCACTGACCCCTCTTTTCTTATCTCCCCTTTCTTGTAGCTTTTCTCCCTTCTCTGACTCTCCCCTCCCCATTTATTCCTTAAACTGAACCTTTTTCTTGTTTGTGAAGCATTCCTGCTGGCCAAATGCTCTGGAATGTTGCCGGCTGTACACCACGAGCAGACTTTTTATTTTATCAGAATGCTGGGTAGGAGCTGATAAATGATGCAGAGAGAAATTCCGTCTACCAGGTGGTTAAGAATCCAAAACTGGTGAACTTGGAATTATTTGGAACCAGGTATTTAAAAGCCAAAGGAAACCAGTTGTACAGCATTTTCTTCACCATGATTTGGTCTGACTTTAACTACTTTTTAAAAACATGTAAATAAATTGAACTGAGCCAGACCTGCAGGGCACAAGCAGAAATAAGGACTGCATGTGTCTGGGATTTGGGGAGGCCCTTTATTTTGCATGTAAAATTCCACACAACCTGGCCCTGCCCCAACCAGGAAGTTCCTGTAGAGATGTCCTCTAGTTTCCTAATGCTTCATCCTAAAGATTAGAGACCTGGCTGAAAAACCTCTTTCATTCTGGTCTAGCAATTGTCCAGAAGCAGCCAGGAATTCGTTTGCAAATCAGCCTCATTTCCCCAGACTTGCTACATCCTCTGTCTTGCAAAGCTGGTTCTGCTGTTTTCACCTTTTGCATGTGAATATGCCCCTTAATAGTTTTCTGACCCTGGTTGCTGTGAGCTCTGTCCTTGCTATTCCATTTGAGTTCCTCTTGGCTGACATTCCAGCGGAAGAAGCTCCTTTGGGTTACATTTTGAGAGCACACAAGATGGGGCCCTTTTCCTAACTAGCATGGCCGAGAGACATGCCATATTTACAGAACTAATTGATCATGCTGCAGCTCTTCCTTGCCTTAATGAGCAGGACAGTTGCATGTATAGCATTTGGTGCAAATAGGCCTGTTGCTGTGAATTGCAACAAAGACTTTAATCTGAACTGAACCGCTGTCCTGTTTGATAGATTATCGCTACAGCAAATCTCTCTGCACGGCTTTGATGGGCTAGGCCACTTTGGCTGCACTGTACACAGGACATTGCAAAGAGATGGTGGGATTCTAGCACCAGTGGGGAACCTAGTAAGAGAAAGCAGTCGCAGCAATAGGAGGAGATAACTCCCAGCCTCTCCTTTCCCTCCTCCTCCCTGGGAGAGGCCTTCTCACTAATAACAAGCCAGCCGGGGAAAAGCCTGCAAGCAGAAGCCTCTTGAAAGCCCTCCTCTGATGTGGCTGTGCCTGCTGACCATCACCCCCCTAATTTTTAAATGGCTGGTAAGTGCTTTTTCACTGGGTTATGGGTTTCTGGCCTTCTGTGCTTTGGATTTATATTTTCCTCTGGATCTTGTCCCTGCCGGCCCTTCCCCCCGCTTAGTTACGTAGTTCCTAATGTCTGTTTCACATTTGGAAATTGACTGTTTCTCCATACTCCAACACTGAGAGAAGCTTTGGGACCTTTCATTGATCTCGATGAGAATTTCACATGAAAGAGTTTGGTTCGTGATATCGAGGTTTGGTTGGGTTTGAGATCAGTTATATCTGTTCTGGAAGAAGATGAGCCCAGCAAGGAGAGATTGCTTTTACATGCTAGCTTTGGGGACCTTAAATAAAAGCCCCCATTTCCAGAAACATATGTGTATCTAGTTTCAGAGATTGTGAAGGCTGTGATACAGGGTGGCTCTCTAAAATAGCTTCTCTTTAGTGTGATTTGGCTTGTTTTGAAATATCTAGGATTATAGTGTAGAAAATCAGGGCTTCCTAAAGAATTGTAAGGCTCCAGGTTTTTGCACGTGTTTAACTTGGCTGGGGCCTGCTTTCTCTTTGCGGCTTTGTCTCTCCCTCTGCTTTCCCCGCCTCCCTCTACACCCCTCCCCCCTTTCTGGTTTTTTTTTTTCCCCAGGCATTTCTGGGGTTTTGGTTCATTATAGTTTTAAGTATTGGCTTGGGAGGATTCTGTTGCTTCTAAGTAGCATGTCCTGTTTGGGTACCCTGCTCTTTGGGTCTTTTAAAAAAAAATGCTTTGAAATTATTAACTGTTTTCTGCTTTGTTGCCCTAGAGAACAGCATGTGGTCGTGTTTTTGAAGTAGGCAATGGAGAGTGTTAGCCATTAGCCCAAGTGCAATCTCTTCATTTATACCTGGCGGTCCAGTAATGTCTGGGTTCTGTGCTTGTGCTCGGGCTTCATCCTGGGAACCATACTTTCCTGTAGATGTGGTATGTTTGTAAATTCATTTGGAATAGAGCGTGCAAGCCCTGAAGGCTTTCCTGTGTTCATTTGGTTTCTTAGGCTCATCTCCGGGTTGTCCAGTTTCACAAAATGAGCTCTTAGTTACAAGTGTGGAACTGGTACTCCTTTGTGGAAATACTTTGTGGTGATGGATAGAGGGTAAACTCGGTTGCTTGCAGCTGGAAAAGCCTGTGTTTGCCAGGGACGTGATGGAGGGAAAGTAGGAAGAAACCCAGACGTTGAAGAATGGAGAGTGTCCTAGAGAATCCTTTTTAAAAATGAAATTTAAATGTATTAATTCAGTAAATCTCATGGTGTAATATAGTGGAAAATGTGTTGGATTTGGGGGAAAGGAGTTGAGTTTTTGAATCCTAGTTCTGACTGACCATGACCTGTGTCAATTTTGGGGCACTTCATTTGAGCCTCATTTTCTTTATGAAGGGGATAGACAAGATCGCCTCTCAGTCCCCTTCCCACTCTAAATCTTAATTTGGTTCAGAGAATCAGCTTTTTGGGAGTGGTGATCAGTAAACAAGTCAAGGTCTCACAAATTGTGGCTTAGAGCCAGGTCCGTCAGTCCAGCTGTATTAGCAACTGTCTTTGACACTTTACTCCCCTCCCCCCTCCATCTCCCAATGATTTCAGTAGCTGTTTGTTATCATTCTTCTTTTATCCAGGCTTATTACTGGCTACCACATAGGAGATGGTCCAAACAATTGTGCTGTCAACAGCACTAAGGAATTTAAGACACCCAAAAATCTACTACAGGCCCAGGGCTGTGAGTGGTAATCACTAGGCCTGTCTTTTCCAGCCTGAGAGACTAAAACAATTGCCAGTAATGATGCGTCATTTCCTGGGCTGGAGAGCTAAGAGCTCTGAGGAGTCTGTGTGTGATCCCAGAGGCGGATGTGGGGGAAGGAATGCCTGATGGTCAATGAAATGGAGGTGTCTGCTGTAGATCTGAAGGGAGCTGTGTGTACTAGAAGCCTGATATATGAGCTGCACAGGGCCTGCTCGTAGTAGAAGGGAAGCAAGTGCTGCTTCAGTGTAGGAGCCAGGAAAGAAATGTATATTTTGGAACATACATTGGTGTTCTGTCCTGGTTCAGACTTGAACAGGCACAAGTGAACACCATTTAAATACAGCAAGAACAACAAAACAAAAACAACCCAGCTTCATTAATCAAAAGCCCAGCAGCACCCACGTTCCTCAACCACATACGACAGAGAGAGAAGACTAAAGAACAAAGGAGACAAGATGCCGATGGAGCGAGATGGTGAATGTGGTTTTTAGCACTAATTCCCTTGCCCTCTTTAGCTGAGGGGGAGATGAGTCTTTGCTTTGGGGCAGAAGTGGAAGGTTTGCAGGATTGCTCTGTTAATAATTGGGGTTGACATTAGGCCACTTGGAAAGTCAAGGCTTTACTTAAGTTTTGAAAGCATTTTGAAATGGAATTGTGCTTTTAATTGAAAGTGATTTCTGGTCTCAGTGCTGGAGCTAAGCTCACATGACTGTCTCTTCTTCCAGTTAGTACTCCATACCCAACAGGCTTTCCAGATTCATGAGAGCGTGTTTGAATGTTGTCAGGGGAAAATATTCTGTCTCATCCTGCTTTCCCCATGCTGTATCCCTGAGTCACTCTTTTTAGAAGTAGCACTTCCTACACAATAACGCTTTGTGAGCCTCTGATATATGTGTATGTATATATATATGTATAGGTATGTATATATATGTATGTATATGTGTACATTTATATGTACACACTTAACTGTACATGCACATGTAATATGTACAGGGTGGGACTAAACCTGTGATTTAATCAGTATGGGGGAAATTTCCCCAGGAGGAAAGCACTTCAGTCTCTGCAAACCCAGACCTTTTCTCTGTTTTCTCATCTGTAAAATGGGGATAATAGTAGCACCTACCTCCCAGGGTTGTTGTGAAGATCAAGTGAGATAATATTCGTAAAGCCCTTAGCACAGTGCTTGGCACATGATAGGTGATTTATAAAGGTTGGCTGTTGTTATTAAACATAACAGTCTTTCGGCTTGCTCTGAGTTCCATGATCTGTGTTATCTGTCAGAGATTGTATTTGAATCGAGGTCGTCCTGGTTCTGAGGTCTGCTCTCTGTTCATCTTTTCCCTCAAATATATTTTTAAAATTCTTTTTTGGGAGGGGAAGGAGAGGAGGTAATAAGGAGGAAGCAAACAGTGAGCACAAGGCATTGTGCTCTATCATTCATGTTACACTGTGAGCTTCTTTTGATTTGAGATTGTTTCATTCCTTATACTTGTATCTCAAGGGCCTATCACTATGCCTGGCTTATAGTAAGCACTTAATAAATAATCAAGGCAAATGAACTAGTGTTTAAGTGCCTACCTTGTGCTAAGCACTGGAGATCCAGAGAAAGGCATTCCCTCCCCGCCTGCAGTTTACCATTCCTACCCTTAGGAAGCTTATAGTCTAATGGGGGAGGGGACAAAATGCAAACAACGTTGTTGTACACACAAGATATGTACTGGATAAACTGGAGGGATCCACAGAGGGAAGACATTAAGGCATGAGTGCTACTTGTTGATTGAGCACTGATTGACCTCTTTGGTAGGAGATTTCTAGACCTATTTGTGAAGTATTCTAATTTAAATTTACTCCCATTCCTTTAGCCCTTTGAATTTTCTAAGGCACTTAAGATTTGGAAACACAGTGATGACAAGGAATGCACAGTGTTTAGTATACAGTAAGGGACTGATAAATCTGTGCTTGTTGACTGACTGTTGCTAATCATAATGAGAAACGCATTGATACAGTGTGTCCCAAAGTCTTCGTTCTGTTCTAAGCTTCAATAGCTTCAGAGTGGCATTAAGACTTTTGGGAGGCCCCTTTTAGCTCTTTAAGGCTTACCATGAACTTCATATATATTATTTCATTTGATCCTCATAACATCTCTGGGAAGTAGGGGACACACATATCATTATCCCCATTTTACGGATGAAAACCCGGAGTCTCAAAGAGGTGAACTAGCTTAGTCATGGTTGCATAAGTGTCTGAGGTGGAATTTGTACCCAGGTCATTCTGATTCCAAGCCCAATATTACATCCACTGAGAGTGCTGCATGATACAGTGAAAATGATTTTGTAATTGGAGTCAGGATATATGAGTTTTACAGAGGGGAAAATTAAGACACAGAAAAAGGAGCTACCCTTTCCAGTGTCCTCTGAAGTCCTGGATAGAATGCTGGATCTGTTCAGATCCTATGATTTGATCCTTATTAGCTCTCTGACCTTGGACAAACCTGTATCATCTTCAAGTTTACTTATATATATATATTTTGTTTTTTGGAGGGCCAATTGGGGTTAAGTGACTTGCCCAAGGTCACACAGCTAGTAAGTGTTAAGTGTCTGAAGCTGGATTTGAACTCCAGTCCTCCCGACTCCAGGGCCACCGCTCTATTCATTGTGCCACCCCCAAAATTTTGTTTGTGGTTTTTTTGCTTTTTGGAGGGAGGGAGGAATGCATGGCAGTTGGGGTTAAGTGACTTGCCCAAACGCCTAGTAAATGTTAAAGTGTCTGAGGTCACATTTGAACTCAGGTCCTCCTGACTCCAGAGCCCATGTGCTATTCACTGCGCCACCTAGCTGCCCCCCTACTTATATTTTTTTTGAGTTTAGGATGAATGAAGGGGCATTAATGCTCCTACCACTTACTTTATCAAGCAGGATGCTTGTGAGGTTTTATTTCATAAACTTCAAAACATGGTAGTAGGGATAGAGATTATGATTTCATTGATGTGGTGAACTCTGGGAGAAGAAACTCCCTCAGTCAGTCTCTGTACAGGTGGGCACCTTACCTTTAGCTTTTGGAGCTTTGGGAACACCACTGAGAGGTGAAGTGATTTCCCTGAGGACACATGGGGGGAGGTCATTCTTCTATTCAGGTCTTTCTTTCTACAAGGTCAGCAGCCCTTAGACAAGGCCATTTTATCTACAAGTGTCCTTGGCATAGGTTCCTTCTCCTTGGAGGTCTTCAGAATAAAAACTGAATAACTCTTGAAGGATTTCTTTAAAAAAAAAAGCATTCAAAAAAATGTTTCATTTTATACCTCTCTTTATGTATGGCAGCCATGTGTCTTGGATTTTTCCAGTATAGTACCGATTTCAAGAAAAGCAAGTGTGTTCTTAATGAAATTGTGTAAAAGGAACAACTTTCATCAGACCATATGTCCTGATTTTTGATCCAGAAAAAAATGGTTATTATGTCTCTTAAGACGTCTAATTTGATGGAGAAACCCCCTAAAAAAACCCAAAACTCCTTAATTTTTCTCCCAGGATTCCTTCATTTCTGGCTTGTTGGTATTGACAAATGTGTGACCTGTTAAATTCCTACTTTTCTTATAACAGGTACCTAACCCTCTCCCTCAAGTGGGAATTGCTTGTGTTTGTAGAATTGGGCCTAAAGGTTTGTGTTAAGATAAGGACCAAAGTCTTAGACCATGGATATGTGTCACGTGGGCAAGCCTCTTCTTCGTTCTGTGCCTTCCTTTTGTGGTGTGTAAAATGAGAGGCTTGAGTTAGGTATCTCTTAGGCCTTTTCCACAGCTTCAAAAATAACTTGATTTTATGTTCTTTCTAGTCTTTTGGGTGAGTTGCTCTCCCCCTCTCTCCCATTGAATCATATGTTCACCTGGAACTGGGAGGGAGGGGAGGAAGAGGGACAGAGAGAAGAGGAAGGGAGGGGAGGAAGGACAGAGAGAGAGAGAAGGATGGAGAGTTAGAGAAAGCGTTGGGAGACCTAGGAGAGGGAAGGGGGGAGGGAAGGAGGGAGAGAGATATCACGCGGAAGGATACTGAGCTGCAAAATCTGCCTAATCTCATTTTATCCTCTTTTGCTATCTCAGATCCCCTAACCCCTCACAGTTTTCAGCCACAGAAGGTAAAATAGCTTAATTAGTTGCTAAAGAACACACTGAATTGTAATTGCTTAGTGGGAAGAAAAACCTGCCTGAAACTGAATTTTTAGGCTCACAGTTCTAGAACTGAAAGAGACTTTAGAGATAATTTAGTCCATTTCCCTTTGCCCAGTTTTAAAGATGAGGAAATTGAGGACTTGAGAAGTTAAGTGACTCACCCAAGCCCACACTGCCACTAAAAGGGACCAGAGCTAGAATTTGAACCCAGATTCTTTAACTCCAGATATAGGTAGTTCCATTCTTGCTGCATCATGTTAGAGCCATAATCACTCTTTTTTTTTCTTTTTTGAGGGGGAGGCAGGGCAATTGGGGTTAAGTGACTTGCCCAAGGTCACAAGGCTAGTAAGTGTTAAGTGTCTGAGTCTGAATTTGAACTCAGGTACTCCTGACTTCAAGGCAAGTGCTCTGTTCACTCCACCACCTAGCCACCCCACACAACTGCTCTTTGAGTCTTATTTTCTTCAGTCCTGAGATGAGGGAGCTGGACTGAATTTGAATTCTCTCTTAAGATCTCATCCACTTCTAGGGGGCAGCTGAGTGTCAAAGTGGATAGAGCACTGGCCTAGGAGTCAGGGGACCTGAGTTCAAATTTGACCTCAGGCACTTACTAGCTTTGGGACCCTGGGCAAGTCACTGAACTTCTATTACCACCACCCCCACCACCCCCACCACCCCCCAAAAGAAAAAAAATCATCCAACTCTAAATACTTTGATCTTCTGACCTGCCTTTGGAGAGCGCCTCCTTCAAAATGTCCTGCCTTCCAGGTAGCACAGTGAATTAAGTGGGCCACTAAAGGGAAGATTTGAGTTCCTATCTTACCTCACACACAGAGTAGTGTGTGACCCTGGGCAAATCACTTAACCTCTCTAGCCAGAGTTTCCTTATCTGTAACATGGGAATAATAATGGAACCTACCTTACAGGGGTATTGCAGGTAACATATTACAAGATAAGGGCTTTGCAGACCTAAAGTGCTGTATAAACACTTAGCTATTATTAACCCTTAGATTGTGAGCTCCTTGAAAGCAGAGACCTTTTTTTTTCCTTTTTTCTTTTCTGGAGGGCTATTGGGGTTAAGTGACTTGCCTAAGGTCACATGACTAGTTTTTTGGGGTTGAGTCTGAGGCTGGATTTGAACTCAGGTCCTTCTGATTCCAGGGCCAGTGCTCTATTCACTGCGCCACCTAGCCGCCCAAACAGAGACCTTTTTTGGGGTCTTCCTTTGACTCCCCGACACTCAGCCCAGAGCCTGGCACCTAGTAGGTGATACATAAAAATGCTTGTTGATTTGACTTGACTCTGGGAGTTGATCAAAATGACTATCAGCTCTGAGGCAAGTGGCCTCCCGTGAGTCACAGAGAAGGTTTTTTCATTACTCATCCCCTAGGTCATTTGATTGCTGCTTCTTCAGGAGGCTTTCTTTGGCAGAATGCCATTAGAATTTTACCTTGGAACCTCATTTTGCTGGGCTGCCCAAAACTGAGGTTTTCAGAGTGATGTCATGCACTATTTTTGTTTAGAAAATAATAAAAGTTGCCTTGCACAGACTGAAAGACCATTCCTCAGCTGCCATTTTGTGACTATCTTTTTTTAAAAATAATTTTTATTTTTTGTTATTCTGAACTTCACAGGCATCAACAAACACAAGCATTTCCATATACAAAGAGCAAGAGGGGATTGCACATGGAACCATAAATCTAATTCTATTATATACACTTTGCTTTAAAAAAACCCCGCATCTAATAAATTCAGTCCATTAGTTTCCAAGTTGTAGTTCTTGTCTGTGTCTCCTTCTGAATTGTGATTATCTTTCCTAGGGGACCCTGCTATGAATACTTAAGGGCCAGGGTGTTTCTTTGCCCCTGCCTCTGGATAGTGCCTAATCTGCTTTAAGGATTGTTTCAGAGCTAGGAGAAATACTGAGAACTGGACTTTTAGGCAGATTTCTCTTTACCTTTTGGGGAAGCAGTGATGGGAAAAGAGACCCTTGTTGCTCCTAAGGACAAGGAGAAAGGTCCCCTCTTGTAGAATCAGACCCAACTCTGAGAACCTGGAAGTGGTTTCTCTTCCTGTGGTTGTGAGTCCATGGGGGAGATCAGTAATGGTGGTCTTTGCAGCCAGCCCTGTTGGGAAGCTCCATACTAACTAAGCACCACCCAGTTCTTGCCTTCCTAGATTGAAGGGACACTGATACATCTTTCTGCTTGTGTGGACTTGCCTTGACTGCTAAAATCTAGAAGAAATCCAGGCCACTCATGCAGAATAATCAACATGGGAAGTTCACATACCTGCCTTTGATGCTGTCATTACTCGAAACCTTTGGTAATTCTTGGCTCTTAGACTTCCCTCTCCTAAATCCTATAAGCTTGGGTTTCCCAGGATATGAGTCTGAAATACAGTGCCTAGTCATTACAGGCTGGTGGCATTAGATTGTTTCTTTCAGTGAAGGAGGTCGATTTCTGGTATGGAGTGGATTCAAGTCTTTGCAGGTGAAAGTTATTGTGTGTTGTTGATAGGTTAGACCAGCAGCTGGAGACATTAAAGGGGATGAGGGCCTGGGAGTATGTAGGCATTTCAGATGGAAATCAGAGGTCTCTTGGCTTTTTTTTTTCCATTTAGCTTTGATGGAAAGGTTGAGAGCTGTTCTGCCTGGGAAGAGCTGCTTATTTACAACTTGATTAGGAGTGATTAGATGTGAAGAGTGGAGGAATGATGGAGAAACTGTAATTTTGATGGAAACATTGGGGAAAACTACTGTGCCTTACAAAACAGAAGACCAAGAAAATCTGACTTGGGTTCTTGGGGGTGGGTGGCTCCATGCTTGAAAATAACCATTAGGATGTTTCCAGACAGCTTATTCAAACCCTCTTGGAGTTTTTTATGGACTGGGTAGGGGTTAAGAGTGGGATCTCTAGGCTAAAGGAAATGGGGAGGGGGAATTCATTAGTATTTGTACAGTAATATTAACAAAGGGTATAAGCTGTCCCAAGCTGGGGAGGTTTTTATTTATTTAAGTGTCTCTCTCTCTCTCTCTCTCTCTCTCTCTCTCTCTCTCTCTCATATATATATATATATATATATATATATATATATATCACAGTGTATCTTTCCTTATTATGTTTCAGACCAGCTTTTGCTACTCAGTTAAACCATGGTCTTCTGTGTGTTACAGATCCTGGCTCTGCTGAGCGGACGGCACAAAAAAGAAAGTTTCCCAGCCCTCCCCATTCTTCAAATGGTCACTCTCCTCAAGATACGTCTACCAGCCCCATCAAGAAAAAAAAGAAGCCTGGCTTACTGAACAATAACAGTAAAGAGCAGGTAAGAGGCCTCCTGGACTGCTTTGGTACTGGGAGCTACGTTACTTGTCTGTTTTTTAAGTGTTTCTGAAACTGCAGCCTTAGCTTGCCTTGTGCTGTTTTGACTAAATTGCCTCAGAAAAAAAAAGGGGGAGAGTGCTCACCATAGTGTCTATGGCTGCCACGTTCAGCAGATTTCTAAGCCTGCGTTCTGTGGATGGAGAAGTATAGACTATGAGAAGCTAAAGGCTGGGGACCTTTATGCTCCCTTTGTATGCCCCTCTGTGGAATAGTAAGAATCCTTTATCCTCTAAAGTTCCCTTAGTCTTGGCCAAGACAGGAAGTGGACTCTGAGGCCAGATGGTTTCTGCTGGCGGTTCTTGACTGAACCATTTTCAGATGCTTCCTTATGATTGGTGTGTAGGAATAACTTGCCCCCTCCTGCTGAGCATGGGCTCGGGATTGCTTGTACTTGGAAATAAGGAGGTTTGAAATCTGTCCTTTAGAATAATATAGTCATACCCTACTGGTTCATAGGCCTTTTATTGCCTTTGATATTATGACCTGACAGTCAGACCTCAGTTCTGAGGCAACAGATGATAAAGGTCCCTAGCCCATATTTCAATTCTGTAGTAGTTCACCCTTCCTGCAGGAGCCCTTTTATCAGTGTTACTATCAAAGAGAAGAAATGAACTTTCCCTTCCCCACCCACCTTCCCAAGAGATAGCAGGGGTGGTGGTGGGCTGGGGTGGGAGAACTGATAGAGGAGGAGTAGCTCAGGGCACATAGATTCCCAAATTGCACACTGAGTCCCTGAGGAATCTAGATTTGATTATTTTAATAACTCCATTTTCAAAATCCCAAAGTCTGAGGGAGGCAGCATAGTGGAAAGAGCATGGAACTAAGAGTTTTGAGACCTGGCTTTTGGTTCTGCCACTCATTAACTTTTGGAGTTACTTTTGGACACATCCACACTTCCCCTCTCTAGATCTTATTTTCTTTATCTATAAAATGAGAGGGGGTTATACTTTTGGTGATCTTTAAGGTTTCTTTCATGGCTAAAATATTATAATTCTGTGATCCAATTCCTTCAGACATATCCTCAGCCAACTTCCCACAGATGGGACTCTTCTCTGTCTGTGAGAAGCTAGTCTATATCACACACTTAACCAGGGGTGGGGAACATTCGATCTTAAGGCCAAATGTGGCCTTGGTGCAGCCTTTCGACTGAGTCCAGATTTTTCAGAACAAATTCTTTTATTAAGGGAATTTGTTGTGTGAAGTTTGGATTCAGTCAAAGGGCCACACTTGAGGATCTAGAGGGCCTCAGGGCCACAAGTTCCCCACCCTCTAACATGCACTGACTTTCCACAGCTCTGACTGTTGAGAAGCTGTTTTTTGTGTCTACCCCATTTCCCTCATGCAGTATTTTAAGTCCAGTTTAGTATCTGTGAAAGTATCTCCAGAGCTAGAAGGGACCTGGGAGGCTTAGCTTAGGCTGTCAAGAATTCCTTCCATTACCATTACAGACAATCTGCCATCTTCTTGACCTGTAATGAGAAGGAACAATTTACCTTTAGAGTCAATCCATTACACTTTTGGATAGCTGTGATTGTTAGGAAGTTTTTTTCCCCTTACGTCAAACCTATCTCTACTTTCTGTAACTTCTCCCCCTTGCATTTGGTTTTTCTGGAGCTAATCAGAACAAGTCTAAGCCAAGGTCCACGTGACCGCCATTTGTTTACTCTAAGAGAGTTAGCGAGTCCCTTCCAGGTCTTCTACTAAATGTCTCAACTGGAGTCTGAACATCTTCAGTTCCTTCAGCTGCTCCTCGTCTACTTGACATTATCTTGACATCTTTAATAATCCTAGCTGCCTTCCTTCCAATTCTCTCTGGTTTATCAATGCCCTTCTTAAATGGGGGCTTGAGTGTTGATTGAAGTACTCTAGGATATGATCTGATGAGGGCAGAGTACTAGGGAGGCTTTCACCTAGCTAGTCCTGGCCTCTCAATGTAGTTTCAGATAACATGAGCTTTTTTGATCACTGTAGCTCATTGTTGGCTCATTGAGACTACCACTGTTCTTTAGCTATTCCTTCCACCATCTTGTACTTAGGAAGTTGATTTCTTGAATTCAAGTATAATACTTCATATTTATCCCCACTAAGTTTCCTCTTGGTCTTTTTGGATCCTGGCTCTGCTCTTGAGTATGGTGTTCTCACCCTCCTTTGGAGATGGTACTACATTCTTAAGTTGTAAGTCATCTATTAAGCATCCCTTTTCCTTCTTTGTACCTTTACTGCCCTTCAGAATTCTTAATTGTATTTTCCGAAGAGAAGCCATTTATAAAATCAAAAATTCAGATTCCTGTACCTCCTATTAAGAGGTCATTTTATTGAAAAGCTGTCTATGAAATCTGACCATCTATCACATGAGACCATTGTATCCTCATAAGTCCACATGCTTTATATAGGGGCATTTTGAGAATAGATTTTATTGCAACTTTTCAGGGGACCTGGTTTTTCTCCCCATGTAATGTCATAAAATAGTCATAGAACCCACTCTGGGGAGCCTTAAGAAATCATATCAGAATTTCTATTGTTCTGTCCTCCCCTAGCCCCACAAAGGTGTTTAAAAAAAAATGGAGAAACAGACGTACAGTGTAGTGGAAAGAGTACAGTACTAAGAATCAGAAGACCTGAATCCTGGTTCTGTTTTGCCACTAACTCTAATTGTGTAACCTTGGGTAAGTGATATCCCCACTTTGGGCCTCAGTTTTTTCTACTGTAAAATGGAGGGTTGGGGACCTTCTAGGTCCATTTCAGTTCTTGACATTCTATGATATTCTTTGCATAAATTCAGGGAATAAATTGGGGGAATCTGAATTCTTTTTTTTTTTTTTTTTTTTTTTTTTGCAATCACATTATAAGATGCACTGAAATCCCTAAACTAATACCCACCTGGCATATTAGCATGTAGCATATGCAAATGGATAAACCTGCAGATGTGGTAGGTGTCTTCGAAGCCCCTTTGTTGTTGATGATGTGACCCATTAAAGGGGATGGGAAAAAAAAATAGAGCAATTGGAATCTTAACTCTGCAATTATCCCTGTAAGTAGCACAGGTTGGAACTTGTCTATCTAATTATTTGGGTGGTACAATAGCTAAAGACAGGTGGGGGAAAGTTGTAATCCATGGGAGGCCAAGCAGCATGTTTGTTATCCATTAGAAATGCCTTTTTTCTTAACAGGCAATATGTTCCAGAGCCAGATGAGCTATGAAAGGTAGCTGCTGGATGGTGGGATTGTTTAAGTAACAAATTCTGGATAGCAGCTGCTGCTGAAGGAAGATATTTCAGTTCAAAAATGGACAGTAAGATAGAATCTCTAGTGGCTTGCCTCCAACCTTAGTTAATCTTGGGGGAAATAAAGACTTTTTTCCTCAACTATCAAAACATTTGCCTACATCAGAAACAAATTAAACGTGTGTCCTGTTAGGCAAATTACTTTGTCACTTATAGTTCATCCAGTTCCATTTGGCTCCTGGGGAGGATTGCTGGCCTATTTTTAGCCCTTTAGCTTGATGAAGGAAGCGAAGTACAGAAAGCAAGGAAAGATTGCAAAACCACAGAAACCTCTTAGAAACCCTAAGTTGAGTTAGAAGTAGTTCGCTCAGCTCAAGGATGGGAGAAGGTCTTTGGGAATGTCTGCTTCTCCCTTTGCCACTCCCTTCTCCTTCCCGTTGACAAGCCCTGACATTGCTATGTGCCATCATTGTCGCCTGGGCAGTGCCTGCTCTTCTCCTTTTGCTTAAAACGCTCTTTTAAATGCTTCCCCTGCACTCTTACGCAATGCATATGGCATTCTGTGTAAGTGAATTGGTCTCTAACTTTCAGAGAATGTTTATTTTTGGAGTCATTGGAAGCTCTTCTGCAACAAGTGCACCCCAGGTGTACAGGGCTTGTCTGGTGTTGTAGTCATGGGATCTTGAAGATGGAAGTGAGGGGGCTCCAACGGACCTGGCTCTGGTCCTGGCTGTGCACTGGATTGACTGCTTGGCCAAGTCATTTGACTCCTGGTGCATCCCAGTTGCTTGTCAGATGACAGTCACATGCTATATTGGCCTGAATGTGGGCTATTTCCATCAAGAGAGGCAGCATGGTATGTTGGATAGAGAGCTGGGTTCAAGTCCCACTTCTGACACATACTGGCAGTGTGATCCTGGGTAAGTCACTGTACCTCTCAATAGACCTTGGCATCTCCTCTAAACCATAAGCTGTACAAGTTGGCTGTCTTTATCAATAAGAGGTAGTTTTCTCACCAGGACTTAAATCTATATCAGAGATATCAAACATTCATGTGGTCCACAACACTTCTGAGTGGGGCATGAACTGAATTAAAATGTAATTGGCAAATATTTAACAAAATAAATTTAAAAATTGAATAAAACATGGATAGCATTTTAAAACTTAGTCAGTATGCATCCTTCTGTCTGGGTTGGCGGGCCCCTCTTTTTCTCTGGGAGCTTGTGACTACTGCCTTAGGCAGTTCTCTTAAGACCCTTATGTTGCAGAAAAGTTGCCAATGGAAGAGGGAGTTTGGTTGCATTGGTAACCAAACTTGCATTGGTAGAGGGAGTTCCTTCTCCTGGGAATTCTTTACGCCAGTGAAAATCCGAGGTCCAATCCCTAACCTAACCCTATATTCTCAAAATAATTTTCCACAATGACTATGCAGAAATATATGTACATATATATTTATATTTATTGTGATTTTTTTTTTTAACATTTCCTTCAATTCAGATACTTCAGTGATCGTGATTTCATCAGTGTGGATATTTCTTTCACCAACTCAGATTACAACTTCTCTACACTTTTAGTAAATGGTTTCATGAAGGGCTGTGGCCAAAAACTTCAGCTGCTCGTTGGTGGACAGCGTTCTGTTGATAAGTTTCTACACACTTGTTTGACTGGTTTTTGTACAGTAGACCCCATAGCCTGTTGCTAGGTTCATATCCAAAGCCTCTCTATCTGGATAGGCCCTAGGAGAACTTGGGCTTATCTGGCAGAGCCTTTGAGGATCCAGGATTTCCTCTTTGCCATGATGAGGGCTGAGAGAAGGATTGTAGAGGTTCAAGCTCAAAGATGGTGACTCATTTTGATCAGCTTGGCTCTCTATCTTTATCAAGTTTCCAACTGTTCTCTTATTCCATGGGTTCTTAACCTGGGGTCTGTAAACTTGTTTTTAAAAAATATTTTGAGGACTGTATTTTAATATAATTCATTTCTTTGGTAAATCCTACATATTTATTTTATTTAAAAACATCCTTAGGAAGGGTCCTTAGGCTTTACCAGATGCCCAGGGGAGTTCATGATAGAAACAAAGCTAAGAGTTCCTGCCTTACATTTATAGGAAGCCTTCAGCTTTTATACAAGTCAGATTTGGGGAATCAGCCTGTTGTAGATTTTTAAATCAGTTTGGTCATTTCTGCCTTACCTACCACCTGGAATTGCTCTGAAGATCAAATGAGAAAGTGCTTGAACTTTCAAAAAACAAGGGACAGAGATAGGAACTGGACCTTTGATTTCATTCTTGTGAGCAACTTCCAGGTGAGGAAATTCCCTCCACCAGTGCAGGTTGGCAACTTCTCTGTAATTTGTAGTCTGAGAGAGTTGCCTAGAACATTGAGAGATTTAATGATTTGGGGTGTGTGTGTGTGTGTGTGTGTGTGTGTGTGTGTGTGTGTGTGTGTATGTGTGTGTGTGTGCGCGCGCGCGCGCATGTATGTGTGTGTTTTAGAGGCAAGACTTGAACCCAGCTCTTCCTGGCTTCTAGGCCAGCTCTCTATCTCCCACACCACACTACCTCTTAGTAAGCACTATTAAGTGGGAGCTGGTACTGTTATCCTCATTGTCATTCTATGATGATGTTTCCTCTGAGTGCCTGGGATCATAGTGTCATGGAACTTGTCTAGTCCGGTCCCTTCCTTGATAGATGAGAACCCTTAAGGCCTGAGGGGATAAGTGATTTTGCGTGAGGGTCTATTATTGGTAAGTAGCAGAGCCAGGTCCTCTGACTTCAAATCTAGTGCTCCTTCCATTGACACTCATCTGGAAAGTGGTCATCAAAAGGACAAAAAATGACCAGGTGTTTCTTGTGTGGCTTAATGCTCAGGGATTTATTATTTATCCAATGAATAACCTTGGACAAAGCATTTATCCTTTCTGAGCCCCAGTTATTATTGAGTAAAACTGGGGGTCACGAGCTTTATGAGGATTAACCAACAAGGATTTGCTATGCACTTGGTGACTGAGCATAAAGAGTATCCAGGAGCATGCGGTGTTTTTAGTACAAAGTGACCTCTCCCAACATGGATTCTCTTACACGGCCTGCCTGTCCAGCTCCCAGTGGTACTGTCATTTTCTGAGGTGGGTGTTCTTTTGCCTGATGCCAATGTTACTATTCAGTTCTATGTTGCACGCATTCAGACCTCAGTTCCTGTAACTGCAAAATGGAGGGAGAGGAAGATGATTTCTAGAGTCCCTTCTGACTCTCAGCAGCCCTCTATGGTTCTGTTGTAACAATTGTTTTGGTAGTTGCTGCATTGGGCTCTGTTAAGTCATGATCATGGGCTGGATCAGCATCAACTTAATTGAATCAGTAGGAGCAGAGAATGTTGTTGGATACCTCTTAGCCATGGTCACATAGGAATTGTAAAAGCTGCTGACTTTTTCGGACCACTGGCATCAGGTCAAACAAACAGTGCCACTTAATTCAGCCCCTTGTCTCTCTCCCCTGAGCTCCAGTCCACTACCTCCATCTGTCTGCTGGACATCTACCTGGAAATCTCATAAACATCTTAAACTCAACATGTCCAAAAGAAAACATGCTCTCTTTCCATCTGAAGCCAGGAGGAAGCTTTGCCTCTTCTTTCCTTGCTAACTGCTATATCTGTTGAGAGCACCATCATTCTTTTTCTCACCCAAGTTCAGAAGCTGAAAGTCATCCTCTTTACTCCCTAGATGCAGTCAACTGCCATGTCTTGTGTATTGTATCTTCACGATATCTCTAGCATTTATCCTGTCTTCTCTACTGACACTGCCCCCAGCCTAGTTCTGGCAGTGATCACCTCACCTGGACTGTTGCCTTGGCCTGGTCACCCTCCATCTAATCCCTCCTTCCCAGCCTATTTCCCACACAGGTGCCAAGTTGGTGCATTTAAGGATAGCCATGATCATGTATCTTCCCTACACAAGAAGTGTCAATTGCCTCTAGGATAAAATGCACACTCATGTATGACATTCAAAGCCCTCCATAGTCTTCCTCTAACATATTTCTTCAGACTGATTGCACTTTCTGCCTCCTCCTCCACCTCCTTCTCACACACTAAGCTTTAGCCACATGGTCCTTTTTGCTGTTGCTGTTCCTCCATGCACACATTGCATTACTTGCTTCCTTGCTGTAGGATAGGATTTCCTGCATACTTTGAATGCCCTCCCTTCTTACCTTTGCCTTTTAGAATCCCTACGTTTCTCCAAAACACAGCTTAGGTACCACTTCCTACATAAGGCATTTTCTGATTTCTTCTGGTTGTTGTTGCTCTCCCTACAAAAGAACTTTATATTTATTCTTTACGTGTTTTGTTTATACTTATCTGCACGCACGTAGTTGCCCTCAGTAGAATGTAAGCTCCTTGAGGGCAGGGCCTGTTTCATTATGGTCTTGATTTTCCCAGCACCTAACAGTGTCTAGTACAGAGCATTTATTTCACAAGTGCTTATTGAACTGAAAAATTGGATTATAGGCCTGCTATGTTTGAGGTACTTCTGGAAGCCCTATGAAAGCCTTTTGGATTCTGCTTTCAGTATGTCAAGGATCTTTCATTTTTTTCAGTGTGGGAACTTCCCCCACCATATCCCAATCTAGTCTACAAGTTAAAGAACTTAGAGATTTACCTGAGTCTTAGAAAAATTGAGTGACTTGTCCATGGTCATAGACTGTCAGAAGTGGGATTTGAACCCAGGCCTCACTGACTCCAATTCCAGCATTCTATCCATTATGCCATGCTGCCTCCTAAATATAGGGTCATGGGATCATAGGACTTAAAAGGGAGCCCTGGGATACAAACCAATCCTCTGATATTTCAGATCTAGAATCTGAAGCTGAGAAAAGTGACTCACCTAAAGTCACGGGTGGACTTAGTCTTTGTATGGTTTATCCCACATTACTTAAGGATAGCAGTTTGTTATGAACTTCACTTTATTTAAGAAGGATGTTCCTGAATTTCTGTAACCCCCAAAATATATTTTGAGTACTTAGAGCAAGCCGTGTTGTCAAAGATTCCTAAGATAAATGGGAATCGCCATTGTCCAGTTTATCGTTAGTTTGGATTTTTGTTCCATTAAGCACCAATCTCTAACTTCTCTGCTTTGTAGGTTTGGATTTTCATATATTGGATTCCTAATTTCCCTTATATAGCCAAGAGCTGACTTAGAACTAGATACTAGAAAGCTTTTGATCTGTTCTGCACCTTTCCCCTCACCCCCACTTCTAAATCTCGTATGATAGAAAGGCCTCATGAACGTGTAGGATGATGACATGATTTTAAAGCCTGATTCCAAGAAGGAGATTTGTGTAATGTGATGTACTGTTGTTGTTTGTTTTGTTTGTTGTGACTGTTATTGGTGTTGTTGTTTAGATTTCTTTTGAGAATGCAAATTTGTTTTGAAACCAAACCTGTCTTTCTTGCCTACATTTCAGTCAGAACTAAGACATGGTCCGTTTTACTATATGAAGCAGCCACTCACCACAGACCCTGTTGATGTTGTACCGCAGGATGGACGGAATGATTTCTATTGCTGGGTTTGTCATCGGGAAGGCCAAGTCCTTTGCTGTGAGCTCTGTCCTCGGGTTTATCATGCTAAGTGTCTGAAACTGACTGCGGAACCAGAGGGGGATTGGTTTTGCCCAGAATGTGAGGTTAGTTCCCAATGAAAAGTACTATTCTGCCTCCCCTCTTTTTTCTTCCCTTTTCTTCTTTCCTTTTTCTTACTATTGTCCAGATTTGGGGCAAGGGAAGTTTTCCTCCCACTTTACACAAAATGTTTGTGTCATTAGGCCACTATTCTCTTTGACCATCGGCTTGAGTGGGCATGGCAGCAGTTGCTCTCCTGCTTTGGAATTACATTCTACTTTCTGATGGAGACTAGTCTTCTCTGGTTTCCCTGATGTTTCCAGAAGTCCACTTACTTAACATCAAGCCTGCAAGTTTTGAAAACATCCTACACTATTTGTTGAATCTTTTCCTTTTTTTTTTTTGCTACTACCTCTCTTGGTGGGCACTTGGAATTTTTAACAGCTATCAAGAAGAGAAGACTTATTTGTATTATAGTAGATTTCAGATACTTCTTGTCTGATCTGAAAAACAGTGATATTCATTGTGGGGAAAAAAACTTTGAGACTTTTCAAAGAATGTGTACTAATACCTTTCCAAACAATATCACGAGACATGGCTTCTTGCTGTTGAAGAATGCAAAATGCACTGCTTGCTCTTGGTTTTAAAAGTAAAATCTGAAACTTATAATTTAAGATGAGGCATCACCTAAATCTCAAAGCAAATCAAATTTTGGGAGTACATTATTATGGCAGTATTGTTTGATTGTTGCTTTGGGAAATAAACTTCTTCCTTTGCCTCTACAAATGCAAATGATGACAACCAGATTCTCTTATCTGTTCTCCAACATAATTTTTTTTTTTTTAAAAGGAAAATGCTAAAAGTGAGCTATAGAAACCTGACGTTTTTGTGGTAAAAGCTCAATTTTATTCCTTTTAGACTTTGTCTGTTAGCTACCAAAGTCAGGAATGGGTCTGGAAGTTGAACTTCTTCCCCGCTTCTTTGACCTCTCTCTTGACTGCCACTTGTAAATTGTAAAATGGAACACCGAGAAGAGAAATACCTGGAAATGATCCTGGGTGCAAGTCATTTGATACTCTCTGGATAATAACGCTATGAATTTTATCTGTTTGCAAGCGAATAATCCATGCAAACCACAGAGAGAAGACATTGGGTGTTCCACGTGATGATGCTTTCTTTTGAGGATGTAGATGGCTACATCATGTACCATATTCACCTGCTGTGTGGCTTTTATGGGCCTTTCCTCTAGCAATCCAAAGGCTATGGTGACAAATCTGGAGGCTCCGAATTGATTAACAGTGGAACCAAGATTCAAAATGGTGGATTTTCCAGTGCAGTTAAGGGGAAGAAAAATGGTTCCTTGATTCCGTTACTTGTGACATGAATTTCATGGGCATATAGATCATCATCTTCTCTAGGAGCTTTCCATGCTATCTGTGTGCCAAGACCACATAGCTCAGCCCAGCTTTCTTCATTTCATTCCTTGTTGGTTAGGAATGTTGCTACAAATGCATTTTATCAGTCAGCATACTAAGAGAGACATGGTGTCTCTTACTTTGTTTTTACTTTCTTTCTAGTGACTTCACAGAACTAGTAAATGAAGAATTAAGTCATATAAATGTTAGCTTCCAGCCCTCCATGCAAAATAAATATACAGACCATGGGAAAGAGTGTTTCTTCCCATTGGTGTTGGCAGTTGAGTTAATGCCTTTCTATCAGTGGCATGAACAAAAAGGTTGGAATGATAATTGTTCATCATTTTGAGGAAAACACCTTCTTCAAACTAACCATGGTGCTTATCTCACACCCATTCCTGAACCCCAGGGAGAATCGAAGTTCTCCCAATTTGGCTAGTCTTGCTTTCCTATGATCTTCTTAATTCTCTCACCTTCATGACTGTGAGACTCAACACCAGGTAATACATGTCATGGTCATTGAGTTGAAAGATTATAAACAAGGGCTTGACTCCTGCCCCCTTCAGGGGAGAATCAGTGACCATCACCAGTCAAAGTGAGCTTTATATCTTGCAGATAAAATTCATCTCCCCTGAAACCTGGAGGCCTTCCTTATTGAAACCTGACCCATCTCCATTAGAAAGAACTATTCCTTGTAGGTGTGCTTTCTGGACAAATAAATACAGTGGGAGGGCACGTGAACAGTTTTTTTCTAATTGAACATTTGTATAATTTTCACTTATAGAAAATCACTGTAGCAGAATGCATTGAGACGCAGAGTAAAGCTATGACAATGCTTACCATCGAACAGTTATCGTACCTGCTCAAGTTTGCCCTACAGAAAATGAAACAGCCGGGGGTAAGGAAAACACTTCCTGGCAGCAGATGCTTGAATTAAAATCTTCGATGCTTTTTGTTCACTTGTTTCTTATTCTTTGTAGGGTTTAGTTTTTCAGATCTCTGCACAGACACTTTTGGTCTTCTAACCTACCAGAATTCAAAAGTCCGTTAATTAAGAATAAGGTGCGATGGCTTTCAGTTAATTTTTTAAAGTGTGCAGTTTATGTTCTGAAGGAGATTCCAGGAAGTAGAAGACAATAGAAAGGCTTTGGGCACGTTCATTTAGTGAGGTGGTGAAATAGAACCATCCCTTCCTTCTAGAAAAATTGTGGGATCTAGTCTCCTGACTTCATAGGTGAGATCCTGTTATAACAAAGTTATCTGTATAACAAAAGCCTGTCAAGCCCCAGCTGTTGGAGCTTTCCAGATTTATTTGGTCCAGGACAGTCCATCATCATAATTTAAATAGTCCCTTGAAATTTGTGGTAATGGGATCTGACCTATGTTGTTTTGAGAAGCTTTTGGCATTTACCATCGATTCACTGTGCTCTTTGTGTGAAATAGCATTCTTAGTGCATAGGTGAGACTGTTTTGCTTTCCAAGTCAAATGATTGGGTATCAAAAACAAAGCAGAAGAGGTTTATATCCAGAGCATTTTAATAAAGAGATCTTTGAGATTGCTTTAGAAAAAAAAAGGATATATAAATTGACTTTTAACTACCTGGTAGTGAAAAGATGTTATTAGCAAATAATGTTTACACCCCAAAGGAGCCAAACTTAGACAATATTCCTTTTTTGTTTTTAGTTATTGAACTTACGTAACTCAAAAGCACATTTACAGCTTTGCAGAGACTAAACTGTACCCATTGAAGTCTATAGGAGAGGAGGCATTTTGGTAGTAAAAAGGAGTAAAGTATGTTGGAAGATGTTAACACCTCCTAGTTATGGGTATCCTCAAAGAGATTGAGAAATTTTATTGGGCCGAGGCAGCTTATCTTACCTAAGGTGACTTAGATAAACTGAATAAATCTTAGGGACTTGGTAAATCATTAAGGAATAGGTCTGGAATGATCTTTCAATCAACCCAATTTAGGTGCTGTGCTTTGGTAAAATTTACTGTCAAACCAAATCTTAAAAACCTTATTGCAAGATAAATACCATTAGGAGGAGGAAGGCTTTTTTTTTTTCCCATTTTAGATGATTCAAACACAGTCATTAAGACATGTTGATGGGCTAATTTTTAGAGTCTTCTCACTCTTTTTAATTTCTTTCTGAGATCCTGAGATTTAGAGCTAGAAGAGACCCAAAAGGTCATCTGGTTCAGTTGTTCCTTCATCTCCCCTCCCACATTTATAGAATAGGAAATTAAGACCCAGAAGGGTTAACTAACTTGTGCAGTGGCCCACCTGGCAGGTAGTGGCCCCAGGCTTTGAACTCAGGTCTTCCACTTAAAATCAAATGCTTTTCTCACTATACCACATTGCCTTATGTTTGCTAGATTTTTTCCATGTGCTCATTTAGCCATTGGCTCAATGAGTACTTTGTGGGTCATACAGTAATTGATGGTAGGCAATCACTGGGTCTCCCCTGTGCCTGCTTTTCATCCTGTATGCAAGATGCTTAACCTCTGGGTACCCAGTTTTGGACATCTTGATAATTAACGAAAGGCAAAAGAGTAATTATACATCGAACCCTGAAGCCCTAATTGTGTGTATCAATGTAATTGATATGGAAAAATGATTGACAGGGCATTTCTCCCTTCCCCTTCTTTTTTTAAATAATAGAGTTATTAGGTAGAAATGAAAAAAAAAAATGGAGCTCATTTTTTTAGAGGAAAACAGGTAGAATTTGGAAGGGGAAGCCATAGGCCTTTTCTGTATCTAGTTAGATTTTGTTTTAGAAAGCTGTGCTCTGAAGAGGGGCTAAATGCAGGTCCCAGGCAGACGATAGATTAAGTTAAGTTCAGTCTCATGAAGACCTCCCACAACAATAATGTGTATGTGTGTTTCCTCTTCTCTGTCTCCTTCTGTCTCTTTTTCTCTTCTCTTTTTTTTATATAGACAGAACCATTTCAGAAACCCGTATCGCTTGATCAGCACCCAGACTATGCCGAGTATATCTTTCATCCAATGGATCTTTGTACATTAGAAAAGGTCAGTTTTCGCTCCGCTGAGACCTAAAGCTTTGTTGTGTTGTTTTCTCTGCGTTGCTTCATTTCCCCTGGTGTGTTCCATCTCAAGGTGCAATATTTTTCTTGCAGTTCAAAATAGATGCAGCATTTATTTCATTTTTTTTTCACCTTCTGTTATTGTGCCATGTGAAAATTTAGTGACTTTTCTTGCCTAGTTCCAAATTTTGTTTTCCAGACAACAGTTCACATGTCCACTAACAGTGTGTCGCAGTGTGCTTGTCTTGCATCATCCCTCCAGCACTGAATATTTTTGTCTTTTGTTAACTTTTGCCGGTTTTCTGGATGTGAGGCAGTACCCCTGAGCTGGCTTGTTTGACTTTTCTCGTGTTATTACTGATTTGGGACAGACCTTCAGAAAGTTAATGACATTCTCTAATTATCATTTTGTACCTTGTTTTATCCTTCTGCCTCCTTCCTTGTATTTTTTTTACTTTCACCTTGGTGGTACTGTAAGTACTTGGGCCTCTCTGAAAAAAAATCTACAATGGAGGCAGACACATGCAGTACTTTTATTCCTGCCAAATCCCAGAGGTAGGAAAATGTCCGCTCTGGGCTATTTGAATGGTGATAAGAGCCAGAGATAGCAAGGAATAATTGAAATGGATCTTTGAGTGAAGACCCATTTATTTAGCATCGTATGCCAAGCAAGATGCTCTCTTGAATTTCCCCTTCTAATAGGGGAGATGATACTTATAGAAAGTTTCAGCTGTAAGTCATGGAAAAGGCCGCACCACAGTTCCTAGGATAGAGTGGCAAAGTAATTGATAATGGATCTTTAATGTTATTTCTACTGATAAAACTATTTTTTATTTTGACCCATTTGACGGTGCAAGGACTTTCTTGGAGGGAACATTCTTTTCTGGACCTTGAGTGGCTGGGGCTGCTGACAAGGCAGGAGCACCTGTGAAGGCATTTGCCAGCTAAGATCTCTCCAGGGATTGAGGTCCATATTTTTAGAAACAGGAAACTAGAGATCATGTTAATTAATAGAATCATTAGTTAAAGTGAGGGTTCTTAACCTTTGATATACCGTGGACCCCTTGTTCAGTCTAGTGAAGCCTATTAGTGAAGCCCTTCTCAGAATAATATTTTTATGCATAAAATAAAATCTGTAGGATTAGGAAGGAAACCAGTTATTGGAATATAATTATCAAAATTTTCACATAATTTATTAAAATATATAAAACAATTCATGGACTATAAATGAAGAACCTTTGAGTTTAAAGGACTTTAAGGAAACAGAATCATGGTGATTAGAAAAAGGAGACCCTTGGATTTTCACATGGCACAATAACAGAAGGTGAAAAATCATGAAATAAATGCTGCATCTATTTTGAACTGTGCAAGAAAAATACTGTTATTAATGTTAAATCTCCATTGACATAGGAAAAAATTGGGGCTACAGGGTTACAAAGCTAAGTAGGTAGCATCAGAACTGAGAACTTGGGACCTTCTACGAGGTTATAGTTCTTTGGTGTTTCTAAAAAGTGGACAACTGAGTAAGTAGATTGTTTTAAACTTGACCTGATCAGCTGTCATTTTGGGGGGATGTGAGTGGGCAATAGGAGGTATGAAGAGAATTCAGGTGTCTGGGTAATTAATTTAACTGCTAGAATTATGAATGACAGTCCTTAGCCATTTACATTTGTGTGGTGTGTTCTATGAAATGCTTTTCTTATAATTCCCTATGATGTAAGATACAGTGCAGGTATTGTCACAGATGGAGGAAACTGAGGCACAGGGAAGGAAGAATCTTGCTGATGGTCACCTGGCTTCCGAATCTTGGGAACTGAGGTCGTCTAACTCCAAGTCTTGTGCCCTTTCCCACTGCATCCCACGGCTTCTCCCTTTAACGATAGAGCTGGCTTTCCTGAACCTTTTTTTGTTGGTTCTTTGTCATTAATGATAGGTGTTTAATGCTAGGTGCCATTCGAAAGTCAGAACCAGTGGAAATTCCATATTAGAAACTATATTACTTTCTTCATGTTTAAGTAGTTATCACTCTTACCCTTAGTTGTGAATTTGGAGCTAAATGCAAACACTTCACACTGAGATACAACCCCCCCCCCCCCAAAAAAAAGGAAACATGTAAGAGGAAGAGCTAATAGGTTAAGACTGCTACATACAGCTTCCCCCAAGCAGCAACAGCAGCAAAAAAATTAAAAAAAAGAGAACTGTCCTGTTTTTCAGTGGAAAGATTTCTTTTATTCTGTCCTTGGTGTCTTTGTAGTTTTTTTAAAAATATAATCTGATAGTGGCCATGTGTTATTGGAAATAACACTGGTCCTGAAGCCAGGAGGATGGGCAGGTTCCAGTGATAGTTCCATCTGAGGCTCAGTTTCCTTCCTTTAAGGTAGGAATAATACTAACCCTGCCCTGCCTACCTTTCAGGGCTCCTGTAAGGAAAGCATTCTGTGAACTGTACAGCTCTCCTTGAGGTGGCAGATTTTGTGGTTGTTATCATAGGTGCTCAGGACTTGGGCAGATCCTCCTCGCCTCCTCTAAAACAGGCTCATTTTAGGAAATGAGATGGAGAGGGCCAGCTCTTTCTCTAGAAGCTGGTTAATCAGTAAATATTTAATAAGGCGCCAGGGATGCAAAGAAAGACAAAAGATAGTCCTTGCTGTCTGAGGGGGAAACAACATGCAGACAACTTTGTACAAATGAGATCTATACAGGATAAATTGGAAATGACTTATAAAGGGAAGGGGAAGATATTGGACTTAAGGAGAATTGAGAAAGGCTTCTTGTAGAAGGTGCAGTCTTGGCTGGCACTGAAAGAAGCCAGGAGGCAGAGATGACAATGGAGAGAATTGTGGGCATGGGTGACAGGTCTGTTTTTTTGTCTTTGGGGATTGACTAATGAATTGGCGGGGAGGGATGAGTGCTGAAGAACATATTTAGGGCACAGTGGGAGAGAGAAGTGGTTGTTGAGCAGGGTAAAGGTTTGTCCCTTCGTGACTCTATGTGATGGTTTTTCCCCCCCTCACAGAATGTTAAAAAGAAAATGTACGGTTGCACTGAAGCCTTTTTGGCCGACGCCAAATGGATTTTGCACAACTGCATTATTTACAATGGGGGTGAGTAGTCAAGTTCCCAGAGTCAGGAACATGCCGTGTGCAGAAAGGTCCCAGATGAAGCTCTGTGACTCAGGTATGACACGTCTAGCAAATGGGTGAAAAATAGAGAGCCATTAAATGCCGTGATGCCTAAGAAAGAGCAAGAACATTGTGGAAACATAGAACTAGATTGTCACTCCTTACAACTAAGTATATAACTGAATGTTCCACATAGGCTAGGTAAATTAGTTGACCCAATGATTTGGACACTGGAATTGGAGGAAGGAGGACTTGAGTTGAAATTCAGCTTCTGACATTTAACTAGCTGTGTGCCCTAGGGCAAATCCCTTAATCTGGGTCTGCCTTAGTTTTCTTCTCATCTGTAAAATGGGAATAAGAATAGTACCTCATTCTCAGGGTTGTTGTGGGGATAAAATGAGATAATATTTCTAAAGTGCTTTGTAGACCTTAAAGTGCTAACATAAATGCTGCTGCTGCTACTACAACTACTGCTACTACTACTACCGCTACCACCACTACTGCCGCTACTACTACTACTACCACTACTACCACTACTACACTACCACCACCACCACTACTACTACTACTGCTGCTACTACTACTACTACTACTACTACTACTACTACTACTACCACCACTACTACTACTACTACTACTACTACCACCACCACTACTACCAGCACCACCAGCACCAGCACCACCACCACCGCTACTACTGCTACTACTGCTGCTATTGCTGCTACTACTGCTACTACCACTGCTACCACTACTACCACTACTACCACCACCACTACTACTGCCACCACTACTACCATTACCTCTACTACCACCACCACCAGTGCCGCCACCACCACCACCACCAGTGCCGCCACCACCACCACCACCACTACTACTATTATTACTACTATTACTGCTAGCATTTTACAATAATGTTAAGCAAGCTCCTGGCAAACTCCAGCCTATTATCTGTAATGTTAGCTAGTTATAATTAGTTGTAACATTAGCTAGTAATAATTATTAGTATTATAATAGCTAGCATTTCTATAACAAAACATTATCTAAGGTTTGCAAAATGTTTTGTAAGTATTATTTCATTTTATCCTCACAACAACCCTGGGAGAAGGTGGAAAGAAGTTAAGTGACTTGTCTAGGGTCATGCAGATGGTAATCATCTGAGGCCATGATTGAACTCAAGTCTTCCTGATTTCAGTTCTGCCAGTCTATTCAATGGGCCACCTAGTCACCTGTATATTACTTTGTTCTTATTGTACTCATTCCCCTATCACAAATTACTCTTTTATTTAAGGTTGTATTTTAACTAAAATAGTGACATTATTTGGCATATGCCTGTGGTTGTAGTGGGAGAGGCAGGTTAGATGTGTGTGAACGGCCATTCAGATGAGCATGTTACTTTTAGGTACCAACACTCTTCTCACCTTCCTTCAGGAGAACAAAGCCTGCAGGGCTATTTGCTTTTTTATTTAAGAAATAAAACAAAACAAAAAACCCAACAACTGGGTAGTGATCTTGTCAGATAATTTATACCTAGAACTTATTATAAAACCCATGAGTTTCTTTTTTCCTTGATTCTCTGCATGGAAATCTTTCTGGAGAGCGGATCATTATCTAGGCTATAGCTCCTGACATAGGCACTGTCCCATCCATTAGTCTGTTAGGAACTTAAAAATGTACAGGAAAAAACAGACATCTGCTAATCCTTGAAATACTGCAGTGAAATAGGAATTTTGTATTATGTCAGCTGCTTTGTATAAGGACAGTTAAATATACTACGCTGATGTCATCCTGCTTGGAGCTGGGATAGAAAGTCAGGAAATTCTAACTGATTCTTTTACTCAGCCCCTTGGGAAAGCAACAAATTTACAAAGGTTGTTTATGGGACTGTTTATGAGATTGTTCCACACTTGTAAGTGTTAGCCTAGAGACTTTAGTTTGAAATACCAAGAATAATTTGTGAAATCATTCCATTCAAGTTAATCTTAATTTTCTTCTTTCCATAGGAAATCACAAATTGACGCAAACAGCCAAAGTAATTATCAAAATCTGTGAACATGAGGTATGTATCTCCTACTGAATTCCATCCACGTGTGATTATAACTTAGTTCCCAGGGCAAGGTTGGGCTTCTTTGGAGCTTTCAAGACCTCAGAAGTCACCTTGATTTAGCCATCCATTTGGGATCATTCATGAAGGACTGACTCCAGTTGGTTGTTTAATTTCTAAGTGAAGCTCAAAGAACCAAGAAAGGAGCTAGTCAAAATATGGTGAAATACACATCCTCTTCTCAAGAGGATGAGCATTATACTGCTTTTGTGGTGTGATGGAGAGGTGATTGGGCTTTGAGTTTGAATACATAGATGTGATTCTGCACCGTGATATTTTTAGACATGCAGACTTCTTGAGTTTCGGTTTCCCTGTCTGTCAGATAGTGATAAATGTGCCACCTACTTTGCAGGATTATTGTCAGGATAGTATTCTTCAAGTTATAAAGTGCTTATAGAAGCAAGATCTCCCGTATCAAATAAACACAATAATAACAATAAAAAAGCAATAAAGACCCTGCTCTTTTTCTTTACAGATGAATGAAATTGAAGTGTGTCCAGAATGTTATTTAGCTGCTTGCCAAAAACGAGAGAACTGGTTTTGCGAGCCTTGTGTAAGTTGGTGTTTCTTAGCTTAATTATCTTATAAACTTTGAAGTCCATTGCCTACTACATTGCAGAAGCTTTAGTTTAGGTCCATTACTGTGGGAACTTTTGGGTTGAGACCTGTCTAGGTATAGCCCTATAGATGAGTAGCAAACAAGATTAGAAATAATCCAAATCTATTAAGCTCCTTATGCCGTAAGCCATGCCAAATATATCCCCACGATCCTTTAGTTTTATTGACATACACCTGCACAGTAGAGTCAGTGCAGGATTCCAGTGAAGAGTGTTACTGGTTTATCTTAGGACAGAACATCACACAGAGAAGAGAATGAGAGATAAAAAGAACATTTCCAAGTCCTGTAGTACTTGTCATTAGAATATCTGAATGCTTCCTCTAGGTCACCCCTGGACCCACCCAGGCCACTCTTCTGTCTGTGATGGGAGCACCAAGTGTCAGTGGGTGCTGATGGTAATCTGCCTTGGAAGGTTGGGGAGGTCAGAGATGCTCAAACATCCTAGTTTTCCCTAATAGTAGCCCTCTATGGGTCTGTACTAAATGAACCTATCAAAATCCTTCCTGAGCCTTCAGGCTTTCAACACCAAGCACAAAACTCCTACATATAGTAGGAACTCCTTAAATATTGATTAGAAGCTGTTTTTTTCTCTTAGTCTATCTTGCTTCTTGAGGGTAATGAATTTAAAAATTCATTTCAAATCCATAAGCTTTTTTTTTTTGGGGTACCTGCTCCTTGCAAAGAACTCTGGAGTATATAGAGAAAAGTATGACCTTGGCCTTCCAGAGATCTTCTACTTCTTTAGGGAAGGTAAGACGCAGCCACACCTAAACATCATATAAAATAGAGTCAGGGAAGTAAATGAGAAAGGTACAACAGAAGTGCTGTGAAAACGGGAAGAGAAAGAAAGAAGTCCAGTGCTTTTCTGCCTCTTGAATGGTGCCCATCCTTCAGTCACGCAGCCCAAGTGATAGTTCTAATATCAAGCCTTCTCTCAACTCTTGTTGTTGGTAACAGTGTTGTCCCTCGAATCTCACCCAGTGCTTTGCTTTTCACCTAATGCATCAATTGTGTAATAATAATGTATATTATAGTTATCTGTGTTTATGTCTTATTTTCCTTTAGAGTGTAAGTTTCATGAGGGTAGGGATTATGTCTTATCTTGTATCTCCCCAGTGCCTAGTACATTGCTTTTCACACAGTAGGCATGTAATAAATGTTTGTTGTATGAATGAATGAGTGCAGGCTCAGGGAAAGAGATAGGAATTATGGTAGGTGGTATATCAGGTGAGTTTTCAGGTGTGCTGTAGTGTAAAGAATCTTAGATTTGGAAGAGCTGGGTTCCTGACACTTAATATAAGCTATATAATCCAGGGAAGCAATTCACCTCTCTCTTAGACTTGATTTTTCTCATCTGTAGAAGAGGGATAATGATGCCTGGACTACTTACCTCACAGGATTGTTTTGAGGATAGTGGTTTAGAAATGGGAGCTGTTGTTATCATGTTGAGATTATGATGATGTTGGGGAAAGGCATTCCAGACACTGGGAAGCAGTATGACCAAAATTCAGGGACTAGAAAGTGGCAGACATGTCTTTGAGGAATTGCAAGTTTGGCTTGGTTTGGTTCAGTGAAAGAAAATTAGTGTACAGTGAAACTGGAAAGGTAGGTTGGAACTGGATTGTGGAAGGCCTTACATGCCAAGCCTTAGCACATTTGTACTGTTTGGTTGGTAGTAAGCCATGGACAACCTTTGAGTAGTGGAGTAAACCTCACCTGAGTCATAACTCAGCAAAACTCACCTGGCAGCCAACTGCTGAATCACGGGATATCATCATGCTTTTGATATTTATTTTCTCCAATTCATAAAACCCCTGCATCTCCTATTCCTTTTCCTAGAGCAATCCACACCCATTGGTCTGGGCTAAACTGAAAGGATTTCCCTTCTGGCCTGCGAAAGCACTGAGGGATAAAGATGGGCAGGTCGATGCTCGTTTCTTTGGACAACATGACAGGTGGGAGTTTAAAACGATGGGCTTTGAATACTTTTTGTTAACTGAACCTTTGATGCTGTAATTGGATACTAGAAGGATTTGTGGCCATTTCACCCACATATTTTCAAAGTTATACAAATACACTTATCTTAGTGTAATAAGAAATAGCTTCTATTTTGATGTTAAACATTGTCATATGTGGGCATCGTTTTTCCAGGTGTGTTAGAACAGTTTGTGTTAGAAGTTCTGTTGACGGTACCCACTTTGGCATTTCTCCCAGCAGCTCTTTTAGGAACTGCTGCTTTTAAATTTGTTGTACTAAATATATATTATTAAGCAATGCACTCATTGTTTTTTCAAAAATATTTCTCTTAGGGACAAGAAGTCTCTCCTTGTCCTCAGTAAATAAACCTGCTAACACCTGCATGATTCTTACTCCCTTCATTTCTCCCTTTGTTAAGGGGGGAGATTATGTAGTACTTTTACTTAGATGGTTCTGTTTTTCTGGCTCCCCACCTTTTCCCCCCCACCAAACACACACACTGAAAGTGGGCTTTTGCATGCTAATAGCATTACCAGTGGCCCTTTTCCGTGGGGCTCTGCTGATGAGAGTTGGTGAAGAGCTCTCCTGGGGGGTTGTTTTCATTTTTCTCTAGATTTGGTTTAAATATAGCTCATAGGTCTTCATCTGCTCTCTTCAATCCCTCAGAGGTTTGGGACCGCTGCGACTGCCAGCAGGCAAAGGGAAATTATATGAACAACGAAAAGATCTTAAAATTAGGGGCATAGAAGAGAAGAAATGCATGAGGGAGGAAAATAGGAAAATAAATCTAATGGTTTTATTTTTTAATATGGGCTGTTTCTGAAGTACAGCTCATTTTATGCTTAGTTTATTATTGCCTATACAAATAAAGGAGGAGAATCCAAGAAATTCACAATTTTCTTGGCAAGAATAAACTTACCCTAATTTAGCTTTGTTGTCATCATCAGGAGTCAGTGGTTATATTATACTGTAACAGTGGTGTCCCTTGGGACCTGAGATTTGCAGCGCACTTTGCCCCTTCACTAAATAGCCCCAGACAGTTTTACAATTCTTTGCCTTTTTTCCATTATGGCTAGTTGTCTCTTCACAGAGTTTTATTTTTTGTTCTGAAATAAGCCTCTCTCATGATAGCTTCAGGGATCTTTTTCATTCGCTACAAGGTTTGGGGCTTTGTTTCAATTTGGACTACAGGATTAGTTGGGATATTACTGTACTTTGCTGAGAAAGGAAGCCATCAGTATACTTATCAAAAGATTTCAGTTAAGATACTGGATTTGTCAGTCTTCCCTTGCCCTTTTTAGTAGTTGATTGTGTGCTTTCAGTATACTTTCTCACTCCCTACCCAGCCCCTCTTTTACAAGTGTTTTAGCAAACATACTAAGTACCTGTTGAGGACTTTAAAAAATGCATTGAAATAGACCAGTATATCCCACCAAATCAGAGACTCGGTAATATTATAGTCATCTTTGGAATCTAGGCTTTCTCCTATCAAACCAACAAGTATTTACTGAATAACTCTATGTGAGCGGTTCTCAACCTGTGGGTTGTGACCCCTTTGGGGTCACCTGGGGTCGCCTGAGAACATCGGAAAACACATATTTCCAATGGTCTTAGGAACGGAGACACCACTCCTCTATCTGTCTCCAGGAGGGTCTGCTCACATGCAGATATGCCCACATATGAATATTAAAACGTTCCGGCATTAGGAAGGTTGAGAACCACTGCTCTATGCGAAGACCTCTTTTAGGCTCTGCATGGGCTACAAAGAAGTACGTAAGACATTGTCCTTAGACTTATGGAGCCCAAAGACTATATGGGAAGATGTGATATAAACAAAGGAAAATTTGAATAAAGTAATAGTGTAGAAATTTAGTAGTAGTTCAGGACAAAGTAGAAGGTGTCATAAAGTGATTAAGTGCCCAGTGGGCTAGATCCTAAATGCTGTATGAGTCCAAAGAAGAGGGCCACGGGCTGGAGTCGGGAGGTTGGGTCAGACAAGGCCTCTTGGCCGAAGTAAACCTTGAGCTGGGCCTTAATGGAGAGGTAGGACCTGAAGGAGGTTTGGGGAACACATTCCAGGTGGAGATAAAGGTTTAAGTAAAGTTATAGGGGCTTATCTTGCTTATTGTAATTCCCTCAGGATATTTCTCACCCCAGCTACCCCAGTCACCTTCCTTCTGGTCTCTTTTTTTGGCCCCGGGTACCTGGCCCTCTGTAGGTTCTTTCATTGCCACTGGCTGCTCTTCTCCACCTGATTTCTTCTGGTCCCAAACCTCCTAGGGTTTCTCCTTCTGCTTTTCATTCCTCTCTGGAAGATAGGGCACACAGCCCTTTCTAGGTTTGGTTTTGTTTTCAAGTATTCATGTGTATGTTAATAACTAGAGACAAAGAGGAATTTGAGATTATCAACAAAAGAGGGAAAGTTATATGTCAGAAACTGTTTTCCAAGAAATGGAAATGGGCTTAAAGCTGAGTCCTCTTCAATGACCCACCTCTTTATTCTTCTATGTGCTCTTTGTCATCCTGCCCCCCCCCCATTTATGAGGTGTTATTTAAATTTATTTAAATTATTTGAATTAATTTGAATTTCCATAGAAGCTTTAGGAAAGGATCAGTAGATGGCCTGTGGTGGGCTTGATCCTGTGGGGACTTGGGAAACCACTGAAGGATTTTGAGCAGAGAGGTGACTTTACTATAACAGTGTTTTTTATGAAGACTCATCTGGCAGCCTGTGTGAGATGAATTGAAGGGGGAGAGACCAGTTAAGAAACTTTTGTGATAATCCAGGCCTCTTTCTCCAGAATTATGCCATCAGAACTTTTTGCCCTGTATCAGACTGTATTTCTCTTGACTACTTACGTATTTTTTTTTACATTTTAAATAAGGACCAATTCTCATTCAAGTATTTTCCCTGACAGAAGGCAGCCTTCTCTTTCAAAGTGCAAGTAACACTTCACTTATCCACAGGTCACTTATCCGGCAACCTCACCTATCTGGAACACAGCTGAGAACCAGGAAGTAAGGAAAAAGTTACCTCTGAGCAGCCAAAAGAGGTGTTATAAAGTCCATGCACTAAATAAAGCTCATGCCCTTTACTCGTTGGGGAAGCCCCTCAGGTCCTCCCTCACAGGCTGTTTACTTTGATTTTACACACAGTTCTAACAAGCTTGATTATATGCCTTCCTGCCCTGTAGCTGAGAGGAAGCAGTAAATTAGGAAAAGGGAGAGGGGCGAGTGTAGGTCGGTACACTGATAGATGCTCTTCTTCACTTTCTAGTACAACTGAGAGCAGGGTGGGGACAAGGGTGGCCTTCTTGGTGGGGAGGCCAGCTCTAGGACCAGCCATCCAGCCCGCTTGAGGCTCACACCCCAACCACAGCAGCAGTGATGACACACGGCTCTTCCTAGTCCTTTCCCCCCTCAAGCTGAACCTAAGCCAGACCATCAGTTCTGCAGAGACCCCTGCTGCTGCCGTTGCCGCCGCTGCAGCTATCCTCACCTGGGCTCATGGGGAGCACAAGTGGTGTGGGTGGGAGGTCGTGCAGCTTGGGACACACTACACAAGCAGTCTAAAGCTTGAGGGACTGTTTGTCTATTGTGATGAGCATTGCTCTGTACGCCAGATACCATTTCAAAGCCTCAGTGGTAGAAAGCTTGGTCACTGGGAGAACAGGTTGAGAGTCCTAGGCTGAAAGGATCAGATATTGACATTTGGAAGGGACCTTAGAGGTCAGGAGAAGATGTTTCTCAGATCCCACTGATGTTACTGTGCTAGGTTTCCTCCCTATTCCACACGCCTGAACCCTAGCCAAGTTGTATTGGATTATGGTGTTTTGAGCTTTATGATAAATAGAAGTTTTTTTTATAAGTTTATTGGTTATGTTTTGTTTTTATGCTAGAGAGAAAGTGATTAATTCTAATCTTGTCTCTAAATAGATCATTTATTAAGATTAAACTACTGAAGAAAATATATTTTTAATGGAAAAATATTTTCAAAATTCTGTATTTGGTAAAAAAGTTATTAAGTTAGTTAGCTAGTTTGAATTAAGTAAAAATTACCTTGAAATACAAACACAATTGACTCCGACCTGTCCCTCTTCTTTCTTTTGCTCCCTTTTGCACATATAGGGCCTGGGTTCCAATAAATAATTGCTACCTCATGTCTAAAGAAATTCCTTTTTCTGTGAAAAAGACTAAAAGCATTTTCAACAGTGCAATGCAAGAGATGGAGGTCTATGTCGAGAACATTCGCAGGAAGTTTGGTGTGTTTAATTACTCCCCATTCCGGACGCCATATACACCCAACAACCAATTCCAAATGTTATTAGACCCCACGAACCCTGGTGCTGGGACCGCAAAGACTGATAAACAAGAGAAAATCAAACTGAATTTTGACATGACGGCATCGCCGAAGATCTTAATGAGCAAACCCCTGCTGAGTGGCGGCACGGGCCGCAGGATTTCTTTAACTGATATGCCAAGGTCACCCATGAGTACAAATTCTTCTGTTCACACTGGCTCGGATGTTGAGCAGGATGCAGAAAAAAAGGCAGCTTCCAGTCATTTCAGTGCAAGTGAAGAGTCCATGGACTTCCTTGAAAAGAGCACAGGTAAGGGGTCGAGAAGAGGTAGGTGAGAAGTAGGTGGAGATGAGATAGCTGAGAGGTAGGTGAAAGTTTCCCGTACCTGGAAACTTACTTTGTTTACTGAAAAATAGTCTGGCATAATGGTTGACCAAGAGAGTTGGCATTTCAGAAATATTTAACCAAATTTCTGTTCTTGGAGAGTAGGAAAAAAAACATATCCCATATTATTATCCTGATTTTTTTTTTTTAAGCTGGCTCCCACTTAACTCTGAAGGGGCAATGGTAGGAGAAAGTTCCTGGTTTTTCACTCCCATAAACCCGTAATTTTGAGGATTTCTTTGTAGCTAAAGTGACTGTAAATGAGGTGGCAAGATAGAATCATGGATAGAATGTCAGACTTTTAAGAGTCAGAAAGACCTCAGTTTGAATCCATCTTTAGATTCAGACACTTACTGGCTGTGTGATGTTGGGCAAGCCATTGAGTCAGCTTTAGTTTGCTCATTTGTAAAATGGGGCTAAAATAGCAATAGCCTTAAGTAATTGTGAGGATCAAATGAGGTTGTATATGCTCTTTGTAAACTCCAAGGGGCTTTGTTTACTGTATAAATGCTAGTTCTTAATAGTGGTTCTTTGAGTTATATGTATTGAATGTGTTCTAAACCATATCCTCAAAGAATTGTGGGTTTTTTTGCCTTTATTTTTTTGGAGGGAGGAAGGCAGGGCAATTGGGGTTAAGTGACTTGCCCAAGGTCATACGGCTAGTAAATGTTTAAGTGCCTGAGGATGGATTTGAACTCAGGACCTCTTGACTCCAGGGCCAGTGCTCTATTCACTGGGCCACCTAGCTGCCCCAGAATTGTGTTTTTTTAAAAATTATTTTCAATTCTAAAATCTTTTCTGCCCCTCCCCCACTCATTGAGAAGACAAGAAATAATACCCATTATACATATGAAGTCATGTAAACATATTCACATTAGCCATGTGAATCATGCATATTTTTAATCCATAAGGACATGTTTTTCAAATTCTTCTCCATTTTAGGTATCTTGTAATGCCACTGGCACAAGTTGTTCAGTCATTTTCAGTCGTGTCTAACTCTCTGTGACTCTGTTTGGGGTTTTCTTGGCAAAGATACTGGAGAGGTTTGCCATTTCCTTCTCCAGCTCATATTACAGATGAGGAAACTGAGGCAAACTGGATTAAGTGACTTACCCAGGTTCACCCAGCTAGTAAGTGTCTGAAGCCAGATTTGAACTAAGGAGAATGAGTCTTCTTGACCCTGGGCCTGGTACTTTGTCCCCTGTACCACCTAGTTGCCTTATTGGCCTGAGAGCATTGGTTAAAAAAGAGTGAGAAGAGATGAAACTCAAAATCAGCCAATTTTGCTACTCCAAATTAGGCATGTTTAGACTTTAGACCCTAAAGATAATTTTCTTTAGTAAAGTCCTCCTCTATTGCCTCATAATGATGTGGCGGTGACCGTGGCTCTACTAAACTGGAAACAGCTCTGCTCATGGTGATGGACAGTGCCTTCCAAAGAATGTTCGTTAATTTATTCAGCTACACTTCAGAGTTCCATGAGATTGTTGGTCCAGGTACACCCTTTCCTGATGACAGATTCCAACCATCCTTTGCCTTAATAGATAATCTTCAAGAGCCAGTGGCCTGGAGTCATCTCTGAGTTTAGGGAGGCTAATCTTCAGCATTTCACTGGCCTTGAAGCCCTTTCAGTTTGGCAAGATTTGCTAGAACTTGTACTCCTGTGAGGCAAGGTCTTTGAAATTTTAGGGTCATTTTTAAGCCATGAGTATATATTGAAGAAAGACTTCAGTAGAGAATTCATTCAAAGGAATAAAAGTTTAGAACTTGAAAAAAGGAAAGGTCTTAGAAATCAGTGTCCAAGAGGATCAATTTTGTGACTATCGATGTAAAACTCAGTTGTTTATTCAAGTGAAGACCTAAAATAGGTCCTGAGCAAAAGAAGAGCTTTTTGTTTGGGAATTGAGAAGCAGAAAGCCATTAGTTGGATATCTTTAGAACTGAATTTAGCTTTGTTAAGTAAAACTGCTGCCATCTGCCCTGCAGTGTTTTCATTCATAATCCAATCCAACCCTTACTAACTGCCTCTTTAGAACTAATCTTAAGAGGAGACTGTTAAGCTACTAAACCCATTACAGTCCAGTTAGGCAAATTCTTCTTTATTAAGCATCTCTCTTATATGCCTGAAGTCTTGTTTCTCAGTATCCTGAGTGGTTACACTGGTGTTCCGTTATGATGGAACCTTCAATACGGGTTGAGGTCCCCTGTCTTAATGGAAAGTGTTCTGGCTTTGGAGTTAAAGAGGATCTTGACCCTAATCCCGAATCTTCCATTTCATAATTAACCTCTTTGGGCCTCAGTGTCCTAATTTGTAAATTGAAGGGGTTGGAGTAGGTGATTTTCTATGGTCTTTCCTTATTCAATATCTGTGAGCCTATGATCACTGTTCAACTTTAACCATCTGAAAATGTTCCATAGATATTTGGGCTAAGGGCTATAGGTTCTTTTTTAGTATGTTAATCCTGCCTTAATTATTAGTGGCTTTTTTTTTTTTAACTGTAGAAACCATTATCATGTGCAGAGGGGGCTGTTGGAGGATTAGAGAGGCAAGGACACAATGGCTGATAAGTAGTCGATTTAGCACTGGATCTTTTCGTGTCTAGTTCTTGTCTATATATAATGTGTTTTTGCAGATGATCTCAAATTAAAGTGTACCAGGGAAGTGGCAGGGTGGAGTTCCTTATATGTGGGGGCACTGAGCCAAGTGTCTGCTTGGATAAATCCTCCCCCTCCCCCTCCTACAGTCTGAGCTACCACCCACAAAGGGCCGAGCCAAAGGGGTGAGTCATAGCAGCTGCCCTAGCGCCTGAGGAAGGCCTCGGGACAGCAGTGACAGATTAAAACCTCTCTGGCCTTTGGGACTTTGCTCACTGCGGCCCTTGCTGCTCTGCCTCGAGCTTTGCAGTATATTTCCCAGCCCTTGCCTGCTGAATGGGAGTAGCCGCTGTTCGCAGTGCCCCCTATAGTCACAAACCCCATAGTCTCATCTGATTTTAAAAATTTCTTAAGAGCTTAATTAATGCCACTTTGCCCACTGATGTGCAGACCCAAGCCATCCTGCAATGGACAATGCTTAGCTCATAACAGGTCCTTAGTAAATGTTTGAATGAATACCTTTAATGGTGATGATGGCCCCACTAGATGTGACCTGTCAGTTGTAAAACCTTGTTCTAAGTATGCCTTCTCTGTGCATTTATCAGAACGAAACAGGCATGGCTAGTAATAATAAAGCTCATATTCATTTACTTACTAGTTTATTCCTTGTCCTGGAATAGTCAAAAGTTTATCCCGGTCCAGTGAGGCCAACTTGTGGCCTTCTTAGTTCCAGGAAAGTGCCCTGGGCACCAGAAAAAGTCATTGCAATGTGTCTAGCTCGGCAGGGAGGTGGGAGTGAAGTAGTGAGACTTGGTGTCAGGAAAAACTGCTCACCTGGGGTACTGAGCATAAAGCTGAGCTAGAATACCTGGGTTCAAATCCAGCCAGGGAAGCTTCCTGGATGTGTGACTCCAGGCAAGTTATTCTACCTTTTCCGGCATCAGTTTCCTCTTCTGTAAAATGAGCATAATAATGGCACCTACCTATTCCTAACCTCAAGTTAGGATTATTTGTGAGATAACTTATATATAGTTCTTTCCAGCATTAAAGCACATAAATAAATACTATCTCTTCTTCTTCGTCCTCCTCCTCTTCCTCTTCTTCAACTCCCTTGCCCCCAATAACTTTCAGATGCTAAACCTCAACTTCCTTATATCTGCAAAATGGGGATAATAGCACCTACCTTAATTACAGTGATCAAAGGAGATAATAAAGGCTATTCCAGAAGTCTCAGTGTAGGTTTTTTTTTTTGCTTTTTTTTTGGAGGGGGAAGGTAGGGCAGTTGGGGTTAAGTGACTTGCCCAAGGTCACACAGCTAGTTTTTTGTGTTAAATGTCTGAGGCCGGATTTGAAGTCAGGTCCTCCTGACTCCAAGGGCTGGTACTCTAGTCACTGTGCCACCTAGCTGCCCCTCCATTGTAATTTTAAGCTTTTAAAAGCTATTAAAACTTAAACATGCACTAAGACTTTCGGGACCCTCTGTGTCTGTAAAGTGCTTTGCAAACCTGAAAGAGTCTTATAAGTCTGAGCTATGATGATGGTGATGATGATGTATTATTGTTATTATTAACTAGACTGAGAGCCCTGAAAAATGGCAAGGGTTTCTCATGTTAGAATTTCCTCATCACAAAGATGGGAATTGATGACACCTGGGGCAAACTTTTATTACGTGCCTATCACATGAGGGGAACAGTCCTGGGAGGTATAGAAAGATAAACAAGAAAGTGTTGTCCCTGATATCTGGAAGTCTAGGAAGGGAGAAGATGTGTAGGACTTAGCCAGGACCCATTATTTCACGTATGTGAGTGTCCGCTCTGGGGCCATAGACCCTAACATCCTGAATGTGCCTTTTCCTGAATTGTAGAGACTCCTCCTCCCCCTATGCCTTCACCTTCCAGTATTTATCACCTAGTAGCCAAGCCTCTGGTAATGGCCCTCTCCCCACTTAGCCTGGCTGCTCCTGACAACACAAGATCCTGAATCTTTTTCATCTTGGTAGGTCCTGAGATCATAGGATTCAGAACTGAAAAGGATTTGATTCACCTATCTTATTTTACAGATATGGAAACTGGGTTACAGATTAGTTAAGGGACTTGCCTGAGGCCTCAGGAAAGCAGTAATAGAGCTAGTGTCCTGCTTTTTCTACTACACTCAGTTTCCAGCTCTTGCTCAGCTTTACTGGTATGGTCTCTGAGAACCCAGGGGCACATCCATACCATTGCTGGACTTTAGGGGAGACAGACGAACCTAAGTGGTAAGTGCCTAGGGAAGATAGATCCAAAAGTCTCTAATACAAAAGAGAGTATAAGTGCAGACAAGAGGTTAAAACCAAGATGGTATGATCAATTACAGGAAGGGGAGAGAAACCTGGGCTTATTTGGGAAGGCTTCTTGGAAGAGTTGATCTTTGAAATGGGCCTCAAAGGAAAGGAGCAGGATCTGAATAGGTCTAGAGAGTAGACGAAGCATTCCAGTCCTTGTTTCCTAAACATGAAAATGTGACTGCTTCTTTGCTTTAGTCCTTTCTCTCCAAGGGTAAATTATGATGAAAAAATTAATTTGCCCTCGATCAGCTTTCATCTTTCATAAATGATGACTGCTGTTTCCTAGCACACAGACTGTTTTTATGTATGGAGGAGAGATGTTTGATAAAGAACCTCTTTACTGTGATAGCCTTAAGATTCTGCCTGTTCATAGCTTCTTGGCTTTTGGAGTCTAGCAATTGTCTATTGAGCTGATGAAAAGTGAGGAAGAGTTGTTTTATAGAATTACGTAGAATCAGTTTTGGGTTAGTGACTGAAAATTCAATTTAGTCCTTCCCACTTTCTGAGGTTAGCATTTCTTATGAACATCTGCAAGTCTTTCCAAGGGAAGTGATTTTTTTTTCTTTTGAAAAGAACATGGGGAAGCCAGGTAGCACAGTGGATAGAGCATCTGCCCTTGAGTCAGGAGGACCTGAGTTCAAATGTGACTTCAGACACTTGACACTTACTAGCTGTGTGACCCTGTGCAAGTCACTTAACCCTAGTTTTCCGGGGTGGGGTGGGGGAGATAAAAAGAACATTACCCTTGAGAATTTTATCCTAGGCCCTACTGAGGGGTATAATATACCAACCACATGAATGAAATGTGTTAATTCCATTTGATCTGATGCTGGGATTTAAGTTTATTCAAGTAAAGAATCTTAGGGGACAGCTAGGTAGTACAGTGGATAGACTGCTAGCCCTGAAGTCAGGAAGTCTGAGTTCAGATTTGGCCTCACACATGTACTAGCCATGTAACCCTGGGCAAGTCACTTCACCCTGATTGCCTCAGGTTCCTTATCTGTAAAATGAACTGGAGAAGGGAATGGCAATCCACTTCAGTGTCTTTGTTGAAAAACTCCAAAACTCATAGAGAGTGAGACATGACTGAAACGGTTCAACAACAGAAAGAATCTTAGCCATTTATTCTTAGGCATATTAATTTCATCCTGTCCATGTTGAAAGTAATTTTCTTTTCATCTAATTTTCTGTGCATTAAAATAACAGCTTCTGCATTGCAATTTGCTTAGTAAATGTTTGTAATGGCGGAGGGGAGTGCAGAGGAAGAATGACTTGCCCAAGGTGAGCAGAGAATAAATTGAGATGGAATTTGAACCCAGTTCCTGTTTATGAATCCAAAACTCTTTTTCATCACACCTTCCTGTTTGAAGTGTACTAGAGGCAGTTTGTCTGGGTATTTATTTAGCCAAAGGTGTTATCTGGGACCCCTTTCCCGTGGGGCCCAAGTCTGGCTGTAGTTGGCATCTTAGAACAAGTAAATGGCATTTATAATTGGGAACCTGAAATATTCCCAAATGGTGAGTGCTGTCAGGTGTGCCGATAGGTGTGTTCTGTGGAATTGGGGACAGACCTTGCAGACTTGTTTTACAGACAGCTGAGATCCTGAACTATTTAATAGGGGCAGTATCTGGTAAGAAAAATTGGCCCTAATTCTTGGCACTTCCAGAACCATAGTCATTTTCATATAATCTGTATTTACTCTGAGAATTCCCCATATTATTTGGGTTAACCCAATTTCACTTGGAGCTTAGATGATTTGTCTTAGAGCTTTATGGCTCATAGAATAACCAAGGGTCTTCTATTTGTTGGCTTTGTTTGTGGCCTTTCCTTTAAAACACAAGATGCAAAACACACCAGTCCAGGTCAGATTGTAGGCATCTTCATTTTTCTCTCTTTCCTCAACATTTGACTTTTTAACAGAATGGCTTCTCTGTTTTTTCAGCATCTCCAGCTTCCACAAAGACGGGCCAAGCAGGGAGTTTGTCTGGCAGCCCAAAACCTTTCTCCCCACAAGCTTCAACCCCTCTCCCACCGGCCAAGCCAGAGAGAGCTTCAACTCCCGGAAGCATTCTGAATCTGAACCTCGGTCAGTTCCAGCCTTCCAGTGCCTTGTGGTGGGATGATTGTATGTATGCATGAATGTTGTGAAAGTTCAAGGATCATTGGTGTATGTGGAAGGAACCAGAGCCAAGTTTCATCTTTTTGTGTATCATCTTTGTTTAATGTTGCTGGATTGGGAATGGAATTTGAAGGTACTAATTAAAAAATGAGTGAAAAAGATGTCCCTTAACACTTCTGTCACACAGTAAAGACAAGGGTTAGAGAGTAGGGTAAGAGAATAAACATTTATGAAGCACCTACTGTGTGCTGAGAACTGTGCTAAGTAAGCGCTTTACGAGTATCTTATCACATAAGCTCATTTGGTGGGTTCTGAGGAATCCAAGGATCATACCACTAAAGCCATTTTCTTAGCACAATGGAGCGTGTTTGGATTGTCATTGTTGCTGGCGTGATTGTTAGGGATAATCTAGTCTTCCCTTCAATTTATGGAGGAAACTCCTTTGTGAACCCTGGGGGGAGGGATTTGAATTGGCTGGTGGATTGGAAGCCTCCAGATGAGAATTCAGATCTTGTCATGTTTGTTCTTTCTAAGATATCGCTCAGATTTAAATCTCATTTCTTGGTAGGGCACTCATTGGTATAATCTGAAAATGAATGTGGTTGTGTTATTGCCTGAGAATAACTGTCTTACGATTCTGTACTAGAATAAATAGAGGTCCTTCTGGCCAGGTTCAGAAAACCCTCATTTTCCTGACAGTGTTATTTCTGCCACCCCACTGTGATTCCCACTCTTTTCTATTTTTTGTCCAACTCAAGAAAAGAAACAATTTTTTTTAAAGGCCGTGGTGGGGCGGAAGAACACCCACGTTGACGTTTCTTCTGTACCAGTTGTGTGGTAGGAGCAGGTTCGTGTGGTCCTTTGCCGCTTATGACTCAGTGGGCCTTTTCATCGGGATAGAAGCCATGTCAGGGGTGAAAGATTCTCTTTTTGTCCTTTAGACAGGTGGGAGGCCCATCGGAAGCACAGAGGCCTTTGGCAACACTTGTGGATTTCCTGTAATGATTGATTTGCCTTTGAGGGTTTTGTTGGGTAGGTGGACTGTCTGTTGAGTTGCTATTCGGTCCGGTTGTTGGATTCAACTGCAGTCTGGGTTGGCGTTCTAGAATGAGAATGTTTACACACATGCACACATTTTATTTAACTCTGTCTCTCTATAGACACATATACATACACACATATGTGTGTGTTTATGTTTTATATATGTGTGTCTAGAAATGTATATGCCTATGTGTATGTCTGTAAAGAGATGTGTATGTATAAGTATATAGGTGTACATGTATGTGGGAGATGCATAGAATAATTATTTTTCATCACCATTTTACAGCTAAGGATACTGAGGCTGAGAGAGGTCAAAGGTCCCAGACCCTTCATTTTACAAGGGAGGATGATGAGGCTCAGAGGGTTGGATTGATTTGTGCTAAGAGGCACAGCCCAGGGTTTGAGCAGATACTTGCTAATTTCAAATTCTCCAGTCTTTCTGCCCCATGATGAAACTTCTTCCTTTGGAGTGACTTGTTCAAGGTATCTGAGTGTTGAGAAAGGGCTAAAACTTGGTCTTCTGACTTCAAGCCAAAGGTGCTCTCTCTCTTCCTCCATGCCACAGACCCCTTGTTGGTGGCCATCCTACAGTGGACTTGGCTATACATTGGGATGAGTTTGATAACCCCTCTTGGGGAAATGGGAGACACTCCAAGTAGTCACCTAGGGATTCCCTAGCAAGTTCCAGGGTGATGACCCTTGTTTGCTTATTGTACCAGACCTGAGAGACAGGAAGGGAAACCTCCTTGGAGGGGAGGCTGGTGGTGCCCCAGATAGTATGTCTGACTGTCAGGCTCTCAGATTGAATTCCTGCACATCAGAACAGGCAGCATGGAGTGTTAGAGTGAGCCTTGGGACCCTGGCCCTACTGCATGTGACCTGTGGCAAGTTATTTCCCTTATTTGAGGATGGTTTTTTCCTCTGTAATATGATGGGGGGGGTGGAGTAGGAAGGATGGGGTAGGATACTTAGGTTCTATTCTGGTTCTGTCCCTGGTATGACCTTGGGTAGATCTCTTCCTTTCTGTGGGTCTTAGCTTCCTCTTTTATACAATGATGGGATTGGTTCAGATCGCCAAGTTAATCACCTCTGCAGCTGATGGTGAAATGTGTAGAGGCTGCTGGTCATAGAGTCAGGAAGACCTGAGTTTAGATCCATCCTCAGACATTTACTAGCTCTCTGACTGTTCTGGGCAAGTCACTTTAATTTCTGTCCACTTCAGTTTCCTCATCTGTAAAATGGGTATAATGTTAGCACTTACCTTCCAAGGTTGTTTTGAGCATCAAACAAGATAGTGTTTGTAAAAAAAAAAAAAAAAAAAAAAAAGAGCTTAGCACGTAGTAGACACTCTATAAATGCTTATTCCCTTCCCCATTTTCTCCATCTCTGATAATTCTGTGGTTGTCATATATGTGAACTTTTTTTATTTTTAATTTTTTTAAGTGAGTGTAATATGTAACAAAATAATCTCTTCCCTTTCGTCTGCTTCTAATCTGGCTTCTTATCTTTTAGCTATTTATCTTTAGTTAAACTAAACTCAGGAGTTTGTTAGCATTAGGATCAAAAGTTACCTTTCTGGTCTGAGAGCCTGTAAGGATTGCTGACCTTAAGTGAATGGAATGTGGTTTAGTCCTGTGAATTCCTCTGAGTTTGTTCATCTGCTTTTCCAGGGAGACTTTTCTTTGACCCGTTGAAAAAGCAAGACCTTTGAGGCAGGGATGGCCGTTTTTGGTTTTTTAGGAGAGTCTTCCAGACCTTCACCTGGGTGTAGATCCTGAAGATTACCTTTCTTTCTTGGTTTCCATCTTGGCCAATGAATGTGGTCAGGAAGAGCTTTGGAGAATAGTGCATTGATGGGTAGTACTCTGTCCTGAGTTTCCTTAAACAGCAGGCTTGTTCTTTAAACCAGTTATTATACTCATTGGTCATCCTATCATGAAGCCCTTGGAGCTTTCTCCAGGGCACAGGTGTTGTGGGTGGGGATGGAAGAGTTGTGTTCTGCTGTTCTCTGTTCCCACTTGGAATGGAAACTGAACTGATCACTGTTGAATAAGAATGAAATAGTTGGCTACAGGGACTTGACCCCAAAGTGTCATAGGGTCATGTGTGTTCTAGACAGCATAGGGTTGGGGAGTTGTTGATTGATTAGGAGAGGCAATAGCTGAAAGGGAAAACTTGGCAAGAGGTAGGAGGACTTGGCATATTTCAAGGAGGGGAAAGAGCTGCTGGGAAGATTATCCTCAAGAGAATCTTGACTGGGGAACTAATGAGCTTTCTTATTGCCTGCTTCTACAGGTAGATGCATTTGAGAGGCTTTGGAAGAATGAATGTAATAGAAAAATAACAGTAGCAACAATGATAATGATAGCTAGCATTCAAATGCACCTTAAATTTTGCAAAACGAATTACAAATATTGTCTCATTTGATCCGCACAAGTGTTTGGAGGTAGGTGCTCTTATCCTCACGTTACAGATGAGGAAACTGAGGTACACAATTCTGGGAATTGGGTGCTATTACTCTCCCCATTTTACAGGTAAGAAAACCAAGGTAGACAACTGGGAGACAGGTGATGTTATTATCTCCACTTTGCAGATGAGGAAACTGAGGGGTGTTGGGAGATAGGTGATATAATTATCCCGAAACTGAGGTAGACTTAAATTCCTTGCCCAGAGTCACACAGCTTATAAGTGTCTGAGGCTGGGCTCAAACTTGGGTCTTCCTGACTCCAGGTCTGTTGTGGGATCTAGCTGCCCTAGTTTCCTTACTGCTGGGGCAATCCTTCTCTCCCTTGGGACACATCAATCACTTCCCTTCCGTTCTTTGTGATTTTTCTTAAAACCACATAACTTTTTTGTATTTCAGGTTTAAGTCAAAAGTTTACTCCTAAAATGGAGTTTGCTGTTCCTGACAAATGTTCTTCAGCCAATGTCCTCTGCTTATTTAAAATGATTAAGTTTTCTAAAGGTCGGAATATCCTTTATAATGAAATGAACTATGAGTTGTATGATTTAGGAAAGGCTTTTTCTGTGGAAAGAGGGGAGATTAATGATGAGATAATGATGCAGTAAGTTCACATTCTTGTAGCATTTTAGGGTTATAAGCACTTTCATGTGACACACACCTTCATGAGGAGGTGTGATGTAATGCTAAGGGTGCTGGAATGGGAGGCAGAACCTGCTGTGTGACCTCCTGCCAATGAATTAACTTCTCTGGGCCTTATGTTTCTCACCTGTAAAATGAAAGTATTAGACTTGATAACATCTGAGGTTCTTCCACCTCTCAATCTCATTAGGTCTTCTGACTCTGGGAATGTAGGATCTGATGCCTTTGAAACAAGCTGGTGGACTAAGTGGAGAGAGGGTGGCCAGCAGGTGGTGAAGAGCTTTGCTCAGAGGAGTTTATGGGGAACTAGAGAGGGTGATGGACCAGTTTTCAGAATTGCCAGGTGGTTCTAGGAGAAGCAGGTGAGCCAGGACTTTTCCAGTAGTTTGGATTGGGCATAAAGGCAGCAGTGAAAGTTGTAGGCAAGGAACAAGGACAAAATTTGGAGTGTACCGAGAGTGCCCGGGAGGGGGAGGGGGAGGGGGAGAGGGGTGCCACTTGGGCCAAGGACTCTTGGATCATTTAGGGATTAAAGAGAGGCTTCTGTTCCATATAATGCCTGAAAGCTCTCAAAAATGCTGATGCTCCCTGCTTAGAGTCAAAGAACCCCGGAACCTGGCACTCCCTGCTTAGAGTCAGAGAGCCCTGGCACCTGGCAGTCCTTGCCTGGAGTCAGAGATCCCTGGAACCTGATGCTCCCTGCCTAGAGTCAGAGAGCCCTGGCACCTGGCAGTCCCTGCCTGGAGTCAGAGAGCCCTGGAACCTGATGCTCCCTGCTTAGAGTCAGAGAGCCCTGGAACCTGGCACTCCCTGCTTAGAGTCAGAGAGCCCCAGAACCTGGCACTCCCTGCTTGGAGTCAGAGAGCCCTGGAACCTGATGCTCCCTGCTTAGAGTCAGAGAGCCCTGGAACCTGGCACTCCCTGCTTGGAGTCAGAGAGCCCTGGAACCTGATGCTCCCTGCTTAGAGTCAGAGAGCCCTGGAACCTGGCATTCCCTGCTTGGAGTCAGAGAGCCCTGGAACCTGATGCTCCCTGCTTAGAGTCAGAGAGCCCTGGAACTGGAAGGAACTTGAAGTCTCAGAACATAGAGGGACAAAGCTCACAGGGACCATAGAACATGGGGTGTTCTAGCTGGCAGAGAACTTAGAATAGAATTCTAGAGCCAGGACCTTAAAGACCATCTGGTCCAGGGGTCCATGAATATGGATGGTAAAAAAAAAAAAATTAGACCTTTATTTTCACTAACTTCTATTCAATTACGAATGTAGGCAGCACCTTTTCTGAGAAGGTGCTCATAGGTTTCACCAGGCTGCCAGAGGAGTCTGACTCATAGACAATTTATGAATATTTGATCTAGTCTTATTCTCTTATTTTACAGAGAAAAAACTGCCCCCCCCCCCCAGTTTTGCCCAAGGCTACACAGGTGTTTAAACCTGGTTCTCTTAGTTCCCAGTTCTCCTTGGATACTTAGTCCAGGACGCATCAAGCTGCCAAACCAAGCTTTTCAGGGGCGGGGGAGGGTACACAGGGAGGGATTAAATGATCAGATCTCTTCTTTGAGAGCCTTGAGAGGTTTTGGAGCCTGAAGAGTTCTGCTGGGTAGTAGATGGAGGAGAGGTTGACGCTGGCTTGCGGCCTTGTTTAGGTAAGGGGAAGCCCTGTGGAGGTCTTTGGTAGACAGGACTTTGAGAGGCCTAGAATCTTCTCAGTCTTCTTTACATCCCTGTTTTTACAACATGTTAGAGAATCTTTGGGTAACTGGATGAACTGGGTGGCCACTTGGTTTGGAACCAGGAAGGCTGTACCAGCAGGTGGGAGATATAGGCACGAGTCACTCTGACCTTGGGTAATTCATTTGACATCTACCACTCTCTTCATATGTAAAATTGAGGAGTTAGAGTAGGAGGTCTGGAGGAAATTAGGTGGCACAGTTAGATGGAGTGCTGGATCTGGAGTCAGGCAGAACTGAGTTCAAATGTAGCCTTAGACACTTGGTAGCTGTGTGATCCTGGACAAGTGACTTAACCTTAGTTTCCTTATCTGTAAAATGGGGATAGTAATAGCCCCTACCTCCAGGGATGGTTGTGAGGATCGAATGGTATCACAGGCAAATTGCTCAGCACAGTGTCTGGCACTTAGGTGCTTAATGAATGTTGATTGATTAATTTGTTAAGACTTGTTTGAATTTAAACATAAACTTGAAATAAGTTTCTGTCTTGACAGTTTTATGTGTCTTTAAGATGATGGTACAAATATGGAATATAATTTCTCTGATCCTGAGTCTGTTCTAAGTTGATTTTGCTGGAGCTCTTTAATTAGCACCATTGGTACTGAGCATTGCTGGTGAAATTGCAAGGTAATTTAGGGTTAAGTAACTGCATGATAAAATGTCTTTCAGATCGGAGCAAAGTGGATATGGACCTGAAAGAACTGAGTGAGTCCGTTCAGCAGCAGGCAACGCCTGTGCCCCTCATTTCACCCAAGCGGCAGATTCGAAGCCGGTTCCAGCTTAACCTCGACAAGACCATAGAGAGTTGCAAAGCACAATTAGGTATGTCCTGGCCAGGGATCAAAATGGACTCCAGGCTGAAGCCTGTTTCTCGTAAGAGCCAGAGGCTAGCTTTTCACTCAAGTGGATCTCCTCCGTGGTCAATTATTTGTTAGCTATTGGTTAATAATTGTACAAGAAGATAATTTGATCCAAGTTCTGGGTGGGTTATTCTTTAGCTGGGAGGTACTTACTATACAGAGGAAGCTTTCTTCTAGGAAAATTGTTATTCTTTTTAAAACCGTATCAGCTCAGGGTTTCCTGTGCCAGTATCTTAGCAACAGTATGTATTTGGCATTGAATAGCATCCTTTTGCTCAGTCCTTTGCTTCCAGTCTGGTTTGTTTATTAGACCTTAAATCTGTCCCAGGGGTGTATGGGGTGTTCAGGGATCACTGTGGATGGGAGGGCTACCCATCCACCTCTGGTGCTTACCAGTCACCCAACTCTCACCTGTTCCTCCAAGAAGCTGTGGCATGTGTGTGGCATGTGAAGCAGTAACACTCCAACAAAACCATTTCAGCAAAGGGATTGGACCTGGTTGAGGGGAACTGACAGGCTTCAAACCCATCAGTGAGTTGGGGGCACATTTGCTCTAAGCATGTGAAGACTCCCCTCAGTGGGATGGGCCAATGGGAACAGCTTATAACAATGGCCATGAAGGAGGCTGAAGCAGGTGGTGATATGGAGCACTCAGAGTTTGGTCAGACATCAAAGATACCAAAGTCATCCAGTGCATCCTGGACCATGCCAGTCTTCTTGACTTTTGTCTTGCCACTGGCCTTTGATGACTTTGGAAGAGATAATGAAGCTGATGACTTGGCACAACTCTGCATCGCTTAGATCCAGTTCACATATGCAGCAAGACATCAGTATCATTGGTCCTCTTTGAAAACAAGGACATACAACAAGTCTGCCCCAGTATTTTCCTGCCATACTTCAATAAATGAGCAGAATTGTGTGGTGGATAGAGTGCTGACTGTGGAATGAGGGATGCCTGGATTCAAGCCGTGCCTCTGACACAACTCTGTGACCATGGGCAAGTCACCTAATCTCTTTGAGCTTAAGTTTTCCCATCTATAAAATGAGAAGAGGGGAGATTAGACTAGATAGCTTCCAAGGTCTCTTCCAGTTCTAAATATAAAATCTTACGAAGTTTTTTCAGAATTTATTTTAGTTTTCAACATTCATTTCCACAAGATTTTGAGTTCTAAATTTTCTCCCCATCTCTCCCCTACCTGTGGGGAGTTTCCCCCAAGATGGCAAACATACCAATTACTCCTTCACCCAGTCGGCCCTCTCATGTGTCCCTCCCTATCCCTCCCCTTATCCCCTTCCCTCTAACTGTCTTGTAGGGCAAATCTTATGAATTTGTATATGTATGTGTGTGTATATATATGTGTGTGTGTATACATATATATGTATATGTATGTGTGTGTATATATATGTGTGTGTATACATATATATGTATATGTATGTGTGTGTATATATATGTGTGTGTATAC